>CM076145.1:5000-1205000 GCA_038025085.1 Tetragonia tetragonoides
AGCTCACGAGAGAAGGCACCTTATTCATGGATTTTAGTTTTTTATCCGATTGGCGTAAAATTTTGCAGGGTCATATAACTCGACAAAATAAGCATCTTTAATTCTTGTGGTACCCTATGAATCCCTACGAGTAAGGAGTTGCCGAATCTCGGATTACAGCTCACGACAAACGGCACCCTGTTCATGGTTTTTAGTTTTTCATCTGATTGGCCTAAAATTTTGAAGGGTCATATAACTCGACAAAATAAGCAACTTTAATTCTTGTAGTACCCTATGAATCTCCACGAGTAAGGAGTTGTCGCGTCTTAGATTGTCAGCCCACGAGAGAAGGCACCCTATTCATCGATTTTAGTTTTTCATCCGATTGGCCAAAAATTTTGCAGGGTCATATAACACGACAAAATAAGCAACTTTAATTCTTGTGGTACCCTATGAATCCCTGCGAGTAAGTAGTTGACGAGTCTCGGATTAAACCTCACGCGAGAAGGCACCCTATTCATGGATTTTAGTTTTTCATCCGATTGGCCTAAAATTTTGCAGGGTCATATAACTCGACAAAATAAGCAACTTTAATTCTTGTGGTACTCTATGATTCCCTACGAGTAAGGAGTTGTCGGGTCTCAGATTAAAGCTCACGCGAGAAGGCACCCAATTCATGGATTTTAGTTTTTCATCCGATTGGCCTAAAATTTTGCAGGGTCATATAACTCGACAATATAAGCAGCTTTAATTCTTGTGGTACCCTATGAATCACTACGAGTAAGGAGTTGCCGCATCTCGGAATACAGCTTACGAGAGAAGGCACCCTATTCATGGATTTTAGTTTTTCACCCGATTGGCCTAAAGTTTTGCAGGGTCATATAACTCGATAAAATAAGAAACTTTAATTCTTGTGGTACCGTGTGAATCCCTACCATTAAGGAATTCTCGAGTCTCGGAGTACACCTCACGAGAGAAGGCACCCTATTCATGATTTTAGTTTTTCATCCGATTGGCCTAAAATTTTGCAGGGTCATGTAAATCGACAAAATAAGCAACATAAAATTCTTGTGGTACCCTGTGAATCTGTACGAGTAAGGAGTTGCCGCGTCTCAGATTACAGCTCACGAGAAAAGGCACCCTATTCATGGATTTTAGTTTTTCATCTGATTGGCCTAAAATTTTGAAGGGTCATATAACTCGACAAAATAAGCAACTTTAATTCTTCTGATACTCTGTAAATCCCTACGAGTAAGGAGTTGCCGCGATTCGGATTACAGCTCACGAGAGAAGGCACCCTATTCATGGATTTTAGTTTTTTATTCGATTGGCCTAAAATTTTGCAGGGTCATATAACTCGACAAAATAAGCAACATTAATTCTTGTGGTACCCTATGAATCCCAACAAATAAGGAGTTGCCGCGTCTCAGATTACAGCTCACGAGAGAAGGCACCCTATTCATGGATTTTAGTTTTTCATCTGATTGGCCTAAAATTTTGCAGGGTCATATAACTCAACAAATAAGCAACTTTAATTCTTGTGGTACCCTACGAATCCCTACGAGTAAGGAGTTGCTGAGTATCGGATTACAGCTCACGAGAAAAGGCACCCTATTCATGGATTTTACTTTTTCATCCGATTGGCCTAAAATTTTGAAGGGTCATATAACTCAACTAAATAAGCAACTTTAATTGTTGTGGTACCTTGTAAATCCCTACGAGCAAGGAGTTGCCGAGATTCGGATTAAAGCTCACAAGAGAAGGCACCCTATTCATGGATTTTAGTTTTGTATCCGATTGGCCTAAAATTTTGCAGGGTCATATAACTCGACAAAATAAGCAACTTTAATTCTTGTGGTACCCCATGAATCCCATCAAATAAGGATTTGCCGCGTCTTAGATTACAGCTCACGAGAGAAGGCACCCTATTCATGGATTTTAGTTTTTTATCCGATTGGCCTAAAATTTTGCAGGGTCATATAACTCGACAAAATAAGCATCTTTAATTCTTGTGGTACCCTCTGAATCCCTACGAGTAAGGAGTTGCCGAGTCTCGGATTACAGCTCACGACAGAAGGCACCCTGTTCATGGATTTTAGTTTTCCATTTGATTGGCCTAAAATTTTGAAGGGTCATATAACTCGACAAAATAAGCAACTTTAATTCTTCTGGTACCCTATGAATCCCCACGAGTAAGGAGTTGTCGCGTCACAGATTACAGCCCACGAGAGAAGGCACCCTATTCATGGATTTTAGTATTTCTTCCGATTGGCCAAAAATATTGCAGGGTCATATAACACGACAAACTAAGCAACTTTAATTCTTGTGGTACCCTATGAATCCCTGCGAGTAAGTAGTTGACGAGTCTCGGATTAAAGCTCACGAGAGAAGGCACCCTATTCATGGATTTTAGTTTTTCATCCGATTGGCCTAAAATTTTGCAAGGTCATATAACTCGACAAAATAAGCAACTTTAATTCTTGTGGTACCCCATGAATCCCAACAAATAAGGAGTTGTCGCGTCTCAGATTACAGCTCACGAGAGAAGGCACCCTATTCATGGATTTTAGTTTTTTATCCGATTGGCCTAAAATTTTGCAGGGTCATATAACTCGACAAAATAAGCATCTTTAATTCTTGCGGTACCCTATGAATCCCTACGAGTAAGGAGTTGCCGAGTCTCGGATTACAGCTCAGTATAGAAGGCACCCTATTCATGGATTTTAGTTTTTCATCCGATTGACCTAATATTTTGCAGGGTCATGTAAATCGACAAAATAAGCAACATAAAATTCTTGTGGTACCCTGTGAATCCCTACAAGTAAGGAGTTGTCGCGTCTCGGATTACAGCTCACGAGAAAAGGCACCCTATTCATGGATTTTACTTTTTCATCCGATTGGCCTAAAATTTTGAAGGGTCATATAACTCGACTAAATAAGCAACTTTAATTGTTGTGGTACCTTGTAAATCCCTACGAGAAAGGAGTTGCCGAGATTCGGTTTAAAGCTCACGAGAGAAGGCACCCTATTCATGGATTTTAGTTTTTTATCCGATTGGCCTAAAATTTTGCAGGGTCATATAACTCGACAAAATAAGCAACTTTAATTCTTGTTGTACCCCATGAATCCCAACAAATAAGGAGTTGTCGCGTCTTAGATTACAGATCACGAGAGAATGCACCATATTCATGGATTTTAGTTTTTTATCCGATTGGCCTAAAATTTTGCAGGGTCATATAACTCGACAAAATAAGCATCTTTAATTCTTGTGGTACCCTCTGAATCCCTACGAGTAAGGAGTTGCCGAGTCTCGGATTACAGCTCACGACAGAAGGCACCCTGTTCATGGATTTTAGTTTTCCATTTGATTGGCCTAAAATTTTGAAGGGTCATATAACTCGACAAAATAAGCAACTTTAATTCTTGTGGTACCCTATGAATCCCCACGAGTAAGGAGTTGTCGAGTCACAGATTACAGCCCACGAGAGAAGGCACCCTATTCATGGATTTTAGTATTTCTTCCGATTGGCCAAAAATATTGCAGGGTCATATAACACGACAAACTAAGCAACTTTGAATCTTGTGGTACCCTATGAATCCCTGCGAGTAAGTAGTTGACGAGTCTCGGATTAAAGCTCACGAGAGAAGGCACCTTATTCATGGATTTTAGTTTTTCATCTGATTGGCCTAAAATTTTGCAAGGTCATATAACTCGACAAAATAAGCATCTTTAATTCTTGTGGTACCCCATGAATCCCAACAAATAAGGAGTTGCCGCGTCTCAGATTACAGCTCACGAGAGAAGGCACCCTATTCATGGATTTTAGTTTTTTATCCGATTGGCCTAAAATTTTGCAGGGTCATATAAAACGACAAAATAAGCATCTTTAATTCTTGTGGTACCCTATGAATCCCTACGAGTAAGGAGTTGCCGAGTCTCGGATTACAACTCACTACAGAAGGCACCCTGTTCATGGATTTTAGTTTTTCATCTGATTGGCCTTAAATTTTGAAGGGTCATATAACTCGACAAAATAAGCAACTTTAATTCTTGTGGTACCCTATGAATCCCCACGAGTAAGGATTTGTCGCGTCTCAGATTACAGCCCACGAGAGAAGGCACCTTATTCATGGATTTTAGTTTTTCATCCGATTGGCCAAAAATTTTGCAGGGTCATATAATACGACAAAATAAGCAACTTTAATTCTTGTGCTACCCTATGAATCCCTGCGAGTAAGTAGTTGACGAGTCTCGGATTAAAGCTCACGCGAGAAGGTACCCTATTCATGGATTTTAGTTTTTCATCCAATTGGCCTAAAATTTTGCAGGGTCATATAACTCGACAAAATAAGCAACTTTAATTCTTGTGGTACTCTATGAATCCCTACGAGTAAGGAGTTGTCGCGTCTCGGATTGCAGCTCACGAGAAAAGGCACCCTATTCATGGATTTTACTTTTTCATCCGATTGGCCTAAAGATTTGCAGGGTCATATAACTCGACTAAATAAGCAACTTTAATTGTTGTGGTACCTTGTAAATCCCTACGAGTAAGGAGTTGCCGAGATTCGGATTAAAGCTCACGAGAGAAGACACCCTATTCATGGATTTTAGTTTTTTATCCGATTGGCCTAAAATTTTGCAGGGTCATATAACTCGACAAAATAAGCATCTTTATTTCTTGTGAAACCCTATGAATCCCTACTAGTAAGGAGTTGCCGAGTCTCGGATTACAGCTCACGACAGAAGGCACCCTGTTCATGGATTTTAGTTTTTCATCTGATTGGCCTAAAATTTTGAAGGGTCATATAACTCGACAAAATAAGCAACTTTAATTCTTGTGGTACCCTATGAATCCCCACGAGTAAGGAGTTGTCGGGTCTCAGATTACAGCCCACGAGAGAGGGCACCCTATTCATGGATTTTAGTTTTTCATCTGATTGGCCAAAAATTTTGCAGGGTCATATAACACGACAAAATAAGAAACTTTAATCCTTGTGGTACCCTATGAATCCCTGCGAGTAAGTAGTTGACGAGTCTCGGATTAAAGCTCACGCGAGAAGGCACCCTATTCATGGATTTTAGTTTTTCATCCGATTGGCCTAAAATTTCGCAGGGTCATATAACTCGACAAAATAAGTAACTTTAATTCTTGTGGTACCCCATGAATCCCAACAAATAAGGAGTTGTTGCGTCTCAGATTACAGCTCACGAGAGAAGGCACCCTATTCATGGATTTTAGTTTTTAAACCGATTGGCCTAAAAATTTGCAAGGTCATATAAATCGACAAAATAAGAATCTTTAATTCTTGTGGTACCCTATAAATCCCTACGAGTAAGGAGTTGCCGAGTCTCGGATTACAGGTCACGATAGAAGGCACCCTGTTCATGGATTTTAGTTTTTCATCTGATTGGCCTAAAATTTTGAAGGGTCATATAACTCGACAAAATAAGCAACTTTAATTCTTGTGGTACCCTATGAATCCCCACGAGTAAGGAGTTGTCGCGTCTCAGATTACAGCCCACGAGAGAAGGCACCCTATTCATGGATTTTAGTTTTTCATCCGATTGGCCTAAAATTTTGCAGGGTCATGTAAATCGACAAAATAAGCAACATAAAATGCTTGTGGTACCCTGTGAATCTATACGAGTAAGAAGTTGTCGCGTCTCGGATTACAGCTCACGAGAAAAGAAACCCTATTCATGGATTTTAGTTTTTCATCTGATTGGTCTAAAATTTTGAAGGGTCATATAACTCGACAAAATAAGCAACTTTAATTCTTGTGGTACTCTGTAAATCCCTACGAGTAAGGAGTTGCCACGATTCGGATTACAGCTCACGAGAGAAGGCACCCTATTCATGGATTTTAGTTTTTTATCCGATTGGCCTAAAATTTTGCAGGGTCATATAACTCGACAAAATAAGCAACATTAATTCTTGTGGTACCATATGAATCCCAACAAATAAAGAGTTGTCGCGTCTCAGATTATAGCTCACGAGAGAAGGCACCCTATTCATGGATTTTAGTTTTTTATCCGATTGGCCTAAAATTTTGAAGGGTCATATAACTCGACAAAATAAGCAATATTAATTCTTGTGGTACCCTATGAATCCCCACGAGTAAGGAGTTGTCGCGTCTCAGATTGTCAGCCCACGAGAGAAGGCACCCTATTCATGGATTTTAGTTTTTCATCCGATTGGCCAAAAATTTTGCTGGGTCATATAACACGACAAAATAAGCAACTTTAATTCTTGTTGTACTCTATGAATCCCTACGAGTAAGGAGTTGTCGCGTCTCAGATTAAAGCTCACGCGAGAAGGCACCCTATTCATGGATTTTAGTTTTTCATCCGATTGGCCTAAAATTTTGCAGGGTCATGTAAATCGACAAAATAAGCAACATAAAATGCTTGTGGTACCCTGTGAATCTATACGAGTAAGAAGTTGTCGCGTCTCGGATTACAGCTCACGAGAAAAGAAACCCTATTCATGGATTTTAGTTTTTCATCTGATTGGTCTAAAATTTTGAAGGGTCATATAACTCGACAAAATAAGCAACTTTAATTCTTGTGGTACTCTGTAAATCCCTACGAGTAAGGAGTTGCCACGATTCGGATTACAGCTCACGAGAGAAGGCACCCTATTCATGGATTTTAGTTTTTCATCCGATTGGCCTAAAATTTTGCAGGGTCATATAACTCGACAAAATAAGTAACTTTAATTCTTGTTGTACCCTATGAATCCCTACGAGTAAGGAGTTGCCGCGTCTCGGAATACAGCTTACGAGAGAAGGCACCCTATTCATGTATTTTAGTTTTTCATCCGATTGGCCTAAAGTTTTGCAAGGTCATATAACTCGACAAAATAAGAAACTTTAATTTTTGTGGTACCGTGTGAATCCCTACCATTAAGGAGTTCTCGAGTCTCGGAGTACACCTCACGAGAGAAGGCACCCTATTCATGGATTTTAGTTTTTCATCCGATTGGCCTAAAATTTTGCAGGGTCATGTAAATCGACAAAATAAGCAACATAAAATTCTTGTGGTACCCTGTGAATCTGTACGAGTAAGGAGTTGCCGCGTCTCGGATTACAGCTCACGAGAAAAGGCACCCTATTCATGGATTTTAGTCTTTCATCTGATTGGCCTAAAATTTTGAAGGGTCATATAACTCGACAAAATAAGCAACTTTAATTCTTGTGGTACTCTGTAAATCCCTACGAGTAAGGAGTTGCCGGGATTCGGATTACAGCTCACGAGAGAAGGCACCCTATTCATGGATTTTAGTTTTTTATCCGATTGGCCTAAAATTTTGCAGGGTCATATAACTCGACAAAATAAGCAACATTGATTCTTGTGCTACCCTATGAATCCCAACAAATAAGGAGTTGCCGGATCTCAGATTACAGCTCATGAGAGAAGGCACCCTATTCATGGATTTTAGTTTTTCATCTGATTGGCCTAAAATTTTCCATGGTCATATAACTCAACAAATAAGCAACTTTAATTCTTGTGGTACCCTATGAATCCCTACGAGTAAGGAGTTGCCGAGTATCGGATTACAGCTCACGTGAGAAGGCACCATATTCATGGATTTTAGTTTTTCATGCGATTGACCTAAAATTTTGCAGGGTCATGTAAATCGACAAAATAAGCAACATAAAATTCTTGTGGTACCCTGTGAATCCCTACAAGTAAGGAGTTGTCGCGTCTCGGATTACAGCTCACGAGAAAAGGCACCCTATTCATGGATTTTACTTTACTTTTTCATCCGATTGGCCTAAAATTTTGAAGGGTCATATAACTCGACTAAATATGCAACTTTAATTGTTGTGGTACCTTGTAAATCCCTACGAGAAAGGAGTTGCCGAGATTCGGATTAAAGCTCACGAGAGAAGGCACCCTATCCATGGATTTTAGTTTTTTATCCGATTTGCCTAAAATTTTGCAGGGTCATATAACTCGACAAAATAAGCAACTTTAATTCTTGTGGTACACCATGAATCCCAACAAATAAGGAGTTGCCGCGTCTTAGATTACAGCTCACGAGAGAAGGCACCCTATTCATGGATTTTAGTTTTTTATACGATTGGCCTAAAATTTTGCAGGGTCATATAACTCGACAAAATAAGCATCTTTAATTCTTGTGGTACCCTCTGAATCCCTACGAGTAAGGAGTTGCCGAGTCTCGGATTACAGCTCACGACAGAAGGCACCATGTTCATGGATTTTAGTTTTCCATTTGATTGGCCTAAAATTTTGAAGGGTCATATAACTCGACAAAATAAGCAACTTTAATTCTTGTGGTACCCTATCAATCCCCACGAGTAAGGAGTTGTCGCGTCACAGATTACAGCCCACGAGAGAAGGCACCCTATTCATGGATTTTA
This sequence comes from Tetragonia tetragonoides, assembly GCA_038025085.1. Classification (NCBI taxonomy): domain Eukaryota; kingdom Viridiplantae; phylum Streptophyta; class Magnoliopsida; order Caryophyllales; family Aizoaceae; genus Tetragonia; species Tetragonia tetragonoides. Next base: position 13,368 of record CM076145.1, read on the forward strand.
GTATTTCTTCCGATTGGCCAAAAATATTGCAGGGTCATATAACACGACAAACTAAGCCACTTTAATTCTTGTGGTACCCTATGAATCCTTGCGAGTAAGTAGTTGACGAGTCTCGGATTAAAGCTCACGAGAGAAGGCACCCTATTCATGGATTTTAGTTTTTCATTCGATTGGCCTAAAATTTTGCAAGGTCATATAACTCGACAAAATAAGCAACTTTAATTCTTGTAGTACCTCATGAATCCCAACAAATAAGGAGTTGCCGCGTCTCAGATTACAGCTCACGAGAGAAGGCACCCTATTCATGGATTTTAGTTTTTTATCCGATTGGCCTAAAATTTTGCAGGGTCATATAACTCGACAAAATAAGCATCTTTAATTCTTGTGGTACCCTTAGAATCCCTACGAGTAAGGAGTTGCCGAGTCTCGGATTACAGCTCACTACAGAAGGCACCTTTTTCATGGATTTTAGTTTTTCATCTGATTGGCCTAAAATTATGAAGGGTCATATAACTCGACAAAATAAGCTTTAATTCTTGTGGTACCCTATGAATCCCCACGAGTAAGGAGTTGTCGCGTCTCAGATTACAGCATATGAGAGAAGGCACCTTATTCATGGATTTTAGTTTTTCATCCGATTGGCCAAAACTTTTGCAGGGTCATATAACACGACAAAATAAGCACCTTTAATTCTTGTGCTACCCTATGAATCGCTGCGAGTAAGTAGTTGACGAGTCTCGGATTAAAGCTCACGCGAGAAGGTACCCTATTCATGGATTTCAGTTTTTCATCCGATTGGCCTAAAATTTTGCAGGGTCATATAACTCTACAAAATAAGCAACTTTAATTCTTGTGGTACTCTATGAATCCCTACGAGTAAGGAGTTGTCGCGTCTCAGATTAAAGCTCAAGCGAGAAGGCACCCTATTCATGGATTTTAGTTTTTCATCCGATTGGCCTAAAGATTTGCAGGGTCATATAACTCGACAAAATAAGCATCTTTAATTCTTGTGGTACCCTATGAATCCCTACGAGTAAGGAGTTGCCGAGTCTCGGATTACAGCTCACGACAGAAGGCACCCTGTTCATGGATTTTAGTTTTCCATTTGATTGGCCTAAAATTTTGAAGGGTCATATAACTCGACAAAATAAGCAACTTTAATTCTTGTGGTACCCTATCAATCCCCACGAGTAAGGAGTTGTCGCGTCACAGATTACAGCCCACGAGAGAAGGCACCCTATTCATGGATTTTAGTATTTCTTCCGATTGGCCAAAAATATTGCATGTTCATATAACACGACAAACTAAGCAACTTTAATTCTTGTGGTACCCTATGAATCCTTGCGAGTAAGTAGTTGACGAGTCTCGGATTAAAGCTCACGAGAGAAGGCACCCTATTCATGGATTTTAGTTTTTCATTCGATTGGCCTAAAATTTTGCAAGGTCATATAACTCGACAAAATAAGCAACTTTAATTCTTGTGCTACCCTATGAATCCCTGCGAGTAAGTAGTTGACGAGTCTCGGATTAAAGCTCACGCGAGAAGGTACCCTATTCATGGATTTTAGTTTTTCATCCGATTGGCCTAAAATTTTGCAGGGTTATATAACTCGACAAAATAAACAACTTTAATTCTTGTGGTACTTTATGAATCCCTACGAGTAAGGAGTTGTCGCGTCTCAGATGAAAGCTCAAGCGAGAAGGCACCCTATTCATGGATTTTAGTTTTTCATCCGATTGGCCTAAAGATTTGCAGGGTCATATAACTCGACAAAATAAGCATCTTTAATTCTTGTGGTACCCTATGAATCCCTACGAGTAAGGAGTTGTCGAGTCTCGGATTACAGCTCACGACAGAAGGCACCCTGTTCATGGATTTTAGTTTTCCATTTGATTGGCCTAAAATTTTGAAGGGTCATATAACTCGACAAAATAAGCAACTTTAATTCTTGTGGTACCCTATCAATCCCCACGAGTAAGGAGTTGTCGCGTCACAGATTACAGCCCACGAGAGAAGGCACCCTATTCATGGATTTTAGTATTTCTTCCGATTGGCCAAAAATATTGCAGGGTCATATAACATGACAAACTAAGCAACTTTAATTCTTGTCGTACCCTATGAATCCTTGCGAGTAAGTAGTTGACGAGTCTCGGATTAAAGCTCACGAGAGAAGGCACCCTATTCATGGATTTTAGTTTTTCATTCGATTGGCCTAAAATTTTGCAAGGTCATATAACTCGACAAAATAAGCAACTTTAATTCTTGTAGTACCCCATGAATCCCAACAAATAAGGAGTTGCCGCGTCTCAGATTACAACTCACGAGAGAAGGCACCCTATTCATGGATTTTAGTTTTTTATCCGATTGGCCTAAAATTTTGCAGGGTCATATAACTCGACAAAACAACCATCTTTAATTCTTGTGGTACCCTAAGAATCCCTACGAGTAAGGAGTTGCCGAGTCTCGGATTACAGCTCACTACAGAAGGCACCTTTTTCATGGATTTTAGTTTTTCATCTGATTGGCCTAAAATTATGAAGGGTCATATAACTCGACAAAATAAGCAACTTTAATTCTTGTGGTACCCTATGAATCCCCACGAGTAAGGAGTTGTCGCGTCTCAGATTACAGCCCACGAGAGAAGGCACCTTATTCATGGATTTTAGTTTTTCATCCGATTGGCCAAAACTTTTGCAGGGTCATATAACACGACAAAATAAGCAACTTTAATTCTTGTGCTACCCTATGAATCCCTGCGAGTAAGTAGTTGACGAGTCTCGGATTAAAGCTCACGCGAGAAGGTACCCTATTCATGGATTTTAGTTTTTCATCCGATTGGCCTAAAATTTTGCAGGGTCATATAACTCGACAAAATAAGCAACTTTAATTCTTGTGGTACTCTATGAATCCCTACGAGTAAGGAGTTGTCGGGTCTCAGATTAAAGCTCACGCGAGTAGGCACCCTATTCATGGATTTTAGTTTTTCATCCGATTGGCCTAAAGATTTGCAGGGTCATATAACTCGACAAAATAAGCATCTTTAATTCTTGTGGTACCCTATGAATCCCTACGAGTAAGGAGTTGCCGCGTCTCGGAATACAGCTTACGAGAGAAGGCACCCTATTCATGGATTTTAGTTTTTCATCCGATTGGCCTAAAGTTTTGCAGGGTCATATAACTCGACAAAATAAGAAACATTAATTCTTGTAGTACCCTGTGAATCCCTACCATTAAGGAGTTCTCGAGTCTCGGAGTACATCTCACGAGAGAAGGCACCCTATTCATGGATTTTAATTTTTCATCCGATTGGCCTAAAATTTTGCAGGGTCATGTAAATCGACAAAATAATCAACATAAAATTCTTGTGGTACCCTGTGAATCTGTACGAGTAAGGAGTTGCCGCGTCTCGGATTACAGCTCACGAGAAAAGGCACCCTATTCATGGATTTTAGTTTTTCATCTGATTGGACTAAAATTTTGAAGGGTCATATAACTCGACAAAATAAGCAACTTTAATTCTTGTGGTACTCTGCAAATCCCTACGAGTAAGGAGTTGTCGCGACTCGGATTACAGCTCACGAGAGAAGGCACCCTATTCATGGATTTTAGTTTTTTATCCGATTGGCCTAAAATTTTGCAGGGTCATATAACTCGACAAAATAAGCAACATTAATTCTTGTGGTACTCTATGAATCACAACAAATAAGGAGTTGCCGCGTCTCAGATTACAGCTCACGAGAGAAGGCACCCTATTCATGGATTTTAGTTTTTCATCTGATTGGCCTAAAATTTTGCAGGGTCATATAACTCAACAAATAAGCAACTTTAATTCTTGTGGTACCCTATGAATCCCTACGAGTAAGGAGTTGCCGAGTATCGGATTACAGCTCACGGGAGAAGGCACCCTATTCATGGATTTTAGTTTTTCATCCGATTGACCTAAAATTTTGCAGGGTCATGTAAATCGACAAAATAAGCAACATAAAATTCTTGTGGTACCCTGTGAATCCCTACAAGTAAGGAGTTGTCGCGTCTCGGATTACAGCTCACGAGAAAAGGCACCCTATTCATGGATTTTACTTTTTCATCCTATTGGCCTAAAATTTTGAAGGGTCATATAACTCGACTAAATAAGCAACTTTAACTGTTGTGGTACCTTGTAAATCCCTACGAGTAAGGAGTAGCCGAGATTCGGATTAAAGCTCACGAGAGAAGACACCTTATTCATGGATTTTAGTTTTTTATCCGATTGGCCTAAAATTTTGCAGGGTCATATAACTCGACAAAATAAGCAACTTTAATTCTTTTGGTCCCCCATGAATCCCATCAAATAAGGAGTTGCCGCGTCTCAGATTACAGCTCACGAGAGAAGGCACCCTATTCATGGATTTTAGTTTTTTATCCGATTGGCCTAAAATTTTATAGGGTCATATAACTCGACAAAATAAGCAACATTAATTCTTGTGGTACCCTATGAATCCCCACGAGTAAGGAGTTGTCGCGTCTCAGATTGTCAGCCCACGAGAGAAGGCACCCTATTCATGGATTTTAGTTTTTCATCCGATTGGCCAAAAATTTTGCAGGGTCATATAACACGACAAAATAAGCAAGTTTAATTCTTGTGGTACCCTATGAATCCCTGCGAGTAAGTAGTTGACGTGTCTCGGATTAAACCTCACGCGAGAAGGCACCCTATTCATGGATTTTAGTTTTTCATCCGATTGGCCTAAAATATTGCAGGGTCATATAACTCAACAAAATAAGCAACTTTAATTCTCGTTGTACCCTATGAATCCCTACGAGTAAGGAGTTGCCGCGTCTCGGAATACAGCTTACGAGAGAAGGCAACCTATTCATGGATTTTAGTTTTTCATCCGATTGGCCTAAAGTTTTGCAGGGTCATATAACTCGACAAAATAAGAAACTTTAATTTTTGTGGTACCGTGTGAATCCCTACCATTAAGGAGTTCTCGAGTCTCGGAGTACACCTCACGAGAGAAGGCACCCTATTCATGGATTTTAGTTTTTCATCCGATTGACCTAAAATTTTGCAGGGTCATGTAAATCGACAAAATAAGCAACATAAAATTCTGGTGGTACCCTGTGAATCCCTACAAGTAAGGAGTTGTCGCGTCTCGGATTACAGCTCACGAGAAAAGGCACCCTATTCATGGATTTTACTTTTTCATCCGATTGGCCTAAAATTTTGAAGGGTCATATAACTCGACTAAATAAGCAACTTTAATTGTTGTGGTACCTTGTAAATCCCTACGAGAAAGGAGTTGCCGAGATTCGGATTAAAGCTCACGAGAGAAGGCACCCTATTCATGGATTTTAGTTTTTTATTCGATTGGCCTAAAATTTTGCAGGGTCATATAACTCGACAAAATAAGCAACTTTAATTCTTGTGGTACCCCATGAATCCCAACAAATAAGGAGTTGCCGCGTCTTAGATTACAGCTCACGAGAGAAGGCACCCTATTCATGGATTTTAGTTATTTATCCGATTGGCGTTAAATTTTGCAGGGTCATAAAACTCGACAAAATAAGCATCTTTAATTCTTGTGGTACTCTATGAATCCCTACGAGTAAGGAGTTGTCGCGTCTCAGATTAAAGCTCACGCGAGAAGGCACCCTATTCATGGATTTTAGTTTTTCATCCGATTGGCCTAAAACTTTGCAGGGTCATATAACTCAACAAAATAAGCAACTTTAATTCTCGTTGTACCCTATGAATCCCTACGAGTAAGGAGTTGCCGCGTCTCGGAATACAGCTTACGAGAGAAGGCACCCTATTCATGGATTTTAGTTTTTCATCCGATTGGCCTAAAGTTTTGCAGGGTCATATAACTCAACAAAATAAGAAACTTTAATTTTTGTGGTACCGTGTGAATCCCTACCATTAAGGAGTTCTCGAGTCTCGGAGTACACCTCACGAGAGAAGGCACCCTATTCATGGATTTTAGTTTTTCATCCGATTGACCTAAAATTTTGCAGGGTCATGTAAATCGACAAAATAAGCAACATAAAATTCTGGTGGTACCCTGTGAATCCCTACAAGTAAGGAGTTGTCGCGTCTCGGATTACAGCTCACGAGAAAAGGCACCCTATTCATGGATTTTACTTTTTCATCCGATTGGCCTAAAATTTTGAAGGGTCATATAACTCGACTAAATAAGCAACTTTAATTGTTGTGGTACCTTGTAAATCCCTACGAGAAAGGAGTTGCCGAGATTCGGATTAAAGCTCACGAGAGAAGGCACCCTATTCATGGATTTTAGTTTTTTATTCGATTGGCCTAAAATTTTGCAGGGTCATATAACTCGACAAAATAAGCAACTTTAATTCTTGTGGTACCCCATGAATCCCAACAAATAAGGAGTTGCCGCGTCTTAGATTACAGCTCACGAGAGAAGGCACCCTATTCATGGATTTTAGTTTTTTATCCGATTGGCCTAAAATTTTGCAGGGTCATATAACTCGACAAAATAAGCATCTTTAATTCTTGTGGTACCCTCTGAATCCCTACGAGTAAGGAGTTGCCGAGTCTCGGATTACAGCTCACGACAGAAGGCACCCTGCTCATGGATTTTAGTTTTCCATTTGATTGGCCTAAAATTTTGAAGGGTCATATAACTCGACAAAATAAGCAACTTTAATTCTTGTGGTACCCTATGAATCCCCACGAGTAAGGAGTTGTCGCGTCACAGATTATAGCCCACGAGAGAAGGCACCCTATTCATGAATTTTAGTATTTCTTCCGATTGGCCAAAAATATTGCAGGGTCATATAACACAACAAACTAAGCAACTTTAATTCATGTGGTACCCTATGAATCCCTGCGAGTAAGTAGTTGACGAGTCTCGGATTAAAGCTCACGAGAGAAGGCACCCTATTCATGGATTTTAGTTTTTCATCCGATTGGCCTAAAATTTTGCAAGGTCATATAACTCGACAAAATAAGCAACTTTAATTCTTGTGGTACCCCATGAACCCCAACAAATAAGGAGTTGCCGCGTCTCAGATTACAGCTCACGAGAGAAGGCACCCTATTCATGGATTTTAGTTTTTTATCCGATTGGCCTAAAATTTTGCACGGTCATATAACTCGACAAAATAAGCATCTTTAATTCTTGTGGTACCCTATGAATCCCTACGAGTAAGGAGTTGCCGAGTCTCGGATTACAGCTCACTATAGAAGGCACCCTGTTCATGGATTTTAGTTTTTCATCTGATTGGCCTAAAATTTTGAAGGGTCATATAACTCGACAAAATAAGCAACTTTAATTCTTGTGGTACCCTATGAATCCCCACGAGTAAGGAGTTGTCGCGTCTCAGATTACAGCCCACGAGAGAAGGCACCTTATTCATGGATCTTAGTTTTTCATCCGATTGGCCAAAAATTTTGCAGGGTCATATAACACGACAAAATAAGCAACTTTAATTCTTGTGCTACCCTATGAATCCCTGCGAGTAAGTAGTTGACGAGTCTCGAATTAAAGCTCACGCGAGAAGGTACCCTATTCATGGATTTTAGTTTTTCATCCGATTGGCCTAAACTTTTGCAGGGTCATATAACTCTACAAAATAAGCAACTTTAATTCTTGTGGTACCCCATGAATCCCAACAAATAAGGAGTTGCCGCGTCTCAGATTACAGCTCACGAGAAAAGGCACCCTATTCATGGATTTTAGTTTTTTATCCGATTGGCCTAAAATTTTGCAAGGTCATATCACTCGACAAAATAAGCATCTTTAATTCTTGTGGTACCCTATGAATCCCTACGAGTAAGGAGTTGCCGAGTCTCGGATTACAGCTCACTACAGAAGGCACCCTGTTCATGGATTTTAGTTTTTCATCTGATTGGCCTAAACTTTTGAAGGGTCATATAACTCGACAAAATAATCAACTTTAATTCTTGTGGTACCCTATGAATCCCCACGAGTAAGGAGTTGTCGCGTCTCAGATTACAGCCCACGAGAGAAGGCACCTTATTCATGGATTTTAGTTTTTCATCCGATTGGCCAAAAATTTTGCAGGGTCATATAACACGACAAAATAAGCAACTTTAATTCTTGTGCTACCCTATGAATCCCTGCGAGTAAGTAGTTGACGAGCCTCGGATTAAAGCTCACGCGAGAAGGTACCCTATTCATGCATTTTAGTTTTTCATCTTATTGGCCAAAAATTTTGCAGGGTCATATAACTCGACAAAATAAGCAACTTTAATTCTTGTGGTACTATATGAATCCCTACGAGTAAGGAGTTGTCGCGTCTCAGATTAAAGCTCACGCGAGAAGGCACCCTGTTCATGGATTTTAGTTTTTCATCAGATTGGCCTAAAGATTTGCAGGGTCATATAACTCGACAAAATAAGCAACTTTAATTCTTGTGGTACCCTGTGAATCCCTACCATTAAGGAATTCTCGAGTCTCGGAGTACACCTCACGAGAGAAGGCACCCTATTCATGGATTTTAGTTTTTCATCCGATTGGCCTAAAATTTTGCAGGGTCATGTAATTCGACAAAATAAGCAACATAAAATTCTTGTGGTACCCTGTGAATCTTTACGAGTAAGGAGTTGCCGCGTCTCGGATTACAGCTCATGAGAAAAGGCACCCTATTCATGGATTTTAGTTTTTCATCTGATTGGACTAAAATTTTGAAGGGTCATATAACTCGACAAAATAAGCAACTTTAATTCTTGTGGTACTCTGTAAATCCCTACGAGTAAGGAGTTGCCGAGATTCGGATTACAGCTCACGAGAGAATGCACCCTATTCATGGATTTTAGTTTTTTATCCGATTGGCCTAAAATTTTGCGGGGTCATATAACTGGACAAAATAAGCAACATTAATTCTTGTGGTACTCTATGAATCACAACAAATAAGGAATTGCTGCGTCTCAGATTACAGCTCACGAGAAAAGGCACCCTATTCATGGATTTTAGTTTTTCATCTGATTGGCCTAAAATTTTGCAGGGTCATATAACTCAACAAATAAGCAACTTTAATTCTCTTGGTACCCTATGAATCCCTACGAGTAAGGAGTTGCCGAGTATCGGATTACAGCTCACGGGAGAAGGCACCCTATTCATGGATTTTAGTTTTTCATCCGATTGACCTTAAAATTTGCAGGGTCATGTAAATCGACAAAATAAGCAACATAAAATTCTTGTGGTACCCTGTGAATCCCTACAAGTAAGGAGTTGTCGCGTCTTGGATTACAGCTCACGAGGAAAGGCACCCTATTCATGGATTTTACTTTTTCATCCTATTGGCCTAAAATTTTGAAGGGTCATATAACTCGAATAAATAAGCAACTTTAATTGTTGTGGTACCTTGTAAATCCCTACGAGTAAGGAGTTGCCGAGATTCGGATTAAAGCTCACGAGAGAAGACACCCTATTCATGGATTTTAGTTTTTTATCCGATTGGCCTAAAATTTTGCAGGGTCATATAACTCGACAAAATAAGCATCTTTAATTCTTGTGGTACCCTATGAATCCCTACGAGTAAGGAGTTGCCGAGTCTCGGATTACAGCTCACGACAGAAGGCACCCTGTTCATGGATTTTAGTTTTTCATCTGATTGGCCTAAAATTTTGAAGGGTCATATAACTCGACAAAATAAGCAACTTTAATTCTTGTGGTACCCTATGAATCCCCACGAGTAAGAGTTGTCGCGTCTCAAATTACAGCCCACGAGAGAAGGCACCCTATTCATGGATTTTAGTTTTTCATCCGATTGGCCAAAAACTTTGCAGGGTCATATAACACGACAAAATAAGAAACTTTAATTCTTGTGGTACCTTATGAATCCCTGCGAGTAAGTAGTTGACGAGTATCGGATTAAAGCTCACGCGAGAAGGCACCCTACTCATGGATTTTAGTTTTTCATCCGATTGGCCTAAACTTTTGCAGGGTCATATAACTCGACAAAATAAGCAACTTTAATTCTAGTGGTACCCCATGAATCCCAACAAATAAGGAGTTGTCGCGTCTCAGATTACAGCTCACGAGAGAAGGCACCCTATTCATGGATTTTAATTTTTTATCCGATTGGCCTAAAAATTTGCAAGGTCATATAAATCGACAAAATAAGAATCTTTAATTCTTGTGGTACCCTATAAATCCCTACGAGTAAGGAGTTGCCGAGTCTCGGATTACAGCTCACGGTAGAAGGCATCCTGTTCATGGATTTTAGTTTTTCATCTGATTGGCCTAAAATTTTGAAGGGTCATATAACTCGACAAAATAAGCAACTTTAATTCTTGTGGTACCCTATGAATCCCCACGAGTAAGGAGTTGTCGCGTCTCAGATTACAGCCCACGAGAGAAAGCACCCTATTCATGGATTTTAGTTTTTCATCCGATTGGCCTAAAATTTTGCAGGGTCATGTAAATCGACAAAATAAGCAACATAAAATTCTTGTGGTACCCTGTGAATCTGTACGAGTAAGGAGTTGCCGCGTCTCGGATTACAGCTCACGAGAAAAGACACCCTATTCATGGATTTTAGTTTTTCATCTGATTGGCCTAAAATTTTGAAGGTTCATATATAATTCGACAAAATAAGCAACTCTAATTCTTGTGGTACTCTGTAAATCCCTACGAGTAAGGAGTTGCCGCGATTCGGATTACAGCTCACGAGAGAAGGCACCTTATTCATGGATTTTAGTTTTTTATCCGATTGGCCTAAAAATTTGAAGGGTCATATAACTCGACAAAATAAGCAACATTAACTCTTGTGGTACCCTTTGAATCCCAACAAATAAGGAGTTGTCGCGTCTCAGATTACAGCTCACGAGAGAAGGCACCCTGTTCATGGATTTTAGTTTTTCATCTGATTGGCCTAAAATTTTGCAGGGTCATGTAACTCAACAAATAAGCAACTTTAATTCTTGTGGTACCCTATGAATCCCTACGAGTAAGGAGTTGCCGAGTATCGGATTACAGCTCACTAGAGAAGGCACCCTATTCATGGATTTTAGTTTTTCATCCGATTGACCTAAAATTTTGCAGGGTCATGTAAATCGACAAAATAAGCAACATAAAATTCTTGTGGTACCCTGTGAATCCCTACAAGTAAGGAGTTGTCGCGTCTCGGATTACAGCTCACGAGAAAAGGCACCCTATTCATGGATTTTACTTTTTCATCCTATTGGCCTAAAATTTTGAAGGGTCATATAACTCGACTAACTAAGCAACTTTAATTGTTGTGGTACCTTGTAAATCCCTACGAGTAAGGAGTAGCCGAGATTCGGATTAAAGCTCACGAGAGAAGACACCTTATTCATGGATTTTAGTTTTTTATCCGATTGGCCTAAAATTTTGCAGGGTCATATAACTCGACAAAATAAGCAACTTTAATTCTTTTGGTACCCTATGAATCCCAACAAATAAGGAGTTGCCGCGTCTCAGATTACAGCTCACGAGAGAAGGCACCCTATTCATGGATTTTAGTTATTTATCCGATTGGCGTTAAATTTTGCAGGGTCATATAACTCGACAAAATAAGCATCTTTAATTCTTGTGGTACCCTATGAATCCCTACCAGTAAGGAGTTGCCGAGTCTTGAATTACAGCTCACGACAGAAGGCACCCTGTTCATGGATTTTAGTTTTTCATCTGATTGGCCTAAAATTTTGAAGGGTCATATAACTCGACAAGATAAGCAACTTTAATTCTTGTGGTACCCTATGAATCCCCACGAGTAAGGAGTTGTCGGGTCTCAGATTACAGCCCACGAGAGAAGGCACCCTATTCATGGATTTTAGTTTTTATCCGATTGGCCAAAAATTTTGCAGGGTCATATAACACGACAAAATAAGAAACTTTAATCCTTGTGGTACCCTATAAATCCCTACGAGTAAGGAGTTGCCGAGTCTCGGATTACAGCTCACGACAGAAGGCACCCTTTTCATGGATTTTAGTTTTTCATCTGATTGGCCTAAAATTTTGAAGGGTCATATAACTCGACAAAATAAGCAACTTTAATTCTTGTGGTACCCTATGAATCCCAACGAGTAAGGAGTTGTCGAGTCTCAGATTACAGCCCACGAGGGAAGGCACCCTATTCATGGATTTTAGTTTTTCATCCGATTGCCCTAAAATTTTGCAGGGTCATGTAAATCGACAAAATAAGCAACATAAAATGCTTGTGGTACCCTGTGAATCTGTACGAGTAAGGAGTTGTCGCGTCTCGGATTACAGCTCACGAGAAAAGACACCCTATTCATGGATTTTAGTTTTTCATCTGATTGGCCTAAAATTTTGAAGGGTCATATATCTCGACAAAATAAGCAACTTTAATTATTGTGGTACTCTGTAAATCCCTACGAGTAAGGAGTTGCCGCGATTCGGATTACAGCTCACGAGAGAAGGCACCCTATTCATGGATTTTAGTTTTTTATCCTATTGGCCTAAAATTTTGCAGGGTCATATAACTCGACAAAATAAGCAACATTAATTCTTGTGGTACCCTATGAATCCCAACAAATAAAGAGTTGCCGCGTCTCAGATTACAGCTCACGAGAGAAGGCACCCTATTCACGGATTTTAGTTTTTTATCCGATTGGCCTAAAATTTTGAAAGATCATATAACTCGACAAAATAAGCAACATTAATTCTTGTGGTACCCTATGAATCCCAACAAATACGGAGTTGCCGTGTCTCAGATTACAGCTCACGAGAGAAGGCACCCTATTCATGGATTTTAGTTTTTCATCTGATTGGCCTAAAATTTTGCAGGGTCATGTAACTCAACAAATAAGCAACTTTAATTCTTGTGGTACCCTATGAATCCCTACGAGTAAGGAGTTGCCGAGTCTCGGATTACAGCTTACGACAGAAGGCACCCTGTTCATGGATTTTAGTTTTTCATTAGATTGGCCTAAAATCTTGAAGGGTCGTATAACTCGACAAAATAAGCAACTTTAATTCTTGTGGTACCCTATGAATCCCCACGAATAAGGAGTTGTCGCGTCTCAGATTACAGCCCACGAGAGAAGGCACCCTATTCATGGATTTTAGTCTTTCATCCGATTGGCCAAAAATTTTGCAGGGTCATATAAGACGACAAAATAAGAAACTTTAATTCTTGTGGTACCCTATGAATCCCTGCGAGTAAGTAGTTGACGAGTCTTGGATTAAAGCTCACGCGGGAAGTCACCCTATTCATGGATTTTAGTTTTTCATCCGATTGGACTAAAATTTTTTAGGGTCATATAACTCGACAAAATAAGCAACTTTAATTCTTGTGGTACCCCATGAATCCCAACAAATAAGGAGTTGTCGCGTCTCAGATTACAGCTCACGAGAGAAGGCACCCTATTCATGGATTTTAGTTTTTTATCCGATTGGCCTAAAAATTTGCAAGGTCATATAAATCGACAAAATAAGAATCTCTAATTCTTGTGCTACCCTATGAATCCCTACGAGTAAGGACTTGCCGTGTCTCGGATTACAGCTCACGACAGAAGGCACCCTGTTCATGGATTTTAGTTTTTCATTTGATTGGCCTAAAATTTTGAAGGGTCATATAACTCGACAAAATAAGCAACTTTAATTCTTATGGTACCCTATGAATCCCCACGAGTAAGGAGTTGTCGAGTCTCAGATTGCAGCCCACGAGAGAAGGAACCCTATTCATGGATTTTAGTTTTTCATCCGATTGGCCTAAAATTTTGCAGGGTCATGTAAATCGACAAAATAAGCAACAAAAAATTCTTGTGGTACCCTGTGAATCTGTACGAGTAAGGAGTTGCCGCGTCTCGGATTACAGTTGACGAGAGAAGACACCCTATTCATGGATTTTAGTTTTTCATCCGATTGGCCTAACATTTTAGTTTTTCATCCGATTGGCCTAAAATTTTGCAGGGTCATGTAAATCGACAAAATAAGCAACATAAAATTCTTGTGGTACCCTGTGAATCTGTACGAGAAAGGAGTTGTCGCGTCTCGGATTACAGCTCACGAGAAAAGACACCCTATTCTTGGATTTTAGTTTTTCATCTGATTGGCCTAAAATTTTGAAGGGTCATATAACTCGACAAAATAAGCAACTTTAATTCTTGTGGTACTCTGTAAATCTCTACGAGTAAGGAGTTGCCGCGATTCGGATTACAGCTCACGAGAGAAGGCACCCTATTCATGGATTTTAGTTTTTTATCCGATTGGCCTAAAATTTTGAATGGTCATATAACTCGACAAAATAAGCAACATTAATTCTTGTGGTACCCTATGAATCCCAACAAATACGGAGTTGCCGCGTCTCAGATTACAGCTCACGACAGAAGGCACCCTATTCATGGATTTTAGTTTTTCATCTGATTGGCCTAAAATTTTGCAGGGTCATGTAACTCAACAAATAAGCAACTTTAATTCTTGTGGTTCCCTATGAATCCCTACGAGTAAGGAGTTGCCGAGTATCGGATTACAGCTCACGAGAGAAGGCACCCTATTCATGGATTTTAGTTTTTCATCCGATTGGCCAAAAATTTTGCAGGGTCATGTAAATCGACAAAATAAGCAACATAAAATTCTTGTGGTACCCTGTGAATCCCTACAAGTAAGGAGTTGTCGCGTCTCGGATTACAGCTCACGAGAAAAGGCACCCTATTCATGGATTTTACTTTTCCATCCGATTGGCCTAAAATTTTGAAAGGTCATATAACTCGACTAAATAAGCAACTTTAATGGTTGTGGTACCTTGTAAATCCCTACGAGTAAGGAGTTGCCGAGATTCAGATTAAAGCTCACGTGAGAAGACACCCTATTCGTGGATTTTAGTTTTTTATCCGATTCGCCTAAAATTTTGCAGGGTCATATAACTCGACCAAATACGCAACTTTAATTCTTGTGGTACCCCATCAATCCCAACAAATAAGGAGTTCCCGCATCTCAGATTACAGCTCACGAGAGAAGGCACCATAGTAATGGATTTTAGTTTTTTATCTGATTGGCGTAAAATTTTGCAGGGTCATATAACTCGACAAAATAAGCATCCTTAATTCTTCTAGTACCCTATGAATCCCTACGAGTAAGGAGTTGCCGAGTCTCGGACTACAGCTCACGACAGAAGGCACCCTTTTCATGGATTTTAGTTTTTCATCTGATTGGCCTAAAATTTTGAAGGGTCTTATAACTCGACAAAATAAGCAACTTTAATTCTTGTGGTACCCTCTGAATCCCCACGAGTAAGGAGTTGTCGCGTCTCAGATTACAGCCCACGAGAGAAGGCACCCTATTCATGGATTTTAGTTTTTCATCCGATTGGCCAAAAAATTTGCAGGGTCATATAACACGACAAAATAAGAAACTTTAATTCTTGTGGTACCCTATGAATCCCTGCGCGTGAGTAGTTGACGAGTCTCGGATTAAATCTCACGCGAGAAGGCACTCTATTCATGGATTTTAGTTTTTCATCCGATTAGCCTAAAATTTTGCAGGGTCATATAACTTGACAAAATAAGCAACATTAATTCTTGTGGTACCCAATGAATCCCAACAAATAAGGAGTTGTCGCGTCTCAGATTACAGCTCACGAGAGAAGGCACCCTATTCATGGATTTTAGTTTTTTATCCGATTGGCCTAAAAATTTGCAAGGTCACGTAAATCGGCAAAATAAGCATCTTTAATTCTTGTGGTACCCTATGAATCCCTACGAGTAAGGAGTTGCCGCGTCTCTGATTACAGCTCACGACAGAAGGCACCCTGTTCATCGATTTTAGTTTTTATCTGATTGGCCTAAAATTTTGAAGGGTCATATAGCTCGACAAAATAAGCAACTTTAATTCTTGTGGTACCCTATGAATCCCCACGAGTAAGGAGTTGTCGCGTCTCAGATTACAGCCCACGAGAGAAGGCACCCTATTCATCGATTTTAGTTTTTCATCCGATTGGCCTAAAATTTTGCAGGATCATGTAAATCGACAAAATAAGCAATATAAAATTCTTGTGGTACCCTGTGAATCTGTACGAGTAAGGAGTTGTCGCGTCTCGGATTACAGCTCACGAGAAAAGGCACCCTATTCATGGATTTTAGTGTTTCATCTGATTGGCCTAAAATTTTAAAGGGTCATATAACTCGACAAAATAAGCAACTTTAATTCTTGTGGTACTCTGTAAATCCCTACGAGTAAGGAGTTGCCGGGATTCGGATTACAGCTCACGAGAGAAAGCACCCTATTCATGGATTTTAGTTTTTTATCCGATTGGCCTAAAATTTTGCAGGGTCATATAAATCGACAAAATAAGCAACATTAATTCTTGTGGTACCCTATGAATCCCAAAAAATAAGGAGTTGCCGCGTCTCAGATTACAGCTCACGAGAGAAGGCACCCTATTCATGGATTTTAGTTTTTCATCTGATTGGCCTAAAATTTTGCAGGGTCATATAACTCAACAAATAAGCAACTTTAATTCTTGTGGTACCCTATGAATCCCTACGAGTAAGGAGTTGACGAGTCTCGGATTACAGCTCACGAGAGAAGGCACCCTATTCATGGATTTTAGTTTTTCATCTGATTGGCCTAAAATTTTGTAGGGTCATATAACTCAACAAATAAGCAACTTTAATTCTTGTGGTACCCTATGAATCCCTACGAGTAAGGAGTTGCCGAGTATCGGATTACAGCTCACGAGAGAAGGCACCCTATTCATGGATTTTAGTTTTTCAACCGATTGACCTAAAATTTATCAGGGTCATGTAAATCGACAAAATAAGCAACATAAAATTCTTGTGGTACCCTGTGAATCCCTACAAGTAAAGAGTTGTCGCGTCTCAGATTACAGCTCACGAGAAAAGGCACCGTATTCATGGATTTTACTTTTTCATCCGATTGGCCTAAAATTTTGAAGGGTCATATAACTCGACTAAATAAGCAACTTTAATTGTTGTGGTACCTTGTAAATCCCTACGAGTAAGGAGTTGTCGAGATTCGGATTAAAACTCACGAGAGAAGGCACCCTATTCATGGATTTTAGTTTTTTAACCGATTGGCCTAACATTTTGCAAGGTCATATAACTCGACAAAATAAGCAACTTTAATTCTTGTGGTACCCCATGAATCCCAACAAATAAGGAGTTGCCGCGTCTCAGATTACAGCTCACGGGAGAAGGCACCTTATTCATGGATTTTAGTTTTTTATCCGATTGGCCTAAACTTTTGCAGGGTCATATAACTCGACAAAATAAGCATCTTTAATTCTTGTGGTACCCTATGAATCCCTACGAGTAAAGAGTTGCCGAGTCTTAGATTACAGCTCACGATAGAAGGCACCCTGTTCATGGATTTTAGTGTTTCATCTGATTGGCCTAAAATTTTGAAGAGTCATATAACTCGATAAAATAAGCAACTTTAATTCTTGTGGTACCCTATGAATCCCCACAAGTAAGGAGTTGTCGCGTCTCAGATTACAGCCGACGAGAGAAGGCACCCTATTCATGGATTTTAGTTCTTCATCCGATTGGCCAAAAATTTTGCAGGGTCATATAACACGACAAAATAAGCAACTTTAATTCTTGTGGTACCCTATGAATCATTGCGAGAAAGTAGTTGACGAGTCTCGGATTAAAGCTCACGCGATAAGGCACCCTATTCATGCATTTTAGTTTTTCATCCGATTGGCCTAAAATATTGCAGGGTCATATAACTCGACAAAATAAGCAACTTTTACTCTTGTGGTACCCCATGAATCCCAACAAATTAGGAGTTGTCGGGTCTCAGATTACAGCTCACGAGAGAAGGCACCCTATTCATGGATTTTAGTTTTTCATCCGATTGACCTAAAATTTTGCGGGGTCATGTAAATCGACAAAATAAGCAACATAAAATTCTTGTGGTACCCTGTGAATCCCTACAAGTAAGGAGGTGTCGCGTCGCGGATTACAGCTCACAAGAAAAGGCACCCTATTCAGGGATTTTACTTTTTCATCCGATTGGCCTAAAATTTTGAAGGGTCATATGACTCGACTAAATAAGCAACTTTAATTGTTGTGGTACCTTGTAAATCCCTACGAGTAAGGAGTTCCCGAGATTCGGATTAAAGCTCACAAGAGAAGGCACCCTATTCATGGATTTTAGTGTTTTATCCGATTGGCCTAAAATTTTTCAGGGTCATATAACTCGACAAAATAAGCAACTTTAACTCTTGTAGGACCCCATGAATCCCAACAAATAAGGAGTTGCCGGGTTTCAGATTACAGCTCACGAGAGAAGGCACCCTATTCATGTATTTTAGTTTTTTATCCGATTGGCCTAAAATTTTGCAGGGTCATATAACTCGACAAAATAAGCATCTTTAATTCTTGTGGTACCCTATGAATCCCTACGAGTAAGGAGTTGCCGAGTCTCGTATTACAGCTCACAATAGAAGGCACCCTGTTCATGGATTTTAGTTTTTCATCTGATTGGCCTAAAATTTTGAAGGGTCATATAACTCGACAAAATAAGCAACTTTAATTCTTAAGGTACCCTATGAATCCCCACGAGTAAGGAGTTCTCGCGTCTCAGATTACAGCCCACAAGAGAAGGCACCCTATTCATGGATTTTAGTTTTTCATCCGATTGGCCAAAAATTTTGCAGGGTCATGTAACACGATAAAATAAGCAACTTTCATTCTTGTGGTACCCTATGAATCCCTGCGAGTAAGTAGTTGACGAGTCTCGGATTAAAGCTCACGCGAGAAGGCACCTTATTCATGGATTTTAGTTTTTCATCCGATTGGCCTAAAATTTTGCAGGGTCATATAACTCGACAAAATAAGCAACTTTAATTCCTGTGGTACCCCATGAATCCCAACAAATAAGGAGTTGCCGCGTCTCAGATTACAGCTCACGAGAGAAGGCACCCTATTCATGAATTTTAGTTTTTTATCCGATTGGCCTAAAATTTTGCAGGGACATATAACTCGACAAAATAAGCATCTTTAATTCTTGTGGTACCCTATGAATCCTTACGAGTATGGAGTTGCCGAGTCTCGGATTACAGCTCACGATAGAAGGCACCCTGTTCATGGATTTTAGTTTTTCATGTGATTGGCCTAAAATTTTGAAGGGTCATATAACTCGACAAAATTAGCAACTTTAATTCTTGTGATACCCTATGAATCCCCACGAGTAAGGAGTTCTCGCGTCTCAGATTACAGCCCACTAGAGAAGGCACCCTATTCATTGATTTTAGTTTTTCATCCAATTGGCCTAAAATTTTGCAGGGTCTTGTAAATCGACAAAATAAGCAACATAAAATTCTTGTGGTACCCTGTGAATCTGTACGAGTAAGGAGTTGCCGCGTCTTGGATTACAGCTCACGAGAAAAGGCACCCTATTCATGGATTTTAGTATTTCATCTGATTGGCATAAAATTTTGAAGGGTCATATAACTCGACAAAATAAGCAACTTTAATTCTTACGGTACTCTGTAAATCCCTACGAGTAAGGAGTTGCCGCGATTCGGATTACAGCTCACGAGAGAAGGCACCCTACTCATGGATTTTAGTTTTTTATCCGATTGTCCTAAACTTTTGCAGGGTCATATAACTCGACAAAATAAGCAACATTAATTCTTGTGGTACCCTATGAATCCCAACAAATAAGGAGTTACCGCGTCTCAGATTACAACTCACGAGAGAAGGCACCCTATTCATGGATTTTAGTTTTTCATCTGATTGGCCTAAAATAATGCAGGGTCATATAACTCAACAAATAAGCAACTTTAATTCTTGTGGTACCCTATGAATCCCTACGAGTAAGGAGTTGCCGAGTATCGGATTACAGCTCTCGAGAGAAGGCACCCTATTCAAGGATTTTAGTTTTTCATCCGATTGACCTAAAATTTTGCAGGGTCATATAGCTCGACAAAATAAGCAACTTTAATTCTTGTGGTACCCTACGAATCTCCACGAGTAACGAGTTATCGCGTCTCAGATTATAGCTCACGAGAGAAGGCACCCTATTCATGGATTTTAGTTCTTCATCCGATTGGCCTAAAAATTTGCAGGGTCATATAACTCGACAAAATAAGCAACTTTAACTCTTGTGGTACCATATCAATCCCTGCGAGTAAGTAGTTGCCGCGTCTCAGATTACAGCTCACGAGAGAAGGCACCCTATTCATGGATTTTAATTTTTCATCAGATTGGCCTAAACTTTTGCAGGGTCATATAACTCAACAAATAAGCAACTTTAATTCTTGTGGTACCCTATGAATCCCTACGAGTAAGGAGTTTCCGTGTATCGGATTACAGCTCACGAGAGAAGGCACCCTATTCATGGATTTTAGTTTTTCATTCGATTGACCTAAAATTTTGCAGTCATGTACATCGACAAAATAAGCAACATAAAATTCTTGTGGTACCCTGTGAATCCCTACAAGTAAGGAGTTATCGCGTCTCGGATTACAGCTCACGAGAAAAGGCACCCTATTCATGGATTTTACTTTTTCATCCGATTGGCCTAAAATTTTGAAGGGTCATATAACTCGACTAAATAAGCAACTTTAATTGTTGTGGTACCTTGTAAATCCCTACGAGTAAGGAGTTCCCGAGATTCGGATTAAAGCTCACGAGAGAAGGCACCCTATTCATGGATTTTAGTTTTTTATCCGATTGGCCTAAAATTTTGCAGGGTCATATAACTCGACAAAATAAGTAACTCTAATTCTTGTGGTACCCCATGAATCCCAACAAATAAGGAGTTGCCGCGTCTCAGATTACAGCTCACGAGAGAAGGCACCCTATTCATGGATTTTAGTTTTTTATCCGATTGGCCTAAAATTTTGCAGAGTCATATAACTCGACAAAATAAGCATCTTTAATTCTTGTGGTACCCTATGAATCCCTACGAGTAAGGAGTTGCCGAGTCTCGGATTACAGCTCACAATAGAAGGCACCCTGTTCATGGATTTTAGTTTTTCATCTGATTGGCCTAAAATTTTGAAGGGTCATATAACTCGACAAAATAAGCAACTTTAATTCATGTGGTACCCTACGAATCCCCACGAGTAAGGAGTTCTCGGGTCTCAGATTACAGCCCACGAGAGAAGGCACCCTATTCATGGATTTTAGTTTTTCATCCGATTGGCCAAAAATTTTGCAGGGTAATATAACACGACAAAATAAGCAACTTTAATTCTTGTGGTACCCTATGAATCCCTGCGAGCAAGTAGTTGACGAGTCTCGGATTAAAGCTCACGCGAGAAGGCACCCTATTCATGGATTTTAGTTTTTCATCCGATTGGCCTAAAATTTTGCAGGGTCATATAACTCGACAAAATAAGCAACTTTAATTCTTGTGGTACCCCATGAATCCCAACAAATAAGGAGTTGCTGCGTCTCAGATTACAGCTCACGAGAGAAAGCACCCTTTTCATGGATTTTAGTTTTTTATCCGATTGGCCTAAAATTTTGCAGGGTCATATAACTCGACAAAATAAGCAACTTTAATTCTTGTGGTACCCTATGAATCCCCACGAGTAAGGAATTGTCCCGTCTCAAATTATAGCCCACGAGAGAAGGCACCCTATTCATCGATTTTAGTTTTTCATCCGATTGGCCTAAAATTTGGCAGGGTCATGTAAATCGACAAAATAAGCAACATAAAATTCTTATGGTACTCTGTAAATCCCTACGAGTAAACAGTTGCCGCGTCTCGGATTACAGCTCACGAGAAAAGGCACCCTATTCATGGATTTTAGTATTTCATCTGATTGGCCTAAAATTTTGCAGGGTCATATAACTCAACCAAATAAGCAACATTAATTCTTGTGGTACCCTATGAATCCCAACAAATAAGGAGTTACCGCGTCTCAGATTACAGCTCACGAGAGAAGGCACCCTATTCATGGATTTTAGTTTTTCATCTAATTGGCCTAAAATTTTGCAGGGTCATATAACTCAACAAATAAGCAACTTTAGTTCTTGTGGTACCCTATGAATCCCTACGAGTAAGGAGATGCCGAGTATCGGATTACAGCTCACGAGAGAAAGCACCCTATTCAAGGATTTTAGTTTTTCATCCGATTGACCTAAAATTTTGCAGGGTCATATAGCTCGACAAAATAAGCAACTTTAATTCTTGTGGTACCCTACGAATCTCCACGAGTAACGAGTTGTCGCGTCTCAGATTACAGCTCACGAGAGAAGGCACCCTATTCATAGATTTTAGTTCTTCATCCGATTGGCCTAAAATTTTGCAGGGTCATATAACTCGACAAAATAAGCAACTTTAATTCTTGTGGTACCCTATCAATCCCTGCGAGTAAGTAGTTGCCACGTCTCGGATTACAGCTCACGAGAGAAGGCACCCTATTCATGGATTTTAGTTTTTCATCCAATTGGCCTAAAATTTGCAGGGTCAAATAACCCAACAAAATAAGCAACTTTAATTCTTGTGGTACCATATGAATCCCTGACAGTAAGGAGTTGCCGCGTCTCGAATTACAGCTCACGAGAGAAGGCACCCTATTCATGCATTTTAGTTTTTCATCCGATTGGTCTAAAGTTTTGCAGGGTCATATAACTCGATAAAATAAGAAACTTTAATTCTTGTGGTACCCTGTGAATCCCTACCATTAAGGAGTTCTCGAGTCTCGGAGTACACATCACGAGAGAAGGCACCCTATTCATGGATTTTAGTTTTTTATCCGATTGGCCTAAACTTTTGCAGGGTCATATAACTCGACAAAATAAGCATCTTTAATTCTTTTGGTTCCCTATGAATCCCTACGAGTAAGGAGTTGTCGAGTCTCGGATTACAACTCACGAGAGAAGGCACCCTATTCATGGATTTTAGTTTTTTATCCGATTGGCCTAAACTTTTGCAGGGTCATATAACTCGACAAAATAAGCATCTTTAATTCTTTTGGTACCCTATGAATCCCTACGAGTAAGGAGTTGTCGAGCACAGCTCACGACAGAAGGCACCCTGTTCATGGATTTTAGTTTTTCCTCTGATTGGCCTAAAATTTTGAAGGGTCATATAACTCGACAAAATAAGCATCTTTAAATCTTGTGGTACCCCATGAATTCCAACAAATAAGGAGTTGCCGCGTCTCAGATTTCAGCTAACGAGAGAAGGCACCCTATTCATGGATTTTAGTTTTTTATCCGATTGGCCTGAAATTTTGCAGGGTCATATAACTCGACAAAATAAGCAACATTAATTCTTGTGGTACCCTATGAATCCCAACAAATAAGGAGTTGCCGCGTCTCATATTACAGCTCACGAGAGAAGGCACCCTATTCATGGATTTTAGTTTTTCATCAGGTTGGCCTATAATTTTGCAGGGTCATATAACTCAACAAATAAGAAACTTTAATTCTCGTGGTACCCTATGAATCCCTACGAGTAAGGAGTTGCCGAGTATCGGATTACAGCTCACGAGAGAAGGCACCCTATTCATGGATTTTAGTTTTTCATCCGATTGACCTAAAATTTTGCAGGGTCATGTAAATCGACAAAATAAGCAACATAAAATTCTTGTGGTACCCTGTGAATCCCTACAAGTAAGGAGTTGTCGCGTCTCGGATTACAGCTCACGAGAAAAGGCACCCTATTCATGGATTTTACTTTTTCATCCGATTGGCCTAAAATTTTGAAGGGTCATATAATTCGACTAATTAAGCAACTTTAATTGTTGTGGTACCTTGTAAATCCCTACGAGTAAGGAGTTCCCGATATTCGGATTAAAGCTCACGAGAGAAGGCACCCTATTCATGGATTTTAGATTTTTATCCGATTGGCCTAAAATTTTGCAGGGTCATAAAAATCGACAAAATAAGCAACTTTAATTCTTGAGGTACCCCATGAATCCCAATAAATAAGGAGTTGCTGCGTCTCAGATTACAGCTCACGAGAGAAGGTACCCTATTCATGGATTTTAGTTTTTTTATCCGATTGGCCTAAAATTTTGCAGGGTCATATAAATCGCCAAAATAAGCATCTTTAATTCTTGTGGTACCCTATGAATCCCTACGAGTAAGGAGTTGCCGAGTCTGGGATTACAGCTCACGACTGAAGGCACCCTGTTCATGGATTTTAGTTTCTCATCTGATTGGCCTAAAATTTTGAAGGGTCATATAACTCAACAAAATAAGCAACGTTAATTCTTGTGGTACCCTATGAATCCCCACGAGTAAGGAGTTGTCGCGTCTCAGATTACAGCCCACAAGAGAAGGCACCCTATTCATCGATTTTAGTTTTTCATCCGATTGGCCTAAAATTTTGCAGGGTCATGTAAATCGACAAAATAAGCAACATAAAATTCTTGTGGTACCCTGTGAATCTGTACGAGTAAGGAGTTGCCGCGTCTCGGATTACAGCTCACGAGAAAAGGCACCCTATTCATGGATTTTAGTATTTCATCTAATTGGCCTAAAATTTTGAAGGGTCATATAACTCGACAAAATAAGCAACTTTAATTCTTATGGTACTCTTTAAATCTCTACGAGTAAGGAGTTGCCGCGATTCGGATTACAGCTCACGAGAGAAGGCACCCTATTCATGCATTTTAGTTTTTCATCCGATTGGTCTAAAGTTTTGCAGGGTCATATAACTCGATAAAATAAGAAACTTTAATTCTTGTGGTACCCTGTGAATCCCTACCATTAACGAGTTCTCGAGTCTCGGAGTACACCTCACGAGAGAAGGCACCCTATTCATGGATTTTAGTTTTTTATCCGATTGGCCTAAAATTTTGCAGGGTAATATAACTCGACAAAATAAGCATCTTTAATTCTTTTGGTACCCTATGAATCCCTACGAGTAAGGAGTTGCCGAGTCTCGGATTACAGCTCACGACAGAAGGCACTCTGTTCATGGATTTTAGTTTTTCCTCTGATTGGCCTAAAATTTTGAAGGGTCATATAACTCAACAAAATAAGCATCTTTAATTCTTGTGGTAACCCATGAATTCCAACAAATAAGGAGTTGCCGCGTCTCAGATTTCAGCTAACGAGAGAAGGCACCCTATTCATGGATTTTAGTTTTTTATCCGATTGGCCTGAAATTTTGCAGGGTCATATAACTTGACAAAATAAGCAACATTAATTCTTGTGGTACCCTATGAATCCCAACAAATAAGGACTTGTCGCGTCTCAAATTACAGCTCACGAGAGAAGGCACCCTATTCATGTATTTTAGTTTTTCATCAGATTGGCCTAAAATTTTGCAGGGTCATATAACTCAACAAATAAGCAACTTTAATTCTTGTGGTACCCTATGGATCCCTACGAGTAAGGAGTTGCCGAGTATCGGATTACAGCTCACGAGAGAAGGCACCCTATTCATGGATTTTAGTTTTTCATCCGATTGACCTAAAATTTTGCAGGGTCATGTAAATCGAAAAAATAAGCAACATAAAATTCTTGTGGTACCCTGTGAATCCCTACAAGTAAGGAGTTGTCGCGTCTCGGATTACAGCACACGACAAAAGGCACCCTATTCATGGATTTTACTTTTTCATCCGATTGGCCTAAAATTTTGAAGGGTCATATAACTCGACTAAATAAGCAACTTTAATTGTTGTGGTACCTTGTAAATCCCTACGAGTAAGGAGTTCCCGAGATTCGGATTAAAGCTCACGAGAGAAGGCACCCTATTCATGGATTTTAGTTTTTTATCCGATTGGCCTAAAATTTTGCAGGGTCATATAACTCGACAAAATAAGCAACTTTAATTCTTGAGGTATCCCATGAATCCCAACAAATAAGTAGTTGCCGGGTCTCAGATTACAGCTCACGAGAGAAGGTACCCTATTCATGGATTTTAGTTTTTTATCCGATTGGCCTAACCTTTTGCAGGGTCATATAACTCGACAAAATAAGCATCTTTAATTCTTGTGGTACCCTATGAATCCCTACGAGTAAGGAGTTGCCGAGTCTGGGATTACAGCTCACGACTGAAGGCACCCTGTTCATGGATTTTAGTTTCTTATCTGATTGGCCTAAAATTTTGAAGGGTCATATAACTCGACAAAATAAGCAACTTTAATTCTTGTGGTACCCTATGAATCCCCACGAGTAAGCAGTTCTCGCGTCTCAGATTACAGCCCATGAGAGAAGGCACCCTATTCATGGATTTTAGTTTTTCATCCGATTGTCAAAAATTTTGCAGGGTCATATAACACGACAAAATAAGCAACTTTAATTCTTGTGGTACCCTATGAATCCCTGCGAGTAAGTAGTTGACGAGTCTCGGATTAAAGCTCACGCGAGAAGGCACCCTATTCATGGATTTTAGTTTTTCATCCGATTGGCCTAAAATTTTGCAGGGTCATATAACTAGACAAAATAAGCAACTTTAATTCTTGTGGTACCCCATGAATCCCAACAAATAAGGAGTTGCCGCGTCTCAGATTACAGCTCACGAGAGAAAGCACCCTATTCGTGGATTTTAGTTTTTTATCCGATTGGCCTAACATTTTGCAGGGTCATATAACTCGACAAAATAAGCATCTTTAATTCTTGTGGTACCCTATGAATCCCTACGAGTAAGGAGTTGCCGAGTCTCGGATTACAGCTCATGACAGAAGGCACCCTGTTCATGGATTTTAGTTTTTCATCTGATTGGCCTAAAATTTTGAAGGGTCATATAACTCGACAAAATAAGCAACGTTAATTCTTGTGGTATCCTATGAATCCCCACGAGTAAGGAGTTGTCGCGTTTCAGATTACAGCCCACGAGAGAAGGCACCCTATTCATCGATTTTAGTTTTTCATCCGATTGGCCTAAAATTTTGCAGGGTCATGTAAATCGACAAAATAAGCAACATAAAATTCTTGTGGTACCCTGTGAATCTGTACGAGTAAGGAGTTGCCGCGTCTCGGATTACAGCTCACGAGAAAAGGCACCCTATTCATGGATTTTAGTATTTCATCTGATTGGCCAAAAATTTTGAAGGGTCATATAACTCGACAAAATAAGCAACTTTAATTCTTATAGTACTCTTTAAATCCCTATGAGTAAGGAGTTGCCGCGATTCGGATTACAGCTCACGAGAGAAGGCACCCTATTCATGGATTTTAGTTTTTTATCCGATTGTCCTAAAATTTTGCAGGGTCATATAACTCGACAAAATAAGCAACATTAATTCTTGTGCTACCCTATGAATTCCAACAAATAAGGAGTTGCCGCGTCTCAGATTACAGCTCACGAGAGAAGGCACCCTATTCATGGATTTTAGTTTTTCATCTGATTGGCCTAAAATTTTGCAGGGTCATATAACTCAACAAATAAGCAACTTTAATTCTTGTGGTACCCTATGAATCCCTACGAGTAAGGAGTTGCCGAGTATCGGATTACAGCTCACGAGAGAAGGCACCCTATTCATGGATTTTAGTTTTTCATCCGATTGACCTAAAATTTTGCAGGGTTGCACAAATAGAACTAGCGCACCCCAAGGTGATACACTAGGTCCAATGTACCCCTTATCTAACAACTCCTCTAGTTGCTCCTTAAGCTCTTTCATCTCCAAAAGTGTCATTCTATATGGTACCCTCGAAATCGGACCTGTTCCGGGAACTAGGTTAATCTGAAACACAATATCCCTCACTAGTGGCATACCATGAATTTTCGCAGAAAACACATCCGGAAACTCATTGACTACATCAATCTTTAAGATTTCCTCATCTATTCCCTCTACATTATGAATGTGACACAAAAACCTTCACATCTCTTCTCTAAGTGTTTCTTCGCCACAAACATCCAAATAATCCCAATTTCTCCCTCTGCGACAATTCCTTTATATGAGATTCTATTACCTCTAGGTCCTTTCAGCGATATCGTTTGTTCACTACAATTGATTCTTGCTTTATACTTGCTAAGAAGCCAATTCATGCCCTAGATAACATCAAAATCTCACAGTTTGAACTTAATAAGGTCTGCAGGAAATTCAGAACCTGCAATGTTCACACGAACATTAGGATGCACAACTTTACACAATACCACCTCTCCCGAAGGAATGGCGATACTAGTCTCTAAAGACTCCACAATTCCCATCCCATGCTTCTTAACAAAGTTTCCATATATGAATGAATGTGATGCTCCAGAATCAAATAATACATAGGCAGGCAAAGAATTTACAAGAAACGTACCAGTCACCACATTGTTTGCCGCATCAGCCTGTACTTGATTCATCACAAACAAATGACCTCCATTTCTGTTCTGGTTGCCATTATTGTTCTGAACATTTCCAGCATGTCCATTCAGCCCATTCTGTCGATTACCACCCTGGTTGTTCCCATTCTGACCCTGAACTTCAGGAGCTTGAACATTGTTGTTGCCCCTACCATTGTTTCCAGTCTTACCCTTCTGATGACAGTCTAAAGAATGATGCCCCAACTCTTGGCAAGTGAAACATCTCACTTTATTGCCAGCGCAATCAATTATCGAGTGATTCTTATTGCACCTCTTGCAAATGTAGGGTTTGTTATTCCAACCCCCATTATTACAATGGCCATTTCCATTGCCATTCTTGCCATTATTGTTCATTCTTGGAATTTCCACTCTGATTGTGGTTATTCCCTTTGTTGTTGTTATTTCCATTCTGATTGTTCCCTCCCCGAAACTTATCCTTTTTATTGCCACTAGACCTGGCAAACGGGTCGGTCAGGTCGGGTTCGGATCGGGTAAAAAACGGGTCGGGTTAAATACGGATCGGGTTAAATACGGGTAGGGTCAAATACATCGGGTCAAATACGGGTTCAGTTTCGCGCTACCCAACGGGTTTGACAAATGTTGTCTCACAACTTTCGGGGTCGGGTCGGGTTTCGATCGGGTCAAAACGGGTCGGGTCATTTCGGGTTTGAATCTTTTTGGGTCGGGTTTCGGTCGGATCTGTGGAGAGTCAGGTTCGGGTCGGTCATAGGGTCGGGTCAGTTTTTGCTAGCTCTAATTGCCACCATTACCCTAATGGTCGTCAAACTTCCTTTTCTTTCCAATCACCTCCTCTCCGTGCTTTTGAATCGTATCTTGGTTCGCAGCACGATTATAGACCTCTTGCATGGTCTGACAGATATAACCCCCAAAAGACTCACGAATGGTCCAGTACAACCCATTCTGGAATCTACGAGCCCTATGCTATTCCGTAGGGACTAACCCTCCAGCAAAACGAGCTAGGTCATCAAACTTTTCACCATATATTCTTGAATAGTCATCCGTCCTTGGATGAGGTTCAAGAACTCATTATATTTCTGGCCTTGGAGATACACTGGGTAGTACTCCTCTCTAAGGGCAGTTTTGAAAATATCCCAATTAAAGCCCTCTCTAGCTCTTATAGCTGTACCATTGGTTCTCCACCAACAATCTACCTTTTTCCGGAATCGGTAGACAAGCTATGTCAACCTTTAGTGCCTCCGGACACCCAGTAATCGCAAAGATTTTCTCTAAATCTTGCATCCAGTCATCAAGGATAGCAGGATCCTCGCGTCCCTCAAAAACAGGCAGATTATGCCCCTTAATCTTTTTCGAAACTGCGGTGAAATCGTCGCCCCTAGTTATCATGTCCTCCTCCCTTTGTATCATCTGTGCGATGAACGCATTGGATTACGCCAAGGCTTGTTGGGACTGAACTAGTTGCGCCAACAAAGCTTGCGCGTTCATCTCACCATTGCCATTGTTGTCCCCAATGGAACTAGCAGATTGTTCCGCTCCTTGTTATTTCTCCTAGGTGGCATCTATCACACCTAAAGGATCAATAAAAGCAAAATAAAAAGGGTATTAGCTACCCATATCACACTCATGTGCGATGCTCAAAATCTAACATATACACATCGACTCGTATATATGTTTCAAATAGCCAACTAGGGCTCTAGGCTCTTATTGCTTTCAAGCATGGCTTTACAACACTCTTGCATACTAGCAAGCTCAAGGTTTCAATAGACTTTGTTCTTTCTCAAAAATAAACAAATCATATTCACATTGAAATATTCATGCCTTTCTCACATAGGCGCTTTCACCATACTCATGCTCCAAATAGCAAGTAAATAACACATTCCTTGCAAAAACTTCATAACATAAATCAAATAATCAAGTATTTGTTTCTCAAAAGGAGTGCTTGCCAAACCAAGCCTCACAATAGTATAAATAAAGTAAAAATAACATTCTAATCATAATGTCAAAACAAATGGCTCGTAGCCCAAATTTAATTCTCAAATAGTTTCCTCAAATAAAACTAAATCAATCTAAGAATCACGCCTTCCTCGCGCGGTTCCTCAATGGATAGCGACACACGTGTGTCACTTTGACTTCATCCATCTCCTCCTCTTCCATAGGCTCCTCATCTTCTATTGGATCCTCCTCCTCCTCAGTAGGGGTCTTTGGCTCATTGGGCTTGCCATTCAAGCCTATGGGTCAATCTCTAATAGCACTAGGTCTAGATGACCTTACAGGAACCTCGGGAACATGAGGTGAAGAGTCCTTCTCGACCTCGATAGTGACCTTCTCAGCCTTTTCCGCAAAGTATGCCTCCCCGAACGCTATGGCACGCTCCAGGTCAGTTCGCGCCTCTTCTGGAGTTATTGGGTCATCCACCTCTAGAAAAAGATCATACCCAGCAACATTCTCAACGTATGTCTCATAAGGGTCTCTCGGCATGTCACTTGTAACACCCCGAATTTTCGTCTAATTTAAAACCATTTAAAATCACGAGTTGCAGCAGAAAAACCCTAGAAATTCGAAGCGTCACCGCCGTATTTAATGTTAAAATTAAATACAAGGCTAGAAAGAAACAAAATGTTTTAATCCCCCAAGCATACTAGATAATTAAAAATAATAACTATCTTCCCAAACTAGACTTAAGCAAATAAATCCAAAAGAATAAAGAAATATTAAACTTTTAATTCTCATGTAAGGGAAGTAATCTCATTACAATAGAAAATCCCAATAATACAAAATCCAAAGTCTAAACAATAAAGATAAATTGTTATTAGAAGATATACAATGTTTTTCATTCGTCTCTCCACTAGTTCCCAACACGAGCTATAAATCCTGTCAATCTACTCCCCCATATAGACAAATTTCATATAGGTTCATCATAGACCCATCATTGAAGAGAAATGGATAACAAACACAAGTTAAAGGAAAAAAGCAACCAAACAGCTACGCTAAGTAATTCATAACCACATAGTCCATTCAAATCTCCAAGTTAACACAACATGCTTAATAAATAAATAATCATGCTTTAAGAAAATAAAAGACAACATGCTTTAATTTAAAGACACGCATCAATACCAAATAATAAATTCAATATTTATTATTATCCATTAGCCAAGTTCATTAGAGAGAAGAGAATCGCATGAATTGTCAAACCAACCACAGTCGATTCAAATAGGATCTTAGTCCCGTGCACATTGGCAAAAAGAGGGATCAAACGTCCCGGAGTATAGATGACTCCTAGAAGTACTTCATTTGTTCCTAAGTATGCATACCCTCTCACAACCCTTAGGTTTACAAGAAGAACTGTTTCATCCACAAAACTTACTTTCCCAATCATCATATATGGATACAAGTACTACATTGGGGCTATGACTCGCAGACATAGACCTGCCCAATATATCTCAAATAACAATGCCCATTCGCGTCCTTTGGTGGATCCATTACCAAAGAAATCTTAACTCTCAATTAATTTTCATAAGGTGATCACATAACAAGTAATACACATATCTTGGCATCTCAAGTAACTACTCCACAGTTACAAAATGAACAATTTAAGTTCACAACTCCGAGGGCAATAATTTCACATGAATGAGTATCAACACCCTATTCACAACCACCTAACAATATACTTTTTCCAGGTTTCCAATAATGTTTACCAATTCAATAGTCAAAGTCTCATTAACTTATTGAAACAACATGCTTACAAACATGATCCAAATAGAGATAGGTGTAGACACCAAAAATTGTGTCTATGATAAGTCCCCATAAAAACCCGATGATGAAAGGATTGGATTTTACTCGAACTTGGGTTGCGAGAATAATTACTCTGATGATTAGCCCATTTCATTTGATTTAACCAGTGGAAGCCTTTCGTACAGGTGATCCAAACTAGTTGGACTCAATTCAGTTGGAGTCCAAAACTAAGAGATACGCCTCTTTGAACCTAAGGGCTCGAAAGGGAACCCAAACCCTTGAGCCAACCCTTGGTCAAACAAGGGAACTTAGTCAATCCCGCGTGGACCCCCTCGGAAAAGCCTCCCTCGCTTGAAAAGCATATCAGGCGCCTATGCAGGCAGGTCACTCCAGGTCCAAGTGGCCACGCTTGAGTTCAAGCGGTGGCAAACTAGGCCAAGCGGCTATGCCATTGGACCAAGCGGGTTGACCGCTTGCCTAGCGGCTGAGCCGCTTGCCAAGGGGTTCAACCGCTTGTCCTAGCGGTTCAGCCGCTCGGCCTATTTGCATGGCCGCCTGGACCTTTTCTCGTGGACGGCAAATTCGAGTCTCATTCGATTTCCGTGCCAAACCCTGGCAGCCCCCCCCCCCTTCTATATAAACAAACCTTAGGGTTCAGTTGAAGAGGTTAGCAGTTAGAGACCCCTAGGTTGGACATTCTCTTTGAAAGGTGGGCAGTTTCTCTCTCATATTAAACCCTAAATTCTGATTCTACTCCTTCTTTAGGCTAGCCCTAGCACCACAAAATAAACCTTCATACTTCATCAAGAGCAAGAGTTCAAGCATAACAACCCAATAAGTTCATTGTGAGCATCCAGGTAATCCAACCTGAGGGTTTCAATAAATTATATATTGCTTGTTATTTACTAACGAATTTGGTTTATGTGATATGTACTTGCATGGCGCGTTTTGAGCAAAAGGGTTTGTGTTAAACCCAATGGATGAATGCATGTTTTTTTATTTATTGCCCTTTATTATAAATTATGCTTGTTTGTGTTTGTTGGGGATGAATTATCTTGTTTGTCTTCTAATCCGCAGGTTTAGCATATTTTTCGTTTTTAGCATTAAAAGCATGTAAACTTGATAAGTGGTTAAAAGTGGTCACATTAATAAGTGTTTGTTCAACCCATTAGTTAAAACTAGGAATTCGGACAAACTGAACCTTTTTTTGAAACCGTAGCATTAATAATCGCATTAGATTGATTAGTAAAGGTCGTTGTTGTCAACGGGTGAGTTGGGTGCTTAATACCTTCCTAGCGCGTACTCACGTCCCCGAACTGATTTATGAAGTCAATTTTCCCAATAGGGATTGGGGTACACAGGAGTTGAGTTGACGTCCTTTTAGACTATTGACTTGACTCCAAGGTTTCCAAATTTCCTTAAATTTGGTGGCGACTTCCGACAATCTTAATCATGTCCTTAGTACGAAAAGAAAATATTCATGTGCACTCAGACTCGAGAGATTCACGAAACCCAAAAGAGACGCTCTCCCAAGCTATCCAAATCGGCCGCTCAGAAATAAAAAAAAAATAAAAAAAAAAGGGGAGAAAAATCCAGTAGCCTATAGTGGCGACTTCACTGGGGACATGATTGAGAGGGTGTAACTTGAAATTCAATTCAATGCTATTATTTTTGCTTGGTTCACTACCTTGAGTGTTCTTATTATTATTT
This sequence comes from Tetragonia tetragonoides, assembly GCA_038025085.1. Taxonomy (NCBI): domain Eukaryota; kingdom Viridiplantae; phylum Streptophyta; class Magnoliopsida; order Caryophyllales; family Aizoaceae; genus Tetragonia; species Tetragonia tetragonoides. The sequence continues at coordinate 46,929 of CM076145.1, forward strand.
TGTGTTTGTCATTCATCTTGTTAAATTGCATCCATGTGCATGCGCTTGCGCGACTTCCGAGCTTGTTTTTACAAGTTCAAACTAGTTTCTTAGCCAATGGAGTGTGGTGAAGTGCCTTGGTGAGAATCCACTCGATTCTTCTTTGCCAAGAAACATGGATCCCCCCAGCTCATGTACCTTCCTACGCATTCGTCCATTCGCCGAGTAGGATAACAAGAATGCATCACATTGTCGCGCATCCCGCGGATTGTTGTACATTCTTGATCATGAATACCTTTTGACCCCATTGCATGAACTAGAACCAATATTTTAGGTCGAAACTCAGTCCCATGTCCATGCTAGATTTTCATGATCATGTCATTTGCGCTGTTGTGCTGTTTGCCCATGTGTGAACGCGATCTTTGCGTAGTCGTTTTGGTCGTCATAGAATATTAGGTTAGACACCAATTAGGATCTTTTCCTTTTTGAGTATAGATTTTGTCTTAAAATTGAGTCTAGAATCTTTATTTTAGGAAACAATATCCCCGAATGTTCTATATGATGCTTGTTACCTTAGAAAATATTTAATGCTTTATTCTTTCCCATTATTTAGGTAGTGAGTTTTAGTCAAAGATCTCGACAATATCTTTTCCCTCTCCTTTTAATCAAGAGTATAATATCGTTTGTTTTATCCCATATTGAGTCGAGATAATATCTCTCCCCTCTCCTTTTATTCAAGAGTATAGTATCTTTTGCTTTATCCCACATTGAGTCGAGATAATATCTCTCCCCTCTCCTTTTAGTCAACAGCATAATATCTTTTGCTTTATCCCATATTGAGTCGAGATAATATCTCTCCCCTCTCCTTTTAGTCAAGAGTATAATATATTTTGCTTTATCTCATATTGAGTCGAGATAATATCACTCCCCTCTCCTTTTAGTCAAGAGTATAATATCTTTTATTTTTATCCCGCGTCGAGATCTTCTGACCTAAACTCATTACTTAGTCCCCAAGGGTAACTATGTTCATAGAATATTCTAGATAGAAACTTCCCACTTTTGTTTTAAAACTTTTCTTTTGTGGAACTTGTTAGTCTTTCCTGTTCTAAGTCTTATCCGTTGTCCAAGATTTGGAAGAAAACAGTCGGTCCGAAAAGTTGGGAGCGCGATCATAGTAATCAACGTCTGGTTAGGAAGCTCGTATTGGAGTCTCCCCTTTGAGCAAATCTAGGTCTGACGCAGTATTTGTTACTCCCCCTCCATATCGACCACCTGGTTCTAATTTGACCGAAATGGCCGAAGATGATATGCCACCTCCACCACCTAAGACTACCGCAGAAATGTTGTCTGAAATGATGACAATGTTGGAAGCTATGGGAAACCGTGTGACATGGATAGAAAGGAAGGTTAAGGAAGCTGACCCTTTTAATCAAGACGACCCTCCACCTCGAGATGACAAAGTGGAAGAGCTAAGTGCATAAATTAAGAACCTTGAGTTATCTATGACTCAAAACAAGATTATAAGTGACTACATGATCAATGCTGAAGGATATTCCTCTCACATCAAGGGAAAACTCCCACAAAAATTCTCAATGCCTGAAGTCCCCACCTTCAAAGGGACCGATGATCCAAAAGATCACATAAGGACTTTCACCACCGCAATGGGCCTAAGAGGAGTGGATCATGACCTCTATATTCACCTCTTCTCACAAACCTTGGACCCCACTGTTAGGGCATGGTTCTTCAAGCTTGAGCCCAGTCAGATTCAAGAATGGAACAAGGTGTCTAGTTTGTTCCTCACTAGGTACACCGACAACGTCATCCAACCAACTACCATGAGAGAGTTGGAAGCAATAAAGCAAGGTGAAAATGAAAGCTTCACTGACTTTGTTAAGAAATGAAAAACCAAAGTGGCCGAAATGCTTGACCGTCCATCCGAGGAAGAGAAAATTCGAAAACTCATCAAGAATTTACAACCTCCTCACTTGAATCCTCTCAAATATCAAGCAATTACTTCATACACACAACTCAATAGTGTGGGATTGCTCATAGAGGACGATCAAGCACTTAAAAAGGAGAAAGGCAAGGACTTCTTCAACAAAGGCACTTATAACTCGAATTACAAGAAGAATCCCAATCGGAAAGTTCTACCAATAAGGTTAATGAAGTCAATGCTGTCTACGACAAACCACAAAGGCAATACACCCCATTGGGCATGACCTATGCTAAGGCTTTGGAAAAGCTTGTCAAAAATGACTACCTCAATGTTGTGGGCTCCACTCCGGATCCTGATGTCAAAAAGAGAAGCCCATCATGGAATCCTAATCTTTATTGCAAATTCCATAGAGGAAAAGGACATGATACCAAAAAGTATTGGACACTCAAAAATAAAATCCAGGATCTTTTTGACAATGGGACTATTCCCAAGCCAAAGAATGTTCCCACTCCAAACAACAACACCAACCCCATAGGTGCGGTTTTTGTCATTACAAGTGAAGAAGAGGAAAAGGACCCCTCTCATCTGATTGTGCCAATTGGACACTCTATCCCACCATTTAAGCTTGACTCCCTCCACCTAGAGGTAGCCGGAGTTTGAGATAGTGGTGAAGAAGATAACCTTCCAGAGATAAAAAGCGCCCCTAAGAAGTCATTGGAGGAATTGCTCGCAGAAATCTTCGCTGGCTTGAAACAAATAGACGAAGAGGTAGTTAACATCGAAATGAAGAGAAAAAAAAAAGAGATGACACAGAAGCGCAGTCCGCATCTATCATCCATCAGAGTATAAATCTCCCACTAGAAAGTCACGCCCCACCCACGAGGGATATGACCAAAAAGGATTTTTTCTCCATTACCTCTCCGCCTTGCTCACACTCTTGAAATACTAGTAAGTATTGGGATCATACAACCACTAGGACCTACCCCAGATCCTGTCTCTCTTGGGATCGCTTGGCACCCACACAAGTTTTGCAATTACCACAGGGGAAGAAGCCACGACACTGAAGATTGCTTGGCACTGAAACACAGAATTCAAGATCTCATAGAAATCAAGCCATGTAGCTACAAAAATACCCCAAATCCAGGGAAGGAATACTATAACCGAAAGCCAAGAAGGGTATATACTCCTCTTTCCTCAACCCCAACACAAATCTTTCAAGATCTAGATCCCATCGGGCCAACACCCGATCCTGATCCAGGAAATAAGAGTAAGAACTGGAACAATACCTCCTTTTGCATCTATCATCACGGAAGTGGACACGGTACGGACGAGTGCATGCACCTGAAACGCAAGATACATGACCTCATCGACGGGGGGGTCATTTGAATTCTGTAAGACCTTATCCAACACCTTTAACAAAGGAAGGATCACCTTCATCCCTCCTTTGCCTGTAAGAAGGAGACTAAACTTTGATTGGGTAGAGGACACACCCAACAATGCTTTGGGTCTACTATTTGGACAAGAGCATCACCATCCAAAAGATGAGGAGCTCCACAATGTCAGTAACACAATTCAAGATGCAAACTTTGACACAACTAAGTTGATCACTCCAAACGAGGGTCAACTCACAAAGCAGAAACGCACCATAAGCTGGACGGGAACCAATGGAAAGAAGATCAAGATCACGATCGCCGAAGAGTCCAAGCCTGACACCGACACTGACTCCGACCAGACTGAGGTTGATTCTGAAGATGAGTCTAATATAGTTGAGTCGGGTGGTCCACCCAAATCTATAGTTAATTCTATTTGCAAGTCTAATGATGTTAAAGCCAATAGTAATGACTCAGTTGATGTTCCAACTTCTTCTATCAATGAAATGAATACTGATTCTGCTTACTTCTTGGATTACTTAGTAGCTAATAAATCAAAAGATGAACAAGAATTGCCCAAAGAAATAACTAAAGCACTATTAGAGCATGAACAAACGACTTCAATTGTGGAAGAAACAGAATTAATTAATCTTGCAAGCGATCAAGAGCCGCCAAGTGCGCATTGGCTTATCGCTAACTCCCAAAGAACGAGAAAGCTTTATAAATCTCTTAAAAGAATACATAGACGTTTTCGCTTGGTCCTAAAAAGATATGCCGGGAATAAGTCGTGAGATAGCACAGCATACAATACCGCTCAATCCTGATTCAAAACCGGTGAAGCAAAAACTTCGAACAATGAAACTTGAGTGGACATTGAAAATCAAAGAAGAGGTGCAGAAACAGCTCGCAGCAGGTTTTATTAAGGTCACTCAATATCCATAATGGGTCGCTAACATAGTACCCGTTCCAAAAAAGAATGACAAAGTAAGGATTTGCGTCGATTTTAGAGATCTAAACAAGGCAAGTCCAAAGGACGACTATCCCTTGCCGCATATAGACGTACTGGTGGACAATACCGCAGGACATGCCCTCTTATCATTCATGGACGGCTATGCAGGGTATAACCAAATACAAATGGCCAAAGAAGATATGGAGAAAACCACCTTCATAACCCAATGGGAAACATACTGCTATACTTGCATGCCTTTCGGGTTGAAAAATGCGGGAGCAACATACCAAAGAACCGCAACTTCCCTTCTACATGACATGATGCACAAGGAAGCCGAGGTGTATGTAGACGATATGATCATCAAATCCAAGGAGAGAGAACGGCATATACCCTCTCTAAAGAAATTCTTCGACAGACTTCGGAACTACAGCAGGAGGTTAAATCCGCAAAAGTGTGCATTCGGAGTAACTTCGGGGAAGCTATTAGGACAATTGATCCAACCAAAATCAAAGCTATAAGAGATATGCCCTCTCCTAAAAATGAAAAGGAGATAAGAGGATTTTTAGGACGACTCCAATATATAAGTCGATTCATATCCAAATTGACTATTACATGTGAGCCCATCTTCAAAAAGCTCAAGAAGGACACCAAATCTACATGGGATGATCAATGCCAACAAGCTTTAGACAAAATTAAGGAGTATTTAGCTAATCCACCTGTGTTGGTTCCACCAATTCATGACAAACCACTTATGCTATACCTAACAGTCACAGAAACCGCCATGGGTGCTATGTTGGCCCAAAAGGTGGAGAATGACGAAAAGGCAATATACTACCTTAGCAAGAAGTTCTTAGAATATGAAACACGTTACTCCACACTAGAGAAAACATGTCTCGCATTGGTCACTGCAAGAAAGAAGCTTCGACACTACATGCTACAACACTCTATCCATATAAAGTCAAGGATGAATCCACTAAAGTACTTCTTCGAGAAACCCATCCTTAGTGGAAGAATAGCAAGGTGGACTGTCATGCTTTCAGAATTCGATCTAACTTTTGAACACCAAAAGCGATCAAAAGACATGTCATTTCTGAACATCTCGCTGAAAACCCAGTTAGTAGCGAAGATGCTACACATGACTTTCTGGATGAAGGAATAATGAATGTCGAAGAAAACACCTGGCAGTTCTACTTTGACGGAGCATCGAACCAAAAAGGTCATGGCGTAGGAGTATTATTATTAGTCAGCCTAGAAGGCGCACATACTCCCATAGCCGTCAAATTAGACCATGAGGTAACTGACAACGGTGCCGAATATGAAGCATGTATCATTGGGTTAGAAGCGACCATCGAACTACAAATTAAGGACCTAAAGGTATATGGAGACTCAACTCTCATCATAAATCAAGTCTCCAAAAAGTGGAGAGTGAAAAGCGAATCCCTGGCACCTTACCAGGAATATCTTGAAAAGATGGCCAAATATTTCACTCATGTCTGTTTTACATACCTTCCTAGAGAGGACAATCAGTTCGCGGATGCCTTAGCAAAGATGGCCTCCATGATAAATATTTCAGATGATGTAATCACCATGCCCATTCACATTCAAAGGCGCACTGAGCCCGCCTTTTGCAATGCACTTGAGGTATGCGTCAATGAGGAGGAAGAAGAGGAATGGTTTACTGACATTCTCAATCTATTAGCCAAGGGCAATTACCCTCCACAATCGACACCTAGGGCACAAAGGGCTTAAGAAGACTAGCCGCACAATACATACATGTGCAAGGCAAACTTTATAAAAAGACACCACAAGGGCTAAGTCTTCTATGTCTAAAAGAACGTGAGGCAAGCAAAGTCATGAGCGACATACATAATGGTGTATGTGGTCCCATATGAATAGACTGACTTTAGTCAAGAAAATCCTAAGGCAAGGATACTATTGGACTACAATGGAAAAGGACTGCATCGAATACGTGAGAAAGTGCACACGCTACCAATTCCACGCCAATTTACAACATAGACCTCCTACACCTCTACATACATTCACCTCACCATGGCCGTTCTCTGCATGGCGAATTGACATCATCGGAAATATCTCCCCTACAGGAAAAGGAGGCTATGAATACATACTGGTCGCGATAGATTACTTCACCAAATGGGTCGAAGCTCGTTCATACGCAAGAATAGCGTCACAACACGTGGCAAAGTTCATACATGACAACATCATTACCAAATATGGAGTACCCCACGAAATCATAAGTGATCATGGGACCCAATTCAAAAAGGATGTTGCCGAACTTTTCACGAAGTTCAAAATTCAACATCGACAGTTCTCACCTTATAGGCCACAAACAAATGGAGCCGTAGAATCCGCAAACAAAAGTGTAAAGCAAATGATAGCTAAGATGACGGAAAACTACGAAGATTGGCCCGACAAGCTACAATTCGTCTTATGGGGATTTAGAAATACTATTCGATCCTCAATAGGAGCAATGCCTTATTCTTTAGTATACGGAATGGAGGCGGTACTCCCAGTTGAGGTAGAAATACCTTCCTTAAGGATAGCTCTGGAAGGTGAATTACCCGAAGTAGATTGGGTCCAAACCCGATATGATCAGTTAGTCTTGCCAGACGAAAGACGACTAAATGCCCTACATTACGGTCATGTCTACCAAGCAAGGATGGCAAGACATTTTGATCAACGATTCAAGGCTAGAGGACTAAAAGAAGGAGACTTAGTCTTAAAAGAGGTAAGACCAATTGTAGTCGACCCTCGGGGAAAGTTCAAGCCTAATTGGGCTGGCCCATACATCATCAAAGCAATATAATCCGGTGGGGCGGTAAAGTTAATGGATTTAGACGGCAACGAGTTCACTCAACTCACAAATATGGACCAACTTAAGCGATTCAATGCATAAATATTAAATCTTTGAGAGAGCCCATTAAGGCACCAAGTCCAAGTCAAAATCGGTCAAAGCCGTCCACGCGGGGCCCACAAAAAAAAACTGAGATTTGGTTTTACAAACTACATTGGCCTGATTCCGCATGGATATGTAGGTAACCCATATCACTTGGGCCCGGCCACTTTAATAAAATAAATCTCTAAGGGAGTTTTTTAATCCATTCGATTAATGCAAAAATAAGCAAGTCTTTCATTAAAATGGCTAAAGTCCATTACATGCTCTAAAAAAAAAGTGCGAAAATAATAATAAAAATAAAAGGGCAATTCTAAACTACATCTACTTGGGCATGCAAACCCGTTATTTGAATTATACTACTAAGCACAAAAAAGCAAGACTTGCTAGATAACTAGAGGTGGACTATTCCTCTTTATCTTTATTAACTTCGGGCTCTTGGGCGGGCACGCTAGGCTCATCAAGTTCCATTCGTTCTTTTGGAGCCCATCTTTCCCTACCATTGCTAGAAGAAGCCTCGTGATCATTGGGCTTAGCTTGAAGGACTTGTTTGGCCGAGTGGGTCGGATTCTTCCTCTTTTTGGACTGGGCCTTAGCCTGGCCTTTTCCCTTACCCTTAGTTTGGGGCTTGGAAGGCTTAGCGGGCCTATCAGTGGGAGTTATCCTTATACCGTTTGGCTCATCATATTTGCGGGCCTTGAATAACTTTTTTTCCTCTTCTAGGAGCATTTGGTTGACTTGGTGGTCAGCACTCCAAATCCACTCCTCGTAAAAGTTAGATAACCCGTTTGAATGCGGGTATTCCAGTTTCGTCCACACTTGGCAACGATTCTAGTGTCGTTCCCAATTCGACACCGAGGAGGACGTTAAAGGCCTTTGGCAAGGAGGTTCGCAACTCACATTCAGGATCCTTTGCCTTAAGCCGTATTGGCGGAGGAGGCGGTTCGGTAGGAAGAATGTCAAGGTATACAAACCAATGATCCTCGTAAAGGGCACGTTCTCACTACACCCTACAATTTTGGTGGTACGCCACCATAGGACGAACCAAGCCGGTTGAATGTCGGTGTAGAAGTATGCTATCCACTCTTCCCGAGAGGATTCGGAGAACTTTCGGCGTCTCCCCGGAAAGTGTTTAGGGAGGAACTTCCTAGTGTCAATGGGAGCCTCAAGCAAGTGGAGTCTCTCTTGAAGCCATATCTACACAAAAACAACAAAAGGAAAATTCAAGTCAACATAAGATGAGAATTTCATCACATAAAGTTAAATCCACAAAGATTAAGGCTTTATCTCAAAAACATACTTGAAGGAGTAAAGGGCTCCCGGTGAAGGACTCTTGAGGATTGTTCTTGAGCCTATCTAAAGCAAGGATTGTCTCTCCCACGACCAAGTGCATAGGAGAGCTATCCCATTGAATTTGTTCGGTCACCCTAAGAAGGCAAGCTTTGCCCTTGTTGATGGTAGACTTCTTTTCAGATGGAATAAGAGCGTCTTCGTTGCCACCAACAAACAAGTAACGATGGGGGAGGCAAAATACAAAGGCACGTTTCTTGTACCTCATATCCATCGCATCGCGGGCCCTAGAAGTGAAGAAAGTTACGAGCCTAGCAAGATCAACATCCTCACTGTGGAGCACTTGGGCAACTTGACGAGGAGACAACCCGAGGTATCTTTGAAAATCACCCGCAAAAGCATTCCCAAAGTAAGGAACAGGGGGAGGGCTTTCGGTTGGAAAGCCAATGATGTCGGAGAACTCCTCCACCAACGGGCACATCTCATGAGCACCAAAACGGAAAACATAAACTTTGGGTCCCAAAACTCAATAGAAGCATGAACAAAATCCCACAAAATCTTAACTTGTTTGAGGTGAAAGAAGGCATTAAGATGGAAGGGAGTAAGTTCTAACCTCTCCTCTACGGTCATGGAAGCCAGCCAAGCATCAAAAACATTATCAAAGTTCACCATTGTTAAGATTAAGGATTTTCTCCCAAGGAATTTTCTCTCTCTAGGGGCTCACAGTAAGTGGTAAGGAGAGAAGAGGAGGAAACCCAACTATATAGAGGTCACGGTTGGATTCTCGTCGAAAAATTAAGGAAACGCAAACAACCAACGAAAAAAGGCCAGGCGGTCTCTCAACTTGTCCGGACGGCTGAGCCGTCAGGACGAGCGGCTGAGCCGCTCCAGCTAACGGCTAGACCGCTAGGACAAGTGGCCAAACCGCTAACCCAAGTGGCCTTGCCCAAACGGCAACCGCTTGAACTCTGCTAGCACGGTCGCTATGAGCTCAAGCGGTCACCTTGTATAGGCGCCTGACAAGCTACTTCGCAAGACGACCTCGGTCCACTTGACCTCTCCATTGACCGAGCTCTACCTTCCTAATTCCCACTTGGACAGATTTTGGAAGCCTTTTCTTAGATTTTTCTTACCTTAATTTTGGCTCTTGCCACTTTTCTCTTTATTCCCTTTTATTTTCTTTCCTTCTTTTTATTTTGATTATCAAGTTCCACCTTTTTTCCTTTTATTTTCTGATTTCCTTATTTTCTTCAATTATTTTTTCCCTTTTAATTATCTGTTCATATTTTCTTTATATTATTTTTATTCTTTATGAAAGGGGTACCCCAAATGTGCTAAATTTCCGGGAATCATAAATTCTCGGATTTTCGTGTTTTGTGATTTCCCATTCAGAAATTAGATGACTAAATTCACATATGGGCATTTGCGTGATATTTTTATGCGTGAATAAAATGCAATATTTATAACAGGTTTAATACAAGCCCGAAAGTTCAAAATGCACTGCAACAAATGTCACTGGCCATCTTCGCCAATATTCGGACCCGCCTGAGACGACTCTCCGGGTCCACTTGATGACGGAGCACCTGAAGGACCGGGCTGAGACATCGCCCAAGCTCTAGGGTCAAAAGCGAATAATGAACCCGTCAAGTAAGCGGGATCCAGTGAATGGCGCGGTGGCTCCGACATGTTGGGATAGCCGACATACCCCGTACTCTCCTGACTCCAGGAACCCCTCGGAGGGACTGGAGGATACATAGGCATGGGATAACCCGGATACCCCATATAGGGAGGCGGTGCGTGCCACTGCGGAAGATAAGGCACCTGGGGCGGGTTCCCCGTGTCCACTCGAGCTCGAGGCGTCCCATGACGCACCTCCGTACCCTCCTGCCTTGGAGTAGGACGCTGCGTTATAGACACCGACTCCGGAGCACGAATAACTGGAGGCCTAGGAGGCCTCGCCACAGGAACAAGCTGCGAAATAGACTCAAGGTCAGAAAATTACACAAAAATTCAAATCAAGCACTATTACTTGAAATGAACATACCTCTCGAACGTCGAACCGACGACTCGTGCATACACTCCGAGACGCGACCCTGAAAATCCAATGCTTAAGGGCATGTATGCCCCTATAGATCTTCCGCGTCTCAGCAGCATCCAACTGTGCACATAAAGAAAAGAGTAGTATAAACACAAAGGAAATATTGAAAATTACAATGGATTTTCACTTACCCCCCTACAACCAGCTGGTAGAGGCAATCCCTCAACCTCCTCATCGGGACCACGAAACTCAGAAATCAATAGAACCTCAGGAGACCCGTCCGCTCCTGTATAACTCACCGACATAGAAGGAGGAGTAGGGCGTGGATAAGAGGCAGTTGCATGAGACGACGAAGAACTCGCAGCACTCTGCAAAGATTTAAAGATATTAGATACATTTCTAAATTTCCAAACGAAATTAACAAACAAAGTACATTGCTCACCGGGTCGGTTGAGAAGTTAGGGCACAACCGAGCCTCAGCAAAATCAGTATATGCCACCATAAGATCCACCTCAGGATCAACCGGAAGCAAATACTCAAGGGCATTCGCGCCGACAGTGTCGCCCTTACCTGCTCCACAGTAAGGTGACGAACATAAAGCATAGAATCCGGAGGGTCCAAAGGAATCCTCGGAGCCGAAAGGTCGGAGAAAGTCTGCCTAATCAGTCTCTCTCCCAAGAACCACTCAAAACCAAAAGGACCCTCAATGAGGATTCTCTTTTGGTCATACTCCCGAGCACCCAAGAATCGGTCCAAGAGTCCCGGGAGGTAATCCGTCCAGGGGAACCCGTCAACCTACAAAAGTAAAGAATGAGCGCACAAAAGGATGAAAAGGACGATAAAAGCACAAAAGATAATCACTTACATCCTGAGCAGTCAAGGGATATATCGCCTCCCTAAGGGCGTGCAGCGTAGTAAATGGGCAAGATCCCGTCCCCTCCAGGTCTGCATCGCTGGAAAGGACAAATCCCATGTGTCGAGAAGAGGGGCAAGGTCGGGGAAATGCCCGTAAAAGCAAATCTAAGACATGCAAAGCATATGGATTAGGCATAAGTCATGAGTAAAAGCCAAAAACACAAAGTATAAGAAGGGTAAAAGGAAATTACCTCCATAACCTTCTAGTAACCGACCAAGGAGATGCGAGACGCGCCCTCCTCTCCACTGAGGCGGCTGGACTGCCTCAAGCACCGTAGAAGACAAGAGTATGCGGGAAGACCCCAATTGTACTCCGCAACTCTGTCCAAATCCCGCAAGCACGAAAAATAGTAAACATGATACCTACTAGCTTTATCCGCAAAGACGGAACAAGCTAGAACATAGGCCAAGAAAAGGCGGGCATGCTGCTCCACCGTGACCTTCTTCAGCTTCCTCGGGGTGGTCAAGAGCTGGACCATTACATCAGTCCGCCCATACTTCATACCATCCCAGTTGGCCCCAAAAAGGCCAAACATCTCCACCATGTCATCCCTACTCAACTCTCCATAAGTAAGGGGGATACTGGTGCAAGGGAGTCCAGAAATGAGACCGACCTCGAAAGGGGTAATCATGATCTCACCCATAGGAAAATGAAAAGTACTGGTAGTATCCCAGTACCGCTCCGCAAGACCTCTAACGAGCAAGCGGTCGGAGCGCTTAGCAGAAGTGATGGACGCTAAAAGGTGATCGTAGCCACAACGCTCCAAAATAGCGTTGATCTCGGGAGTCACATACCTACGGGCTTTCTCGATCCCAGATTGGCTACCGTAACCCCGCATGGTAGTGTCTACGTCCTATACAACACAATAATTGCAAGACAGTTAGCTAGGTGATCCTAGTAACATCTACCAGTCTCCGGTTTAGTCCTAAATTTCTACAACTCGTAAAATTTAGCATTTTAGCTAAACCAATATGACAAGAGTAAATTTTAACGAGAATGAATTTCACACAAGTTTATTCTCCACAAATATACTCAAAAACCATCGTTACAATAAAAATAAAAATACGCTTCACTCAAGTTTATTTTCACAAAAGAAATGATAATTGCAACGAGAATAAATTTCACACAAATTTATCTTCCACCATTAAAGATGAATTTCACACAAATTCGTTCTTCACATGCAAAATATATAATATGAGAATCCTCCGTGAATTCGCAAATTAGCAAGAAAAACAATTTCAGGCAAATTGGTTTTCCACATTAGCTACACTACAGTTCTCAACCTAAAAATTCTATGTTTGCCTACACATGATTTTCTAAGTGTAAAAGAGCAAAAGGAAAAAAAATGACATACCCGACATTTGGTACCAACGGTAACCAAATGCTCCTTCTTCTTGAAATGAGATTGTGGGGCTCCCAACGATCGATAGGATGGAAATCACTACGAGTGAACTCATCCTGGACTAACCGGTGCTCACCCACCCGGTGACGGGGTATACTGAAAACAAAGACCCGAGTTAAAACATTCGGGGCCTTCCGCACAACAATCTCTTGCTCCTTCCTTTTCCTACCTCCTCTAAGTTTAGGAGCCATGGATGAAGAGCAAAAGTGGAGTTTTTGAAAATTTTGAGTGAAACTCACAAAACTCACAAATTCACACAATTTTGAGTTTTGACACTCAAAAACACAAGAACAACTAACAAAATCAAGTTCTTATAAGAATTTGAGCAAGAAAACCTCAAGACTTGGAGCTAGGGGCTTTGATGGAGGTTGAGAGCTTGAAGAAAAATGGAGGAGAGAGAAGAAGAAGGCACGAAATGGAGGATGACCCATTTCGGCCTTCCCCTACTTTTCCCTTTTATTCTACCCGTGAAGACCTAGCGACCGGTCAAAATGCCTAGGTGGACGGCTAGACCGCCACGCTGGCGGTTGAACCGCAAGCCACATGGCTTGGCCGCTAGCCCAAACGGCTTGACCGTTGGGAGGAACGGTTCAACCACTCCACCATGCGGTTTAACCGCCTGACGTGGCGCGCTTTGGCCTCCATACACATCTTCTGTTATAATATTCTAGGGCCATCGGTTCAAAATCAATGGGCCCCACGTGAGGCCCATAGCAGTTATTTGCGCGCCAAAGTCCGTTTATGAAAGCAGGACTACCTTTAACCAACAGGTTTGTACATTTATACTCAGCCTACGGCATGGGTTCGCATCCGACCTAAGGTCTGAGCAACATTTTATTACCCTTTACAATAACATTTACTGCCCATTTTATTTCTAACGAAATATTTTATTGTTTAACCTACACACAGGTTCCCCTTCGACTGAAAATCGAAGGACGTTTATTGTATGACCTACAGCACAGGGTCTCCCTTCGATTTTAGCATAGGTTCCTCTTCGACGGAAAATCGAAGGATGTTTATTGTATGACCTACAGCACAGGGTCTCCCTTCGACTAAAAATCGAAGAATTTTTATCATTTATTTTGCTTCTAACAAAATATTTTATTGTGTAACCTACAGCACAGGTTCCCCTTCGACTGAAAATCGAATGACGTTTATTGTATGACCTACAGCACAGGGTCTCCCTTCGACTAAAAATCGAAGAATTTTTATCATTTATTTTATTTCTAACAAAATATTTTATTGTGTAACCTACAGCACAGGTTCTCCTTCGACTGAAAATCGAAGGACGTTTATTGTGTAACCTACAGCACAGGGTCCCCCTTCGACTAAAAATCAAAGGATTTTATCATTTATCTCATTTCTAACTACATATTTTTATTGTGTAACCTAGAGCACAAGGTCCCCTTCGACTGAAAATCGAAGGACATTTATTGTGTAACCTACAGCACAGGGTCCCCTTCGACTGAAAATCGAAGGACATTTATTGTGTAACCTACAGCACAGGGTCTCCTTTCGACTAAAAATCGAAGGATTTTTTATCATTCATCTTATTTCTAATGAAATATTTTTATTGTGTAACCTACAGCACAGGGTCCCTCCCTTCGACTGATAGTCGAAGGATGTTTATTGTGTGACCTGCAGTATAAGGTCAAACTCTCGGTCAAATAAACCGGGAAAATTACTACTTTATCCTAAAATGATTGTTTATCTTTAACTGATTGTCACCTCACTCAGTTTGCCTGTTTATTGCAGGAAACATAGTCAATCCTGCGTGGACCCCCTCGAAAAAGCCTCCCCCGCTTGAAAAGCATGTCAGGCGCCTATGCAGGCAGGCCGCTCAAGGTCCAAGCGGCCACGCTTGAGTTCAAGCGGTGGTCGCTAGGACAAGCGGCTTGACCGCTTGCCTAGCGGCTCGCTTGTCCTAGCGGTTCAACCGCTTGTCCTAGCGGTTCAGCTGCTCGGCCTAGTTGCATGGCCGCCTGGACCTTTTCTCGTGGACGGCAATTCGAGTCTCATTCGATTTCCGTGCCAAACCCTGGCAGCCCCTCCTCTTCTATATAAACAAACCTTAGGGTTCAGTTGAAGAGGTTAGCAGTTAGAGACCCCTAGGTTGGACATTCTCTCTGAAAGGTGGGCAGTTTCTCTCTCATATTAAACCCTAAATTCTGATTTTACTCCTTTAGGCTAGCCCTAGCACCACAAAATAAACCTTCATACTTCATCAAGAGCAAGAGTTCAAGCATAACATCCCAATAAGTTCATTGTGAGCATATAGGTAATCCAAACTGAGGGTTCCAATAAATTATATATTTCTTGTTATCTACTAACGAATTTGGTTTATGTGATATGTACTTGCATAGCGCTTTTTGAGCAAAACGGCTTGTGTTTAACCCAATGGATGAATGAATGGATGAATGCATGTTTTTATTTATTTATTGCCCTTTATTATGAATTATGCTTGTTTGTGATTGTTGGGGATGAATTTATCTTGTTTGTCTTCTAATCCGCAAGTTTAGCATATTTATCGTTTTTACCATTAAAAGCATGTAAACTTGATAAGTTGTTAAAAGTGGTCACATAAATAAGTGTTTGTTCAACCCATTAGTTAAAACTAGGAATTTGGACAAATTGAACCTTATTTGGAACCGTAGCATTAATAATCGCATTGAATTGATTAGTAAAGGTCGTTGTTGTCAACGGGGGAGTTGGGTTACTATGGATATTATAAGCATAACAATAACATACTAGTTTTACATGACAAAAGGGCACCTCAACAGCAAGTGGAACATACTAATGCAACAATCAGAAGCTTATTTACCAAGAAGTAATTGAAGCAATTCCAATTACATAATAAGAGCCATAGAACCAGTAGTAGTTAATAAGAATAGCAAATCTAGAATTAAGGCCAGTACATAGCAAATTTGAGCAACCAAGCTGTAAACATCCTTCTCACTTTCTATTGCCACTACTATACTAGTATTGCCTTAATCCCAATAAGGCATCATAAAACAAGCTCAGTCACAACCAGCAAAATTCTGAAATTAAACATCAATGCAATTAGCATATTAAATAATCATTCACAATGAATAGCTAGAGATCATAGAAATCTTAAAAGTATAACTTAACACACAACAATTCACATATTAAGCATCCGATTTCCACATAGTAATTTCCAATTACAATCAATAGAATGAAGGTTACACAACACAAAAAGGCAACAATTACACAATTAATAGTCTCATAGCATAATTCCAATAATAACAAATTGTGATTCAAAACTATCCAATTCACACAAGAACATCATGTCCAATCGAATAGAAAGTTGGTTACCTCCAATTGAACAATCAAAATCAGTTACGCATCCAAACCCTTCAATTCAACCGAACCCCAATTATCCATATACATATGCATATATAATCAAATCAGATTTTATACTCAAATAGCTACAAATTCAGAACTGAACAACCAATTAACAGCTTAGGGTTTGGGGGTTTTGGTTACCAATTAATGGAGAAGGAGGAGGGCTGACAGATTGAGTCGACGACCATCATCTGGTGGTCGACAACTCGCAAACAGCAGAGCAACAACAGCAATGACAATCCGGGCATGCCACACACGAAACAGAGAGGAGAGAGAAATTCAAGAGGAAGAAGGCGAGCAAACGCGTGATTGCTTCTGAACAGCAAAATAATGGTGGTAGTGGGTGATTCTGATGCAAGCAAAAGGTAGTGGTGATGGGTGGTGGTGTCTAGTGTGTCGTGGGTTTAAAGGAGAGCAAGGGGGTTTCTCTGTTTTTTTTCTTTTTCTTTTAAGCGTGGTACAAAGAATGAAGGAGAAGAGGACTCCTCTGTTTTTTTTTTGTTAAATCAAGGTATATAGCAGAGGGGGAAAGAAACGTGAGGCAAAACACTAAGAAGTCAAGTCAGTCTCTACTTTTAACCAAAGCACAATTTAAAACAAATTAAATCACTTGAAAGCTGATTTTATTTTATTTGTAATCAAAAATCCGAAATTCCTTTTTTCCCTTTAAATACTAAAATCAAAATCAATAAATATTTCACCAACATAAATAATCAAATAAATAAATTATTCAAAAATAAATAATTTACGGGATGTTACATATTATCCCCCTTAAAGAAGCAACAACAAATACAAACATTGGTACAATTCAAAAGATCACATTCCACCCCACTTAAGGAGGTTTTGACCCCGAAACTAAGCACAATTTGCAAGAAACATATAACTGATTCATATCTAAGCATCTCTACCTAAAGACTAAAGCACATGACCAAAATCAATACAATAAGAAAATAGGACCAAGCGAGCAATACACCATTTATAAGATTCGCCTATCCTCTAATTGTCACATAAGTTGCTCACATATCAATATTCCATATCATCAAGCACATTGTCAATCATTGCCATAAAAGAATCGTACATAGTCACAGGACGTCATGGTTTACAAGATTCTCATCATTCAATTTGGCATCCTTGCCATAACTTTCTCTTCATCCAACATCATTGCCACAACTTGCTCTTTCATTTACAAGTAGTCAAGCTAACATTTGTATCGTAGATCATCCATAATTAACCAAGTAGCACCATAATATGAAAACAAAGCAGTCCATGCAAAGAGAAGTTTTAAGCACATTAACCCTATGAATTTAAGACCCAAGAACGATTACTTGCTATGTCAAGTAACTAAACACAAAAATCCAATACTCACAACTTTACCCTTTTTTTTTCAAGAACTATTTCCTAATCTTGAATTAACAATTTCATCCTGAACTTAAACAACAACGCTAGGATATGAAGATCCCTGCGTTAACCCAAACCAAACCTAACGCTCTGATACCAATTTGTAACACCCCAGATTTTCTAAATAATAAATACATAAAAATGAATAAACTCACGCCGAAAATCGGGCAGAATTTCCTTTGTAAATAGACATCCCAAGTTATCGACCTTTCAAAAACCTGCTTATACAGACTATATAACAAAATCTCCAAACCAACAGCGTAAGACTTCTAACAATCCAGGGAGTCCCTGCCATACTCACTCATAAGTGCAAGGCAAATCTTTACAAAATCTCAACTAAATAACTCTATAACAATCTTATATTACAACAGCTAACAATGAAAAACAACAATGATAATCTTCTTGACAGCTTTGAGTCCAACCGTCCAACTAGCACAAAAGATCCTCACGGACAATCAACCTGCAAATATTCTTTCCTGTCTACTCCCACAGTTGCAGTTAAGCCGCAAAAAGTTCATCATAGGTCCACCATAAAGTAAATAATGGACAACACACACACATAAAAAGAAAAACATCCAATCAGTAAAGCTTAGTAACCAAGCATTCTATCGAGATAATAAAACATAATATCTTTATAATAATTTGTAAACTGAAAATATATCAACTAGACAAGTACAAATAAGACACAAGTCAAAATCACGCAAGTCAGACACTCCAAATCTCAAGCAAGTATTATACAAAGTTCACTTTCTACTTCATACAACAACTTATTCAACCCTCATCTCATACACGTAACAATTCATAAATTTTCATAGCTTTATTGGTTTCAATCCATCATTTTACTTTTTAGAGGGAAGAGAACGGCAAGAGATCGCGACCTCAACATTGAAGACCGCAGCCTGATTAGAAAACAAATCAAATCAAATTAATGGCCAAGTCCCTAGTGTGCACACCCTCCTAGCCCTATGTTTTTTTCGAGACCACAGCCGCCATAGGATCTTGGCTAGGAGAAGACATATTCAACACTAGTAATCAATATATTCACATCTCATAAGAGGGTTTGTGGAATACTGGAGCCCCACAAAGCTGCTCTCATGAGTCGCCATAATGTTCATCACCACGGAGGATCCTACCCGAAAGCTATCTTGCTCTCAATTGTTCAAGTTTAAGTATTAATATCTTAAAAGACTTCAAGTGTTCACACCAATGACTCATTACAAATCCAATACATGCCATAACACCAATCCTTCTCATTTCAACAACCAATCAAACAATCCAAGGCATACTAGCCACCATAATATCAATAATCAATTCGAATTCATTCCTCATAAGTTCACAACCAGATAACCTCAAATAGTCCTTCCAACAATTCTCATAAAAGCACCCATACAAAACAATACGCACATGTATAAATATCAATCAACATCAAGCTCATGAATACATGAGCCATAATTCTCTGAATTAACCAATTCATGTCATGCAAGTCATATTTTCAACATATCTAACATATCATTTCATCACTTACAAGTTCCATAAACGAGCTCAAACAGTAGACATTTAATGCCAAAATAGTCTGCACTAATCTAATATTTCCAAAATAATAACACACCCATTAGACCAATTAATATTTGACATTGAAAATACTCATTCTATACCTTAAAAACAGCAGCTTTATTATAGGGTTAAGTGAGCATAAATCATATCTATAAAGCCACAAATATGCTAATAACTCACTTAGACTCTTTATTAGACATTCTCATTTCATACTCATGCTTATAGAAAATATCCATCCTGGTTTAGCATTTAGTAACTTAATAAACCCAAGTCAAACTGACACCAATAGTACCTACTCCTCAACACTCAATTAGCATGTTTACTATAAGCATAACAATAACATACTAGTTTTACATGACAAAAGCGCACCTCAACAGCAAGTGAAACATACTAATGCAACAATCAGAAGCTTATTTACCAAGAAGTAATTGAAGCAATTCCAATTACATAATAAGAGCCATAGAACCAGTAGTGTTAATAAGAATAGCAAATCTAGAATTAAGGGCGGTACATAGCAAATTTGAGCAACCAAGCTGTAAACATCCTTCTCACTTTCTATTGCCACTAATATACTAGTATTGCCTTAATCCCAATAAGGCATCATAAAACAAGCTCAGTCACAACCAGCAAAATTCTGAAATTTAACATCAATGCAATTAGCATATTAAATAATCATTCACAATGAATAGCTAGAGATCATAGAAATTTTAAAAGTATAACTTAACACACAACAATTCACATATTAAGCATCCGATTTACACATAGTAATTTCCAATTACAATCAATAGAATGAAGGTTACATAACACAAAAACGCAACAATTACACAATTAATAGTCTCATAGCATAATTCCAATAATAACAAATTGTAATTAAAAACTATCCAATTCACACAAGAACATCATGTCCAATCGAATAGAAAGTTGGCTACCTCCAATTGAACAATCAAAATCAGTTACGCATCCAAAACCTTCAATTCAACCAAACCCCAATTATCTATATACATATGCATATATAATCAAATCAGATTTTATACTCAAATAGCTACAAATTCAGAACTGAACAGCCAATTGACAGCTTAGGGTTTGGGGGTTTTGGTTACCAATTAATGGAGAAGGAGGAGGGCTGACAGATTGAGTCGACGACCATCTTCTGGTGGTCGACAACTCGCAAACAGCAGAGCAACAACAGCAACGACAATCCGGGCATACCACACACGAAACAGAGAGGATAGAGAAACTCAAGAGGAAGAAGGCGAGCAAACGCGTGATTGCTTCTGAACAGCAAAATAATGGTGGTGGTGGGTGATTCCGATGCAAGCAGAAGGTAGTGGTGATGGGTGGTGGTGTCTGGTGTGTCGTGGGTTTAGAGGAAGCAAGGGGGTTTCTCTGTTTTTGTTTTTTTTTTTTTCTTTTAAGTGTGATACAAAGAATGAAGGAGAAGAGGACTCCTCTTTTCTTTTCTTTTTTTGTTAAAATGAGGTATATAGTAGAGGGGGAAAGAAACGTGAGGCAAAACACTAGGAAGTCAAGTCAGTCTCTACTTTTAACCAAAGCACAATTTGAAACCCAATAAATCACTTATAAGCTGATTTTATTTTATTTGTAATCAAAAATCCGAAATTCCTTTTTTTCCCTTTAAATACTAAAATCAAAATCAATAAATATTTCACCAACATAAATAATCAAATAAATAAATTATTTAAAAATAAATAATTTACGGGATGTTACAGAAACAATCGAGTGAGAGATGATGATGATGATAGAGGTCTTAAACTCCACATTCCAGAATTCAATGGAAGTCTTGATCCAAAGATTTTTCTTGATTGGTTAAGGTCAGTTGAACGTGTCTTTGATTGTGAGGAGTATAATGACCGAAAAAAGTTTAAAGTGGCTACTTTGAAACTTACAAAATATGCTTCTTTATGGTATGAGAATTTCAAAAAACAGAAGCGTAGAGAGGGAAAAGAAAAGATTGATTCATGGGAAAAGTTAAAGAAACATCTCAAGAAACGATATTTACCTAGAGAGTATGAACAAGACATTTACTTGAAAATGACTTCTTTGAGTCAATAGGGTATGTCCGTTGAGGAGTATATTCGTGAGTTTGAGCGTATGGTTATGATTTGTGATGTTCAAGAGAAACCAGCGCAAAAGATGGAGAGGTTTGTTCCTGGATTGAGTACTAGTGTTCGTGAAATGGTTGAACTTCAGTCCTACTTGACCTTTGACGAGGTTTTTAAACTAGCCGTGAAGTGTGACAAGCAAGTGAAGGCTAGAAAGAGTTCTTCCAAGACCTTTGTCAAAGGGTCTACTCTCTTCAAACCTGAATCTTCCAAATCTGGTACTGAACAAAAGAAAGAGGTCGATAAGGGAAAGAGCAAGGAGAACACAATTCAAGACAACGGGAGGAATAAGAAATGTTTCAAGTGTCAAGGCTATGGACACTACCAATCTGAATGCCCCATTAATAGGGTGATGACTCTAAAAGAAATTCAAGAGATTGATGAAATGGAAGCATCTCTTGAAGAAGAGGAGGATGCGCTTGAAGAGAACGAAGTGATTGCACAACCTAATAAGCGTGGTGAGATTCTTGTCATAAGGAGAGCACTTCACTCTCAACCAGCAATCCTAGAAGAGGAGCAAAGGGACCAAATCTTTCAAACAAGATGTACCATCAAAGGGAAGCTATACAACCTTATTGTTGACGGAGGGAGCTGCACTAATGTCGCGTCCACTACTTTGGTGGAGAAGCTGAATTTACCAATTCAAAACCACCCAAAACCGTACAAGTTGCAATGGCTGAGCAAAGAAAATGATCTAAAGGTAACTAAAGATGCCTTAATTTCGTTTTATATTGGAAAGGGTTACCATGATTCTGTTTGGTGTGATGTAATTTCTATGGATGCATGTCATGTTTTATTGGGAGACTTTGGCAATTTGATAGATGTGCTATGCATGATGGAAGAAAGAATATTTATGCTATTGAGAAAGATAAAAAGAAAATCACTTTGACCCCACTGTCTCCATCTAAAATAAGTCCATCGGGAATGAGAGAAAAGAGTCATGAGAACTTATTTTTGAGTGAAACACAAATGGGGAGGGAATTAGCTACAAAACAGTTTGCTTATGTCCTCTTTGTGAAAGAACTTCAAGCTGAAAATGAAAACTCTCTAAACCCCCTAGTCATACCTTTAATTGGAGAGTTTAAAGATGTGTTTCCAAATGACTTACCCCCGGGACTTCCACCATTGAGAGGAATTGAGCACCAAATTGATTTGATCCCCGGTGCACAATTGCCTAACAAACCAGCTTATAGATGTAATCTAGAGGAGACAAAAGAGTTGTGACAATTTCTCTTCATAAGTGTTTAGCATGTAGGAGTTGTTACAAGTGTCACGAAACTTTTTTTTAAATCCAAAAATCAATAAAATAATATTTAAATAAATAATCTAATAAATCTCATAATTAATCCTTATCAGTTAATAAAGCACAAGATTATTCTCTAAGCATCTTAAAAATTTTGGGTTATTACAGAAGGTGAAACCGCTGGCTGACAGTGCAGAGGAGAAAGAATGGATGGTAGGTGGAGAACATAGAGGAGAGAGAGTGATAGAAAGAGGAGAGAGAATTATGTGTTAAGGGAATTGGCCCGTGGCTTGAGTCATGGAGGCAAAACGGTCGTTGTGTTGAAACCCTAGAATAATGGAATCAATAGATGGAGATGTAGGGAAAGTTGCTAAGAGTGGGACTTGGGATAAATGAATGAGATGCGATTTGTCGTGGAGTTGTTTGGGAAGTGTTTTGTTGTGATACACCCAAACAAAATGATTGGATATTTGGAACAAAAAGAAGGAAGGGTGGTGTGTTTCGAACTTGTGACTAGCATGTAAAATAAAGGAATTGAGACCATTGAGCTACGCACATAGAAGTTTATATTTAGCACATTTTATTTTACTTATTTCCGATATTCGGGTATCTGAACTATTCGATTTTTAAAATAATTGATATCCAAATCCGTATCTGAAATTTCGGATCGGATTTTCGGGTTTAAGGATATTCGGATCGGGTTCGGATTTTTTGAACAGCCCTAATTCGGGTCAAATGAGCTGACCGACTTAATATTTCTTTTTTACTAAAAAGAAAATTTTTTAAAATTATTAAACGGGCCAATATGGACAGGTCCGACCCGCCCCACCCACAAACATATTTGACCCGACCCAACCCGGCCCATTGCTCATGCCTAATCACCAACAAGAGCATCAACAACCATTTTTTCTTTTCTTCTTCTTAACCTCGTAATTAATATAAAAAAAAAACAACCAAGGTAGGGCAACAATTGAGCCTAAATTTTTTCCCCATAATGATCGAAATAAATTTGTCTTTCCATATTTTAATACAAAAAGCTCTCTTATGAGGTGACTTCATGCATGAGGTATCACTTTTTTGTCGGGAGGTATCACTTTTTATGTAAGATAGTATCACCTTTTACTCATAGATATCGTGCGTCATGCGAGTTTTTGTGCTATAATTTTGACTTCGACCTTGCATCCAATAACATGTCATGAGCATAATTTGAAGATTTAATTAGGCCCTGCTGCACAATACTGATCTGAACTGAAATTTACCGAACTGAATTTATTTTTACTGAATCTACAATTACAAAGAGTAAAGTCGTACTTCGGTTTACCAAACTGAACTTCTTTTTACTGAATTTTACTGAAATTTACTGAATGGTTCACATAGAAGTTGAAGAGAACATACCCTTGATAATGTGTGTTAACTTGATATTACACTATGATGATTTTATTTAAAGGAGTGCTGGTGGTGGCCTGGTGGGGCAATTGAGGAAGGGCCATTTTGGTTTCAATTTCAGATTTTGATTTGGGGAGGGAGGGAGACAGGAGACTAACCTGTTTTTATGTTTTTCTTTTACTTCTTCCCCTCAGACCCTCAGGCCTCGCTGTTCATTTAGCCAGACGAACATAAATTTGAACTATATATGTATACTATATTTTTCCAAAATAGAAATTCAAATTAAAAGTTTCGTACTAATTGTATGTATTTGTTGGTAATTGTATATGTATTTTTCCGTGAGACAAATTAAAAATATCGTAAAAGGGCTCCCATCCTAACATCAACAATTGTCATCTCTCTCCAACACGCCTAATTTCTCTCTCTTTCTCTCTCCTCTTTGCTCCCTCTTCAAACCTCTGGCATTTTGCTGGCCGATTATTATTCCACTTTCCTCCGCTAATGCACCACACGCAGTGTCACAATAACCTCCCACCAAGTCAACATTCTTCAACACTAATTATAACCCTTTACTCTCAAATTCCTTACTAATTTTTGTTTTTGTTTTTCCCACTTTTTATTTGAACTCACCTGAATTTCTGCTGTTAGTCATTTTCTGCTGATCGATTTTGAGTGTGAGTCCAAAACCCGCAACTTTTCCCTTTACCTACCAATTTCGCAAGATGCAAATTACCAAGGTTGGTTGCTTGCTTGTTTCATTTTTGTTTGTTTGTTTGTTTTCTGTTGCATCTGCTTTTTTTTTTTTTTTTTAATAATTTTATTTCATTTCTCACCTTTTTTGTGTGATTTTACTTATGGTGAGCTAGAGCAATTTGTTGAAGCATATTTGAAATAATATTGTTTGTTTGTTTTGAAGGCAAAGAGGATGTACATTGCTCTGATCTGAATGGGTAAGTTAATAAGATGACAAAGTGTCCGGCCATTGTCAACAAAGAGCTCCCAGGGTTTGGATTTCCATTTCTGGCGCCTTCATGACGACTAAACGTGCTTATAAGCTGCGTATCCTCTTTCATGTTTTCTCTCTCTTCAATTCAATTTATTTCTAGGGTTCTCTGGTTTTTTTGTTTGTTTGTAAAAACCTAATTTGCTTGTTCTGCACTATTGCTTGACCTAAATACCATAGTGTAAATAAGTCCTTGATGGGGTTAATTTGAGAATTACGGTTGGAATTTGCCTTAACATGGGGTACTACAGAGGAATTTGTAGCTCATGCTTCTGCTGTTAACTGCCTGAAGATCGGAAGGAAGTCATCGCGGGTCTTGGTCACAGGAGGAGAGGACCACAAGGTTAATCTTTGGGCTATTGGCAAACCCAATGCTATACTGGTTAGTTTGGTTCCCTTGTGCAAAGAATGATAACATTTGCTATCATATCAAAAGCATATAGTTCCAATTGCATTCGTGTTGCTAGGAATGGTTTTAGAAATGATGTAAGTGCAACTGTGCAGCTATCACTACCAATCTGCAGTTTTTAAGTTACACCATGGCTTTAATAATGGACATTGCTGCCTTGTTTAATGCGTTTTACTTTTAACGGAAAAACAAAGACGGTGCAGGAAATGCTCGTATTTGTGGCTTATATTTCATTTTGACATCTAAATATAGATAGATGTTGTACTTATTCTTAAACGACATGATTTTCTAATGCATTATTGAGACAATGTAGCATTATCGATAGAAGGACACATTTATGTGTGAAAGAAAGTGTAAGTGGGTGGACAGTGATGGTAATTGCTTGTTAGTAGCTATTTCTAATTCATATGGCGATGTGAACTGTGAAGTGGTTTTCACTTATCCCTTACTATATTACTAAGTTGTTAGTTTGTAAAGATGATATTAAGAACGTTTATGTTAAACAGAACATCTAGTGTTTTCCTATTTTCTCAACCATCTCTTTCTGGTTTCACTTCCGACATTGTTGAGGTCTATCTTTGTTTTTTAACTATGATTTCTTATGCAGAGTTTGTCTGGTCACTCAAGTGGGATTGACTCGGTAAGTTTTGATTCTTCAGAAGTATTAGTAGCAGCTGGAGCAGCAAGTGGAACAATCAAGCTTTGGGATCTAGAAGAGGCAAAGAGTATGTATATAGAAACTTAACTTTATGTGTTACATGTGCGCACTTGATATTAATAAAATAATTTTTTCTGTTCTTTGTTGATAACTTCTACCATCCCTATGGGAATTCAAAAATTATTGTAGTTGTTCGCACGCTCACTGGTCACAGATCCAACTGTATATCTGTGGACTTCCATCCTTTTGGGGAGTTCTTTGCATCTGGATCTTTGGATACAAATCTAAAGATATGGGATATTAGAAGGAAAGGGTGTATCCATACTTACAAGGGCCATACTCGAGGGGTCAATGCAATTAGATTTACTCCAGATGGGCGATGGGTTGTGTCTGGTGGCGAAGATAACACTGTCAAGGTTAGACCTCTGTCTTCTTGAATTCACGGTGCACATGATTTAAGTTGTTATGCTTCTAAGTTCTAATGCTGTGTTGGAAAACATGCAATATTGTTGTTGGCGACTTGAGAAATGTTGTTATCTCTATAGAGCTGCAGCGTTCAGTAAATCAATATGACTTTAAGCTATTTACATCTTTTTAATGCGAAAGCACGTGGTGCAATGAGGATGTCCCTTCTCCTGTTTGAGTAAATTTGTACTCCCAATATTTTTACAAAGCTGAACCAAGGCACTCCACCTCATAGCTTCTATTTGCCAAGAATTAAAATCATTATACTGTAATGTATTAAGAAGCTAAGCTCTGGTACTTAATATGATGCCGTTTTTTCAACAGCTTTGGGATTTGACGGCTGGGAAGTTATTACATGAGTTCAAGTCTCATGAGGGACAGATTCAGTGCATAGATTTCCATCCGCACGAATTCCTCTTGGCAACAGGTTCAGTATGCTTCTTTCCAGTGGAACTTGATTTTCTTGTGTTTTCTTGCTTCTTTCCTTGTTTGCACCATTTTTGAGGTCCATGTAGATTCTTATTAGCATGATGTATATCACTTTGGTACCTCTTGGATATTGGAAAGTCTTGCATATTCTTAGCTGGCACGCAAAAAGACTAAACTATATTTGGAAACAGAATCTGCTTATTTCGCAAGATCTAGGTCCGTTTTGTTTTCTTGGTTTTCACCATGGTGCAAAGGTTGCATTTTTCTTTGTTGGGCGATCTTGGAAGACATTTCGACAACTGATGGATGCCCAACATTGTTGATGAATTGGTTACAAGTGTCCTCAGTAGACTTGCAGTAGATGTTTATTGGATAAGAAAATCCAGCTGTGCTTCACACCCCTCACCTTCCCTTATGAAGATTGCCAATATTTCTTTTGATCTTTCTATTTTATCTGATTGAGTTGTGAAAATATACCTAGCTGTGTCGGATTATGCTATTTCTTATTGTTGGTTTGCTTTTCTTTGTCATCTTTGCTTTTGGCCTATATAGGTTCTGCTGATAAAACCGTGAAGTTCTGGGACCTTGAGACTTTTGAGCTTATTGGTTCTGCAGGACCTGAGGTAAACTGTAGAATGTTTCTGGGTGTCCATTCTATGATGGTTGTTCAATGGTGTGAATTATATGTTCTTCAACTTCTCATTAGCTTATTAGTTGATTTCTTTTTTGCTTTTTTAGACCTCTGGAGTGCGGTGTATGACATTCAATCCCGATGGAAGGACCTTGCTTTCTGGATTGCATGAAAGCTTAAAGGTAGTCATGCATCAGTTTAATGATAGTTGAGTTATAATAACTCATGAATCTTTTATTCTCAAATTGTAGTTGCATAACATTGCCAACTTAGAATCTAATGATAATCCTCATTTTAGGTCTATTCTTGGGAACCAAGTCATTGCCACGATACAGTGGATGTTGGGTGGTCTAAGTTGTCAGATCTTAATATCCATGAAGGGAAGCTTCTTGGCTGCTCATATAATCAGAGCTGTGTTGGAGTGTGGGTGGTGGACATCTCGGTAAGGGCATTATTTTTTCATGCATGCCTTTGTAGATATCTATTTTGTTTGGTGGGATGAAGTTACCAGATCGTTCTTGAGTTTTAGCCATGTAATGTTTGCACGGTTTTGCTATGCATGTAGCGGATAGAGCCATATTTAGTTCGTATGCATTCCAATGGTCACTCAGAATCCAAGTCTACTTCAAGTGGGAATTTGTCAGTGCTAAGTGAAAACACTTCTAAGGTTGGTCGCCTATCAACATCACAGAATTCAGATTCATTAGAAAAAGAAACTAAACCTCCAGGAAGGCTTTCGGTGTCAGCAAACTCAAATACAGTGAATAAAGATTCCAGAGTCTCAGCAGGTATGTTAGTAGTTACAATACTTATTTTTTCGTATTTATGTGCTTCCCTTTGGATTTACACTCTCACACAATTTGGTTCAGACAGTGACATGTTTCTTTACTTCTTCTGTGGCTTGTGTAGCTCCTGGCGGAGTTCCTGCGACCCCTCAGAGGGTTACTCTGAGCACCAGTCCAAAGAATACTGTGCCTGTAACTACAGTCTCAAGTACAGCAGTCCAGAAAAGAAATTCTTTGAGGACCCAATCTACTGCTAATGCTTCAACATACAGTAAATCTGATATCGTTCCCATCATTGTCCCAAGAAATGATGTGAAGTTGGAGCCGGCAGCTGAATTCAAGAGAGAAGTTTTCTCCAGAAGAAATATTCCTCATCCTTCACAGTCCAAACCTAGTGATTTAAGAAGGTTTTCAAATGCCAGTGAAGAATCTGATGGACCATCCATCAGTGTCCAACCAGAACCCGCAGGCTTTAAGGCTCTCGAATCGGGTGGAGTTCCAAATAAGAGTATAGTATCTGCAGTTAGGAACCTCAATTTGAGTCTTCCTGTTGCAGAGCGGAACGCGAAGGATGACAAGTGTATTGGATCAATGAAGGTTGAAAATAATTCCTCACTACAGCCTCTGGCCGGCTACCAACACGAAACTTGTACGTCCTCTACAGCTTGCTTTCGCCCCCCCCCCCCCCCCCCGGTTCAATGCACAGATCTACTGAATGTTAATAATTAAAATAATAACTTCGAGTGCTACCCCCCCCCCCCCCCAATTGAATAAGTTTTTGAAGTGCTTCCTTATATATCAGAGCAATGACATTGCTGATCTTGTTAATGTTATCCTAATTTACTTTTGCCCCTTTGGTTGCTTGTTCCTTTCTCCTGATTTGGGATTAACCCGGTTCATTGGGTTTCAAGTCAGGAACTCGCATCCAGAACTCAAAATTTCATGCGGGGGTTTCGGTGGGTTTTTGGTCGGAAATTGTTTGGCAGGTCTAGGCTCTAGCTGCAATGGATTTGTCCGGATTCAATACTGGTATGCTTACTGATTGGGGAATGTTGACTTTGGGAGACATTGTGGGATCAGTGGGAAGAAAGGTTTCTGAAAATGGGCTTCTTTGGCTATATTGTGGGTCCTTTGTTTGGGGAGGAATGGAAGAAAGTTTTGTATGGAAGCTTCTGGTTATCCTTTGGTGCATGCTGCAGGTTTTTCTGTGTGACTTATGTACGGAGTGATTGGCACACCTTGTTCCCATTGTTTGTACTATTGTACAGTTCTTATCTTCTATATAAATAAATTCTCTTTACTTATAGGAAGATGAGGGGGAAAAAATTTTCGTGACCCACTTGAGGATGTTTGGAGTGAGAATGGGAAATGATTCGAGGTTATAGTGGTGGTGGGTTTCAGGAAGGAGTTTTTTTAATGGCATTAGAGGGATTCACTCCTTATATGGTTTCATGATGCTATTTATTTCTCTGTTTTAGAAGCGCCCCTTTTGTGCATTGAAAATAAGGCCCGTGATTCTTAAACAATAGTCACTAATGTCATTTTCTTGTTCATCTGTTGCTCATGTAAGGGCCAGGTGAAGTTCCTATATAGTTGTCCAGTATACAATGTTTTGCTTTTTAGTAGTGACTGTGTCTGTAGTGCTATTACCAAACTATGCTTAACTACTGTAGACTAAAGAACGCTTCTCCGTTGTAAATTTCTTTTCCAGATGAAAGACGGATGCCTAAAACTACCAAAGACGCTGTATCTATAGATGTTCAACGTCCTGGTATTGCTTGATGTTCCTTTTTTTTTGTGTTACTTTTAATATTTGAGGATTCTAGCACCAGTAGGATATCTATTACCCTTTATGCCTAACCCATGTGGATTTAACATAATATTAGGGAAAACACGCTCATTGGTTGCGAATTGGGAGAAGAGGGAGAGATCTCCCACATTTGAGGATTTTGCTCCTGGGAATGCTGGTGTTGCAATCAGCGGTGCTGACTCACGGCCTATCAATATGGTATGTGTCCTCCACTCCCAACTTCTGTGTCGTCTACTTTGCTTTTCTGAAGGTCTCTGACGTCTTCTGCCCCCCACCCCCTTTCTCCCCAAAATAGAAAATTAAAAGAAAAAGGGCGGTGGGGAGGCTTTTAGTTATAAGAGTGTCATGATCATTTTTGCATTTTATAAATACTTTCCTCGTGCAAGTGGAGTCTACATGTCCAATAATTTGTATGATCCTCTGTTGTAAACCAAACCATCAAACTAGTGCTTCTCATGGGATTCATGATTAAGCCAAGGTAGTGAAGTCAAGATGCATGCAGCCATACCTCTGTGTTCAGAAAGCCTATAATTGAATAGTCTACTTTGCTTTTCTGAAGGTCTCTGACGTCTTCTGCCCCCCACCCCCTTTCTCCCCAAAATAGAAAATTAAAAGAAAAAGGGCGGTGGGGAGGCTTTTAGTTATAAGAGTGTCATGATCATTTTTGCATTTTATAAATACTCTCCTCGTGCAAGTGGAGTCTACATGTCCAATAATTTGTATGATCCTCTGTTGTAAACCAAACCATCAAACTAGTGCTTCTCATGGGATTCACGATTAAGCCAAGGTAGTGAAGTCAAGATGCATGCAGCCATACCTCTGTTTTCAGAAAGCCTATAATTGAATAGTATCAAATGGTGTACTACTCGAGAACAAGCAGGTAAACTAAGTAGTCCAGCTAAATCCATATAGTCCAGATAAGATAGTATCAAATCTAGTGGCATTCATTGAACTGCTGGAAAAAGAGTACACAGTACATGGAGAAAAGACAGAAGATGATAATATTATCCGGTATTTACGTGCATGTTTGAGGCTTCAGTATTACTAACTGAAAGTGGAGTTTGCTACCCAATGAAGTGATCCCCCTCCTTTAGGAGCTCAAAACTATCTTCTGTGTCTGCTAAAAAGGAGTCCCTACTTGTCAGAGGCTAAGATTACTTACATTTGAACCTCCTTGGATCCTGACTATGTGGATCTATAGTGTGTTTTGTTTGTTGTTGCTATATCTTCTTTGACTCTTGACCCCGATTACCTTTCTACTTCTTGGGTGGACTTTAATATATGTGCTTCTCTTGTTGATTCACAGAAATCCAAAAAAAGTTTTCCAGCCGAAAAAGATGCACTTTTGCTTACTGACGATGATATTATTGCTGAGATAATTGGGAGACATAGTCAATTTCTTGGTTCCATGCAATCACGTCTGGATAAAATACAGGTATTTGCTCTTGCAGACTGTCATCCCCATTTGGGTAGGGTGGTTAGGATTTTGTACAATCTAATATGTGGCTGATTCATTTTCTTTTTTTCTTTCTCTTTTTTTTATTCTGCCTTTTTTTTTTTTATTCAATTTCATGGTAAAAAGCAGCTTTTTATTATGTTTGTGTGAAGGAAAGGACGTGTAAACAAAAGTGTAACAAAATATTGCTTGAAGCGTGAGGCTGAGCTGACAGTCTGACACCTCCTCTTAATGTCTGTAAATGGGTATTGGGGGGGGGGGGAGGGAGAAGAATCAAGAATATGAATAGTAACACCTGTCTCCGTCTTTACCCACTTCTAATCCACAGTTGCATGCACACAAACTTACTTATCTCTTGCATAAGACTCCTTACTCCTAGGACTGCACATTGCTACATTGTCATGAACCCTAAGGGATTAGCTCAGCTGGTAAGACTTCTGAGATTTATTCCAAAGGTCCCAGGTTTGAGTCCCCTGAGGACCATTGGAGGTTTTCCTGATCGTTAACTTCAGGGCCCATGGGATGAGCCACGCAAAGCTTGGATACCCATGCTATCTAAAAAAAAGAAAAAGACCGCATGTTGTCACATGTTGATTTCGAACCCCTTATGGGTGGGTGCCACCTTGTGGATCAAAGTGAGGAGCTTGAGAACAATGCATAAGGAATATTGGCTAAGTATTTGGGTTTTGGGTCATTTACTTGTTCCCTTGAGTGTATACTTCCTTTCAAGGTTGTACGGACATGGACACAGACGACTATGAACATAGGGAAGCAGCATCTGGAAAAGGCTAAAGTATTGACAAAAGTTTCTTATACATATCAGAAAACATGGACAATACTGCCCCTTCTGTGCATCATAGCTTCCTTATGGGTGCTTTCCCAAACACAACACTTAGCCTACTCCAGTGGTGGGAGACTTGTTTTTGGCAGAATATTGAACCTAGTGGCGCATGTGGTTGACAAAGGGATTGAAGTCGATATAACAACACACCCCAATCTGCAAGAAACTCCAGTGAGTGCCATTGAGTAACACTGCGACAGGACTAGAGAACTGTCATGATGGACAATCATAGAGGATTTCCTTTTTTACTTGTGATTGTGATAAGAAATGACAATCAAATATTATTTAGACTTTCATCGTTCCGGATGGAGTCGGCCTAAATTCAGTTTGTAATGAGTTACCCCTTCTTTTGTTAGGGCCGAGAGCACAACTCTAAATACTGGTATTCGACTCTTATTGCTTGCATTCTCATGGTAATGCTATGCTTTCTTAAAGTGCCCTTGAAGCACCATTTCCCTAACTCAGACCACCATAGTGTCTTTAACTCAAATGCTTGGCTGTGAGCAGTTTCAAGTTAAAAGTGGCTCATAATTACCCCTCCTTAGTTAGTGATCATACCAACATCCCACTCAAAATGACGCATTTCACCATCGAGGGTTGTTACTTGTAAATGAGCAGTCATTAGTTTTTTCCTACTTCGTAGACATCTTGACATGGATCATGAGATAATATGGGTAAGGAATAGTAGTAAATACTGTGTACATATTTGCGTGATATGTTGTCCAACATCCAAGTATTCTCTTAAATAGCTTGCTTGGCAAAGTTTTGTTAGATTATAACCTTGCTTAGCCATCTTTTTGTAAATCTAATTTAGCCAGAGCGCTTACTGGGCTCCATGTGTAGCTGTAGAGTTGTGATGCTTAAAAGTTAACGAGCATTGGATAAGCTTTTATTTATTTTAGTATATGGTTTATAGTACAATATATACCTAACCTCAACTGTTAGGCCCATAATGCTCAGGTTTAGGCCTCTAGTACCAAACACTATCAAACTATAATCGTTCTAGGTATAGCACTCACCACACTTTAATTAAGCTTTGAAAACCCGGGGGGGAGGGGGGGGGGGCATCCTCATTAGGTGTCAGTTAATATCTCTTGCTAGTTTTTCCTGGTTGTTAACTTCAGGGCCCATGGGGTTAGTCAAGCAAACCTTGGACGCCCATGTTATCTAAAAAAAATAAAAATATCTCTCACTAGTTTTTCACAAAGGATGGAGTTTCTAGAAAACTAAATTCGAAGGGAACACAAGTGCAGTAGTCATCAGGTCAGGCTTTGAAGGTTGCTGATCTTCTTACTGACGTGGAACCACAGAGGGCATCCCTACCTACTTGTATCTTGAAGATTAACTAACATTTGTGTCCATATGATATGCAGGTAGTGCATAGATTTTGGCATCGAAATGATATTAAAGGGGCTGTATGTGCTATGGAAAAGATGGCTGATCACGGTGTAAGCTTTCTATTTATGACGTATATGGATAACTTTTTGTATGTCCTTTGACCAGATGTTGGAGATTAGTTAATTGCAAACTCATTTACCATGCAATATTTAATGCAGGTCGTTGCTGATGTAGTTAGCCTTCTGACGGAAAAAATTGATATTGTCACATTAGAAATTTGCACTTGCCTCTTGCCCCTTCTTGCAAGCCTTCTTGAAAGCGACATGGATAGGTATAGTTTTTCTGTATTATCTTCTATTTCTGTCTAGTAAAATGAATAAGTGAGATATGATTTTGCGATATTCAGCCTGAATTTACCACTACTTAATTTCAAAGGTACACATGTCAAATCGTTATTTATTTTATTTTACTTTGTGGTTCTGAGATTCAATATCAATCGTTCTGTTTTTTTCATGGAAATAGAATGCCATTGAGTAGGTAGGATAAATTTTAAATGACTCATAAGTCATACCTAAATACTAAATCTAAATTATGTTTCGACACCCAGAGTAGTGATAGTAATAATTTTGTTGACGATCAGGTTGGAATCGTTGAATAGATATCTCAATATCAATGATCCTATCAAGTACATATGCAATTCTTGTCCCATTCTAGTGGTACAAGGAAATAAACATTGTGATTGGCTCCATGACTCATATGGGCTTGGGATGAAGCAATATCTTTTGGCCGTCCATGTGACAGGAAGGCTGTTTCTGATAGGTTCACAAAGATAATAGCTAGTATTCGGAGGGATCAGAATTCGTGCAAAATTTTTTGTGGTTAAGAATCTGGTTTGCCTGTCCTGTAGTAACTTTGGCTGAACAAAATGTTGATAAGTGGGTTCTAATTCCCAGTATCTTTGTCCTCAAAATGTGCAAGTTGCTTAAGAACAGTTGGTACGAAATATTTTAATTGCAAGACCTACCCTTATCTGTTGACCTCTTTTTCCAAGTAAAAGTGTATTACTTTCTAAGTGATATCTATGTTACATGGACTCTTCATCTCATCTAAAGTACTTCTGTCAGTTACTCGACACTCCGGCATGAGCTTAACTTGGACACTTGATCTTTAAGGCCAAGGCACTTTTGAAAAAAAAAGGAGCCAAACTCCAACACACGGACATGTGTTCATGTTAGACGCTTGTAGCTGAGTCCATGTAACATAGTCACATAAATGACAATATACATTAGCTGTGTATAGGCCAAGAACTCCTCCCACTTAAATAGGATCGATGCTCAATGCAAAGCAATCTGTGACCACTAAACAGAACCTGCCCAGGGCAAGCCACCTCATAGAAAGGGTTTCTGTCTGGATGAATGTGATACTTTAAATTATACCTTCTGGACAAATCGGTTTCTTGTGACTATGTACTTGGCTAAACTAATGCTGTCAAGAGAAACTTTTCTGATGATGATCTATTGTTGCATACTGACGGTCTGACGGATGACAACTTTCTAATCACTAATCAAGGCATTTGTTGAAGAAACTTATCATGATATTTGCTGTAGTTTTGTTCCCCAGATGACCAGATTGGCCTTTTAAGTAAACCCATTTGGACATATTGGTCTATTAAAAATCAGTTAGGACATTAGGGTATTAAAAAGTGAATTAAGTGGCATAAAGGCCCTTTAAACCGGAATCTGTGTATTAAAAAGTGATTTATATTCCTATATTAACAGTGTGACCATACTCAGGCATCTATGTATTTCACTGGATATGCTGATTAAGCTAGTCAGAGTATTTGGTTCAGTCATTTATTCAGCAATATCATCCTCATCATCTGTGGGTGTAGATATCGAGGCAGAGCAAAGGTATGTTTCTTTAATGTCAGTATGTCACATACTATCCTATTTTTACTGCTTCAATCTTTAGAAGTTTTTCTTGTTTAAGTTGATTTCTAAAGACATCATTAAGTTGCAGGAAAGAAATGGAGAAGTGTAACTATCACAACTTTGCTGTATTAGGATGGTGGGCAGTGTCAAATTATTTCTCTCTTTAAAATGTGTTGCTTTTGACATATCTAGGTTGGAGCGCTGCAACCTCTGTTATATTGAACTTGAAAGGGTTAAACGTTGCCTGCCTGCTTTAATGAGGTTAGTAACTTGCTCTTGCAGCTGCTTTAATTCTTTGTTCTTCTTCCTGCTCCGGAGCTGATTCTAACTGTGTTTGCTTTCCATAGAAGAGGAGGTTCAGTTACAAAGTGTGCACAGGAGCTGAATCTAGCGCTAAATGCAGCTTGTGAGTGATGTCAGATTCTTTGGCAGTGTTTAACCAATGATGTTGTGCTGCGTGTTCCACAATTTTTACAAGTAAAACCCTGTTGTGCGGCAATTTGCAAGTCCATGCTTTCTCTGTGTGGACTAGCTATGTATGTAGTTACATGCTAACTGAAAGCATTAACCGATACTGTTAA
This sequence comes from Tetragonia tetragonoides, assembly GCA_038025085.1. Lineage (NCBI taxonomy): Eukaryota > Viridiplantae > Streptophyta > Magnoliopsida > Caryophyllales > Aizoaceae > Tetragonia > Tetragonia tetragonoides. Next base: position 83,124 of record CM076145.1, read on the forward strand.
TACTTCACAACAACTGAAGATGGAAGATCAATTAGAGGTACTGCTTGCTACTCTTACAAGCTACTACTGAATGCCACCAACGGACCAACCCATTCTGCCTCATGGAGCAGAAGCTATCGGTTTTTTTAGCATCCTCTAACCCAGTCACATGTAAGCAGTAGTTCTTGAGTGGAGAGGTGTATTGATTTCTTTTCTTTTCTTTTCTTTTTCCACCATTCATATGTACCAATATTGTTATTTCCCTGGAGGTGTAGTTTATGATGCCTGTGATGCATCATTTTATGCTGGTTCTGGAAGTGGTTATCTTAGTTATTTGTTTGTTACTTATCGCCACCCCCACCCCCACCCCCACCCCCTCCCCCAAGATAGAAAAAGAGAAGACTGAGACTTAGGTTTCGAGTGAACTGTACTACTGTAGAGCCAGTCGAGCAGATTTACTCAGCTGGCCTCATTTAAATGTTCACTTCCAGGTTATCCCAGAAAAAAAAATGTCATTTCCAGATCTCACTTCAGACATCTTTGAGAAGGCATCAGCTCTCACCTTTTATAATTTTATAACAAATGATCAATGAAAGCTGGTAGGTTCCTGACCAAAAAAATTAGTAAATAGGACAGATAAGCGGGTAACTCCCTTGACTGATATCGTAATGTGGGTAGAAAAGTTCCCGAGCTATTAATAACTATAATAACTAGAACTAGAATCAAGTAGCCTAATATTATTTCTCGAAGCAAAAACAACGTTTAAAAACCAGAACTGAGGGTGTGGTTATGCCTTATGCGTTGGTTGATTTGGTTCACATTTGATCCATATCTCGATAAAAAATCAAATCGTCCAAAGTAGTAAATGATCTCCAACATTGAGATCACGTGTGCAATGTTTTGCGTTAATTTTTAAGGTGCCGTTAGCTTTTATGTTGGAAGTAGCAATTTTCAAAAATTTGTGATTTTTTGAATTTAAAACTTTCTAGGAAATGTGAAATATTGTTGGGCTTGTTGGCTGCAAGTTGCAACGCTTAATATGTAATCTCAGGAATTCAGGATAACATTTCACATGCTCCTTCTCACCATCTCTCCTCATCTCACCCATACTCTCTCTCGTCCCCTTCCCTCTCTCAATCCTCCCTTCACCCTCACCTGCCGCCCCACCACCACCACTGCCCAACCACCACCGTCGTGGTCGGCCCTGGCCAGAGACCATGGCGGTGGCCCCTAACAGCTAGGGATGGCAATGGGCGGGTTGGTTGAGATCCAGATCCGGTCCAGACCATACAGGGTCTATAATACGTAGATCCAGATCCGCTGGGTCTAGCGGATCAGTGGTTCCTAAATGAGCCTCATTAATAAATTAATTAAGAAAGAAATATGTTCCTAAATCATAAAATAGGCATAAGATTTTAAGTTTTTATTAGAAAGTATCACTTAACAACGTATTTATACTCATTAAAAAGATAAAGAAACTCAATTTTTCACCTTTTGGCTCTTTTTTTATACATGGTCTTCACCTTTTTTCTCTTTTCTTTTACATTTTTACATGTTAATGGGTCCATGGGGCGGATCTGGGTCTATAATGCTGGACCCAGATCCAGATACGTTTATGACACTTGGACCCAGACTCGGATCCAAATCAAATGGGTCTATAAAAAGGGGATCAAGACCCTTATAAATGGATCTGGGCAGAGTCTCAAACCCATTGCCATCCCTACTAACAGCCCACCCGACCCCCACCCTCTCTCTCTCCTCCCCTCACTCCCAAACCCTTATTTTCTCTCTCCTCACCGCCCCTCCACCCCCGCCCTGACCACAACGAAGGTTGACTCCGGCACCACCTCCCCCTCCCCTTCCCCCGGAAAAGTAAATGAAAACCCAAAAAAAAAAAAAAAAAAAAAATCAAAAACCCCAAAAAAATTCGAAAATCCCAATAAACGAAAATCCTAGGTCCAAAATGGTTTAATTTGGGGTAGGGTGAACCCTATAATGGCATGGTTCGACCTGAATTCAATGGGAAAATTGCAAAAAAAAAAGAAAAAGAAAAAAGGTTGGTGGCGCGTGAAACATACGCGCCTTTCCAAGATTAGGCAATTGCGGTGGTTGAATATAAAAATGAGATTATTTACGTCCAAATTTTTCTGAGATGATGATGATGGTAATAATCATAATAATAAATTCTTATTGATATTTGGTAATTTTGGGCCAGTCACGGTTTGGGGGGGGCAAAGAAACCAATGGTTTATTGTGAAGTTAAAAAGTGGAGTAAAAGACAAAAATTTGTGTGGATTTAGTCCATAATAGATCAAGGGTCTAAATGTGATCCCATATTTTAATTGGAGTCTCCCCTTTAATAGTGAAGCCGCCATTACTTCACTTGGAGTCACCCCTCAAATATACCTGGTTCACGGTAGACTAAGTCCACACAAAATTAGCTGGGAGTAAAATCCAGAGGATTACCAAAAAAACCCTAGCCTAGGTAAAAAAAAACAACGAAAGCATGCCAAGTCAGCAATCCGTGTGAGTAAACTAAAGTAAGAGTGCAAAACGAAAGGGCGCGGTGGAATTGGATTGGGGCGGGTGAGCAAGGCGGCAATATGAAAACCGAAAATCCGAAAATCAAAATTTGAAAAATGAAAATTTCATATTTTGAGACCCAAACCCCAAAACGCAGAACGTCCCTTCAAATTCTTCCCTCCAATAATTTCATTTTCATGGGAATTTAAAAGCCTACCTCTTTTTAAGAGTCCATTTATATCTTCCATCCCCTAATTCTTTTCTCTCTCCTATTCTCTCTCTTACTTGGTATTCTCTCTCTAAATTCGCCATGGCTGGAAGAGGATCAACAAGCACAAACTCACCGAAACCCAGAAAGCGAGTAGAGGCTGATACTCCTACTCCTGCTGCTACTATTTCTCTTAAGCGTGCTAAGGATGGCAGTGCTTTTATCCGCTGGTAATTATCAATTTCATTTTATTAATTAAAAACCACATTCTCTTTCCCATGGAACTGTAATTTGATAATGTCACAACTCAAAGATATTGTGATTTTGTGCTTTCAACTTCATGGGTATTTTTTCTGTGAAAACAGCTGTAGATTTAAGTCTATAGTGATTCTTAGTTTCTTTATATGTGTTTTTATTTTAATTTAATTTCGTTTATTGTGATTACCGATTGTTATGAAATTGTTGCGCATCTGGGTTTGTTTTTATATGTTATTCAATTTCTGAATCTTACCCTAGGAGGTCAGATTGTTTGCATAGTAGATTTGGCATTTGGTGTTGTGGGTTAATAATTGAAATGGTTGAAATTTCTGTTGCTGTTAATTTGGATTTTGGGTGTGTGTAACTGTTGGTGTTTTTATGGGTAAGTAAAGATAAAATCTTATAAGTGATGTTGAAATGAATTGTTTGATAAAATTGGCAGTGAGGAATGCAACCACAGTGTGCCAGTAGCACTAATTGACATGCACAACTGCAGCCTTGAGGCCAAAATCAAGATGAGCCTTGGTATGTTGTCCTTTTCTCTCTTTCTTACTAGTATAATCTTCATTTGGATCTTGTTTTTGCTTCTTAATGTTATATACTAAAAGTATCTTAATTAACATGCAATGTTTTGGTGTTTGTCTTTGCTCCTCAGATGCCCAAATTGTTGAAAAACCAGCTGAAGTTAAGAAAAAGCCAACTGAGAGGTTAAACTTCCATTTGCCCTTTTGTTGCATTTGATTAAGTTTCTTCTAAGTAATTGTATTTTGTTTGATTGGGTGTGTATGTTAACCATTGAGCTGCTACTGAATTAATTTACAGGAAGAAATCAGCCTCATCAGGAGCAACATCTGACTCGAAGTCGAAGAAGAAGAAATTGACCAAAGTAAAGGATCCTAATATGCCGAAGCGCCCTCAGACAGCCTACTTCCTCTTCATGTAATTATCTAACAGTTTGTTATATCTTACTTGTTTTTTTTTCTTATTAGTTTTTTATGTTAATTGTAACTTATATTGTCATTTTTTTTTTACCATCATAGGGATGACTTCAGGAAGTCTTACAAGGAAGAGCATCCTGATGCTAAGGGTGGAAAGGAGGTATATCTTATTGTTCTTGATATTTCTCATGTACAGGCCTTTAGTTTGAGATTAGTTATGTTAATTGTTGCTTAGCATTGTTTTTTTGAACTTCTGGTATCTAGGTTGCTAGAGAAGGTGGAGAGAGATGGAGGTCCATGACTGACGAGGTTGGTTGTATTACCGTGTTGAATGTCATTAACTGATGTTGTATATTTTTGGTTGTTAATTGCTGCATATTGAATGTTTTATTGTTATTTTTGGTAACAATGTAGGAAAAGCAGCTCTACCTTGATGCAGCCAAAGAGCTCAAGGCTGAATATGACAAGGCCATGGAGGCGTATAATGCTGAAGTTGTTGAGGTAAAAATAGAATTGATCAAATTCATAACATGCTTTTTGTCAGTGTATATTTATATCCAAATTAACATATTTCTTATTGTTTTGCTAATCAGGAATCTGGGGATTATCAACCTGAAGAATTATGTGATGAAGATGCATGAGGATACTTGGTGGACTTTTGGAAGTAGTTTTTTGGGGGATTATCTTGTAAATTTTGGGGCTTTTGTTGATGGGTAGGACAGTATAGTGCTAGTTTCATGAAGCCCATTGTGGGATTGCCTATTGAGAGTGAAGTACACATCATTCTCAGGTTCATGGTGGTTCTTATATTTTTGGTCACTGACCACTGTTACCTGTTCATTGATCCAAATATGGTATTTTAAGATTTTTCATGTCTGAAATTAAACTGCTATTCTTATTGTTTTAAATTAAATTTGAAACATGACTGACTATAAAGGTACTTCTTATGATAAAGTGTAAGTACTACAATTTAGGATAGTTGTAAGCATTACATCATGGAAAGAATGATGTATTAAGGGGGAAAAAGGATAATAAAAAAAAGATAAGGGAGATGCCTAATTGCTCCTTTGCCAAATGATGAGCATCAGATTGGCAGTGTTGGCTTCTGTTCCTCTAAGTCATCATATTTATTGGCCCAATTTTGGTGGTCTCTTACCCTGACAAGGTGTTAGGGGTCTGCCACACAAGCACAGGTTGTGGGCATAAGCTGCTATAGGGAAGATGTTGAAGGGCCTTGCTGGTGGTATCTCCCCACATAATCTGTTTGCTCTGAAACTGGCGTGCCTGAGTTTGGTTATCCTTAGTAAGCTTTCTGGAATTACTCCTCTGAGGCTGTTAATAGACACGTCCAGCCATTGCAGCTTCACCAACAGGCCTAAGCTCGGAGGAATAGTTCCTGTGATGTGATTCCTATGTATATCGAGCCTTTGGAGCTCGACCAAGTTAGAGATTGATCTTGGTATTTGTCCTGTGCTCTTGTTGCTGGCTATGTTTATTACTTTCATGTTCTTCGAGACATCAATGATCTCGAGGAAGCTGCTTGTATGGTTGCTGAGGACTCCCGAAAGAGGACCAAAGAGCTGATTTGAGCTGAGATCAACTGAAGAAATTCCTTTTGGCAATGCAATCTTTGAAACATCAAACTTGAGGTGGTTGTTGGATAGCTTGAGAAACTGCAAGTTGGACATTCTTGTGACGAAATTCAAGATACCATTTGTGAAATGGTTATTGGAGAAGTCTAAGGAGGTTAGGGAGGCCGGCCTTGCAAAGGTTGGGAGTATCCCTCTGAGGTTGCAACCAGCTAAGTGGACAGCTGAAAGCTCTCTGCTCCTGATCCAATCAGGAACTGTCGCTAAGCTGAGATTGTTGTAGGATAAGTCAAGTGAAAGCAAAGAAGGCAAGCCCTTGGCAAGGGTATTTGGCAAAGGATTTGAAAGTGCGTTTCGAGATAGATTTAGGTACCATAAGTTGTTTAACGTAGCAAGAGATTCTGGAATCTGACCATAAGACGATTATTGCCAAGGGAAAGGCTGGTTAGAGATTTAAGGCCCCTAATTTGGTCAGGGATCTTTCCGGTGAGCTGGTTATTGCTTAGGGAAACATCCGAAAGGGCGGCAAGGCTGCAAAGTGAAATGGGTATTGGACCAGAGTGGTGGTTATTAGAAAGATCAAGGTAAGTAAGATTGTGAAACTGTCCCAAAAAATCAGGAATTAATCCAGACAGTAGATTGAAGCTAAGATCAAAGACTTGCAAGCTTTGAAGATTTTTAAAGGTAGGTGGGATTTGACCAACTAGGTAATTTTTTCCTAAATTGAGCTGTTGAAGGGCCTTGAGGTTTCCTAAGGCAGACGGAATTTGGCCCTTGAGTCGATTACCATCCAACATGAGGGTCTGAAGCACTGGCAGACGGCCAAGGTTTGAAGGGATAGTCCCCGTTAGGGAGTTGCCCTCTAGGACGAGCTGTGAGAGGTGGCGCAAACCGGAGAGGGTCTCTGGAATGGTGCCCCTAATATGTTTCATACCACTGATCACCAGTACCTCAAGGAATTGCAAGTTACCTAGGGAAGGAGAGAGAGTACCCTCCATGTAAACGTCGCCATCAACAGTTTCGGCTTGACCATCTTCTGAAGAAGAAGATTTCTGCAGCACCAGAGAAGTAACCCTGCCACTAGCTGGGTTGCACTCAACACCTTCCCAGTCTCCTCCACAACAATCTTTTCCCACCCATGAGGAGAGAATACCTGTTGTGTCTTTGATTATTTTGGCTTTAAACCTTAAAAGTGCAACTTTATCAGCTGCAGAACAAATAATTGAGCTTGTTTGAGCATTGGCTTGGAATTTTGAGAACTGGCTAAAGAATGAAAGAATCATTAAGAGCTTCAAAACCCATCTCAAATTCTTCATTTTGGAATGTGGGTTGTGATCTGATTTTGAAAAAGTTTTTTTTTTTTTTTTGAAAGTTTAAAACCAGACAAAAGAAGCGCAAATTTGAAAGGTATGGGAGGTGGACACCAAAGAAAAATGATTAGTAATTTTGTAACAGAGAAAGGGAAAAGAGAGGGAAAGGCTGTAAAGCAAACGGCATGGGTTGGTGGGGATTTTTTATTTTGTAAGCCGAGTCTTTTTCACGTTAACAATAATAATAAAAAGGTATAATGATGAAAAAAAGAGTGGTAGAAAAAATCAAAAGGAATGAGGAGATGCAGAGAATTACAAGTCCTCTGGTCGGGGATTATGGAGTTTAATCTTCTCTCTCCCTTATTTATAAGCGGAGAGACAAAAGGGACTTGTAAAAGAAAGAAACATTTTTTTGAGATGGATTAAAATCAATTCATATTGTTCACATGAATTATGAACATTTTTTGTGACCGTTTGATACAAAAAAAACACACGGGAATGGTAAATTCCCGTTGAACGTTGGGAGCGCACCATGATTCAAATATTTCACCCAAGTCTTTGAGTACAATGGACAATCTCCTATTGCTTCGCTGTTGCTTGTGAATACGCTCCGTTTTTATTGAATTGAAGGATGACAAATTATACAATTTTTAAGCATATGGTCTACTCCCTTTCCGTTGTCATGATACATTATTGCGGGCATCATTGTATGATCAATTTTCTATACAACAGTATGAAAAGCATATTTTTATACGACATTATCCCAGTGTCCTTCAAAGAGGCTTATGTTAAGGTGAAATAACGGGTTTCGGTTGAACGTAACCTTACTAACCATATAAAAACATGAAAACTATAGTGTCTCATGAATCGCAAATAGATATGATGATGCGAATTTTTTTTTAATACGATTGACGATGTGTATTACTTTAGTATGTTGTACCAAGCTAATTTACTGAAATTGGTAAGCACAGTCAAGGTGATTCTTCAAAAATGACCACTTACACTTAAAGCAAGGTTAGAGATTTCTAAACTGTCATATGATCTTGAATTGCATTTTCTTAATTAGTAATATTGAAGAGTTTCCTATGTAAGATAACGTCTTCCCATGGTATTTGTGCTAGCATGAATTCTATGTTGTTCAAATTTTGAAAAGGACAAGTAATTCAACCTTTTTATTAATTCATTTTACTAAGGGAAAGATGAATACACATTTTATTAAAAGCTTGTAAGAGGGCAAGCTTAATACATGATTGAAGGCGAAATTAAATATACGTATAAGACACATTAATAAGAGATGAATTTCAAAAACAACTTATAAGGGATACTCATAGAAGTCAAAACTCAAGATATCCTTATAAAACACCTACAAAAGTAAATGATCATTGATCAGTATTTCCAAGTAAGACAACTATCAGAATGAACAAAATAAAGCTAGTTTAGGTTAGATCAATGCTTGTTCACTCATATGTATTGAATATTGCAAATATAGATTTTTTTTTCGATAAATTAAATCAAGAAAAAATCTCATTTTGGGTGCTTGACGTTGGGCCTAATTGCAATTTAATACCTATATCTTCCAATCTCTATTGGCTGGACCTGCGTCCAGTTAAGTTGGCTGGACTCAGGCCCAGACCATGCGCTGCAATCTATGTTATTTTCACGCGAATTGTTATCAGTCAAGATTTTCGTACCACGCGCGCACGATTACTTTCATTTCCATGTTTCCGTTATTTTGGTGGGGAGCTGATTGATTCAATTACTATGGGGACCACTGCTGACTCCCTTTTTTTTTCCTTCTTCTTCTTCTCTAGTTGAATTACATGTTTACGTTACTTTGGGAGGGGACCAATATTCCAAGTTTATTTTTTTTTTCTTTTCTTCCTTTTATTTGACAAGTCTCTTCACACTCAATTCAATTTATTTTTTCCGCACCAAAAAAAAAAATCAATTTATTTTCTCCATTGAATAACAGAAGAAGTTTTATGGACCAATATTTTCTATGAACCTTATGTATGTATAGATTATCTTTAAATATTAGACTATTTAAATATATCTTATGCTTATAACTTAAAAATTATTAGATTTCTTTTAATGAATTTTACGCTTATAGTTTATGAACTATTAGACTATTTTAAATGAATCTTACGTTTGCAGCGTATGAATTATTAGGCTATTTTAACTGAAATGTACGTTTGTAGCTTATGAATTATTAGTCTATTTTAAATTAACCTTACGTTTGTAGCGTATGAACTATTAGGCTATTTTAAATGAACCTTATGTTTGTAGCGTATGAACTATTAGGCTATTTAAATGAACCTTATGCTTATAGCGTTGAACTATTAGGTTATTTTAAATGAATCTTATGTTTGTAGCGTATGAACTATCAGGCTATTTTAAATGAACATTACCTTTGTAGCGTATGAATTATTAGGCTATTTTAAATGGAACATTACGTTGGTAGCGTATGAACTATTAGGCTATTTTAAATGAACATTACGATTGTAGCGTATGAACTATTAGGCTATTTTAAATGAATATTACGTAGGGAGCGTATGAACTATTAGGCTATTTTAAATGAAGCTTACATTGGTAGCGTATGAACTATTAGGCTATTTTAAATGAACCTTACGTTTGTACCGTATGAACTATTAGGCTATTTTAAATGAACCTTACGCTTATAGCGTATGAACAATTAGACTATTTTAAATGAACCTTACGGTTGTAGCGTATGAACTATTAGGCTATTTTAAATGAACATTACCTTTGTAGCGTATGAACTATTAAGCTATTTTAAATGAACATTACGTCGGTTGCGTATGAACTATTAGGCTATTTTAAATGAACATTACGATTGTAGCGTATGAACTATTAGACTATTTTAAATGAACATTACGTTGGTAGCGTATGAACTATTAGGCTTCTTTTAAATGAACACTACGTTGGTAGCATATGAACTATTAGGCTATTTTAAATGAATCTTACGTTTGTACCGTATGAACTATTATGCTATTTTAAATAAACCTTATGCTTATAGCGTATGAACAATTAGACTATTTTAAATGAACCTTACGTTTGTAGCGTATGAACTATTAGGCTATTTTAAATGAACATTACGTTTGTAGCGTATGAACTATTAGGCTATTTTAAATGAACCTTATGCTTGTAGCGTATGAACTATTAGGTTATTTAAATGAACCTTACGCTTATAGTGTTGAACTATTAGGCTATTTAAAATGAACCTTACGTTTGTAGCGTATGAACTATTAGGCTATTTTAAATGAACATTACCTTTGTAGCGTATGAACTATTAGGCTATTTTAAATGAACATCACGTTGGTTGCGTATGAACTATTAAGCTATTTTATATCAACATTACGATTGTAGCGTATGAACTATTAAGCTATTTTAAATGAACATTACGTTGGTAGCATTTGAACTATTAGGTTATTTTAAATAAACATTACGTTGGTAGTGTATAAACTATTAGGCTATTTTAAATGAACCTTACGCTTATAGCGTATGAACTATTAGGCTATTTTAAATGAAACTTACGTTTGTAGCGTATGAACAATTAGACTATTTTAAATGAACCTTACGCTTATAGCGTATGGACTATTAGACTATTTTAAATGAACATTACGTTTGTAGCGTATGAACTATTAGAATATTTTAAATTAAACTTACGTTTGTAGCGTATGAACTATTAGGTTATTTTAAATGAACATTATGTTTATAACTTATGAACTATTAGACTGTTTTTAATGAACCTTATATTATATAATAAGCTATTTTTAATAAATTTTACGTTCCTACACTATAAACCATTAGACTATTGTAAATAAACCACTACTTTTTTATTATTATTTAGTGAACAATACATTTATGCTTAAAAGTTCAACTAACGATTACTAACGAAACTTAAAAGAACAAAAGAAAGAAAGAAAGTAAGAAAGAAAGGCAAAAAAATGAAATCATCATAATTTATCATCATCATCAAATTCATCAGTAGTTCCTAAACATTTTCACCATAGATTTGAATACCACCGAGACCCCTTCACTTCCCCCAAAATCCCACACACTTTGACATGTGGACTTGCTGATGCTCAATACTGATTGAAATTTCGCAAAAGTGAGGAGAAAAGGAAGAGAGAGGAAGGGAAGGAACATGGTGGATAGCGAAGCAGGGTAGATGGCTGAGTGGCCGGCAGTGAAAAATGGAGGGGAGAGAGAAAGGAGGTGAAAGTGAGGAGAGAGAACAAGAGAAAATCACAGGAAAGTGAGATAACACGCTTTTTGTTTTTCACTTCCAGCAGTGGCACGCACGAATTGCCCACATATATCTAGCAATTTACTATATTGCTATTGAGGTCCATCCAACTTGGATGGACACAGGTCCATATAAAAAAAGTTAATATCTTTAATAATCTCATTTTGGGTATCTGAAAACTTAAAACCTTCTCATTTTGGGTTATTTCACTAGCTGAGCTAAAATTCTCGTTAACATAGTGACGTTTCATTTAAGTAAAAACTTCCTGAAAAATTTTCCCAAAAAAAATCCCAACATATGAAAAGTAGCGAGATAATTTACAAAAATTATTACTATTTTTTAAAAAAACAAATTATTTAGGGTATTTTCTACTTACTAACACATCATCATGTTAACAAAATTTTTAACCCGGTTAGTAAAATGACCTCAAATGAGATAACTTTTGATTTTTAAATACGCAAAAATTGCAATTAGACTTAACATCAATTACCCAAAATGAGATTTTTTTTTTCTTAATCAATAATTACATCTTTTTTATTTTTTCAAACTTATAATTCAAAATTTTGAGAGGGGGCGCATTTGAAAGGATAAAATGAGGAGAAAACAATAGTCTTTTCCCTCCCCCTCTCCCTCCCGTCTTAGATGGACTCATCAAAAGCTCATAAAAGTCATAATGCAATAACAGAACATCAACTTAAGGTGTAATGCTACATCAAAAGCCATAGTAGGAGTATCACTTAATACTACCAAGGATGTCTTGACATAATGGTTAAAATTAAGGATATATTTACCAAAAACAATTAGCTTTTAGGTTAAAACTATTGCTTTCATATTTCAGTTACTGCTTTCACCCTCTGTTACCAAACAGTTTATCAGATTATTTTTAACTTTCGGAACCAAAAAAAGCTAAAATTTGAATGTTACTCATGTGGGTGTTCAATTTCAACTAGTAAAACAACAATGTTACTCATGTGGGTGTTCAATTTCAACTAGCAAAACAACAAATTTGTTACCATTTCATAAAAAAACTTTGTAATTTTTATATACTAATTTCTTATCATATTTCGACTTTTCAACTAGTTGTACCAAACATACCATGAGGTTATGGGTACATTAGGTCTCAGGTTTAAATCTCTCCCCCATCAATATATGTATATTATACTGATCTTTGTGCATCATCAATATACTTAACCCGTACATCGCACGGGCTTTAAAACTAGTCAAAGATAAAAATAAAATCACTAACCGTGAATATCAATCTTATCTTATTAGAAACAACTGAATAGTCAACATTGATTTCCTATGACTAATTGGAGGAAATTGGATATGGTATGGCCCTCCAAGGCATTGCACTAATTAACTACTTTGACAATTATTGCCGAAAAGTACAAGAAGACGATATTACTCTATTTTGGAGACCGACCCTGATCAGTGATCAGTGATCAGTGATCAGTCATCATGTTAGGTGGAATTGTAATTTTGTAAAAACGGCCTCCTTTTCAAATAGTGGGCCTTAACGTTAACGGTCTTTATTTGTCTCGATGTACGAGCCCCTGGGCTTGCTCCTTCGTCTTTTTGGGCTCAACGTTTATTCATCAGTACAGTAGCACATAGTTGATGTGGATAGACAAAGCCTAAACTGACTGTTAGCCCATGTAGCCCAGGATCTTTCTCCATTTCTATGGAGTTTCCCTTTTCTCTAGGGTACAAGTGAATTGCGACCGATACCCCTCGCTACGTCATGTTTGGACTCTTGTGTTCAACAACGAACATATCAGATTAACTGAACAAACAGCGCAAGCAAACCTCGTCAACGTAGCACCAAATAGGGGCTAGTATAATTCCTAAAAGCCATCAAACATAATGCATGGGGAGAATGGGAATTCGAACCCATGACCTTGCCTTACCAAACGATTTGGGAGTAAGTTTGGAACCACTAGGTTTGTAATCATAAAATCCGACTCACTTAATGCAGTGCAGTGTTGCAACGCGAGTGAAGGTGGACCATGGGAAGCAAGATTCAATCTTAATTACATTCGGGGAGTGATGAGGGACTGGCCAAGACTTAGAGTAATCCATCAACAAAGGGACTGGCCAAGCTTTTTCAATGTTTTGTTGTTTTTTAGGGTGTGGTGATGCCTCTCCAAGCACATGATTGCAACTTATCACTCAATCCTTTTTAGAAGGTGGGAGTAAGCAGTTGAATGATGCTACCAAGGTTGAGTGCAATAAGCGTTCTTGTATTTGGAGTATTTTATACTCTTTGATTGAAAATTAATACTAAAAAATGCCTAATTATCAAAAAAATAAATATTAAAAATGGCTGCAAAATGGCCATTTACATATCACAGATTATATCATTAGCACTATCTCTAACCAAAATGCCCAATTATTTATTCGAGATTATATCATAATAATATCAACATCCTTCTGGCTCCTGATAAACTAGCACAAGTAGCACAGAACACCAATGTTACATTCAACCACAGGGAGTATTAGTTAGTGCCAAGGAAATTATTTAGGATCTGGGCTTTGGCAGCGGTAAAGATCATAGCTTAAACATAGGGACTCACCTTCAGTCCTTCACTTAACAAGCCCCAAGTTAAGGATTCCAAAAGAAGTTTGAGGCCAAGATTTCTCCTGAGATTTCATCAACAAGACTCTTGACCAAGCAATCCAACCTTCCCAAGACATCCTCTTATCCCATGGACTCCCCCATTCAAGCAGCAGGGCGAGCCCCTTCCGAGCCGCAGTCTCAGCCTCCTCGAACCTGCCCTTCCCCAAATAGAGCTGCCCGAGCACCACACGAGGCTCCCCAACAAACGGGTTCTTCTCAATGCTCTTCAACAGAAGCTCCTCGGCTTTGTCTAACCCGATCTTTCCATACTCACAAACAGCTTCCCAGTATAAATCCTTGCCTCTATTTGCTCGTCTGCTTCTAGAACTCTCGTGCACCTCTCAAACACGGGTGGGATTACGAGCTCTATCTCTTCATCTCTCCCTACCAACACTTCAACCTCTTCTTTATTTGCAATTGCAGCAGCCCTCTTCCTTTCCTCCACCGTAATCTCTTCCTCCCTTGCAATTAGCATGTAAACTGCACCCATCCTCGATATAGAGTTCAACCACATCCCGGGTTTGCCATCCCCAGGCCACAAAGCCTGAAAGTTGTTGCCAGAAAACTCAAGGCGCCCATTGGTATTGTCAAATAGCATGTCTTGGAAGCTGAAGAGCTGGTCACTGAAGTCAGCCATGGTCATTAAGAGAAAAACCGCGACAATCCTCCTAGAGACCCTGACATCCTCCCCTGTCTTGATGTGCTTGATCACCACCCCATCGACAGGCACTATAGAGTTGATCTTCTGCCTCCATTTGTCTTCCCTACTGGGCGACAGCCCTCTCTCTCTCATGGCCCGGAGTGAGTCCTCAGACATCCTGAGGTGCTCGACAAGCTCAGAGTCAGTGTAGCGGAAGAGGAGATCATCATGGATGAGGGGCTGGCGAGGGACGATGCAGAAGAGGTGGATGAGACGCTCAGCAGGGTCTCCAACATAGGCTCAGACAGTGTCACGGCCAGTGGAGGGGTCGAAGATAGCGAGATTGACATATGAGTTGGAGTAGGCCGAGTGGAAGAGGCCGCAGAGGCCGATAGAATCAGGGGCACCCCATAGCTTCAGGACGCGGTAGATGTCCACCAGGTGGTCTAGGAAACTACCGTGCTTGTGCCAGCACTCTCCGGCTCCAACAGACCGTAGAACCGCCACAAGGGATGGTAGCTTCACGTCAATCTTCTCCAGCTCCCCTCGGATGAACGGCCTCGCTGATTCCAATAGGCTGTGCAGGTAATCACTGCTGTTGGAGCTGGTGAGGCTGCTATTAGGATCTGATGTAGAGGTAGACAGAGGGGGTGGCATCTTTGATGAATTGAGTATGGATAGAGTTTTGGAATGGGGGCTGTGTTGTTCAGACTGAGATAGAGATTGAGAGATTGAAAGAGCTGCTGCTGATGATAGTGGTAAGGAGTGGTAACCGTAAATGGACCGTAATAAAGTTTTTTTGGTTTGTGTTTTTCCTCTTTTGCTTCAATTATAGAGTTTGTTGCCAGAAGATAAGGTGTCTGTCTATATTAGCACCATATCATTTAAGGAATTAGAAAAGTGATTTAGAAAGTGAACGTCAACTTCTTGAGCTGCATTTTTATAAATAATAATAAGATACTCCTCATTTAGCTCTATTTGCGTTTGACATGACTTGCATGTCATGTCAGAAGTGAGTCGGACACGTACGACTCATAACTGGCTTCCCTCTCTTGTTCTTCAGTCTTCTACTTCCCCGCCGGTTTTTCTTGTTTTAGTTTTCACATTCAGTTTCGTATGTGAGTTTTTCTGAGAGGGACACCTAAATTACTTGCTGACATACTGGAAATAATATCACCAGGACATTTAGAATTCTTTTCTCGCATTATTACCATTTCCACTGGAGCCAAAAGCTTTAATACTTTTCAGCTTCGGGTTATAATAAATTAAAGCAAAATGACTCATAAAACTGTCGGCACTTCTTATTTATTGTGAAGTTGCCAATGGTTGTTGCACTTCAAATCTCGGGTCAAATGAAAACAACTTCTCTGCGAGACTCTCACATGGGTAAGGCAGCGTACGACTGACCCCCCCTTACCCTACCTAGGCGAGAGCCTCTTTAAAGGCACTGGGTTAATGTTAATGTTGAATGTTAAATGTTGATGTTCTCTCTTTATTACCTCCTTAAATAGACATTGTTTACTTCAGCAAAAGTACCTGAGATTCCCAGATTGATCTCTCTTTTATTTTCATTCAAAGTGCCAAGGTGATACACAGGTTGAAGTGTATCTGATGGTAGGTGCATATTTTGACTAGTCCAGGATGTAAAATGATTAATTTAAGAATAATCTTCCGTAATCTTCATAGAAGGTAAGGGATGTATTTCTTCATGGGGGTAAAACAAATCCTTGAACACTGTAATTCAATCAATAATAAAAAAACCTTCACAGGGATCGTAAATGAAAATGATGAGACGAAATTTAACTGCAGTACCTTTTTTGTTTAAAGGAGACTCCTGACGCCAATATAGATGTATAGAGAAAAATCAATACTGCGTATGAATTGCGATAGGATCAAGAGGGTTAAAATAGGACTGCAGTTCCTCCCTCTTGAAAGCAATTAAAATATTTGAGTACTGTAACCTCTAACTAGACAATCAGTCACTGATCCTACTCCTAAACATCTGTAGCGCGTCCAACAAAAACGCCCTGAAAACATTGTGATTTCTTCCCAGACTAATTAAGTAGAAAGAAATAGTTACCTTCATTTCACAGAGGAAATAAACTACGATGGTATCTCCTCCAGACCAGACCACGGACAGGTTGCTAATTATTTGGATAGAAGATGTGGGCATCCGTGTCCGATGAAGGCGATCATCATAGTGATGCTGCTCCGGTCGCAGGAATCATGTCTAAAGTCTTGAGCAAGAATGTGTACACGAGGGCATCCTCCTGGAGCTTCTCAAATCTGAAAATAGATAATTACTAAGTGATCAGAAAGACTCACTGGTAGCATATCAAGTCATCAACATTCTTCAGTGTGAAGCAAATATCACACTAGTGACACTACTTTCCTGATCCACCTACCTTGTTCAAGTTTTATACATTGCCCTCTCACAAATCTATTCATTATTGAAAACAAAAGTTTATTCATGTCTATCCAGTAGCCATCAGATAGCAAAGCTTGATGACACATTGACTGGGTGGGAACCTCAGGGCGGACAAGGGATCTTAAGCTAGTTATTCACTTATTCCCGTGAAATATCACCTTATTTAAAAAATGGAGCATTTGCAGCTCAAGAAGTCAAAGTTCACTTTCTAAATCACTTTCCTAATTCCTTAAATTCATATCAGCATTTCATTTCTCCACAAAAACAAGTTTCTGACATCTAAAATAACCTCCACCTTTTTTTATTTTTGTTGATAATAGGCTTTCTTTTATTAATTATAGAAACAGTAATCAAGTAGAAGAACCTAAGGCACTCATCCTCAAAAGAATCAACCAACATCATACCTCCCACCTTCTAGGAAGGGTTGAGTATAACATTGCAATCATATGCTAGGACAAGGCCACAAGAACTGAAAATTGTCCACTCCATTCCAGGCAATCACTCACTCCTCATTTACATCCAAGCTACATAGTCACCCTCCCTAGCAAGCCCTTGTCCCATCCGTGACCATGCCCCCACTCTCCACCCTTATAACATCAACATTACCCCAATGCCTCCAAACAGGCTCCCGCCTAGGCAGGGTAGGGGAGGGGGGTCGGTTGTACGCAGCCTTACCCCTGTGAGAGTCTCACAAAGAGGCTGTTTCCGTTTGACCGAGACCCGAAGTTCAATGACGATCGGCAGATTCACAATAAATAAGAAGTGCCGACCGTTTTATGAGCCATTTTGCTTTAGTCCATATATTTCGAAGCCAAAAAGTAGTGAAACTTTTGGCTCCACTAGAAATGACTCTCCAACCTTATAATTGCATACAAACATTAATAAAAGTTACACACGGAAATGCCCATTTTGAAGACTTCAGAGCCCAAATAATAAAATCTAAAACCATATAGGAAAGTTACCTTCCCGATTTCGTGAAGTGCCCAGCACCAAATTCACATTTAAACAATAGAGTGTTGTCATCAGTCTTTCGTTCCCTCAAATTTGCAACATATTTAGCAGGTTCTGAGTATAGCACAGGTGGGTCTGCCATGGAAAACATATATTAGATTTAATTGGGGTAGAATGAACTTGGACTGACTTTAAACAATCGTGCAATGCTATAAGCCATGTTTGCACGATCAATGCTCCAGAAAGAGTAGCTTGCTACACCAGGAAAGAAGAGCTGTTGAAGAGAGTAAACAAAAACAAATACCAGAACAGGACTGGTTTGCCTACTACACATGCTTTATTAATTTTTTTCCCCTGATCTGTATACTAAAATTGCCAAGATGCCATAAGCAAGTTGAATAGGGCTTGAGTATGTAGCACACAAGAAATTAACTGACATCCAAAATGATGTGAGATGAATCCCAATATGATAAAATTATAAAGCACAAGAAACTACTCTGAGCTCACCATTTAAGCCAGCTGTGACAAGTATATGTGGGTACTTTTGTGCCTTGACCTGAGCAACATCAATCAGAAATTCAATTTAAAAATAATGCCCAATTATATCGCAGCAGTAGCACATACATAACTACCGAACAGAAAAAAAGCTCCGTAGAATTAACTATAAATTTCCAGCCGAACTAAAATGTTAAGAAAGCAAAATTCAACCGACTGCAATTGTCTGAAACTCACATTATCCAAGGGGGAATATGATTTCATGTAGAAATAGAACTCCTGTTCTCGAGGATCACCCCATTCCTGTACCAAACATAGCATGTTAAGAAACACTCTAAAAAGATTCCAGAAGGAAGCTAAAAGAGATGAACTTATTTGGTCCAGAACATATTAAAGATAAACAATGTTTTAAAGTTAAGCTCAATATATTTCATGCGGTTTATAACTCAGCTGATTAACAGTACAATTTTTTTAATTTTGGGGAATTCCAATTGGTGCCCTTTTACTATTGACTTCTCCAACTGGTGCCCCTAACACAGAAAGAAGTCCGATCCGTGCCCATTTAAATTTAAAATATCCATTCCGTCTCCTTATTTTTTCTTTTCCGTTACAAAGTGATGACGTGGCTACTGAATTTAATGCCGTCCATGTCCCTTGTCTTTTTGGAGCAAAATATGCTGACAAAATTACCCCTCTTCTTTTCCCCCCATTTTTTGCTTAATTTCCCCCAAAAAAATGGAACTGACATTATAAAAACAAGAATTCCAAGCTAAATCCGTAACAAATGAAAACAAAAAACAAAAGGAAAGAAAAGTGTGCATTATTTTCCATCCCTGAACAGTTCACTACCCTTATATGCTTGATAAGGTTTTGAGTTGTTTGTTCTCATTGTCTGTTTTGTTTCAGGCTTCTCGCTATGGACGAAAGGAGACGTTTGAGTTTCTTGCTTGCGAGGTGGATAAGTACTGTGAATCAAACAAAGCTTTTGATCGCCGCCGCAAGTTCTTTCAGAGAAATGACAAAACAACTATTCTTCACATGAGCATCCTCATCAGTAAATTTGGTGAGTTTTCTGATAGAAAAATCAGTCACAATCCATCATTCTGAGCAGCTTGCAGTAAATAAGAGGTAATCCAAGAGTTAATTCTACCACCGCCATTGATGTCAACGTCTTTAAGAAGCTGTCTCTCACTCATTGCCACGTAATTACCGGGAATAGGTGGCGGCTTTTGAACACCACCACCACCACCACCACCACAACCACCACCGCCACCGGTAAAAATGGAGGAATTGGAAGCAGCAGCAGCTACGGTGATAGCCATGTTAATGGTCGTCCCAGAGGATGATTTTGAATTTGGGTCAGAAACCACCACATTTTGCTGCCTAGTCATTTTCTCAGGGTCGGTCCAACTCCAAAATAGACAACACTAATACAAAAAAAGAAAAAACAATTTAAAATGAAAGGAAATATGAAACCCACAAAATCAACTCAACAATATTGGTAGTTCAGTTCCCCACACAAAATCACAAACTTCCAAATTTTCATTAATTGATTGGATCGATGTACCCACTACGGAAAATCATACAAGATTTTAAATTTTTTTTTTATTTTTATTTTTATTTTTTTTTTTTTACGGAAAATGGAAAAATAGGGAAGGATGATACTTTACATACCTAAAAGACAAATAAGTTTCTGTACCGGAGAAATATGTACTTTGACAGGGGGAAGTAAATTTTGCAAGGTAGTACTATTGATTTTTTTGCGATTCTCGAATGGGCGCAACTGGAAAAGAAATGGGGTCGTTGTGGAGAGAGAATGGGAAGGGAAAGAGGAGAGAGAGAGAGACTGTGTGTTACAGTAATAATAATTAATAAACAGAGGAAGAGAGAGACAGAGTGTGTGTGTGTATAGACCGATAGGGGAGAGAGAGACAAAGAGTGAGTGGAGAGAGATGATGGTGGGAGCTTCCATGGTCGTCCATGGAGGAGAGAGAGAGTGTGTGTGGTTGAGAGGTAAAATGGAGAAATTCTGAAGGGTAAAATGGAGAAATAAAATTGCACTTAACGGAGAACAATAAATAAGGACACGGAATGGATATTTTAAATTTAAATGGGCACGGACCGGACTTCTTTCTGTGTTAGGGGCATCAGTTGGACAAGTCAATAGTAAAAAGGCACCAATTGAAATTCCCCTTTAATTTTTTAGTTTCATATAAGTCAGTACCTGTAGATCGAGTACAAGTCCTTATATGATAAACACACACAAAAAGACGTATCATTAATTTAAAATTATCCTTGTAAAGAGTTTAAAACCTGGATAAATCATAAATAATGGTATCTTAAACAATGGCAGGGCTTGCACCTCATGGACAAAATTGTATTGATGAAACGGTTCTATATGTGTTACCTATCCATTCTAAAATGGCAAATAAACACAAAAATCATTTGGCAAGCAGACGAATTAGACCGGTTTATATCTTATTAGAGTTGACAATGGTTTATCAAACCATCAGTTACATCCCATTCGCCTCCTGACCAAATTCTCTCTCATTGCGAGATTAGAACTAAGCATCAAAGAGCTGGGATCCCCCTGTTCTTTCTTACCAAGTAGTAGAGTAGAAACAACCACTAGTTCATCAATTGGTGCCCATTTGCATAGCTTTAATCAACCTGCTCATACAGCCAGCAAAGAAGAGGGCACCAGTGACAAGCAGATGTGTTACACGGGTGTGTGCATGTGCCTCCCTAAACCAAATTGTAATTCATCGATAAGACACCAAGAAAGAAAATTTACCTCCCACTCTGAAGTTGTCAGAGGAATTGTAGGATCAAGCATTGTCGTCACAACATCAACAAAAGGTACACCAAGTACAGCAGCCTTAAATAGATCGGGGCGCATGTTCAAAACAGCACCTATAAGCAATCCCCCTGCACTTCTTCCATGTATGCAAAGCTTTTCCTTTGAGCAGTACTTGTTCTCTATTAGATACTCAGCTCAGGCTATAAAATCAGAGAATGTGTTTCTTTTCTTCAAAAATTTCCCATTCTCATACCATTGCCTCCCCATTTCACCACCACCGCGAATATGAGCAATCACAAAAATGAAACCCCGGTCGAACAAGGATAGGCGTGATGCTTTGAAAGTAGGATCCATGCATGCCTGTCAAGATGTTACATTTACGTCAATGACTGAATGGATGATAAAATAACAGTTCCTTGACAAACAATAAATTTAATTTGTCATGTTCCAAATTCCACCACTATTACATCTGTAACCCAAATAACTTTTTTTGAAATAAAGAGTAATTGTCTTCTCAACAGTCAATAAATACAAAAGTGAGGACAAAGTCCTCCTAATAACCGATTAAACCAATAAAGATATCTTTGTACATTGGAAAGAAACACCTTGAAATATTCTGTAGGCAATCCCACTTCCTACAACAAAGTAAAGATCACTTATCCCACAATAAATTCTCTACATATCCGTTTTTGATAGGAACATATAACGTGACGTCTACGCAACACAAAAGAGAGCTTAAGTCCACAAAAACCAGAAAAGGACAAGCCAAACATCAAAACAGATACAATTTATGGTTAGGCTATTGTTTACACATATTTGATGTAGTAAAATTTCTATTGGAAAGAAGGGGTCTACATTCATTAACCAAATACTCTACTTCATTTTCCACATGACATTTGAAGGGATGTAGCAGGAAGTGAAAACATTTTTCATCTCATGTTTATAATATTGCTGCATGGATCTTCTAAAATATATAAGTCAAACTCGGAGCTACCCCGGTAATGCTTCAGCAGATAAACAATAGACATTTCATATATATAAAAATGCAAATACGCAGTTCACAAGAGCCATCCCCAAAAAAAAAAACGTCATGGAAACTTAATGGGTGACTCAAAATTTGTGTTTGCAGTTTGCACAACATTTATGAAAACAAATGAAAGTAACTGAATGTAATTACACTGAAGTCTATGGAGGCCAAGGAGCTGAAACACTAAATAGTTTCAAAATAAGAAAAACCACTAAATAGTTTCCAAAAAAAAAAAAAAAACACTAAATAGTTTCAAAATAAGAAAATTTTGTGCATTGGTAATGTGTCCGTGACAATGGGGTCAAAAGTAGGGGGACACAGTATCCCCAGTGAATAAAGGATAACTAAAGAATCTTCTTGATCTACCTTTGACATAAGATTAATGCAACTAAATATTATCTAATCAATGAAAGCACAAACAAACACTGAATCATAAATATTGGGTGTCATTTCCCCTGTGGACTGAAAGAGGGGCAAGCATGTGAAACTGCATAGATACAGGGCCATTAGCAAACAAGTGGTTACTTTCTGTTCAAAGGGGGATAAAAACTCTTGCGGCCAAAAATTACTTGCTTTTGCTGCCTTCTACAAAACACTAAGAAATGACAGGCAATAAAATTGCTATCATCAATTCAATACTTTGCACAATAAGGCTCACCTCATATGATCCATAGCCATATAGTAATAATGGGTCTGAACCATCAAGCTTCACAAGATCTTTCCGATAGACAATAGAAATAGGAATTTGAGTACCATCTGAAGCGGTGGCCCATTTCCTTTCCGTCGATGAGTCAAAACCACCTAGCACCTAAAAGGACTTCAAATGATAAATATGGCTACCTTGGTTTAGAACTTAAATAAAAGGAGAGAGCAAAACAAAAGCTAATACAAAGTGTTACATGGAACACGGTACCAACTGGTATTAAACAAACGCATCCCCGGGGGGGGGGGGGGGGGGGGGTAGGGGTTCTATATACACAACTTCCTTATAATTACAAAGAGGTTTCCATTAGACCATCGATTAATAATTGTTAAGACGCAAAATGAAATTTACTAAGAGACATAGAACGACTCCTGTTACATTTGCTCTATAAAATGCATGTGAATCCTATCTTTATCTCCTACAACTGCCGAGTACCATACGAACTTGGGCCCTGTTAGGCAGCCCAATGGTTGGTGGGGTCTAAAACGCATCAAATATTTTTTATCTTTCCTGGTACTTCAGCTTTTTGGCTCAGTATCGAGCTGTGTGTCGAGCCGAGTTGAGCTTGGCGAATTAAAGTTTGACGAGTATCGAGCTCGACTCGAGCTCGAGTTTTTGAAAGTCGAGCTCGACTCGAGTTTAGCTAAACTCGAGCTCGACTCGCTCGATTAGCACCCCTAGGAGTACCTAATTCATTGGAAAGGAAGCCCGAACTCGGAAGCCTTTTGGGGAGACGGACACGATACTGTGGCAACTTGAGAATAAGATATACAGTACAGGGAGTTTTTGATGAGGACGTCAAGTCCCAGGCAGGGGAGGTTTGTAAGCCCCCTAGACCTGTGCCCACTTGATAAAAAGTTCTCCGATGAAATCCTTAGCCCCTTTTATTCACCTTTCGACATCCCTATGTGTAACTTCATCAATATCTAACTTAATCCCAATTATAACTTTCCCACATTCAGCTAAATTTTGCAAACGTTTAACGATTGATTTCATTTTACCAATAGTCGAAAAATGTACTTATAAATGCTCAGGAAAAGTCTTACATTAATTCCAAAATTAAATTATGCAAAAGCCACATGATTTTTAGTATTTCACATCATAGAACAGGAAAACTTCCCACTATAGATGTGCTTGACTTCTCAGGCAACAAAGGTAGCATTGACTACATATAAAATGCTTTGCATGCTTAATTTGGTGATCAGGTTCAGTAGCACTTATCCATTTTAACATATTATAAAGTAAGCCAAAACAGCAACTTTAAAGAAAGATGTCAAAGAAGCAGCTAGTAAATGCTATTTCAGAAACTCACTGTTTCAGTTTTCTTCAAGACACACGTTCCAGTGTCCATATCATAGTCATACACTGAAGGTGGAGTCCTCAACGAGCTATAGGCATACCGTAAAACATTGGAAGAAAACTGTGACTCTGATAAGTCAACAGAGTATACAGGATCAACAAACTCAACATTCCGCCCCCCATGAAGGTTTTCGAGTGGTTGACCAATGACCGGAAGACAATAAACAATGACTTTAGGGAGACCTCCTTCCCGTTCACCTACGACAAGATGATTGCTAAAAAGTTGAAAGTCTGTAATTTTTACGCTGCACAACAGTGAAACAACTGTCAAGCATAGACATCAAGCACATTGCACTTTTTTAAAAAGGAAAGAAAAATCTGCCTATATCAGTCTAATCAACAATGACGGTCTTATCTTTAATTTACTCCCAACAGAGGAAAAAGAAGACATCAATGGAGAGCATGAGTTGTGAACACCACATCAATTTTGCAATCACTCACAGTATCCAGGGTTTTAAGACCCTCCATTTCAGTCTATAGAAAAATCTTTACCATTTTCTGTTCTGCCAATCACGAACTGCAAATTATGACCACTTTCTTGTAAGGCAGAGCATATATTTTAAATTTAAATTTCTCATTTATTCAGGCATGAAGCTTATCAATTTTTTCCAGGCAACAATAAGCTTACAGACACAAATACAGCGCCAAAGGCATTAGGAAGGAGTAACTTAACAAACACGCAAGCCAATTCAACAACTAGAAGATGATCCTCTTGTGTCCAATATAACCAACAAAGTCAAGCATACAAAACATCACCAAATGAGACCAAATCTAAATGGACCCCGACAAAGAGATGCCGCGTGAAATCAAACATTACCTTTCCCTATGAGGAAGGAGGATTGTTATGTCAGAGACGTTTTCAAGTGGACAAGCTAGCAGTTCTGAATTGAAGCACTCATCACTCCTCCTTTTGATGAAAAAATGATCACCTCGATGACTGACTGTTGTCGATACACCTTCTACTCGAGGTGTCAAAATCTTGAGGCCTTCTTCAGGCTTTGATGTGTCCAAATAGAAGACAAACTTCGTAGTTTTACTTCTGGATACTAGGAACAAGAATCTCTTACTTTCAGAGGCCTCAAGATGAAGCGAAAACTTGTCATCCTTCTCATGATAAAGACAGATATCACTTGATTGCTCTGTTCCCAGCTTATGCAACCATACCTGTCAATTTAAATTTTAAATCAAATACAAGTGGAAAAAAGGGTTCAGAAGTGGAAACATTTAATGAACAGAAACTTTCTATTTAAATAAATCAAGTAACATATTATATTATTGAGAACAAATCATGGTCACTCAATCAGGGCCAGGGAGGAAATCAATGCAAAAAGGCTTGTAAATTCTAAATAACGACACAGAACAACAAAGGGAAAAAGCTGCAGCACCCTTTGTCCATAGGGATGCCATACGGTAACCACCCATCTCTGTGTAGATGCCCAACGACGTAGTTGTCCTAAAAGACGTCTTTTGCTCAAAGCTATTGCACTTCTGAAGATTTTTTTTTACATACAGAAAAAGAAATTTTATTATGAGTGTATTTGCGGACTGGACATGAAATTTTGATTTCCAATAAAAGAGAAATTCTCCAAACTAAAATGATCATGCGTTTTGAAATCCTTCAAATGAAAGGAAAAGGGAGGAGAGAGAATAATTTCAAATGCCAAGGTGGTGGGATGATATATGAAATCCTTTGATTTTGGGGCTTTATGAAAGGCCATTGATTGGGATAAATTCCAAGCCAACAATTATCTTAGTCATTCAAGTACAGATCATCTCAAATCCATGATTTCAAATTGAAGGTACCAAATAAACCATAATGAATACCAAAAGGAAGCACAGAGGAGAAGATGTCAACTAAGAGTGCTGGAAGTAACAAGCTAGTCCAATTGTTTGGACCTCATAGATAGAGCAACTGTGAAAAGCCCGAGCCGCCCAAGCGCATAATGAAGCTAAATATGTGACCTAGTCCCAAAGAAAATCAGACAGAATAGATGAAAAGAAAATACCAGTGCATTCCACTCAAGTCACATACACCACAACACCGGCAGCAAAGTACTCCTCCAAAGCATTCTTTTTCTCCTTTTCCTTCCCGAATCCCATGAAACGGGCCAGTGGAAACTCCAAAATAGTAGACGAAGTCACCCAGTCCTCTCCCTGTCAAACCAAATAGTCTCCCCAAAGGTTTTGTACAACTCTAAAATTCAAAAACAAGGTGCGATCGTCTCACTGCTGGCCCAAGAAAGTACACAGATATCTGGAGAAATTGACAACCCCGAGTCCTGGGCCTTTATCACTGCCTCATGTCATTGGTATTCACCCTACCCAATGCCAGAGTCCACACACAAGAGGGCACTTTCAATGAACCATGCACCTCTAAAGTTTTTCTCTCAGCACTTTCCATTGAAACGGAAAATATCTCATGTGGGCATGATCCAAATCAGACCAACGTAGTCGTAGACATATGGAACCCTCACACAAAGTTGATGGTGAAGGTTTTCTTCATTACGTAGCACAACAAATATATATATTTGGTTCCTCCTAAGCTGTAACCAATCATTTAAATTAACCTAGTCTGGAGTAAGCCAAACCAAACATTGGGTTTTTCCTTTCCATTCCCAACTGAAGAAGGATACCAAGAAAGTGAGAGGAGTGGGGGGGGGGGGGAGGGAAGACAAATTGAATTGATCTGTCTCTGTGTGTAACATCAAGGAATCTGACAAAACACAATACACAGAGCAACCAGCTGTTCACTGTCCCTGAACTCCCTAACATGGAAAGGACCTCCCTTCCAACATGGGAGTTTTGAAGCTGTATAAATTCTGCTAGTCGGATCATTCTGAAATTTAGGAAGGGGAACATTAGATTTTTGAAGGGGTTTTAAAAGAGTGTCAACTATTATTACGAAGTAACAAATCCGAATATTCAAAAGGTAGAGGAGAATGGATCAGTACAAAAAATCCAGACAGCTGATACCAAAGGCAAAAGGGTGGAACCGCTTTTGTTAGCTCTGGTTTGCAATGATTTTAAATCTGGAAGCACATGATTAAGGCCCCTGTATAGCATTTGATTGCTCACAAATGATAAAATCGACTATCTTCAAATCAACTACCAAGGCCAAGAAAATAAAGGGCCCGACTATGAATATAAGACACATCCCATGTACATGTTAAGATACTGCTACCATCTGGGATAAATGACTAGATGTGAATTTAGGAGACGCGATCCCCTTTAATAAAACTTGAAAGCTGAATAAATGCAATAAACTCAACATCAAAGAACCATACCTTATCTGGTCGAAGGATCTCATCCATGGTAACGTACACTAAGGCTCCATCACCTGCCCATTCAATATCCTCTGTCACACAAACAAGAGGCTTTTCAACGGGTTCTCGAGTCTCAGCATCAATAATATAAATAGCATAGATCTCATCTCCTTTAGTATCTTCCGCATAAGCAACCAGCTTATTGTTTGGGCTCACCTGGGAAACAGGAGTAGAAAATGTCATAAGATGAACTTCAAGGGTCAAAAGTTCAAGACACAAAGCAAAGAGTAGTAAGAAATAACAAGACCTGAAAAGCACCAATGCTATAGTATCCATGTTGCTTGGCCTTAATATTTTCATCCAATATGACATGCTCAGGAGGAGCATCAGGCCCAGTGGGCATAGTATCATACACAGACAGCTGAACTGAGTCGTCAGGTACAGGCCGCCTGCAATGCTGCACATACTCGTCCCCTTCCCGAGTCCGCTCATAATAGTAATAATTCCCTTTCCTTATAGGTACAGATACATCATCTTCCTTGATTCGTCCTCGAATCTCAGCATAAAGCTGATTCTCAAATTGTTTGGTTCCTGAAAGTGATTTTGTTTGCAAGTGTGAGAAAAAGACTCACCAATAACGAACTGAATAGCATACACAACCACAAGCTGACAACTCAGAGACCATGTCGTCAGTTGAAAAGCTCTAAAATCCGGCAAAGGATACACAGATTTAGAACCATGACTTGAGTCTTAGGCACTCGAAATTTGAGCATTGACGAACTTGCTAATCAGAAGGTCAGCCTTCAGAAGTCAGAACCATAACTAAGACACTCAAGCTGTCATGCATATGAAATCTGATCAGTGACAAACTCGCTAAATTGCAGGCCAGCCTCAGAAACATAACTATATGAAAATTGTTACTTGATCAGTGACAAACTCACGAAATTCAAGATCATGATACAGAAAATTACCTTTTACTTAGGAAATAAAGTAAAAGTCAGTCTAAAATACATCATCCAGATTACTTAGACACTCATGCATATAAAATTTGACAAGTGACGGAGTCACAAAACTCAAGATCATCACAAAGAAAACTATGAATCAGTTAAAATCAAAAAGTCAGTCGAAAATACATCATCCAGAGAACAGATTTTCGCAAAATTGGAATTTTCTTTTATAACTTTTTTCTCTCTCTCTTTCCTGATTAATCTTAAATTTAACAGATTGAATAGTATCAAAACATTAAAAAAAAAAAAAAAAAAAAAAAAAAAAAAAAAAAAAACAGCATCGAGTTTCATTTCACCAAAAGGAAGAAAACCTAAAAGTATGTTGAGATGTCAGTCATGTCACAATTATTCTCTAACCTCAACATCATTACGAAGAAAATGATGAATTAGTTAAAATCAAAAGTCAGTCAAAAATACAACATCCACATAACTGATTATCATTAAAATTTGAGTATAGCGAATGATCAATTAGTGAAAATCAAAAGTCAGTCTCTCTCCCCCCCCCCCCCTCTCTCTCTCTCTCTCTCTCTCTCTCTCTCTCTCTCTCAGGCTATATATTACTATACATATTAGCATTGATTTTCATTTCAAGTAGGCTGATATACAATTGTTAGCGCAAGTGAAAACAGAAACCTAGAGAGAGAGAGAGAGTACCAGACATGACGTAATCAGCGTAGGCATTTTCAGCGCGAAGATGAGAGAGAACGTCAGGATTAGAGCGAGAATCATCGCGAAGCCAGTAGTAGTTATCAACTCTGACATCGCCGAACATCTCCATCTCATAATTCTCTTTCTTCGCCACTGGCGGTGCCGCCATTGTCATCGCCATCGACGTTATCCGGCGAGTTGGAACAGGAGAGAGAAAACTATTGGATTTGATTCTGGAGGTAATGGTGATGCTAATACTAGAGCAGCAAGAGCAATGGTTATATATACCAGACGTCTATTAGTAGTGTTGTTCAAGTTGAGGAGCCTACCTTTACTGACCACCTCTTGATATAGTAACGCCCGCAACCTTCGTCTTTGGGTTTGACGCAAATCAATTCAATTTTAGTTAAGGTACTTCTTTTCCAAATCTGAGAGATACATTACATTTACATCACATTACATTTTTAGTAAGCAGTATCGTCTACTAATCTCAGTAGCATTTTTGGCCCGGCTAATTATAATCCACATTCTTTATTTCATTTTATGTATTACAATTATCTACTACGGATTTATCCCAACCACATCCTAACCGTTTCTTTTATAATACACTAATGTATAAAGGAGTAGGGTAGGAGATGACACACAAAGTGGGATAGAGGATCCTTACTGGGCTAATTGGCCTGATTCCCACTTTAAGCACGATATTCATGGAGCTTGATTATATTCCTCTATAGCACGTGAGCAAAGGTTTTCCACCAATTTTGATAATATAAGATAATATAATGACCTCGCTTAACCATATAATATTGTATATGTCCACCACATCGTTCTCATTCAAAGTTCACTTAGATTTTTAAGTTATGGATCTTCTTAAACACGGAAATATTGTACTTTTGTAACACAATCAAACTTTTTAAGCATTTTGAATGATATTTTGACCAAGAAAAATTAAAGTTTGGTAATGTAATTGTCAGCTCTGCCAGATATGTTAGGAAATATATATGAGACTACAAAATAGACAATCTATAAAAAGATAACTAATAGTAACAAATTTTGTTTATAAAGGTTTTGGACTTTTAAGTCCTAAAAAAACCTTTAGAACTTTGTCCAGATTGTTACTGGACCTAAATTCGTTCCTCTTTCTACAATGAGGATTCCTTGCTCCAAGCCGGGTGCCTAGTAGACACAAGCAAACCAGCAGGCACACCTCCTCGAGAGAATGAAAATTCTGCAAGAGAAAGCTTCAGGCAGGTTTCTCCTTCTACTGGCTTCGTTTTGGGCTAAAATGTTCATTCATTCTGCAAAATTGAATTCCGTAAGTGTGTTTGGATATTCAAATTGCAAAATTGTGAATCTAACAAATAATCATGTAATTACCACTGTTTTTTCTTGCGAGGGCTAGTTACAGCACTGTAGCGCGAAGGACTTAACTCGCTCAATTTTTCTCCTACCTTCTTTTCATAAAATCCAACACGCTCCTACCTATACCCAAAATTATACGAATTACATAAGTTGTCCAATTATGACAAATTGCATGATACAATTAAATCAAAATGAAGTTGTAATGAAACTCATACATACCCATAAGCAAGGCATTGGTAAGGTGCAATTTTGTCATACACAAGGCTGATTGTCTCCATGGGATTCTTTTTGCTGGGTTTTCTATGATGCACCTAAATGATGCAGTATCATGTAAGTATTATATTTGTTCATTAAACAAGCAAACACTTGAAATTCAAAGAGAGAATTAACTTACCTGTTCCATATGAGCAATTGTTTCTGTATCAACTGGAATTCTATGGTAAATTCCAATGCACATGAAAATATTGGCGATTGTAAATGGACCAAATCCTTTTACTTTTACTAGTTTCTTGTAAATTTTTGTATCAACAGCTTGCGATCCCTCCAACTCATTGAGCTTAAGCTTACCATTCTCTACCATTCGAGCCACTCGAATGATTGTTTTCGCTCTATATCCAAGATGACAATTTTCTTTAAGGAACTCTTCATTTAAACTAGCCAATTCTTTGGAGCTTGGAAAGTTTCCTAAATTCAGCTTAGGTTTAAGCTTACAAAGTGCTTGGCACATCTGCAATGTTCTATGCCACCTACATAATAAAATTGAGTACTTTAGTTCAATAGTACTGTTTCAAAGAATCATGACAAAAAGGTAATAAGTAATACTAAGCAATTTACTAATTAGAAAGCTAGGCATCAATGAAGTTGATGAAAAGACACATACGATGTATTGCATGGAAGAATGGATTTGATGATATCCTCAAATAAGTCAGGGGAGCGAAAAATTCGGCCAAAGCCACTCTTCTTTGCTTTCGCATGGAGTCCATGGAACTTTTTCATGTCATGGTCATCCTTGCTTGATATCCTTGGCATTCCAGCAACTTGTTTCTGTAAATATGGTAATTTGGTAATGTGTACAAGAACAAGCTGATTGGTAGTACTCCATTAAGTAAAAAAGATAATGTTGCTGGTATATAAGTACAAACCAATATGAGCTGCTGATCAGAGGAGGGAAGCGAACTGACACCCTGGACATGCACTAGAAGAAAACTACTAGGCTTGGCGGATTGAGAAATGGAGACGATGAGAGAATGTGTGGACATGGAGGAAGTAATGCGTAAAGGACGTTGGAAAGTTTTAGACGACGGGTTCCACTTGTTTGGAGCTGTCATGAAAAAACCATGATTGCATATGGCCTTTTCCAAGTCGAAGTCTTCTTCCACTGCCATTTTCAGCTCCAAACCATCTACCACTGGCACTACTTCATGATCTGGACCTTCATTATTTTCCCTAATTGCAATGTAGTACCCTTATAAATGTATCAGCAATTCTGAGAAAGAACAGTTGCTTCTACAATTTTCTTGTCTCAAGATTCTTCTCTGAATTAAAGGGTGATGAGATATCGATCGACAGATAGAGAAGTGAACAAGTGATCTAAGTGAAAAGTTAAAGAAAGCAAATTCTATCATGCAAAATGCAGAAAAGGAAAGGGTGACTTGACCATAATCAATCTGGCATGACTTGATCAAAATTTTAACAGCAAGCCAAAAAGAAACAAACTTAAATCAGAACATCCACAAGTACGTAGTTGACAGTGTAACAGACATACAAAGGATATATCATATGGACTATGAAACAGAAGAATGGGCTATGAAACAAATTTCATTGGGAAGTAGTTGACATTCAAAAACCATGTACACATCACAATGATGAGACCAGATATATCATATGGACTATGAAACAGAAGAATTACAACATGATCTTAGCGCGCCTACACGTCACAGATCATGGTTATCATCCTAGATGATTAAAGCTATCAAATAACAGAGAGGCTAAAGTGACCTTTCCTATAAAGATTTAACCAAATTCACCTTTTTTTTTTTTTTTTTTTGCTCGTCGACCAAATTCACTTGCCAAACTGCTTCATATATGGTTATGTAAAACATATAACAAAACTTCAAAAATAAGATAGATACTTCAATAGAAGAGTGGGGGTATCAAAGCTCATAAAAGCAATAGAATTTACAATATTCATTGCAATTAATTTTCCAGGATATTGAAAAGCATCCCAAGAGAAACTAGATAAAATGGAGTACACCATTAAACATTAATATCATAATATGACATTATTGAACTAATTGTTAAGTGTTCTTAGTGCTTGGTTAAAACAATTACTAATGGCATTTTTTTTTTTTTTTGAATAATGCAATGCAACAAATGAAGTTCTTAAACAAGTGAACTAGTCAGACATGATCATCAATTCACCATGTAAAACCTTCAAATTACAAATTACTTAAAAGGAAATATTCTTGTATTATTTGTTTCCTTATATTCCTGTCTGTAACTTATATTATAGCCTAGGTACAAGGCTTCCTATAGCTGTTTCTTGTACATAATACAATGTCATTCAAAATTTCCTCATCTCAAAGTGAAGAAGTTTATATAAAGCTCCTGTTAGGTTTTTCTGAGGCGTCACCAGGAAAAGTCTGTCATTTGCGAATATGGCCTTCATCAGACCAAAGAGACCTCAGGTATGACACCTTAAGTTACCGCAGTATATAGACAGCATATGTACCTTAAATTAGAGAATCTTCTCTTCCTTTACTTAATATCCTCTTTAGTTTATACTGTAGAATGTAAGCAAATCTAAATGATCTGTAGCTATTAGATGGTATAGATTTCCTGCTGTCTTTTAGAAACACAGTCGATCAAACAAGCAGAGTCACATGCCATTTCCTGGAGAAAGTGTGAAGTTCACTTATTTCACCTGTGTTAGCGTCACACCAAGGACAGATGATTTGGCACCAAGTACAACCCTTGTTGACTTGTAAATCAGCAATATCATACCTTAATTAACCCACTTTTCATACAGCAACTGACAGTTCACTGGTGGTTAGCAAACATGAGGCATCTTTCAAGCAAGCACCATAGAATTTAAGGTGATTGTAAAATCAGCCTACATAAGTACAATCTTTGTACGTGGTAGAAAACCTCTATGGAACAACTCCGGCAATCATGAACAATTTGAACTGCTCACACAGTCACCACTGAAAGACTCATACTGCATTTGCTCTGAAGAAACCATTTCATTTTCTGACAAACATTGCTCTTGTATAATAGCACAATGATGATCCTATATGCTGTGGCATCCACATCATAAACAGGTTTGGTTTATCGAATCATATATGACTTATGATAGCAATTAAGGATCATCAGTCAAATGTTCACAATTTCTTAAAAAATTTCTTTTGGTGTGAATTGAATGAGGGGATACATCCCTACACAAATGTCCTATGATAGAGAATATCTAACTGAAATCAAAATGTTTAGCAAGGGTGACTTCCAAAAGTGCACCAGCCTGCCTATGCAACAAATTTCTGCATCCATATGCTTCTTTAAGAAATGAGACCACTTATCAAAATTTCATGGAACTGATCACCTTGAGTTTGATCATGTTTAAAATGACAAATACTATCTGCTTACATAATACTGTATTACATAAGAATAAGCCGCCTAAGGGAAGTCAAACAAAACAGCAAAAGAACAAGCAAGGAATATGTTACCTTTGGCATCTACTCCCCTCAACAAGAAGGTTGCAATGCTGTAATTCACAATCTATGACAATTTTCTCAGCATGCCTAAAATGTAGACAAAAGAAGTATTGACACGTCAAAACTAGGTGACAGGAAGCACCAGTAATTACAACATAGATGCTTGAAAGAGATAATCTTGCATAAATAGAAAAACACTGTCTCACAGCAATTATATATCCTAATTGATAAACATGCACAATGATAGATTAATTGAAGTCCGAAATGGCTTTTTACAAAAACATGTTACCAAGTTCAGTACTCAAGTTGCTTCATTTTGTTTCAAAGATTGTTATATGAGAAGCCAGTAGTAAAAATTAGGCTAAATAGATTTTTGTAAATAAATCCTGAAATTATAGACGATGAAAAGACAGCAGTACAAGAGTGTTACAGACAGCAGTACAAGAGTGTTACAGAAATTTTCATGATTACAATTTACACCAAAGTCCATTTCACTTAATTTTCTGGATATACCAAGGAAGATTTGATAAAGTGTATGTTGTATAAGCAAGAAACAGCATTACCTTCCACTATTATTCTCCTCTGAAGCATTGTCAGGATGCTCTAGTTCACAGACTAAGTCACTTTTCACAGCAGGTCTTGCTCTGATGATAAACAAACTTTTTGAGTCTTGTCAGAATAATAGAGCAATAACATCTCTCAACAGAAGAATGATATGAAAGCAGTTAATCTTCTAGATAACTGTCCTTTCATATTTACAACAGTAAAGTTTGAGTTTCAAGCAGGTAGAACCTCACCTTTCTGTTTCTCCACATTCAACAGACGTAGTAGTCATATATGCAAAAGACTTGGCTTGCGAGTCTGCTTCACTACCTACCGCGGACCTCTCAATTGCAGTGCCATCATTATTTTGGATATTTTTCTCATCAACATTATCCTTAACATCATCGTTACGAACAAAGACTTCATGGCTTGGAATTTCGTTTTGCCTTTCAGAAGTGCTCTCAGGTCGTCGCAAATGTTGGTGAGAAGCTTCACTCACACTCATCACAGACTTACCTATACTGCCCAACTGCATGTCCTCGCTCTGTTTACCAATGATACCTACCATAGTACCATACAAAGAAAGTAACTTTTTTTTTGGCAGAATTGAGAAACAATTTGTTGAAATATACAGTAAATACATGGCATTGACAAAAAGTTCATTAATCTGGTTGTGCATCAGAGGACTATAGAATACACTGACAAAGCGACAACAAACCAGCTGAACATGCACCAGCTGGATGTAACAAATATAACAGAACAGATTTATGGAACACCCAACATAGCTAATGTCTTAGTCGCTTACATAGATTCACTAACTACACCCTCCAAATAAAGTGCTAGATATATAAAAGAACAGATTCTCTATTATAGTTTGTTACCACCAACCTCTGGTCCTCCATTTTTGGTCAGCATTTGGCAGATCTGAAGCGGCGCTCCTAGCTCCATCTGGTGCATCACTACCATAACATACAGGCAAACATTTTTATTTGTATACTATCTTAAAAGCCAAGAGCTGAAAAGGCAAGCTAAGGTGATTACCCCAAAAGATCTCTTTATCGAGGGTGTAATCACAAGTAAACATATACTCATACATGTATATTAATTACTACGTAATAATACTAATCTACTGTGATGAAGTAAGCCATAGTAATAGTTATAGTAATGAAGGTAAAATACATTTGATAGACGACGATGGCATGGGCAGGACGAAGATGATGAAGATAATAACCAGAAATTTCAATAGGTTGGGGACCTTCAACCGAGAAAACGACCTTGCAGGGTCCTTTAAAAGCAAGTTCTAAGGGACACATCTCATTTAAACGCATACTAAGGGAGCAAACTGAAATCTGAGGCATTTCCCCAACTTTGCAGAAAAGGACACTGCTGGCCTTTTTGCTTGATCTTTGACTGGCTCTCATTAAAGTAACCTGTAAAACATTCAAACTGAAATAGTGAAATGCAAGCAACTAACATGATCTATGAGTATTATTACAAGCAAGCTATAATATTATTGAAAAATAATGGATGAAAGTTGAGTTGAAAGTTATTATAAAAACCTGAGATATGGTAAGCATGATGGTGGAATCAATGAGATGCACTGTGGCAGACTCTTGAGGCGTTACCGTCACCCCTACATACATCATTTCAACAAATAAATAATAATGTATTGATCATAAATCTTACCTTATTATCAACATTAGTCATGCACATATACTATTAAACAACAACAACGACAACAACAACAACAACAACAACAACAACAACAAGACGAAGATCGAACCCCATGAAGATGAAGTGGAAGATGGAGAAGATAAAGCGGGCGGGTTTTCGAAGACCAGACGCCTATTAACCTGCCTCCGAATCATGAATAATACTGGTACTGGTAGTAATATGTAGCTAGGGAGGAATGGATAATGCAAAATAGAGCTGATGAGGTCACAGGGCCGCGCCGCTTGAATAGAGACAACAAGACCACTAGCTACTGTTTGGTCTTCTTTGAATTGCTTAATTAGTAGGAGTACTAGAATCAGTAAGTATATATGTACGGGAAGATTTGAATTATTGCTAATAATACGAGCGACTAGTTGTTTTTGTAGTTCCAAAAGTAAGTTATTATTGCCATAGCCGGTTCAGCTCCCTTCTATTAGCAAATACTGTACATATAGCCGTTCACCAGATCATATTTTCTCGTTCTGCGCGCGGTAATTAAGTAAAGGCCAGCACGTATCCATCTAGTGATGTTAATTTGCACCTAAAGCTAATTAATGGAGTACTTAAATTAGTTGCACAATATCTGAATTTCTCTTGCATGCACATCCTCATTCATTTATTGATCAACTCATGATTTAAGTCCACTATAATCTCTCTCTCTCTCTCTCTCTCTCTCTCTGAAATGATAAGTGACCCTTAGCTTGGTCATTACCAATTCCTATTTGAAACCAAAATTACTGAGGGGATCATGGATGAAGGGAAATGTTAAAATTAAAGGGCCTGGGAATTATTATTGCGCAAACCAAGCTACTGACTAATTATTTTACTAGCTAACAAGTTAGAATATAGTAAGAAATCAACATAAAATATCTGAGATTGTTAAGAAATAGTAGTAGATCAACTACTTATTCTACTAGCTTAGTATAAATGTTCTTAGCTACTTGGAGCTCGAAGTTGAAAATAACAGACAAGTTATTTGGTAGTTGAGAGCGAAAAAACTAAATAAAAGTTGCAACCCATTTTGGGTGAAATTTCCAAACATATACTACTCCTAAACCGCTCCTACTTAGATGGAGTTAATTTTGAATCAATTACTAATGGAAAAATGTATAATAAAGAAACAGTTAGTGCATTTAAATTCTATTACAGTAATCATTAGTTTTTAAATATCGTATATAATCGCTTTATATAACAATGTTCTTATAGACTTCTAGTGTTTTCATTTAAGTTTAATTTAAATTATTTATGTACATACATTAAAATATTAAGACATTTTATGATAACTCGTGAAGAAAAATGGTAATACTATTGGGACTTTAAAAAAAAGATGTTAAAGCCAACGTAGAATATGAATAAGATCTTATAAAAAAAGAAAAGAAAAGAATATGAATAAGATATGTATGCTCCAATATCATTTGTTTTCATAATTTAATATTCATTGAAGATGTATTTTCTTTTAGTTTCTATGATTTTTTGACTTTATTATTTATGAATTATACATTAGTGTTTTATTTTTAATAAAAATATTAAACACATTACAATAATTCATGATATAGATTTCCAATTTACTAACAAGGCTTCCAAAAAAAATCAATAAATTAGTATTATGAATAGGATAGAATATCCTATATTTATAACAATTAATTTGAGAAATGACACTTGAAAACGGACACCTATTCAAAAGTCAAATGTGACATCTAAGTGATTTCTTACTTTAATATTAGTAAAATGATACTAAATTATGATGAACATTAATGTATTGCTCTTGTGTGGTACAAGGGTTGGCCACGAGCCGAGCCGAACACTGTTAAGTTTGGGTTTGGCTCGTTTTAAAATTTTCGAACTCGAACTCGAGTCAAACTTGGTTCGAGCCATAAATTTTCGCTCAAGCTTGGCTTGATTAAAAATTACCGAACTCGAACCCGAACTTTTATCGAATTTGTAAATTCTTCTTTATTCGTTCAATAAATTTAGAACATCTCTAATATTCCATGATATGAAAATAATTTATATAGTTCATTATCTTAATTGTCTATAGCTAACAAAATTTGTTCACTTAATGAGAAATTGAGAATGCTAACTAGTTTTACGAAAATAAAATTTGAAAAATAAATAAAATGACACACAAAATAGAAATTTTAAGATAATTATTAGAAAAAACAAACATGAGTTATTTTAAATTATTCAATAAAATTAGAAAAAATGTAGAATAAGCGTGTTTGTTTGAGGCTCACGAGCTTTCGAGCCGAACACCATGAAGCTTGAGTTTGGTTTGTTTATCAAATGAGGCTAAACTTAAAGTTTGAGTTTGGTTCGTTTACTAATCGAACGAAGCCTGAATCGAGCTTCTACCGAGTCGAGCCCGAAAAGTTCACGAACAGTTTGGCTTGTGGCCACCCCTATGTGGTACACATATATGTACTTTTGTTTCAAACATACTCCATGAGTAAAATCTATAATTTTCTTTTTTGCAATTGAAAACTTACTTTAGTATAAAGGTTAAGGTGATTATGCGATTTACAATTTATAGGAATTTTTTTCCCATAAGTTCTTCCTCTTATCTCCATTTCGCCGTACAATTTGGCATAATTAACTGTTTTTTTATATGAGTAACTTACAACCACTATTCTTAGAGTAAGCACTGGATCAATTACGAGTATGTGCATTAATCTGCAAATTAGGTACACCAGACAAGCGAAGAAGGTAAACTTGCAAATAAACTCAGGAAAGAGGCCTAGTCGGAAATGAACTCATGACATTTTGCCATGAAATCCAACCCCCATGAGCAACCTTGCTACACCTCTTTTTCAGGACATCTATTTTTACTAGTTGAAAAATCAGAATATAGTAAGAAATCAGTAGAAAATAGCTAAAGTTGCTACGTTATGATATGGTGATAACTAGATGTTTTGCTAGCTGTAGACTGTAGTTGAGAGCTTGTAAGGTAACTTTTAGATTTTAGTTGTATTTGAAACTGATAGTTGTAATACTATGTTTTCAACGTCAATTACTTAAATGACCTAACATGTAAACGTTAAGAGTCAATATGACATTAGTTATTTCTCATAAAACAAAGTAATAAAATATTTATTCCAATTTTTCACGATTTTTGCTACAATTTTATTTTTAGGATTATTTTTTAGGATAAGATAAGAATTTTGAATATTATTTAACATACACATTAGCCATACTGATATGTTAAATACGATTGAGTATGTATATAATTGGTTTTTAGATCTTTATGACCTTTTTGGTAGTAACTTCTCCCGTTTGACTCGATAAGCGCCTTGCAATTTAACGAACTATGGCATCTAATATTTGGAATTTTAGTTGAAAGCAATAACCACCCTTGATAAACCATTGAGAGCTTAGTGAGAGAAGAAGAGGAGAGAATATATTCTGTCTTATCAGCCAGAGTTTATTACAGCTAAGGTACTTATAGACCTTTTCACACTATGAGACAACAAAAGGAAATGATGACAGAATAAAAGCCTAACAAACTTATGCCAGCACAACATGCCACCGCATTATAGAAACGACGAGTAGTAGCCCTCTCAACACTCCCCTTCAATTTGAGAGTGTAAAGGAACTGTATGTAACTCCCAACTTGTCCAAGAGTCTCTGATGCTGTTCAACAGTTGGCACCTTAGTGAAGATATCAAGCGAGTTGCTTCTTGGTTGACACATAGCTTGGCTTGATAAATCCTGACTTGATCTTATCTCTGATAAAGTGGCAATCTACCTCTATATGCTTCGTCCTCTCGTGGAATACAGGATTGGCAGAAATATAGAGTGCAACTTGATTGTCGCATTTCAAGTCTACAGGAGGCAGTTTGTTGATTCCCAGGTCCTTCAATAAGCTCACAAGCTAGGTGACTTCACAAGTTGTGAGAGCCATTGACATGTATTCTGCTTCAGCTGAGGATCTTACCACAACATTCTGTTTTTTGGATTTCCACGACACAGGTGACTTTCCAAGAAGAATACAGTAACCTGTTGTTGATCTTCTGGAGATTGGGCAGCTAGCCCAATCTGAGTCACAAAATGCAGTAAGATATGCCATTGAGCTGTGTGCCATCAAGATGCCTTGACTTGGGGCAGACTTCAAGTACCTTAGGACATGCAGAGCAACATTGAGATGCTCAGAGGTAGGTGCATGCATAAATTGACTCAACAGTTGGACATCATAAGTGATATCTGGACGTGTAATTGTGAGATAAATCAGCTTGCCAATTAACCTTCTGAACTGATCTGGTTCTGTGAGTGGTGTACCACCATCAAGATTAAGCTTCACACTCTGATCAAGTGGCAGTTTCAAGGGTTTGCACTTACTGATGCCAAACTCCTATAGCATATCAACATCATACTTCTTCTGATACAAAAACATACATTGCTCAGACCTTGCTACCTCAAGTCCCAGAAAACTCACTTCTTAATAGCTTCTTAACCTTCTGAATTTCTGTAATATTATTTCCAGTTATCACCATATCATCAACATACACAAGGATGGCAGTGTATGTGTCTTCAAATTGCCTTGTAAACAACGAGTAGTCAACCCTTGATTGAACAAAGCCAAAAGAGAGAAGAGTTGCAGATAACTTGGCAAACCACTTCCTAGGAGCCTGCTTAAGCCCATAAAGAGACTTAAGCAACCTGCAAACTGACTGAGAGCTCTTGTAAGGACAAGAATTGGAACTCTGAAGAGTACTAGACTCCCCTAGACACTGAATCCTCTGACCTGGACCAGTGTAGCCTTGTGGCAAAACCATGTATAACTCTTCATGAAGGTCTCCATGAAGGAATGCGTTTTTGACATCCATTTGGCAAGTGTGCCAGCTCCTCATAGCTGCAACTGCCAACAAAGCTCTAACTGTGGTCATCTTAGCCACAGGAGAAAACGTCTCCTCATAATCAACACCATATCTTTGGCCACAGCCCTGAATAACCAACCTAGCCTTAGGTCGCTCAATAGTGCCATCAACTTTATATTTAGTCTTATAAAGCCATTTGCATCCAATGGCCTTCTTGCCAGGTGGAAGACTTGTAACAATCCATGTACCATTATCCTCAAGAGCTTCAAGTTCTAAATTCATGGCATTGCACCACATAGGATCCTTAACAGCCTCAGAGAAGTACACATGATCAGTGTTGCTTTGGAGGGCAGACTGAAATGCTTGAAACTTTGGTTTAAGCTCAGTTGTGGTGACATGACTAACAAAATGAGAGGTAGAAGAATAAGATGGGAGAGAAGTAAGGGAAGCTGCAGCACTCACATAGTCAGACAACCAATAAGGATGGTGAGTATCTCTAGTGGATCTCCTGACTGGCTGCACAACTGAAGCATGCACAGTAGAAGAAGCAGGATGAGATGTGGGAGGTGTGGGAAGGATTGGCTGTGTATTTGTGGGAGAGGAAACAGTCTCTGACTCGGTATCAGATAACTCATCAATAGAAAACTGAGTAGCAGGCAAAGGGATAGGATTGGGCTGCATGACCTGATCATTGCTAGACCTGTGGAAAGGAAACACAGATTCCACAAAACGAACATCTCGAGACACAAAGCTCACATGAGTTACCAAATTCAGAAGTTTGTAACCCTTCTAGGTAGCAGGATAACCCAAGAAAACACAAGGTACCCCTCTAGACTTGAACTTGTCACTGTCTAAGTCTGGATTAACAGCAAATGCTAAGCAGCCAAAAACTTTCAAATGATCATAATTTGGAGGTTTGTGGTATATCATGTCATAAGGAGTCTGTTCTGCAGGAGAGGGGTAGGTAGCCTGTTGATAAGGTGAGTAGCAGTCAACACACAATCACCCCAATAATGAAGAGGTAGCCCTGCTTGAAGCCTGAGAGCCCTAGCAACCTCAAGGACATGCATGTGTTTCCTCTCAATCCTTCCATTCTGTTGAGACCTCTTGACACAGGTTGTTTGATGCACAAGACCAAGAGAATTAAAGAACTTCTGGCAGGGACTTGAGTGGAATTCAAGGGCATTGTCAGACCTGATGGTCTTGACCCCACACTGAAAGTGAGTTTGAACAAACTTGAGAAAGTTCTTGAGAGTATCAAGAGATTGAGATTTATATTGAAGCAGAAAAGTCCATGTAGCCCTACTATAATCCTCAACAATGGTGAGGAATAATCTATATTTCTTGTGTAACGTAGGAACTCTATATGCTCCCCAGATATCCATGTGGATCAAATCAAACAGATTTGAAGATTCAGACTGACTAGACTGGAAAGGCAGCTTAGACATCTTGTCCATGGGGCATGTGATACAGACCTCAGCAGACTTGTGCTTAATGTCAAAATTTATGGCAGGAATATGCCTCAACTTGTTATAAAGAGCATGGCCCAACCTGTGATGCCATAGACAGTACATGGACTCCACAGAAGCATCACGAGCAGCAGTAGTCAACCCAACATTATGATCAACACTATAAGAAAAGGAAACTCTAGGGGAAGAAACAGATGGTACAGGCACATCAGTATCAGTAATAACAACAACAGATTAAGGCAACAGATGATGAAGGGCAGCAAGAGGTTGATTCACAAGGTAGTAGAGACCATTCCTTTCTCTTCCTATGCCTTTTAAAGCTTTAGTATGATAATCCTGAATGAGGCAAAACTTAGGATAGAAAACCACATACAAGTTGTGATCCTGAACAAGCTTGGGGATAAACAACAGGTTGAATCTAAATGCAGGAACAAATAGAACCTCAGTCAAGACTAAACCATTCTCAAGAGGTATTTGACCCATATGGGAAATGTCAGAAGTCTGTCCATTTGGTAAATTTATCTTAAGCTTATGTGAAGCAGGCCTGGTATTAACCATAGTCGC
This sequence comes from Tetragonia tetragonoides, assembly GCA_038025085.1. Lineage (NCBI taxonomy): Eukaryota > Viridiplantae > Streptophyta > Magnoliopsida > Caryophyllales > Aizoaceae > Tetragonia > Tetragonia tetragonoides. The sequence goes on from CM076145.1 coordinate 126,303, forward strand.
AAACTGATAAGTCATGTGATCAGTTGCCCCAGTATCAAGAATCCAATCATCAGTGGCACAAGAAGCACTAGAACAGAAAACTGTACCTGCAAAGCTAGTGTCCAGTTCATTATCTGTTTCAGATTGCATACTGGTGATACTTCCCTTAGTACTGCCTGAGATAGATGGTAAACCCCTAATAAGTTGCTCAAATTGCTGTTGAGTGAACTGGACCAAGTTACCATCAGCTGCCCTGCTAGTGGCATCAGCATGAGCAACAGTTCTAGTATCATGACCACCTCTATGATTGTGACCACCACGACCTCTAAACCTGCCTGCATGACCTCGTGTACCAGTAAACCTTCTCTGAGGAAATTTTTGAGCCAAGGAATGCCATGAAGGATAGCCTATAACCTGCCAACACCTCTCCCTTGTGTGGCCTTTGTTGTTACATTGTGAACAAATCATCTCATTACTCCTGCTGTACAAAGAAGTTGTTTCTGATTCAAATTTTTCTGAATCTAGAATATCCTTCTGAGATTCCTCCTGTTGGAGCATGGAACAAGCTGCCTCTACACTTGGCAGAGGTATCATAAGCAACAAGTGACTCCTCTGAGGAGCATAAGAGTCATCTAAGCCATTAAGAAACTGAAATAATTTTTGTTCCTCATTTTGTTGCTGTAAAGCATTCAAAAATGCACTAATCTCAGTGGTAATGGTTTCAATTTTAGGTAAGGAACTCATAGCAGCAATTTCTTCCCATAGCCCTCTCATCTGAGTGTAATAATCATTAATGGATCCTTTATTCTGTTTTAGATCATAAGTGGATTTGCACAATTTGTATTTCCTAGATCCATTACTAAGAGAAAATCTCTTACTCAGCTGGTTCCAGATCTCATAAGCAGAGTTCATATATAAAATAGACTGAGCTATAGTATCAATTACCGAGTTCATTATCCAAGCTATCACCATGTTGTTGCATGTATCCCACTGATCTGCACCTGCCTGATCTGGTGGTCTATCAACTGTGCCTGCAGTAACAAAACCTAGCTTACGTTTTGTAGCTAGACTAATTTCCATGGTTCGTTTCCACGATCTGTAATTATCAGCACCAGAAAGCTTCACTGGTATAGCCAAGGTTCCAGGACCATCGGATGGATGCAGAAATAAAGGGTTCTGCATGTCAGAGTACTGATTTTTCTTATCCCCAACAGCCATGGTGGAAATAAGTAATCAGAAAAAAAATGTTTGAATCTCCAAGATGAGCTTGATTACTTGACGAAGCAAGCCAAATAATCGAAAAAGAAATGAAATACAAACCACACACAGTGATTTGGTAAAATTTGTTAAGATTGAGCAGTTGAGGAACACAAATCAACTGTTCGAAGTATGAATAAACTGGAAAAATAAATCTGGAGATTCAAACGAAAAATTAATTTGTGTGATTTTTGTGTTTAAGTATAAGACAGAGATGAGAAAAAAAAAATTTGAGCTCAAGCTCTTCAACTCAAAGCTTCAACCATCATCAATGGAGGAGGCTCTGATACCAAGTTGAAAGCAATAACCACCATTGATAAACCATTGAGAGCTTAGTGCGAGAAGAAGAGGAGAGAATATATTCTGTCTTATCAGCCAGAGTTTATTACAGCTTATGTACCTATAGGCCTTTGCACACTACGAGACAACAAAAGGAAATGATGACAGAATAAAAGCCTAACAAACTTATGCCAGCACAATATGCCACCGCATTATAGAAATGACGAGTAGTAGCCCTCTCAACAATTTTCAATAACACTTGTCAAATAAAGATACAACTATATAAATAGATGCATTAAGAAATATGCATATATCGTTTGAACAATACCTTACCAAATAGATGACCGATGATATTATCTATCAAGATGTATTTTTCCTTATAAAATACACGCTTCTATAGAGAATTAGGGTTTCTTATCTCGAGAACGAAAAATCCGCGCTCAGTTTTTATTTGTTTGTGTGTGTGTACTCATAAGAAAGTTCATATTACTCTAATACATTATCAAATAGATGACCGATATTATCTATCAAGATGTAATTTTCCTTATAAAATATACGCTTTTATAGATCGAGAATTAGGGTTTCTTATCTCGAGAACGAAAATACCCGCGCTGACGCTTTTGTTTATTTATTATTGTTTTTGTTTTTTGTGTGTGCTGAGAAGAAAACACTCATATGATTTTTGTCCCAAAAATTCGAGTAAAAACTATCTGTATGATCTAGGACAGAGTGAAAACGTATGATAAAGGTCAACCGGCAACTCATTACTGATTTACTGCCCGGACATTGGAAAACTATGTCTGAAAAGGAAGAAAAGAAAAAGAAAAAGAAAAAGAAAAAAATAGACACGCGCTCTCACTCTTTCTCTCTTGATGCCCGAAAACCCCACCGCCCTTGTATTTCGCCCAAATATCCAGACATCGATCTCCAGCAAGAAAATCATAGCATTAATTTTATAGGAGTATTTCATAAGCTGCATCACCCAAAACGAATCGAAAACTCAGGTACCAGCAAAATTATAGCAAAGAAGAAAATGGTGGTCAGCTGTCAACAAAGAGGCAAGTTATTTATGCTCTTTATAATGCTCCTTTCTGTTTCTGGTTCCATAAATTTTGATGGGTTTTTTGTAAACTGTGTTGCCCCTTTAACTGAGCATCACTTGCTTCCTGATTGTAATCATGAGACTACTGATAATAATGCTACCAATTTGTTGTACAATCACCACCAAGCTCAAATTGATAAGCTAGAACAGCTGGTCAAGAATTAGAGTGAGCTAGTAGCAAGATTAGAGTCCAAGTTTGATGAATCCATTAATGTTGAAACTTTGGAAAATACCCACAAATTTAATGGAAAAGATAAGGTTGATAGATCAACTCATAAGTTGGGGAAAGAAATTCAAGATGTGGGTTTTAAAGGTAATGATGATAATGATGATGATGATGATGATGATGATGGACAAGGGAATCGATTCAAGATGGGTTCTGTTACAAAATGCAGCCCATTTTGGTCAGAAAAGTTCCAGTTTATGTCTGCTGTGAACTTGGATTCAATTGCAATGAGTGTTAATATTTTGCCTTTTCGAGATTATGAGGGGGTTAGCAAGTATGTTGCAGTTGGGGATGATCGAGGCAGGGTTTATGTATTCTTGAGGAATGGGAATGTTTTGCTTGAGTTTGGTACATTGTCGGATTCACCAGTCACTGCTATGCTTTCGTATATGTCAGCTTATGTGAACGAGAGTGTGCTGGTCACAGGACATAGTAATGGGGTAATTTTTGTTCATAGGCTTTGGGAGACCGCGGTTGGTGAGGATTTGAGTTCTCTTCATATGGAGAATTTTGCGGCGTTGGATTCAAGGGAAGTCGGGTCAAATGGGTCCTTGATCTCAATCTTGGAAGTACATAATGTCGGAAGATCTAGATACATTTTATCAGTGGATGAGAGTGGGAAAATAAAGGTATTTAGGGAAAATGGAACACTATATGGATTGGCTGTTCCCACAAGCCGCCCCCTTGCTTTCTTAAAGCAACGACTTCTGTTCTTGATGGAGAGGGGTGCAGGTCGCTGGATTTGAGAACTATGAAGATTAGGGAGACTGAATGTGAAGGTCTGAATGATTCAGTGGTGAAAAATTATGTATTCGATACTACTGAGAGGTCAAAGGTATATGGCTTTACATCTTCTGGTGATTTGATTCATCTGCTATTACTAGGTGATGTAATGAACTTTAAATGCAGGGTTAGATCCAGGAAGAAGTTTGACATGGATGAGCCTCTCGCTTTTCAGGCAATTAAGGGGTACCTACTAATCGTTGGCCAAGAAAAGGTTTACGTCTACAATGTATCTACTCAGCATTATATCCGGTCTGGCGCACCTCGTCTTACATTTTCTGCTGGAATCGAGGAGATCAAATCTTCATTTTTACCAAGTCAGACGACAGATGAAAACAGCCAGAGGCAAAAGGCAATACCATTGATAACGAGTGACCGTGAGAAGCTCGTCATTCTTGGGCTTGGTGGGGGTTGTGTGGGCATGTACCGATCAAAACTTCCAGTTTTCAAGGGAGATTCCAATACGGTGCTGTGGACTAGCCCTGTATTATTGTTCATTCTTTTCCTCTTTGGAGCTTGGCAATTCTTTGCCAAGAAGAAGGAAGCACTTACATCGCGGGGCCCAGATGATCCTTTTAACTCTGCCACGGTCACAAGTGGAGCCCCACTAGGATCTGGTCCGGGAGATAGATCTTTTACTGATTCAACATCAAGAAATGCTGACATCATGGATCTTAGGAGTAATGGTTTAAGAGGTCCGTCAAGAAGGTATACTTCTCCTTCCCGATATCCTGGTGGAGGAGGCAATTCCTTTAGACCAACCTCTGTGGACACCAACTCTAGACCTTCATCTGTTGACCCCAACTATAGAGCAACCTCAGAGTTGAAATTCAGGGGTCCTAATTTAGATTCTGCTGGTTTCCCAAAACGGAGAGAGAACATGTTTGTAAACAGTCAAGCTGTAGATGATGGCAACTGAAACCGTTTAAGTTGTGGATGATGGAGACTGACTTATAGAATAATCTTTGCAGGAACTGTTGTATGATGGGTTGGTTATAGTTAACTTCTTTTTTTTCTTCCTGCCATATTCTTCGTATGGCAGTCTAGGACTGTTTGAGCTTCTGTCCTAGGTGTAGTGCTGGGATCTTCAGTTACATGGGAATAGAACTAATTATGGGAGAGTTGACGTTAGGATAAAAGTTCTGTCCAAATTTTATCTGAAGAAGTTCTCTTCTGTTTTGTTTTTCTTCCTCTTTGGGACATTCATACTGCTTTGAGAATGAATGTGATACTCCCCCTTTCTTGATATGGTAATCAGCAACTCTTCTTGTACGCAATTACTAATTTTTCTGTCTGTAATTCTGTATCATGCCCACAGAATCTAGAGGAACTTCTGATTTCAGCATTATCATACTTGGTGATTTCTTTAAGTGTAGTACTTGTTCATGAAGAGGGGATGATTGAACATATACTCGTGTACTGTGGTGAACTGATTTGCTTTAGGTTTCAATCAGCACTCGTGAAGCCGGCCTCTACATGCATGGTGAACTCTCACCATCATCTTTACGACGGTTTCCTCTTCATATCTTCAACAACTTTGTATCTTGCTGCTTATCTTATAGAAGTATCTATTTATTAATGAAAGAAAGTACTTTTTATATGCGAGTAAACGTCTCAAAAGGAGAAAGTGCAGCTGGTAGGAAGATGTAGTAGTGTGGAGGACAGCACTGGCCCAGATGAGGAGTTTGATTGAGCATTTTTCTGGCAGATGCCTCAACAGATATTCATACTTGACTCCTCTTATCACTTCATTTACTACAATAACTCAATTCATGCATTATTTTCAATTTGCTTTCTAAATTTAACTTGTTATGTTGAAAGTCCATGTGAATTCCGGAAAGCACTCTGTATACAAAAAGTTGGCACTGTACAGGCATGGCAATAGCTGACCCGACCTGATAACCCGATCCGAATCCGACCTGAAATTACTGAGAGAAACCCGAACCCGACCTGCTCTTGACCCAAAATCGACCTGATTCTATTTTTTCACATAAAAAGTAATAACCTATCATTTTACATCAATTTTGATGATTTTTACCACTGACCCGAACTCGACCCGATGTATAACCCGAACTCGACCTGTTAACCCGAATTGTCAGGCCTACTGTACACGGTATGGGTAAATGTGTTGATGGGTCCAAAAGAAGCGTTCTTATTTATTTATTAAAAAAGGAGATAATTTTTCTAGGGGAAAGCTGGTACAGAGTATATAATTTACAAATTATTATTACTAGTTTTAAAATCCGTGCGTTGCACGGGTTGAGTGAAATATCTGTATATTAATATTCATTTGGTAAAATAAGCACACTAACATGTCTATTTAAAAAACGAAATCATAAATAATTTCTAATTGATTATAATTATGCATGCTATATAGTGATGCTAGTTTCATGCTATAGTGATTTAGCTCGATCTCTTTTTATTTTTCACGCCCCTCGAATCATCAAGATTTGCTAGAATAAATAAGAAAACTTGAAAGCAAACAGATGTAAGGAGAATAAAGGGTGAAAAAATGTTTAAAAAAAATGGAGAAGTGATTATGTGAGGCGTTTAATAAAAAAAAGAAATTAGTTACCATAATCCTCCTAAAATACAATTAGGGTTCTAACCAAATTGCACCTACGAAAATGGTTACTTTAAAACCGTTGTTAAACCGATGTTCAAACACTATGTATCATATAGTAGTAGTTTTATATCAATGCGATAACCTGTCAACCAATGCGATATACCTTCAGCATTCAACTTTCATTAGTCTCCCGTTACATTCATGTCAACTTTTGGCCTTGTAGTCTCGCAAATAGCAAGTAGAGATGCAAAGTAATAAAAGGTGAAATGTGAACATGAGGAGAGACAAATATCACATTCTCCACCTTTTTTTTCTCTCTCAATATTCTAAAATATATTTCTGGCTTATGTGGCTTGCTTTTAAATTATTTTTTTTGAGACTAATTGCTTAGGTGATGTAATTTAGTAATCAAACTTGTGCAATGCAAGGACTTAAAATATATTTACTCAAATTTATTTTCAAGCCAATCTTGCATGTTTCTTATACATATTGTAAATGAATATCGTTTTAAGGTACTTTTCGATGCAAATCTGATGATTTAAAAGATTATTTTTTTGGACATGTAGAAAAATTTATTTTTGATTTTATAAATATTTAACAGAGATCTAATATAACTCCTATAAACTCTAGAGGTCTATCACAACTCAAGCTCTATATTTCATTATCCTAACCTTTATTTATTTTTTGTTCAATTGCTTGCTTAGCTGACATTCCTATGTGACGCGATGCCCGTGGGAAGCAAGGGTTAAAATTTATATGTTTTTGTTTTGTTTTTATTTTTCATTTATTAGTAAATATCATATTTTAAAATTTATTTACTGAAATTAATATTGTAACACAATCTTACAAGCTTATTGTAAACATATTATAAATGCATCTCATTTTGAAGTTTGTAAATGAATATCGTTTTAAGGTACTTTTCGATGCAAATCTGATGATATAAAATATTATTTTTTAGACATGTAAAAAAAATTATATTTGATTTTATAAATATTTAACAGAGATCTAATATAGCTCACATAAAACTCTCGAGGTCTATCACAACTCAAGTTGTATATTTCATTATCCTAACCTTTATTTATTTTTTTTAATTGCTTGCTTAGATGACATTCCTATGTAACGCGATGCCCGTGGGAAGCACGGGTTAAATTTATATGATTTTGTTGTTTTTTTTTTTTATTAGTAAATATCATATTTTAAAATTTATTCACTGATATTAATATTGTAACACAATCTTACAAGTTTATTGTAAACATATTATAAATGCATCTCATTTCGAAGTACTTTTTGATACAAATATGATGGTGTAGATATTATTATTTTTAAAGATGTGTAAGATAGTTATATTCAAGTTTGAATATTAGACAAAGATAAAGTATTTATGACGCAAATAAAACTCTAACTATTTAGCACAATTCAATCACTCTTTTTTATTATCCAAAACTTTATTACTATGAAACTTCTTTATATTATATATTGATTAAGACGTTAAAAATATTTGTATTTGGCAATTGAGTTGGGTATACTAACTACTAAGTTACTAACGTGTGAAAATCTTCTTTTTCTTTACTTATTTCTATAACTATTTCTTCTTTATTTTGTTAAAATTATGTGTTATGAGTATGTGTTACTTTAATTTTATTGTTTAAAATATTCTCTTATGTGATATGCTCTTTAAAATATCGCTTAGATGGCTAAAAATATTTACTCATTTTTTATTTTCAACCTTAATTTTATTGTTAATATTATTATTTTTACTTATTTATGGGAACCAACATATACATACGATCTTACATATTTATTTTACACATTGTATATGCATCTCGTTTTAAAGTATTTTTTGATGCGATTTTGATGGCATAAAAGTTATTATTTTTTGAGGTGTGTAGAAAAAGTTATACTTTGATTTCAAATATTTGGTAGAGACCTAGTATAATTCTAATAAAACTCTAGAAGTCTATCACAACTCAAGAATCCACTAAGAGTCTTAAACGTTTTACACCAGTTATTTTTTGTCTTTATCTTCGCTTAGGTGACGCGCTCCTAAAATTCTCGCCTACGTAGCACGCCTCATTGCTCCCGAAATATGTGTTATATATATATATATATATATATATATATATATATATAAAGATGGTTAGAATTAGAATTAAGAAGTATTATCCCCGAGATCATAGAACCTAATTTCTTTTCCTTACCTTTTAATAAAACAAGAAAAACTTTGTAGTGAAACACATATTTGTTGATTTTCTTTTCTCCAACATAAGTATGCTAAAAGAATATAAAAATGTGGAGACCAAATCTTACAATCAGACTTTGTTACATGACTTACATCCTTTCTCATTATTCGATCTAGTCAATTCTTACATTTTGTTCCAACTCAAACTTTAAACTAATTAGAACTTTACCCGTGCTACGCACGAATAACCCATTTATCATTATATTTGTATGTTTAAATAATTTTTAAAATTTTTAAAAATTATACATAGGTAAATAAAGAATAATTTAATTTTTTAAATTATACACATGTATATAAAGATTAGTAAAAAGTAGTAATTGGTCGAAGCACATGTCAAACCACTCATCATTCTCCGAATAAAAACTAAAATAATATCTATCCACTCGATTAAAATAATTTGTGTCTAATCTGTGTTTATACCTTCATATAAAATGTAATTAAATATATAATGCTTGTCATATTAACGGCGAGTATCCTCACAAATAATAGTCAATTTTCACATACTTTATGCACATAACAAACAATATAATTCTTATTATTAAACAACCATCGGTTTGATCAGACTGTCCCTTAATGTGTATTTGAGTACTTAAAATCTAAAAGTTAAAAGACTTAGCTTCTTTCAATTGGAAAATAGCGAGAGCTTACTATCTATAAAAAGGAAAAATAATATGTAATTCGTCAAAATTACACATTACCTACGCTTATACCCACAACTATATAACCCTTATTATATTATGTGGATCTATTCCCCCACATATTCATCTTTTGATATAAACCCAATAATAGTTTTTATTATGTTGAAAAACATTAAAACTGGACATAAGGCCATTTTTAGATTGTACTAATGTAAATTTATCTAAAAAAAAGAAGGAATATGAATAGGCTATAGCAATTACTATGGGATAATGATGACAACTAATTACTCACCAAAATATAAACAATTTTTTTTATTAATGTCCAATCAAATTGTGACACTTGTCACATTACTTGCGATCTTACCCAAAACTATATACCTACACTTATTCCACAAATATCAGTCACATGTTAATTCTCACATAACTTACAATTATCCCCTTAAATATTAGTCAAATATCACCTACCATGTAATATCCACAACTACGTTACAACTTGAAAATGATGACTTTATATGTAACCATTGTCACACATGCGCTTATCCCTGTAAAATTAGGCAAATAAATATTAATGACATGTTTGTTGTCACTTGACCTACGTTTATCGCCACAAATATTAGTCAAATATCAGCTACCACGTAATACCCAAAATAAATAACTTATTAAAAATAATGACTCTATATGTAATCCTTATCATATTACATACAATTTCTCCTAAAACATATTGCCACGTCAAAATACTTTTTTTTTTCTCAATATAAAATTCAATAAAAGTGGTGACATTAAGTGCTCTTATACTCATAAATATAAAAATTAATAAAAGTGATGATCCAAAATATTATTTAAGTTAAAAAAATATTCAAGTATTAAATAGATACTTTTATTATTACATTTAATAAATAAACTTAATGATCACCATAAAAATCATAATGACAAAATAAAAAGGAAAAAGAAAACAAAAAACAATAGCCACTAATAATGTGACGCATGTCACATTACCGAAGCGCATATATATATATATATATATATATATATATATATATATATATATATATATATATATATATATATATATATATATATATATATATATATATATATATATATATATATATTATTGGATTTGCCCTATGAACTAATTATAAGAATTAATAATCGCATTATTGGTTGGACTATGGAAACCGATCTTTACTTAATATGGGTAATGTAATGTTTTGCTAGAAACCAATTACGGTTTATGGGCCCGAAAAGAGTTTTGGACTTACTGCCACATTAAGTAAACCAGCAGGGTCGCACACTTAACATGCTCGTTTTATTAGAAGGGTCTAATTCGGATTAGGCCCATTACACACTTAACCTAATCAGCCCTCCTGCCTCCCTATATATATCGTGACTTCTGATCAGTTAGGGTTACACGTGATAATCAGTTTTCACGAAACCCTAACTGTGTGTCATTAGAGTAAGGAGAGAACGAAGGTTGTGAACGGGATCGCTGTACTAGCATACTGACGTGTGGATTCGAGCCTGTGTGTGGATACCAGTTGAGGCACGACATCTGACGTGTTCATCCATACCCAACCACTGTTCATCCAACCAGCGACCAAGGAGTGAGGTAGGATTTCGATTTGATATTTAATTACAGTAATCACATGTTTTCTGGGTTAATCGAATTTCTATTATGCATGTATGATCATGTTAGTGGTTAGAAATTCCTTCAGTGGCATCAGCACCGCTTGTGTTTTACTGTCTTCGAATATATGATATATGGTACATATATGAGTAAGTTCGAAATCATGATATGTGTATAATACATGTTTATGTGTGATTCGTTTTCATTGCGATCATCACACTAATTCGTTTTCATTGCGATCATTGAGTAAGTTCGAATATATGATATAGGGATATCTGTCACATTAATATAGTGGAATTATTTTGTTAAACTGTTAACGAAATATTTATGAAATAAGTCATTAAAATCTTTGTACATTTGTTGTAGATAATGTCAAACTCTACACCATCACACTCATTTTCATTGCGATCCGTCCTTGAGAAGGACAAACTGAATGAAACCAATTTCTTGGACTGGTATCAAAACTTGAGAATTGTTCTCAAACAAGAGAAAAAGGAATATGTCCTTGAGAAACCAGTCCCCAAGAAGGCTCCTGTTACCAATGCTCCTCATGCTGAGAGGAATGCTTATCAGAAGCTCAAAGATGATTCAATTGATGTCAGTTGTCTCATGCTAGCCACCATGAATTCTGAGCTTCAGAAGCGATATGAAAGTATGGAGGCTTATGAGATGATTGAGAGCCTGAAAGGAATATTTCAGGAGCAAGCACGAACTGAGAGGTTTAACACTGTGTCTGACTTGGTTAAGTGCAAGATGGGGAAAGGAAGTTCAGTTAGTCCTCATGTAATCAAGATGATTGGTTATGTTGAGTACTTGGAAAAACTGGGCTCCCCAATGGGTCAAGAGTTGGCCACTGATATCATCTTAGCGTCATTGACTAATGATTATGATACTTTTGTTATGAACTATAATATGCATAATCTTAACAAGTCATTGGCTGAGCTGCATAGGATGCTAAAACTGCTGAGCAAAACGTCAAGAAGGACCCAACTCCCAATGTTCTAATGGTTAGAAAAGGGGGCCAGTTTAAGAAACATGGTGAAGCTAAGGACAAGGGAAAGGCTATCATGAAGGGTCCGATTGTGAATCAACCCAAAGGAAAGCCTAAGTTCAAACCCTCGTCTGGTCCTAATGATGAAACCAAGTGCTTCTACTGCAATGAGCTTGGGCATTGGAAGAGGAATTGCAAGAAATATTTGGAGGATCTGAAGAAGAACAAGGGAAGTGTTCCTTCAACTTCAGGTAAATGTTATGTTATAGAAGTAAATGTATTTACTTCTTCAAATTCTACTTCTTGGCTATTAGATACCGGATGTGGTGCTCACATTTGTGCAAATGTGCAGGGACTAAAGAGAAGTAGGACTTTGGCGAAAGGAGAAGTGGACCTGCGCGTTGGAAATGGAGCAAGAGTTGCTCCGTTATCTGTAGGAACATTTTATTTAAGTTTTCCATCTGGATTTGTTTTAGAACTCAATAATTGTTATTATGTACCTGCCATTAGCAGGAATATTATTTCTGTTTCCGTTTTGGACTTGGAAGATTTTGTCTTTGTGATTAAGAACAAATGTTGTTCCTTTTATAAAGATAATATATTTTATGGTAGCGGTCTAATGAAAAATGGCCTTTATGTTCTAGACCTTAAAATTCCAGTTTATAACATAACTACTAAGAGGCTCAAATCAAATGACTCTAACCCAACTTACCTTTGGCATTGTCGTCTTGGACATATAAAAACGAGAAACGTGTTCAAAAGCTCCATAATGATGGACTTTTAAACTCATTTGACTTTGGGTCATTTGATACATGTGAGTCTTGTTTATTAGGGAAGATGACTAAGGCACCTTTCACTGGTCACATTGAGAGAGCAAGTGATTTATTAGGCCTCATACATACTGACGTATGCGGACCATTAAGCACAGTTGCTAGAGGAGGTTACCACTAATTCATTACCTTTACTGATGACTTCAGCAGGTATGGTTATGTCTACTTGATGAGGCATAAATATGAATCTTTTGAAAAGTTCAGGGAGTTTCAGAATGAAGTACAAAATCAACTTGGAAAGAAGATTAAAGCTTCGATCAGATCGAGGGGGTGAGTATCTAAGCCAAGAGTTCGATAGTCATTTGAAAGATTGTGGAATTGTTTCACAACTCACCCCTCCAGGTACACCTCAATGGAATGGTGTATCGGAGAGGAGAAATCGAACTTTGTTAGACATGGTTCGATCAATGATGAGCCTTACTAATCTTCTAATATCTTTTTGGGGATATGCTTTTGAGACAGTCACGTTCACACTTAACATGAGTCCATCAAAATCAGTAGAAAAGACACCATTTGAGAAATGGACGGGAAAAGTTCCCAGCTTGACTTTTCTAAAGATTTGGGGTTGTGAAGCTTCTGTAAAACGTTTACTTTCTGATAAGCTTGGACCTAAATCTGATAAATGCTTCTTTGTGGGATATCCTAAAGAAACTAAAGGATATTACTTTTACCATCCCACCGACAACAAAGTGTTTGTTGCTCGACATGGTGTCTTCTTAGAAAGAGAGTTTCTTTTTAAAGGAACCAGTAGGAGTAAAGTGCAACTCGAAGAGGTTCGAGAGCCACAGGAGAGTACTCCAATTTCTGAGGAGACTCAAAGTAGTTTACAAGATGTTGTAGTAGCTACACCTGTGGCACCATCCCCTCGTAGGTCTGAAAGAGAGCGCCGAGAGCCCATTAGATATGGTTTCTTGGTGACTGAACATCGTCATATATTATTAATAGAGGACGACGAGCCTACGACCTACACGGAAGCAATGATGGGCCCAGATGCCGACAAATGGCTTCAAGCCATGGAATATGAAATGGATTCCATGTATGAAAACAAAGTATGGACTTTGGTAGACCCACCTGATGGCGTAAAAACCATTGAGTATAAATGGGTTTTCAAGAAGAAAATTGACATGCATGGGAATGTTTATATTTTCAAGGCACGATTGGTGGCAAAAGGTTATAATCAAATTCATGGGATAAATTATGATGAAACCTTTTCGCCCATCGCAATGCTTAAATCCATTAGGATACTCCTTGCCATTGCTGCATATTATGACTATGAGATATGATAGATGGATGTGAAGACAGCTTTCCTTAATGGAAACCTGGAAGAGGATGTGTACATGACATAACCCGAGGGCTTCACATTACCAGGAGGAAAGGTATGCAAGCTTCAGCGATCTATTTATGGATTGAAGCAAGCATCCAGGAGTTGGAATCTTCGCTTCAATGAGGCAATCAAAGAGTTTGATTTCCTTAGATGCGAAGAAGAACCTTGTGTTTACAAGAAGGTTAGTGGGAGCGCTGTGGTATTCTTGGTTTTATATGTGGACGACATATTACTGATTGGAAATGATATTCCTACACTTCAGTCAGTCAAGGCCTTTTTGGGAAAGTGTTTCTCAATGAAAGACATGGGAGAGGCAACCTATATCTTGGGGATTAGGATCTATAGAGATAGATCAAAAAGACTCTTGGGCTTAAGCCAGAGTACCTATATAGATAAGGTGTTGAAAAGGTTCAACATGCAAGATTCCAAGAAAGGTAATCTTCCCATGTCACATGGCATAACTCTTAGCAAGACTCAGTGTCCTTCGACACAAGATGAGCGAGATCGCATGAGTAGAATTCCTTATGCTTCTGCTACAGGTTCTATCATGTATGCCATGATGTGTACTCGTCCTGACGTTGCTTGTGCTTTGAGCATGACGAGTAGATACCAATCTAATCCAGGTGAAAGTCACTGGGTCGCAGTCAAGAGCATCCTCAAGTACTTGAGAAGGACTAAGGATGTGTTTCTTGTCTATGATGGTGAAGAGGAACTCACTGTAAGTGGTTACACTGATGCAAGCTTCCAAACGGATAAGGATGATTCCCGATCGCAGTCAGGATTTGTATTCATCCTGAATAGAGAAGCAGTTAATTGGAAGAGTTCCAAACAAGATACAGTTGCTGATTCTACAACAGAAGCTGAGTATATTGCTGCTTCTGAAGCAGCAAAAGAAGCAGTGTGGATTCGAAAATTCATCATTGAACTTGGGGTGATACCTAATAGTTCGAATCCAATGGACCTTTATTGTGACAGTAATGGGGCCATTGCATTGGCGAAGGAGCCTAGGGATCATCAGAAAACTAGGCATATACTCAGACGTTACCATTTGATACGAAGTTTTGTACAAATGGGAGATGTCAAGGTGTGCAGAGTATCATCGAAAATGAACATTGCTGATCCGCTGACTAAGCCTCTACCACAGGATAAGCATGAGCGTCATACTATTATACAAGGACTTAGATTCATGAATGATTGGTCTCTGTCCTAGTGGGCGGTTTATTTTGTGACTTATGTTCGATTTATTTATTGCTGTGCCAATGAATAATTTATATGATGTAGATCATCAAGTATGTGACTTGATTGTGAGACTATATTGTTATAAATATAATTATACTAATTGTCTGTAGTCAGTTATCATTATTTGTGGGAATTTGATAACTATTGAGACTATCATGTGGATTGATTGATGACCAAGTTTCACAGGTCATAATTATGAGATATGAAATTGATCACATGGATAAATGTTAGAGAACATTGTATTGGACCGACCCATTTCAAAAACATTGAAAGGATTGTTATATAAATGTCATCAATGTTTTTCATATGTAACTTTTAATTTGATCCTTTGACCTGAACTCACCATGGTTTCCTACATGATGTTTAGCATATGTTGATATTATCAAACGTTAATCCTTAATCGGATGAGTATAAAGATAATTGAATGATGTGTTGTAAGTCATGCGGAGGAATGTGAGTGAGCAAGATGGGATTTATCACTCTCATATAACGGGAGTAAGATATCTGTGGGCCCCTCGATGAGTTTAAACTGTGAAATGCATGACCGTGCTCAAATGGATTGAAAGTCAATTGTTTGCGTTAAACAGTTTAACTGCGGAATCGAGAAAGTCATAATTGAACTATATAGGGATGACACTACTCCTTCCTTATGGTCAATTTAGGTATCGCATGACAAAGGGATCATCGATGTATGATTAGCTATAGTGCAAGTGGGAGATTGTTGGATTTGCCCTATGAACTAATCATAAGAATTAATAATCGCATTATTGGTTGGACTATGGAAACCGATCTTTACTTAATATGAGTAATCGTAATGTTTTGCTAGAAACCAATTATGGTTTGTGGGCCCGAAAAGAGTTTTGGACTTACTGCCACATTAAGTAAACCAGCAGGGTCGCACACTTAACAGGCTCGTTTTATTAGAAGGGTCTAATTCGGATTAGGCCCATTACACACTTAACCTAATCAGCCCTCCTACCTCCCTATATATATCGTGACTTCTGATCAGTTAGGGTTACACGTGATAATCAGTTTTCACGAAACCCTAACTGTGTGTCATTAGAGTAAGGAGAGAACGGAGGTTGTGAACAGGATCGCTGTACTAGCATACTGACGTGTGGATTCGAGCCTGTGTGTGGATACCAGTTGAGGCACGACATCTGACGTGTTCATCCATACCCAACCACTGTTCATCCAACCAGCGACCAAGGAGTGAGGTAGGATTTCGATTTGATATTTAATTACAGTAATCACATATTTTCTGGGTTAATCGAATTTCTATTATACATGTATGATCATGTTAGTGGTTAGAAATTCCTTCATATATATTGTTTGAGACTCAATCTTAGATTGAAAACAACACACAATTATTTTACTCAATCCATACTACTTTATTATTCAAGTAAAATATTTTATTTTTTTTTGTATTATTGTCTAAATAATAATTTAGAATTCATTTACATGTGTAAATGAATTAGTTACTTAACGAAACTACTTAACTTAAATCCTAAATTACTGAACGCAAATCTTTTTATCACAATAATTACCAAAATATCCTTTTTATTTGCAATCCACCCTCCTCCATCTTATCCTTTTTCCTCTAAGAAATCTCCCTTTATATGCATTGAAACGGGACCTAAACTTAATCTAACATGAATGAGTCTTTGATCTAGACCTTGATGAAATTAATGATGATATTCTACCAAAAGAATTAGGTTTTTTTTTTTTTTTTTTTTTCAATTATAACTTGTTTAGGGTTATGGGTTTATGCCTTTATGGAACATGGGTGGTTTAAGTGGTGGTTGGGAGGGTAAGGGCGTGGGGGCATGTGGTTGGACCACAATAGGTGGGGTTGGGGGCGTTTGACAAGATGGTGGGGATGGGCGTTGAACTGGTGATGGACGGGGGGGGGGGGGGGGGGGCCTGACAGGAAGTGCCTTGACAAGGGGTGAGGGGTGATCGGAAAGGCCTGACAGGGGGTGGGGGGGCTTGACGGCGGCAGGGGGTGACGAGGGTGGGGTTTCTTTTCCTCATTATTTCTTTTAATCTTCCATTTTGTTTATTTCTTTTGATTGATGAATCAATGTTTAAAATATCTGAATTGATGTAATAATTTAAAGAAACTGAATTACTGTATCTTTTACATTTCACCATGAGTTGTCCAAAAATCCATTACTCCCAAGCTTGATTCATGGCTGATTACAGTACATCTACGTCTCAAGTAATCCTATGGCTGTCACAAACAAAGAGCAATGGAGCGGAATTCCCTTCTAAGTTAGAATTGATAAAGAGTAAAAAAGGAGAGTGGAAAATGAATTTCTGTACGGACGGTTCATAAATAAAACAAATTCTACAATACGGTCAAATCAAAACTATTATCCAGACTATCGCTTATTTCGACGGGACGTTACGGAACCAAAGCCGCCATCCGGTATGACGTCTCAGACACAAAAGACGCCATCCCGTAAAGCGTCTTACGAACAAAGCCGCCATCTGTGTTGGCGGTTTTTACCTCTTTTGAAGGACTTTAAAGAGAAGGAAATTGTCAATTGTCGTATTGCAGAGAAGAAAATTGTTCTTCATCATTGGCTTTACAGTAACTTCATCATTGGCTTTCAATAAATGCTCCACAGGTTTTCTCTCTCCATATGTCAAAATCTGTCTGCCAATGTCTTGCAACCATTTTAGACTTCAAGTTCATCAAAATAGCTGACTTTGTGGCCGCTTTAGCACGGTCCACTTGTAATTGACTAATTTTTTCAGCTAAGTAATGGAAGACGCCAACAAGGATGGCGGCTTTCTTCGGTAAGACGTCATACCGAATGGCGTCTTTTGTGTATAAGACGCCATATCGGATGGCGGCTTTGGCTCCGTAACGCCGCGTCGAAATGAGCGGTAGTCTGGGTAATAGTTTTGGTTTGGCCGTATTGTAGGATTTATTTTCTTTATAGACCGTCCGTACGGAAATCATACGACAAAATTATTAGGGATATTTTGGGAAAAAAACTTTACATTAAGTAGTTTGCGATTTACGTTAAATAAACCCCTTACTTAATATGTTTGGAACATATTTTAGTTTGCCAAGAAATAAAGCCCCCATTGATTTTGTAGGTAAGATTGCAAAAGTGCCGGTGCACAATGCACTCGTGAACAACTCGTGAATATACTCGGTCAATACTCGCTCGATAATAAACAAGTCGAGTACGAGTACCAAGTCAATACTCATTTAATAAACAAGTCAAGCACTAACACTCTATCGATACGGACAAGTCGAGCATTAGCACTCCATCGACACGGACAAGCCGAGCACTAGCACTCCACTACATTCGTAACGATGTCCATATCTATGCTTCCTAGCCCATCATCACCTACACCTTCGCATTTTATCCTTTAATTTGCTCTATTACTCCCCTAATAATTACCCTCAATCCCATAATGCACTTAAGACCCTTCTACCCCTGAAGGGCAGAGTCTTTCACTCAGTGTCTCTGTCTACCTTTTTCCATATCCCCAAACATCAACGAGAAGTATGTTATAACATGGACTGGTCAAGTGACAAGCAAGCAGTCCATCATTAGGCATATGAGACGTTAGTCAAAGCTCAAGCACTCCAAACACGAAAAAAACTACTTAGCCAATGAATAAAGTTGCTTTCCAAAAACTATAAGAGTACTAAAAGTTGAGCCTTTGAAGCGACGTCGTCAGTCGCAGCTGAAAATAGGCTAGGTAATGCATATTAGCAAGTTTCGAAGTCATAAATGATTTATGTCACAAATTTATGTTGGGAGTGGGGTACAAATTTCTTTTACCGAACTAAATTGAACCATATTTAAGGCAAGAATTGTGGGCATATTGATATTTTTCCAAAATTTAGTTGGGGGCGTTCACCCACATGCCTACAAGGCTGAATCCCCCACTATATCCTACATAATCTTGTAAGGGATTGATCCAAATGAGAAACCTCCACTATATATCTATTTTTTTTTTTTTATTATTTGAAATATTAAAATAATGGGATAAATCAAAATGACTTATCAAACTATCAGCACTTCCTATTTATAATGGTCGTTGCTTATTACAATCGAACTCCTTTACCCGACCTAGACAGGAGTCACTTTAGAGGCATGGAGTAATGTTGATGTTGAAGAAGAAAAGTGGAAAATCTGGTACATAACATGTTACAACAATTGAAATGGGGGAATAACAATTACAAAAATTGAAAATATTCTTGACTAAAATTTGCTAAATATCGGCAGGTTCCGAGGATCAAAGGAAGCTAGACGCAAAAGCTCTACTGCAGCAGCTAAAAGTTCAGCAGGAAGAACAGCATCATTCCAGATTTACACATTAATGTTGCAATACGATTGTCATTTCCTTTTCTTACTGTTATCAGGCTTCATCAGCTGCACGGGAGCAGCAGGTATCCTGAACCACCACTCTCTTACTCGCCTCAAGCACCTATAACTGCTCTCTCTTCTCAAAGGCATTTCCCTTGTATAAGCTTCGGTGAAAACAAACAAGGTTATAAATCTCAAAGGCACTAAGGCGAGCAACGCAGCCATGAACAACAACAAGATGGCAACCCTGTACGTCGCCTGAATACCCAAGAAAGATAAATAAACATCTAGCTCAAACTACAAAGTACTACATCATTACATCCTCATGGTGATTAATCTGAGGAAGTTAATTGCAAGTAAGAAGGATCTACTATATCAAAATCTGTTCACTTCACAGTGAACTATACAAGGTAGTTAGGTAGGTGAGGAGGTCTAGCACAGGCCAATAGAGCAGTACATAGGGTGAGGTCTAAGTTTCACTGGCAACAACAAACCCAATCTAGAACACCCTGACATGGACTAAGTCATCATCAGCCAACCAATCTTCAACAGTCAGACGTGGACCAAGTCAGCTCTCTCCAATTAAATAATATCCAATTTATAGAACTCCCCTTCTGTAATCAATCCATGTTCCATAGCATACCGTACCATAGTGCCTCTCAAGAGGCCCCTGCCTAGAGCGGAATAAGGGGGATCAAATGTGTGCAACACTACCCTTACAATGTAAGAGATTGTTCCTCATAGACCTTTGATTCAATCCGTGTTCATTTACTTGAAAAAATATTCATACACATCTATCCATCAACAAATCAAATACCTAGTAGATGAACTCAAAAAATATTCTATAATTTCTAAAAAAAAAGGTGATGAATAAAATCTAACAAAGCACACCTCTGGATAATCAGGAACCTATCAAAATCTAATGACATAAAAGACAAAAGCCAATCATGAATGACTGCAAATTGGTCAAATAATAACCCAAAAATGCAACAAAGCATGTGTCCAAAGAGAGCCAACTACTAAAGTTATCTTCTGGGGGTGGGGGGTGGGGCAGGGGAGGATATTTATACATAAGTATGGTACACCAAGTAAGGCTTATAATCGAGAGAGCCGACTTGCAAGCCACTGATGATTGACTAGCTCTGATTTCAATTCAAGTCCTTGACCAGCTAGACAACTATAGTAAATCATGAGGATCATTATTAGAAGTCAAGTTGAAGAATGTTACAGTCATGCATATGAGTGAGTGTAGTGGTAACAATGTGACGCCCCTAGTGATTTTGGAGCCTTCACCTGGCCTGGGCTTATTGGATTTAATAATACTTGTTTAAACATGTCTTTAGAAAGTCTTTTCCATTTTTCAAATGGGACTCTGCCGAATTATTGGCTCAAATTTATTTATTTTTATTCATGTATTAGATTTAAAATGTGGAGACTTGGATAGACAAGGATGTTGGCAAATTAAGTCATCTCAAGTCAGCATACATGGGTGAGGCTTTTAGGACGTTTAAGTTTTGACTTTTTAAGTATAGATACATCACTGATGCTTGGTTTGCAAATGAGCATCTGGACAAGATTTTGAGAAACTCAAGGATATGAAATCCAGGTATGAAATTGTTGTTACTCTCATAAAATGTCAAAGGCCTAAGGACAAGGCTCTTAATGCTGTCTAAACACTAATGGAAAAAGCGGTATGGAGTGTTACAGCCTTAATTATGAAAATTAGTCAAATCAAATTAGGTCAAAACAGCAATTTTACACTTTCCTGCACCTATAGCGCTACTTTGAAAGTGAATGCTCAGCAGTCCGCAATATGAGTGGTAGTAGGAGCTAGCTTCTTCCAATAATATTTCATGACATAATATTTTTTCCCCTTCGTACTAATCCAACATTAAAAACAAAAAAGAAGTAAGTAAATTAAAACTTGACCAAAAACCATGATACTACACCATCAGTCCATCACTGTCTTTCAAGAGGCTCCTACAGACAGCAAGCTACATGATTCCAACATATGCAGCCTTACCTCTCCTATGACAGAGATCCTTTTCCATTAGACCTTTGATCGGAGGGCACTAACTAATGTGCTGCCTTGCGAAAAACAGGAAGTTGGTGACAGTTCAGTGACAAAATAGATCTAGTCAATGGTAACTCAAAGCTAAAAGTTTCTTATAGTGACTCAAACACAGATATCAAAAATAAGTTCCAATTAGCAAAAAACCATTAAACAATATTCAGTGTCCCAAAAGAGAGAGGTACCTGTGGCGTTACAGAAAATAAAAGGGCCCTCATCTTCAGAAGAACAATATTGGCAGACTGAACCAACACTTCAACCTGAGAAATGGCTTCCTGCAATGTAATTAGCTGCTCCACAGCATTTCTATTTGGAGGTGCTGCAATTTTAAAAGTATCTACAGGCATCCCTTTCTTGGCATGTCTGCGCCAAAGCATAAGCCCCGCAGAAAACACAAGAATGGACGGCAGCACAAACCTGATCCATCCACTGACAAAGAAAAAGATAAACTGTTGTGCAAAGCCCGGCTAGAAGAAAAGCATAGAAATACAGCAGTATTCCAAGGACAAGGTTTAACATTTCAATGTCTATAGTATAGCTGATCAAAGCTTGAGTTAGGAATTTTGAAGGCCAGAGAAACTCATTTATCATGGAGATATTGAATGAGTTTGGAGGTCATAAGAAAAAAATGTAACCAATACTATTGCCGTAGGTAGCAATGAGTTATTTCTCTTCTTTTGTCTTTAAACAGAAATTTCTTATCAATCATCAAAATGCATACTACAGATGCTACAAGGGATCATGAAATAACATAACCTAAAGAAGTCGTTCAAAACATCTAGTGCATGACGCAAATAATTCTTATTTGCTTATTTGCATGCTACAAAGAAGCAACAAGCAAGTACTAAACACCACAGGGGATCCATGCAAGGTGTCACGGTCCGCCTTTTCAAGTCGCGAAACGTGCGACGCGCTCTTGTCTCCCGGGGCAAGAGTGTTAGATGTTCCCTAAGACGCCGATAGACACGAGAGAAAGATGGAGGGACAAGCCCCAGGAGGGACGGTATTTCGAGTGGGGAGGCGCGTGTGTAGTGTAGTCAATCAACCCGAGCAATCAATCAAATAAATGATAACTACAAGCTAACATTGACAACATATACATGATATGGAGGTAATCTAGATATCATTCAATATCATGTTCCCCTTAAAGAAATCTTATGAGATTTAGTACAACCAACAAGAGTGAGCATCAAGTATGCACACTTTCATACTTAATGTTCTCCTCCACAATGAAGCATTACAAAGACCCTACAAGGCTACACCATGTCCAAGGGTCGGAAAACAGGAAGCACCCATAGGACATGTTACAAGTGCGCGGAAAGTAAAGGAAAACAAGTAAATACATAACAAGGAGGGAGGAACCTAACATTCTCCCCCACTAAAGTTGTCGACGACCTCGGCGACAGCAAAATGATAGTTGGAGTTGACTCAATCTTCAGTTGTCATTAGCAGTTGTCAGTTGACATAGCAAAGTGTGACTCGTTGCGGAAGGAGTCTTTTAGATCAGGATGGTAGGGTTTCAGACACCTTACATGAAAGACGATGTACTTTCATCTAAGCCGAAGAGTCCACCTTGTAAGCAGCTTTTCGTGATAAAGATGGGACCTTCATATTTGCGGGCCAACCGCTTGTCACTTCCTCGAAAGAACCGCATTTGTTCAGGGATATTTTCACCATCACCAAGTCCACAACTTCCAACTCCCTCTCTTCAGCTGCAAACCGTCGTTCAGCATCATTCATCTTTCTGCTCTCATAGGCCATCTGGTGTCCCTCTCGGAGTTGCAACCCTCTGAGGCAAAGTCCGAGGCATCTTGTCTCGACTTCGAAGGCTTTGGTGGAGTCCAGACGAGCCAACAACGATTCCCTCGTTACTACCACCTTCACATCCCCAAACGCCCTTTGACGAACCTCGGACCACTCCCAAACTTGATTCTTCAAGAGCTACAATGCCAGAGGACCCTACAATGAAGCACTGATAGTAATTAGCAAGGCCAAGGAATGAACAAAGCTCCGTCGTTGCGTTTCTTGGAGGCTGTCATTCTTTGATGGCAAAAATCTTCTTTGGGTCATTTTCCCTTCCCACAAAGTGACCAAGGAAACTGATTTCCTCTTGGTCGAAAGAACATTTCTTCAACTTCACAATTAGGTGATGTTCCCGCAATTTCAGGAACACGATCTCTAAGTGTTCAAGGTGCTTTCCCATAGTCTTGATGTACACCACGATGTCGTCCACATAAACCACTAGGAACTTATCTTAAGTAACAGTTGAAGATATGGATCATAAGTGTACAAATGTGGCAGGAGCATTTGTCAATCTGAATGGCATCACCAACCACTCAAACGCCCCATACTGTGTTACAGAGTTAGTCTTCGGCTCCTCTCCCTTCGAAATGCGTACTTCAATCTCAAATCTGACTTTGTGAAGTAGACCGCTCCCCCAAGTTGATCAAACAGATCTGTAACAAACGGGATGGGGTAGTGGCTCCTCACTGTCACCTTATTTAGTGCACCGAAATCAATACATAACATCTTGTTTTTTCTGGAATAACAGTGGCGCTCCATAGGGAGCCTTGGACGGCCGAATGAATCCCGCTTTCAAGAGCCCATCCAATTGTTTTCTCAGCTCTGCCAACTCGGGAGGTGCCATACGATAGGGGTTACGTTTTGGCGTAACCGCTCTCAGAATCAACTCAATCTAATGGTCCACAAACCTACCAGGTGGGAGCGCTTGCATAAGATCACTATAACCCTCAAGGAGGGTCATCACTTACGGAGGGACAGTCTCACCCTTGCACTCTTCCTTATCCGACAAGGTCGCAAGGAAAATTAACTCTTGTCGCTTCAACCCCTTCTCTAGCTGCATCGCCGAGAGCAAGTGCCCTTTCCGACTCTCGGTCTTCGTACCCGGGCCCAATGCTTTAATGAGACAAGAAATTTCTCCCATTAACAGCAACAAACTCAGCGGGGGCATGGGAGCAGCCTTGGTATCACGAAGGAAGTTCATTCCCGGTACCAAGCAAAAGTCATCCAACGACGTTACTGTGAAGTCTAGTCGAGCACTTTATTCGCCAGCCAGGCACTCCCTTAGAGTGCCTTAGATATTCAGTGGATGGGTTTGGCGACCGAGTTGACAGCTTTCATACTCCTTCCTTCACGATCTAGCTTTAGACCCAATCTCTTGACTTCTGTGTCGGCCACCAAATTATGGGTTGCACCTGTGTCAACCATCGCTTGCTTTTTACGCCCATTGATCGCAACATCAACGTACATGAGCTTAGTTGACTTGGGTTTTGACGGGGCGGTTTCCTTCCCAAGAGCACACAACAAGAACTACCGTTTGCAGCACTTCCTCATCTTCGATGTCGTCGCTTCTGTATGTCTCACTTTCATTGGGGCTATCAGACTCCACAGACATTTGAAGAGCGGTCAAAATCTCCTTTATGTGGGCACTCCGCCATCCGATGCGGCCCCTTGCACAAGTAGGCCATCGGCCTTTTCATAGAGGAAGATTCGGTTCGGTTCTGCTATCGCGGTTGAACAAGGCAATCTGACCTGCCCAAGTTTTTTTTTTCTTCTCATGGCTCACTTCTCCCACTACGGCACATTTTGTTCCCACCGCTATTCAAGCCTGTCAGTTAATCATGTTCAGTTTACAGTTCAGTTTACTGCCGGGATGGGTATGGGTGCCCCTATCTTTTTGTTGGGATCCTTCTCTTACGTTCAGACGCGCTCATGGCCGCGGACAAGGTGTCAAGCTTTTGCCGCGTCAACTCTCGCGGAGCCCAATCTTTCGACCCGTCGATGAAGTTGAACAATAGATCCTTTTCTCTCATATCCTTGATTTCGAGCATGCACACCGAGTACTAGTGTTTCACATAGTCTTGGATGGCTCTAGTGTGTTTTATCGACTTCAGCTTTCGCCGAGTAATTGTAAAACTGATCCTTGAGTTCCTTCTTGAAGGCTTCCCATGTCCCTATCTCCAGGGACTTAGCTTCGATCTCGGCATACTTCGTACGCCACCACAATTTTGCATCATCTGCGAGGTACATAACTGCGGTGTCGACAAACTGGTCCTCTTCCACTACTCGGAAGTACCGTTCTAAGACGAAGTTGTCCACTTCATGTCTTCATTGGAGTCTCTAGCTCCATCGTATGTCCGGGGCTGAGGAGGCTTTACCTGTCTCAACCCTGATCCACCACCGTTAGCTACAACTCTTGAGATCATAGTGCTCAGATCCCCGATAGCGGTGCAGCTCCGGTAAACTCCATCTCGGTAGTTGGGGTAGGGCCCGTAGACGGGTCACTGTGTGACCTCTTCTTCTGACCAGTGGCTTGCTCCATCACCTCTGATGGTGACATATCTGCATCATCATTCCTCCCCATGCCTCACACCGCTACTCGAACCTCAAACTGATACCACATGTCACGTACTAACACTTAGGCACCAAACCTCCTATGTCAAACCCATGTGCCGCTTCGCTCACAACCCATCGGACCTAAGCCCAGAAACCCGAAAGACAGAACACAAGACAACTGGTACAAAGAAGCTAAGCTTTAAAGAAGAGAGAGAAGACATGAGGCAATGATTTTCATTAATTGCTTTGGTGAATATGTGATGTGTGTTGTACATTAATATCCCCTATTACACAACTAAGTACAAGTGTCCCCCATGCAGCAAGACATGTGTCAAGCATGCTAGGTGTCAAACATGCTAAGTTCTCTCCATGCACCACATGCTTGCTCACTTGCAATGCACCGGATAAACCAATGGGAAGAGGGTTGCTTTATGCACCTAGCATAATATTTCCTCCGATACCACATGTCACGTGCTAACACTTAGGCACTGAACCGCCTATGTCAACCCCGCATGCCGCTTCGCTCACAATCCATCGGAGCTAAGCCCGACTGTCCAAAACTAAGAAAAGAGTGACCGATGTTGATTGGATGAACAAAGTCAAGCAAAGCTTTAAGAAGAGAGAGAGTTTGAGGCAATGATTTTCGTTAATAGCTCAAGTGGATACTTGATGTTTGTTGTACATAAACATTCCCTATTTATACAATGAGTTATATACACAGCTATGCACAAGTGTCCCCCATGCACTATCCTAGCAGCAAGGGACCCATGGAACATGGCATGCTGAGTTCTTCCCCATGAACCACTTGCACACTTGCAAGCTACAAAATAAAAAAATGGAGAGAGGGTTGCTCCATGCACCCAGGTAATTATTAAAAGGGCCTAATCCCGTAATGGGAGCCTCCATGGCCCAAAAGTGTTGTTGCCTCAAGTACAGCCCGTAGACATGCCAAGTCCTTAGTTCAGATTGGGCTAAGTACCCAGTATGAAAGTTATGCACTCCCATGTCTCCTCTTACCAGAATGAGTTAACCATATAAGACTCTTTAGGCGGCAAGTGGTTCAGGACTACGTAGGGACACCCTCTTGGCACTGTTTTGCGAAAAGCCACCATGGTGTTCGGTGAGGAGTGGGACACTACATCCTCCCCCACCAAAGGAGTTGACGACCCGTCAATCGAGCTCACAGTCCCGGTCGCCTCGTGATGCTTGTTCCTCGAAATCGCCAGCTTGTCCCGGAATTTCCATAGGTCATCCTCCTCCCGGGAGGCCTCGAAGTCGGGGCGACCCTTCCAACTCATCAGGAACTCTCGATAGTTTGGAACACCCCGTGCCTAATGACCCTGCCAGCGAGCACCTTCTCAATCTCCCGGTCGTAGGACGTCATATGAGCTTGGCCCAGTCCCGCTGGTTAGCAGTCACATTGTGGCGCAAATCTGCTCCAACAAAGCATTCACCCTCTAAGTTAGTCTGCTTGTGGGGGTGAAAGCTTGTCGAGAAGTGCAAACTCGACCCCATGAGTTTGAACAATTCCGTCCAGAACTTTGTGGTGAAGCGTGGGTCACGATCGCTGACAGTGCTACGTGGAAGTCCCTAGTAGTTAACCATGTTCTTGAAAAACAACGCCCCCGTGCAATCCATTGTGGCAGGGATAAAGGTGTCGTACTTTGAGAAACAATCCACCACCATCATGATCGAGCCAAACTCGTCTAACTTGGGTAAGGCTGAAATGGAGTCGAGAGTGACGTTGTCCCAAGGTAGCTCTGCAATAGGCAATGGCTTAAGCAAGCCACCGGGTTGCCGCTGCCCGATCTTGTCTTGTTGACAAACGAGGCACGTCCGCACATAACCTTCTATATCATCCCACATCTAAGGCCAATAATAGGATTTCTCTATCAAAGTCATAGTATGGAGCCCAAAAAGTGTCGTGACACTCCTTCATCAAGTCACGCCTCAGGAGAATACAAACTTAAATTATCGATGTCATAATTAGTAAGCTCTAAATAGTAAATCATATAGAGTCTTACATTATCAAATGGTTGTAACTTAAGATTAATATGAACCACTATTTCTTAGGAGTTAGAAATAGTATATAAGGAGAAGATTGTGTAATGGAGTAAACAATGAATTAAGAGAAGATAGCCTGCAGAGCTATCATGGGTGAGCACAACAATGCTTACCAACATTGTTCCCTCTCATATTATATATTCACATATTATTGATTAGTGAATATTATTATTGTTATTTTAGATTGGGTCCACTACACATCCGCTGTGCCGAAATTATAACATGGTATCATAGCCGATGGTAGATCCTATTTCCTCCAATACAACAACTGAAGAAATCATGTGCTTCCCTCACTAGAAAAGATTGGCTAATATGCCAATCACAAATTCAAGTTTGGGTAGTCAAAGATGCTAACCCAAAGGAATTTGAGTGGCCAAAGCATAAAAGCCAACTCAAGACAAATAGGGTAAAAGAAAGAAACCCTATTGAGTCAAGATGATGGGTAGAAACCCAAGAGAATCTCGGTATGACGACCGAGGCGACGACGCAACCGTAAGAAGAATCTCGGTATGACCGAGGTGGCAATGCAGTCGTAAAGAGAATCTCGGTATGACCGAGGCAGCCGCAGCTGTAAGAAGAAATGTTGGGACAAGGAATTCCAATGTTGAAAAATGAAGAGATCCAAAAGTAGGATCAAGTATTGGGAAGAGTAAATCATGATACGAATTTCACAAGATGTACAAGGAGTAGTAGTCATCTTGTAGAGACGACATGAAGGATGCAATAATAGGAGACTCCGGCTAAGAAAAAGATCATATGGCCACAAATATCAGTAGAATGTCAAGTAAGGTCATCGAAGTTATTAGTGGACCAAAAGCGTTTGAATGGATAATTTAAGTTTGAGGGGGTGTGTTGGAGAATACAAACTTAATTTATCGATGTCATAATTAGTAAGCTCCAAATAGTAAATCATTTAGAGTCTTACATTATCAAATGGTTGTAACTTAAGATTACTATAAACCACTATTTCTTAGGAGTTAGAAATAGTATATAAGGAGAAGATTGTGTAATGGAGTACATAATGAATTAAGAGAAGATAATGCTCACCAACATTGTTCCCCCTCATATTATATATTCACATATTATTGATTAGTGAATATTATTATTGTTATTTTAGATTGAGTCCACTACACATCCGCTGCGCCGACATTCTAACAAAGTTGCCCCATCAAGGCACATACAGTCGTCGTTAGGGCTGCACAAGAATAGGTCCAGATCGACCTTTTAGCCCGGACCTAACCGAACCGGGTCAGATCTAGACCGAACCGGGTCAGACCTAGACCGAACCTAATATATTAGGTTAGGTCCACGGTCCAACTTTTTCAGAATTTCGGTTTAGATTCGGTTCGGTCTTTTTTCCGGTTTGGACCTGATTGGACCTAAACTAATAAATTGCAAAAAAAAAAATAAATAAATAAAATCACGTTTTAGGTTTTAGGTTATGGTTTTGTTCAGTCGTTTCCTTTCCAGTTTCCACACTCTCAAAGTCTCAATATATATATATATATATATATATATATATATATATATATATATATATATATATATATATATTGGGTTTCTTCAATTTAGTGCTGATGTTCTTCAATTATTTATAAATTAGTTGTTGGGCAATCAAAATTTTGCAATTTAAGCTTGTGGATTTTATTTGTTACAAGCTTTTTTGGGTTTATTTGTCTATTATTGTTTTGGGTTTCAATATTTTAGTGTAGTTCTTTGGTTTGTTTAAGGAATTGAAAAGCTTAGATTTCAGTAATCATAGAGAATTTGGTAGAGTGGGTTAATGTGAAAGTGCGTTTCTTTCCATTTTCAGTCATTCATACTTTCATACAAAGAGATGAGAATGGCTTAGCTTTGCATTTTAGAGTCAACTACTTGCTGAATTTCTTTCCATTTTGGTAATAATAAGCTTTGCATACAAATTGGTAAACCACTTGGTGTTGCTGAATTTCTTTCCATTTTAGAGTCATTGTTCAGTTTCAAGGAATCTAAGATTTAGCCATAGTAAGCTTAAACTATTCAGCTAATAGTTTTGTTTCTGTATCTAGCATCCATGTTATGTTGTTCACTTGATAGGATTGCTTGTTATACTGACTTCTCTAAGCTAGAGAATATTGCTAAGTCTAAAATGAAGGATTTTGCTGTTGACAATGAAGCAATGAAGCTAACAACTTTTATTTATTTTACTCACCAGGTATACCATGCTCAATAGTTAGTGGCCACGGACCAATTCTCATCCAATGTAAGATTTTTGCAAGTCGAACTCTAACTGTTTTATTATTTGCTATAAAAGGAGCTAAATGATTATGTTATATTGTAATAATTTTTGTTTTTTGGTTGTGAACTAGATGTCGAGCTCTCAATCCAAAAAAGAAGAGGAGTGACTTTTTGTAGCCAAATAACTAAATCAACTCAAAGGTATGATTCAGTGGGTGTTAGTGACAATGATGATGATGTTGATACCGGTAATGAAGCAATATCTCCAAATAAGAAGTCACTTGCATCAAACTTATCAAATGATGATCGAAATGACCCAAAAGAGGAACGTGAATACATTGATAACACAACCAAACAACGAGCTGAATTTTGGAAGGACTACAAGCTGTACCTCAAAAGGAATGGTCAACGTCGAGCTAAATGTAAGTTTTGTGGTCAAACCTATGCTGCTGATGCTACTATTAATGGTACAAGAAATTTGAGTACACATTGGGGTGCATGTAAACAGAATCCATCCAATCAGGGTAAGTTGAAGCAAAGTAAACTTGTTCTAGAGCCTATTGAGGGTAAACCAGGGGAGGGGAAAGTGAAGAAATGGAATCTAAATGTTGCTGAAGTTCGTGATGCAATTAGTTATATGATCATAGTAGATGAATTGCCTTTCCGTTTTGTTGAGAAGCCTGACTTTAAGCACTTAATGTCTGTTGCATGCCCTGAGTTCACATTACCTTCTCGTATGACTGTTGCTCGTGATTGCTATCAACTTTATTTGAATGAAAAAAAGAAGTTGAAAGAATTTCTGAGTGTTTCATGTGAGAGGGTTTGTGTGACAACTGATTCATGGACATCTATTCAAAGGATCAATTACATGTGCTTGACTGCTCACTTCATAGATAATGATTGGAAATTGCATAAAAGAATTTTGAACTTTTGTCCAATTTCTAGTCATAAGGGTGAGGCAATTGCTAAAGCTATTGAGATTTGTTTGGAAGATTGGGGTATGGATGATAAACTTTTCTCTGTGACTGTTGATAATGCTTCCTCAAATGATGTTGCTTGTGTTAACTTGCAAAAGATGGTGAAATAGAAAGGTGGTATTAGTAACGGAAAATATTTGCACATGAGGTGTATTGCTCACATTGTCAACCTTATAGTTTGGGATGGTTTGAAATTGAAAGAAAAAATACACAACCTATTGAAAGAGTTCGAACAGCAGTTAAATATGTTAGAAGCTCTCCTGCTAGGTTAGAGAAGGTTAAACAATTTGCAACTGTTTTAAACATTGAGACCAAGTCATTGTTGTCTCTTGATGTGCCTGCTAGATGGAATTCCACATACATCATGTTGAATACCGCTATAAAATTTCAGCGTGTTTTTGGGATGTTTGAGCTGTCAAAGGAAGCAGATTTTAAGTAATAGGGGCCCCTGGAGATAAGGATTGAGAAGTTGTTAAGAAACTTGCTGTTCTTTTAAAGAACTTCTATTTGTTGACTAATAACGTTTCTGGTTCTTTAAATGTGAACATCCAACATGGGTTTGTTGAATATTGGTGTAGCTCTTCAAACATTGAACAAGTTGAAGTGTTCTAATGACAAAGATTTCAATACCATGGCTATTAATATGAGAGAAAAATTTGACAAGTATTGGGGTGAGACAGAAAAGTTCAATATGTTGATTTATATGGGAGCTTTACTTGATCAAAAAGTGAGATTAGTTGGTGTTCAAGTATCTTTGCGTAGAATGTATGGTAATCAAAAAGGTGATTATTTGTTTGAGGATGTGAAACAAGCTGCATATGATTTGTTTGATGAGTGTAAGAAATTGTACACTCCTACTATTACTCCTCCTTGTGGGGAAACAAGTGAAACAACACTAAATGTGTTAGTTATTGATGATGATGAAGATATTTTTGGTGGGGCTGATGGTTGGAAGAAAGAGATCATGGATGAAGTTAAGAAGATGAGAAGTTCAACAGAATCAAAGGGTAATTTTGTGAGTGTTAGGCCTGAGTTTGAGCGATATTTGAATGAAGAAATGGGTGAATATGAGGAAAATGATGTATTAAATTGGTGGCAACTTAATGGAGATAGATTTCCGGTTCTTTCACGCATGGCACGTGATATACTTGCTATGCCGATATCCATAGTTGCTTCAGAGTCTGCATTCAGCACGGGGGGATGTCATCTTGATCAGTTTAGAAGCTCTTTAACTCCTAAGGTGATTTATTATCTTCTTTGTATATTGATCTTTAAATGTTCTATATGCTTTATTTTAGTGATTATTTAATCTATTTTTATGTTTGAAAAAAGACGGTACAAGGTTTGATTTGCGTCCAAGATTGGTTACGAGCAGCTTCAAGACAAGTTAGTAAAGTCAATGTGGAGGAGTCTATAGAGGAGTTAGAAGCAATAGAAAAAGGTATGAAGGATATTAATATAGTAAATAGAAATTACATTAGTTAATCACTATGATGCATTCTTTTCTTAACTTTTTTCATATAATGTACACAGATTTGGCAATGGGAAAGGTGCCATTGATTGATCCTACTATTTATGTTGGCATTGGAGAAGATTGAGTTCGTGTGTGGAGATCGAAGGCGCTTGAGTGAATAGTCAAAAACATTGTTTTTTTTAATTCATTCTAGCATTGGTTAAAAATATTAAGACTTGTTTGTTTGGACCTTTAATATGTTTTGTTTTGGTGTTGTTCACTTGTTTGGATTTGAATATTATTTGAGCAATTTTTTTGGATGAATATTAAAAGAAATCGTGTTAATGAAGCTCAAAACATATTAGGTCCAGGTCCAATCAGGTTAGGTCCAGGTTTTTTCAGGTTAGGTTAGGTCTTGGACCTAATACTTATAGGTTAAGTCCACGGTCCGCCTTTTTGCTAGATTCAGGTTCGGTCAGGTTCGGTCAGGTTTTGGACCTATGTGCAACCCTAGTCGTCGTCCCACCATATACAACAGCTCGCCCTCTACCCAGAAACGCACTTGTTTGCTAGCTCCATCAAACTCCTGGCAAAGGGGTC
Organism: Tetragonia tetragonoides; assembly: GCA_038025085.1. NCBI lineage: Eukaryota > Viridiplantae > Streptophyta > Magnoliopsida > Caryophyllales > Aizoaceae > Tetragonia > Tetragonia tetragonoides. Next base: position 159,458 of record CM076145.1, read on the forward strand.
TTTGGTAAGTCCCTACTTGACGCGTTCAAGAAGGTTACTAATTGCAGCATGCATGGCCTTTCGACTCAAGGCATCGGCGACCACGTTTGCTTTCCCGGGCTTGTACTCCATGACATAGTCGAACTTGCCACCGAGCTTGCTTGGGACTCGAATTAATCTGGTTCTGGAAGTAGCTAGTCACAACATTATTGGTTTTCAGGAAAAATCGACTCCCAAGCAAGTAATGTCGCCATACTCGTAGGCAATGAATGTCGGCCGGACGGCCGTCATCTCCTTGTCGTGGACTGGATAACGCCTCTCCGTCTCATTCAACTTGCGTGACTTGTAGGTGACTTGTAGGCAACCGGGTGCCCATCCTACATCAGCACCCCACTGATTGCGAAATTGGATGCATCAGTGTGGATCTCGAACGCCTTCGTGTAGTCTGGATGAGCAAGCATTGGTTCCTCTATCATGGCCTTCTTCACATCTACAAGGGACCGCTGACATGCTTTGTCCCAACACCAAGCTTTCTTCTTCAAAAGGTCGGTGATGGCTGACGGATGTTATCCTGGCTGAGTACCCCCTAAATAAACCTTCGATAGTAGTTGGCTAACCCTAAGAATGAGCGTAGCTCAGAGACATTCTGGGGTGCCTCCCACTCATCGATCGCACGCACATTCGCTTGATCCATCATAATATGTCCCCTTGTGATCCTGTGCTCCGAGAAGTCGACCTCCGGCTAAGCAGAAGAGCATTTCTCTTGTTTGACGTAAAATTCATTCTCTTGCATAACCTCAAACACTTCACGCAAATGTTGTACATGCTCTTCAAGTGAGTTACTATACAACACAATGTCGTCAAGGTAAACAACAGCAAATTTATCTAGAAACGGTTGGAGTACCTTATCCATTAAGGTGCGGAAGGTTGCTGGTGCGTTGGTAAGTCCGAAGGGCATCACCATGAACTCATACGATTTGTATCTAGTGAAGCACGTCGTCTCTGGCTCATCCCCTTTAGCTATTCGGACCTGCAAATACTCAGATCGCAGATCAAGCTTCGAAAAGACCTTTGCCTTACCTAGGCGATCGAACAAGTCTACCACCAATGGGATGTGATACTTGTTCTTCACTGTGATCAATTCAACGCTCGATAGTCGATGTAAATCCTCAACGAACCATCGTGCTTCTTCTGGAACAAGACAAGTGCCCCGTATGGTGCCTTGGATGGCAAGATAAACCTTGTCTCCAAGAGCTCTGAAAGTTGTCTCGTAGCTCCGATAGACACAAGGCTGGCAGCCTTGCCCCTGGCTCCAGCTCAATCTCGTCGTCCACCTCACGCCTTGGTGGGAGCTTCTTAGGCAGTTCAAGAGGCATCACATCCCCGAACTCCTTGAGAACTCCCCAAACGTCCACTGGTACACATCGGGAGGTGAGGCCTCTGATTCGTCAAGCTTAAGGGTGGCTAAGAGCGTTGCCTCGTTCCTCCGTACAACACGCTTCAGCTGCAACGATGAGAGCATCTTAATTTCAACTTGCTCTCGGCTAACCGGAACGAAACACATCCCGCTGCGCCTAGAGATCACCATGGTCCCGTCTTTGTCGAAACAGACGGGTTTCACGGAATCCACAAAGTCCATGTCCAAAACAAGACCATTGTTGTTAGGTTTCGCCTTCACACCTTGTATTTACAACTTTCCTTTACTTTCTTTGCAATGTAACATGTCTCTTAGGTGCTTCCAGCGTGTTAACCTTGGACATGTCTTTAAGCTTTCTAAGTTCTTTTCTTATGTTTACTTTGTGAAAGTAAAGGTTGAGTATGCGAGTTGTGCATTCTTGATATTTTACTTTTGGGAGTAAATGTTGAGTATGCGAGTTGTGCGCACTTGACGTCTACTCCTGTCAGAATGAATAAACCTTTTAAGACTCTTTATAGGGGAAGCAGTCCTCCATATCGATGTCAATGAAAGTTGTTGTCATTTAATTGATAAGCTTATTATTGAATGGTTGCATCATCTAACCCCTCTCAAACTCCGTCCCTCCCTCATTCTTCTCTTATGTCCACGGACACCTCGAAGACGTTGCTTGTGTACGACTGACACTCTTGTTTTTGAGAGCCACAAGCTGAATGGGGCCGAGAGACGGTATACCGCTCAAGAGAAGGAGTTGTTGGCCATTGTTCACTGCTTAAGGGTCTGGAGACATTACCTTCTGGGTTCGAAGTTCCTCGTTCGCACAGACAACACAACAGTGAGCCACTTCCTAACCCAACCGATACTCACCTGCCGACAAGCTCGGTGGCAAGAATCACTTGCGGAGTTCGATGTGGAGTTCACATACAAAACTGGGGTAAACAATAAGGTCGCGGATGCTCTCAGTTGACGAGCTGACCTAGCTGTTCTCAAGCAAATGGCTCACTTGTACAAGCCATGCGGCCACTACGATCCGATCAAGCAGCATCTAGACCAGTATCCAATGGCAAAGACCATCAAACAGCTCATCAAAGAAGGGAAAACAAGACGATTCTGGTTAGATATGGTTTCATCTTCACAAAGGGACATAGAGAGTATGTTCCGGCCGAGGGCCTTCGGAGGAAGCTACCAAGTGAATGTCACGACACCCTTTGGGCGGGACATCCGGGTTGGTAAAGGACCTTGAGTTTGTTGAAGCAAGGTTATTTCTGGCCGCAGATGAAGGACGATGTAATGAGCTACACTCGGACTTGTCTCGTGTGCCAACAAGACAAGCCGGATCGACTCAAGCCGGGTGGGTAGCTTAACCCCACTTTCAGTTCCTACTAGACCATGGGAGAGTGTCTCCATGGACTTCATCAACGGGTTGCCGAAGGTCGGACCCTTGTCGGCGATTATAGTGATAGTGGATCAATTCTCGAAGTATGTCACTTTCATCCCAATGCTGAAAGCTACCGGAGCAGAAGAGACAGTCGTTCTCTTCTTCAGACACATTGTCAAGTACTAGGGTTTGCCTAGGAGCATTGTAAGTGTCTGAGACCCTCGATTCAGTGAACTCTTCAAGCTTCTCGGGTCAGACTTGAACATGTCTTCAGCATACCATCCTTAGACAGATGGACAAACTGAAAGATTCAATAGGCTCCTAGAAGAATACCTTTGACACTTTGTGCGCGCCAACCAAAGAGAGTGGGTCAGACTACTAGATGTAGCCCAACTGTGCTTCAACTCTTAGAAAAGCTCCTCGTCCAACAGGTTTCCTTTTGAAGTTGTCTCGGGACAACAACCTCTCTTACCACACACCGTGGATGATCATTACAAGGGCCGAAGCAAGAAGGCTTATGAGTTCACGAGAGAAAGGAAGCAAAGTAGTCCCGAGAACTCATAAGTCTTCTTGCTTCGGCCCTTGTAATGATCATCCACGGTGTGTGGTAAGAGAGGTTGTTGTCCCGAGACAACTTCGAAAGGAGTCCTGTTGGACGAGGAGCTTTTTTGAAAGATGAAGCACAGTTGGGCTACATCTAGTAGTCTGACCCACTCTCTTTGATTGGCGCTCATGAAGTGTCGAAGGTATTCTTCTAGGAGCCCATTGAATCTTTCGATCTGCCCATCTGTCTGGGGATGGTATGCTGAATACATGTTCACCTCTGACCTGAGAAGCTTGAAGAGTTCACCCCAAAAGATACCTATGAATCGAGAGTCTCGGTCACTCACAATGCTCCTAGGCAAACCCCAGTACTTAACTATGTGTTTGTGTCTGAAGAAAAGAACGGTTGTCTCTTCTGCTCCGGTAGCTTTCGGCATTGGGATGAAAGTGGCATACTTCGAGAATCGATCCACCATCACCATAATCGCTGACAAGGGTCTGACCTTCGGCAACCCGTTGATGAAGTCCATGGAGACACTCTCCCATGATCTAGTCGGAACAGAAAGTGGGGTTAGCAACCCACCCGGCTTGAGTCAATCTGGCTTGTCTTGTTGGCACACGAGACAGGTTCGAGTGTAGCTCATTACATCGTCCTTTATCTGCGGCCAGAAATCCTTGCTTCAACAAACTCAAGGTCCTCTACCAACCTAGATGTCCCGCCCAAAGGATGTCGTGACATTCACCTGGTAGCTTCCTCCGAAGGAACATACACATTGTGTCCCTTTGTGAAGATGAGACCATCTTCTAACCAGAATCGTCTTGTTTTCCCTTCTTCGATGAGTTGTTTGATGGCATTTACCATCGGATCCTGGTCTAGATGCTGCTTAATCTGATCACGGATCGTAGTGGCCACATGGCTTGTTGACAAGTGAGCCATTTGCTTGAGAACAACTAGGTCAGCTCCTCGACTGAGAGCATCCGCGGCCTTATTATTTACCCCAGGTATGTAAACTCGACATCGAACTCCACAAGTGATTCTTGCCACCGAGCTTGTCGGCCGGTGAGTCTCGGTTGGGTTAGGAAGTGGCTCGCTGCTGTGTTGTCTGTGCGAACGAGGAACTTCGAACCCAGAAGGTAATGTCTCCAGACCCTTAAGCAGTGAACAATGGCCAACAACTCCTTCTCTTGAGCGGCATACCGTCTCTCGGCCCCATTCAGTTTGCGGCTCTCAAAAACAAGGGTGTTAGTCGTACACAAGCAACGTCCTCGAGGTGTCCGTGGACACAAGAGAATGAGGGAGGGACGGAGTTTGAGAGGGGTTGGATGATGCAACCATTCAATAATAAGCTTATCAATTAAATGACAACAACTTTTATTGACATCGATATGCAGGACTGCTTCACCATAAAGATTATTAAAAGGTTTATTCATTCTGACAGGAGTAGACGTCAAGTGTGCACAACTCGCATACTCAACATTTACTCCCAGAAAGTAAAATATCAAGAATGCACAACTCACATACTCAACCTTTACCTTCACAAAGTAAACATAAGAAAAGAACTTAGAAAGCTTAAAGACATGTCCAAGGGTTAACATGCGGGAATCACCTTAGAGACATGTTACATTGCTAAGAAAGTAAAGGAAATCTGTAAATACAAGGTGTGAAGGCGGAACCTAACAACGATGGTCTTCTTTTGGACATGGACTTCGTGGAGTCCATGAAGCCCGTCTGTTTCGACAAAGACGGGACCATGGTGATCGCTAGGCACAGCGGGACGTGTTCCGTTCTGGTTAGCCGAGAGCAAGTTGAAACTAAGATGCTCTCATCGTTGCAGCTGAAGCGTGTTGTACGGAGGAACGAGGCAACGCTCTTTGCCACCCTCAAGCTTGACGAATCTGACGCCTCACCTCCCGATGTGTACCAGCGGAAGTTGGGAGAGTTCTTAAGGAGTTTGGGGATGTGATGCCTCCTGATCTGCCTTAGAAGCTCACACCAAGGCGTGGTCACGAGATTGAGCTCTTGCCCCAAGCCTGGTGTCCGTCGGAGCTACGGAGACAACCTTCAGAGCTCTTGGATGCAGAGTTCACCACGCCATCCAAGACACCATACAGGGAACTGATCTTGTTCCAGAAGAAGCAAGATGGTTCGTCGAGGATATGCATCGACTATCTAGCGTTGAATTGATCACAGTGAAGAACACGTACCGCATCCGATTGGTGGTAGACTTGTTCTATCGCCTAGGTAAGGCAAAGGTCTTTTTGAAGCTTGATCTACGATCTGAGTATTGGCAGGTCTGCATAGCTGAAAGGGATCAGCCAAAGACGACGTGCGTCACCAGATACGGATCGTATGAGTTCATGGTGATGCCCTTCGGACTTACCAATGCACTAGTAACCTTTTGCACCTTAATGAATAAGGTACTCCAACCGTCTCTAAATAAATGTAATGTTGTTTATCTTGATGACATTGTGTTGTATAGCAACTCGCTAGAAGAGCATGTCCACATTTTCGTCAAGTAGTGTTCGGGGTTCCACGAGAGAATGAAATATACGTCAAACAAGAGAAATGCTCTTCTGCTTAGCTGGAGGTCGACTTCTCGGGGCACAGGATCACAAGGGGACATATTATGATGGATCAAGCAAATGTGCGTGCCATCGATGAGTGGGAGGCACCCAAGAATGTCTCTAAGCTTCGCTCATTCTTGGGGTTAGCCAACTATTATCGAAGGTTTATTCAGGGGTACTCAGCCAGGATAACACCCGTCAGGCATCACCGACCTTTTGAAGAAGAAAACTTGGTGTTGGAACAAAGCATGTCAGCGGGCCCTTGTAGATGTGAAGAAGGCCATGACAGAGGAACCAGTGCTTGCTTATCTAGAACACACAAAGCCGTTCGAGATCCAAACCGATGCATCCGATTTCGCAATCAGAGGGATGTTGATGCAGGATGGGCACCCGGTTGCCTACGAGTCACGCAAGTTGAATGAGACGGAGAGGCGTTATCTAGTCCACAACAAGGAGATAACGGTCGACATTCATTGCCTACGAGTATGGCGACATTACTTGCTTGGGAGTCGATTTGTCCTCAAAACCAATAATGTGGTGACTAGCTACTTCCAGAACCAGAAAAATCCGAGTCCAAAGCAAGTTCGGTGGCAAGTTCGACTATGTCATGGAGTACAAGCCCAGGAAAGCAAACGTGGTCGCCGACGCCTTGAGTCGAAAGGCCATGCATGCTACAATTAGCAACCTTCTTGAACGCGTCAAGGAGGGACTTACCCAAGACCCCTTTGCCAGGAGTTTGATGGAGCTAGCAAACAAGGGCGTTTTTGGGTAGAGGGCGAGCTGCTGTATACGGTGGGACGACGACTGTATGTGCCTTGATAGGGCAACTTGAGGCGTGACTTGATGAAGGAGTGTGACGACACTTTTTGGGCTCCGTACTATGATAGAGAAATCCTATTATTGGCCTTAGAGGCGGGATGATATAAAAGGTTATGTGCAGACGTGCCTCGTTTGTCAACAAGACAAGATCGAGCAGCGGCAACCCGGTGGCTTGCTTGAGCCATTGCCTATTGCAGAGCGACCTTGGGACAACGTCACTCTCGACTTCATTTCAGTCTTACCCAAGTCAGACGGGTTTGGCTCGATCATGGTGGTGGTGGATCGTTTCTCAAGTATGACACCTTTATCCCTGCCACAAGGAATTGCACGGGGGGCGTTGTTTTTCAAGAACGTGGTTAACTATTGGGGACTTCCACGTAGCATTTTCAGCGACCGTGACCCACGCTGCACCACAAAGTTGCGAACGGAGTTGTTCAAGCTCATGGGGTCGAGCTTGCACTTCTCAACAAGCTTTCACCCCCATAGACAGACAAACTGAGAGGGTGAATGCTTTGTTGGAGCTCTATTTGAGCCACAACATGAGTGCTAACCAGCGGGACTGGGCCAAGCTCATGGATGCAACCCAATTCTCCTATAATCTCCAGAAACCCGAGGCAATGCAGCATAGTCTGTTTGAGATAGTCTTGGGTCACCAGCCCTTGACACCTCAGACGATTGCTTCGAGTTACAAGAGGACAAGCGCATCCGTGTATCAACTTGCCAATGGGTGGTAGGAGCTTGACCTTGGCACGGAACACCTAGCCAAGGCGGCCAAGAGAATGAAGAAGTGGGCGGACAAGCATCCGAGATCACTAGAGTTCCAAGTCGGGGACTTGGTGATGGTGAAGCTGTTACAACAACAATTCAAGGTATTCCGAAAGGTTAACAGGGGCTTAGTGCGGAAGTACGAGGGACCCTTCCCGGTGAGGCGAAAAGTCGAGAATGTATTGTACGAGGTTGAGTTACCTTCCAAGCTAAAGATTCACAATGTTTTCCAAGTAATTTGCTTATTCAGTAGCTTGCAAGTGGGCAAGTGGTTTATGGGGGAGAACTCAGTTGTCATGTTGCATGGGTCCCTTGCTGCTAGGATAGTGCATGGGGGACACTTGTGCATAGCTGTGTACATAACTCATTATATAAATAGGGAATGTTTATGTACAACATACATCAAGTATTCACTTGAGAAATTAACGAAAATCGTTGCTTCAAACTCTCTCTCTCTCTTCTTTAAAGCTTTGCTTACTATGTTGCCTTTGTCTTTTGTTCATCCAATCAACATCAGTCACTCTTTCCTTAGTTTTGGGCAGCCGGGCTTAGCTCCGACGGATTATGAGCGAAGCGGCACGCGGGGTTGACATAAGCGGTTCAGTGCCTAAGTGTTAGCACGTGATAAGTGGTATCGGAGGGAATATTATGTTGGGTGCATACAGCAACCCTCTTCCCATTGGTTTATCCGGTGCGTTGCAAGTGGGCAAGCACGTGGTGCATGGAGAGAACTCAACATGTTTGACACCTAGCATGCTTGACACCTATCTTGTTGCATGCTTCCCTTGCTATTGCATGGGGGACACTTGTACTTAGTTGTGTAATAGGGGATATTAATGTACAACACACATCACATATTCACCAGAGCAATTAATGAAAATCATTGCCTCATGTCTTCTCTCTCTCCTTTAAATCTTAGCTACTTTGTACCCGTTGTCTTGTGTTCTGTCTTTCGGGTTTCTGGGCTTAAGTCCGATGGGTTGTGAGCCAAGCGGCACATGGCTTTGACATATGCGGTTTGGTGCCTAAGTGTTAGTACGTGACATGTGGTATCAGTTTGAGGTTCGAGTAGCGGTGTGAGGCATGGGGAGGAATGATGATGCGGATGTGTCACCACCAGAGGTGGCGGAGCAAGCCACTGGTCGGAAGAAGAAGAGGTCACACAGAGACCCGTCTACAGGGCCAACCCAGGCTACCAAGATAGAGTTTACCAGAAGCCGCACCGCTATCGGGGATCTGAGCGACGATGTGGTTGTGACGGTGCCCAAGCTGGACAACATAATCACCTAGCTTGAGTTCGTCATGGAATGTTCAACAACCCTTGAGGAGCTCCGCGATGACAGATACCACTTGTCACGTGCTAACACTTAGGCACTACTGAACCGCCTATGTCAACCCCGTGTGCTGCTTCGTTCACGATCCGGCGGAACTAAGCCCGGCTGCCCAAAAACTAAGGAAAGTGTGACTGATGTTTCTAAGATGAACACAAGACAAAGGGAACTAAGTATACAAAGCTTTAAAGAAGAGAGAGAGAGAGTTTGAGCCAATGATTTTCATTAATGACTCAAGTGAATCTGGGCTGAATGCTATACAGAAATATTCCTTATTTATACACAAAGTAATGTACATAGCTATGCACAAGTGTCTCCCATGAACTTTTCCAGCATCAAAGGCACCATGCAGCTTGATAGGTGTCGCGCATGCTGAGTTCTCCCCCATGCACCACTTGCCCACTTGCAAACTGATGAAGTTGGAAATACTCAGAGGGTTGCCCCACGTGCCCAGCTGATTATCATAAGGGCCCAATCCCGTAAAGGGAGCCTCCAAGGCCTAGAAATGTTGTCTACCCAGATCCAACCCGTAGACATGCCAAAGTACTTAGTCCAAATTGGGCTAAGTTCCCAGTATAAAAGTTAAGCACGATTCATGTCTCCTTCTACCAAAATGAGTAAAGTAGATAAGCCTCTTTAGCGGGTAAGGTCCAGGACCACTTAGGGACACCCCTTGGGCATCGTTTTGCAAAAATTCCACGCCCAGCCACCATGGTGCTTGGTGAGGAGGAGTGGGACGTTACATCCTCCCAAACCAAAGCCGTCGACGACGTCAATCGAGCTCACCGTCCCGGTTGCCTTGTGTCGCCTGTCCCTTGAACGCATTCAGCTTGTCGCAGAATTGCCATAGGTCACCTTCCTTCTCCCAGGAAGCTTCGGTGTCGGGACGACCCTTCCATCTGATCAGGAACTCTCCGTAGTTTGGGACACCTCGTTGCCTAATGACCCTGTCGGCGAGTACCTCCTCAATCTCCCGGTCATAGGACGTCACAACCGCCGTTGGTGCACGGTGTGACTCCCCACGACCAGGGTCTTCGTTGTCTCCATGGTGGAAGACGTTGTGGATCTTCAGCTTCAGTGGTAACTCGACCTCGTACGATACCTTCCCGACTTTCTGTCGTACCGAGAAAGGTCCCTCGTAGTTCCGCACACCCCCGATGAACTGTCCGGAACGCTTGGAACTATTGTCAGCTTCACCATCACCAAGTCCCCGACTTGGAACTCCAGAGGTCTCCGATGCTTCTCCGCCCACTTCTTCATCCGTCTGACCGCCTTTGCTAGGTATGCCCTGGCAAGGTCAAGCTGGTCCTGCCACCCTTTGGCAAGTTGGAACACGGACGGACTTGTCCCCTTGTATCCCGAAGTTATCGTCTTAGGCGTCAAGGTTGGTGACAGTGTGACACATGACTTGGTGACCCATGACAATCTCGAAAGGGCTATGTTGCGTTGCTTCGGTCTTCTGGAGATTGCAGAGAAATTGGGTCGCATCCATAAGCTTGACCCAGTCCCGCTGATTGGCACTCACGTAGTTGCCTCCAATAGAGCTCCAATAGAGCATTCACCCTCTCAATCTGTTCGTCGGTTTGAGGGTGAAAGCTCGTCGAGAAGTGCAAACTCGACCCCATGATCTTGAACAACTCGGTCCAGAACTTTGCGGTGAGCCGTCGATCACAGTCGCTGACGATACTACGTGGAATTCCCCGGTAGTAGTTGACCACGTTCTTGAAGAACAGTTGCACTGCCTTCGCCCCCTAACAATCCCTTGTAGCCGGGATGAAGGTGTCATACTTTGAGAACCGATCGACCACCACCATAATCGAACCATACCCATCTGACTTGGGCAAGGCTGAGATGAAATCAAGAGTAACGCTATCCCAAGGTCGCTCCGCTATAGGCAGTGGCACGAGCAAGCCACCGGGTTGTTGCTACTCGATCTTGTCTTGTTGACAAACAAGATAGGTCCGAACATATCCTTCAATATCGTCCTGCATCTGAGGCCAATAATAGGATTTTTCTATTAAACCCAAAGTATGGTCCATCCCCGGATGACCTGCCCACAAAGTATCGTGGCACTCCTTCATCAGGTCGCGCCTCAAGTTGCCCCATCGGGGCACATATAGTCATCGCCCCACTGTATCAACTCGTCTTCAACCCAAAACCGCCTCATCTTACCCTCCTTTGTCAATTCCATCAAACTCCTGGCAAAAGGGTCTTGAGTAAGTCCCTCCTTGACCCGTTCAAGAAGGATACTGTCGACGCCGCTGATTGCAGCAAGCATGGCCTTCCGACTCAGAGCGTCGACGACCACGTTTGTTTTGCATGGCTTGTACTCCATAACAAAATCAAACTCCGCCAAGAAGTCCTGCCACCGGGCTTGCTTGGGACTCAGCTTCTTCTGGTTTTGGAAGTAACTAGTCGCCACTAGGGATATAAATGGATCTTGCATCCGCGGATAACAGATCCACCCGATCCAACTAAATGGATAAAAACCCGAATAAATGAATTCTTTCGCGGATGACGGATGGAGCGGGTGATGGATGGGTTGGATTAGGGTGAGAATTTCTCATCCGCGAACCCGCTCCGCGAAACTATTTATCATCCATTTAGTAAAAATAGATTAAAAATATAGAAAAACTATCTTTATTTTATATGACTTTTAGGTTTTGAAGTATGATACTTGTACTTCATAGTAATTTATTCCTTATTTTGGTTGTATGGAACTTCTATGCATGATGTTTGGAGCAAATTTATTAATTAGGAAAACATTCTATAAAGATTACATGTTAATAAATATTACACTTCATTGATCCATTTATCATCCGATTCATCCATTAATCCGCGGATGACGGATGGAGCGAATGATGGATGGATGATTCGCGGATGACGGATGGAGCGGATGACATGGATGGGTTTCGTGGATGGAGCGGATGATGGTTCATCCGCACCGAATCCGATCCATTTACATCCCTAGTCGCCACATTGTCGCTTTTGAGGACAAACAGACTCCCAAGCAAGTAGTGTCGCCATACTCGTAGGCGATGAATGATAGCTGTCATCTCTCTGTCATGGACAAGATAACGCCTTTCCGTCTCATTCAGCTTACGAGACTCGTAGGCAACAGGATGCCCATCCTGCATCAGCACCCCTCTGATTGCAAAGTCAGAGGCGTCGGTGCGATTTCGAACGGCTTTGCATAGTCTGTAAGTGCAAGAACAGGTTCCTCCGTCATGGCCTTTTTTACCTCTGCAAAGGCCTGTTGACAAGCTTCGTCCCAACACCAAGCTTTCTTTTTCTTCAAAAGATCGGTGAGGGGCGTTGTCTTCGCTGAATACCCCTGAATGAACCATCGATAACAGTTGGCCAACCCCAAGAAAGAGCGTAGCTCAGAAACTTTCTTGGGTTCCTCCCACTCATCGATGGCACGCACCTTGGCTTGATCAATCATGATTTGTCCTTCTGTGATCCTGTGCCCAAGGAAGTCGACCTCCGGCTGAGCAAAAGAGCATTTCTCCCTTTTGACATAGAGTTCGTTCTCCCGGAGATCCTGGAACACTCGACGCAAGTGGTGGATATGCTCTTCCAGCGAGTTGCTATACACCACAATATCATCAAGATAAACAGCGACAAATTCATCTAAGTATGAAGGCAGGATGAAGGCCTTGCCCCTGGTTGGATGAAGGCTGTCAACTCTTCATCTCTGCTTACCCATGGTACTATTTGTGATATTCCGCTCCAACTGGGCGAGTGGAGAGGGCAGATCAACCTGACGATGGTGAACATTGACGACTATGGTCTTGTCCTGGGCATGGACTTCATGGATTCCGTGAAGCCCTTCTGTTTCGACAAGGATGGGACTATGGTGATTGCAAGGGGTAGCGAGTCGTGTTCTATTCCAGTCAGCCGAGAGCAAGTGGAAGCCAGAATGCTCTCATCTTTGCATCTCAAGCGGGGTGTCCGGAAGAATGAGGCAACGTTCCTGGCCACCCTAAAGCTTGACGAACAGAAGGCCTCACTTCCGGACGTGCAAGCAGAAGTTGAGGGAGTTTATTAAGGAGTTCGGGGACGTCATGCCTCCCGAGCTGCCTAAGAAGCTTCCACCAAGGCACGAAATGTATCATCGACTATCGGGCATTGAACAAGATTACTTTGAAGAACAAGTACCGCATCCCACTGGTGGGTGACTTGTTCGATCGCCTGGGTAAGGCAAGGGTATTCTGGAAGCTTGATCTGCGAGCTGGGTACTGGCAAGTCCACATTGCGGAAGGGGACGAGCCAAAGACCACATGTCTCACCAGGTACGGGTTATACGAGTTCATGGTGATGCCCTTCGGGCTCACAAACGCACCAGCAACCTTCTGCACCCTAATGAACAAGGTACTCTAACCGTTCTTAGATGAATTTGTCGTTGTTCATCTTGATGACTTTATGGTGTATAGCAACTCGCTGGAAGAGCATATCCAGCACTTGCGTCGAGTGTTCCAGGTTCTCCGGGAGAATGAGCTCTATGTCAAAAGGGAGATATGCTCTTTTGCTCAGCCAGAGGTTGACTTCTTTGGGCACAAGATCACGGAAGGACAGATCATGATGGACCAAGCCAAGGTGCGTGCCATCGATGAGTGGGAGGCACCCAAGGACGTTTCTGAGCTACGCTCTTTCTTGGGGTTGGCCAACTACTATCGACGGTTCATTCAGGGGTATTCAGCGAAGACAACGCCCCTCACCGATCTTTGAAGAAAAAGAAATCTTGGTGTTTGGACGAAGCTTGTAAACAGGCCTTTGTAGAGGTAAAGAAGGCTATGACGGAGGAACCTGTTCTTGCACTTCCAGACTATGCAAAGCCGTTTGAAATCCACACCGACGCCTCCGACTTTGCAATCGGAGGGGTGCTGATGTAAGATGGGCATCCTGTTGCCTACGAGTCTCATAAGCTGAATGAGACGGAAAGGCGTTATCCTGTCCATGACAAATAGATGACGGCTATCATTCATTACCTACGAGTATGGCGGCACTACTGGCTTGAGAGTCGGTTTGTCCTCAAAACCGACAATGTGGCGACTAGCTACTTCCAAAACCAGAAGAAGCTGAGTCCCAAGCAAGCCCGGTGGCTTGGCGGAGTTTGATTTTGTTATGGAGTACAAGTCAGGCAAAGCAAACGTGGTCGCCGACGCTCTGAGTCGGAAGGCCATGCTTGCTGCAATCAGCGGCGTCGACAGCAACCTTCTTGAACGGGGCAAGAAGGACTTACTCAAGACCCCTTTGCCAGGAGTTTGAAGGAACTGGCAAAGGAGGGCAAGATGAGGCGGTTTTGAGTTGAAGACGAGTTGGTGGGGCGACGACTATATGTGCCCCGATGGGGCAACTTGAGAGGCGACCTGATGAAGGAGTGCCACGATACTTTGCGGGCAGGTCATCCAGGGATGAACCGTACTTTGGCTTTAATAGAAAAATCCTATTATTGACCTCAGATGCGGGACGATATTGAAGGATATATCGGACGTGTCTTGTTTGTCAACAAGACAAGATCGAGCAGCAACAACCCGGTGGCTTGCTCGAGCCATTGCCTATAACGGAGCGACCTTGGGATAACGTCACTCTTGATTTCATCTCAGCCTTGCCCAAGTCAGATGGGTATGGTTCGATTATGGTGGTGGTCGATCGGTTCTCAAAGTATGGCACCTTCATCCCGGCTATAAGGGATTGTACGGGCGCAACTGATCTTCAAGAACGTGGTCAGGGGACTTCCACGTAGTATCATCAGCGACCGTGATCCATGGTTCACTGCAAAGTTCTGGACCGAGTTGTCGAAGCTCATGGGGTCGAGTTTGCACGTCTCGACGAGCTTTCACCCTCAGACCGACGGATAGACTGAGAGGGTGAATGCTCTATTGGAGCTCTATTTGAGGCACTATGTGAGTGCCAATCAGCGGGACTGGGCCAAGCTTATGGACACTGCCCAATTTTCCTACAATCTCTAGAAGACCGAAGCAACGCAGCATAGCCCTTTCGAGATCGTCATGGGTCACCAAGTCATGGCACTCATGGGTCACCAACCCTTAACGCCTGAGACGATAGCTTCGGGATACAAGGGGACAAGTCCGTCCGCGTTCCAACTTGCCAACGGGTGGCAGGACCAGCTTGACCTTGCCAGGGCATACCTAGCAAAGGCGGCCAAGCGGATGAAGAAGTGGGTGGACGAGCATCGGAGACCGCTGGAGTTCCAAGTTGGGGACTTGGTGATGGTGAAGTTGTTGCCACAACAATTCAAAGCGTTCCGGATAATTCATCCGGGCTTAGTGCGGAAGTACGAGGGACCTTTCCCGGTACGACGGAAAGTCGGGAAGGTATCGTACGAGGTTGAGTTACCACCGAAGCTGAAGATCCATAACGTCTTCCACCATGGAGACAACGAAGACCCTGGTCGTGGGGAGTCACACCATGCACCAACGGCGGTTGTGACGTCCTATGACCAGGAGATCGAGGAGGTACTCGCCGACAGGGTCATTAGGCGACGGGGTGTCCCAAACTACCGAGAGTTCCTGATCAAATGGAAGGGTCGTCCCGGGGAGAAGGAAGCTGACCTATGGAAATTCCGCGACAAGCTGAACGCGTTCAAGGGACAGGCGACAAAAGGCAACTGGGATGGTGAGCTCGGTTGATGGGGTTATCAACGGCTTTGGTGGGGGAGGATGTAACGTCCCACTCCTCCTCACCGAGCACCATGGTGGCTGGGCGTGGACTTTTTGCGAAACGGCGCCCAAGGGGTGTCCCTAAGTGGTCCTGGACCACTTACCCCCTAAAGAAGCTTATCTACTTTACTCATTCTGGCAGGAGGAGACATGGATCATGCTTAACTTTCATACTGGGAACTTAGCCCAATTTGGACTAAGTACTTGGCATATCTACGGGCTGGATTTGGGTAGACAACATTTTTGGGCCTTGAAGGCTCCCTTTACTGGAGTGGGCCCTTATAATAACCAGCTGGGCACGTGGGGCAACCCTCTGAGTATTTCCTCCTTCATCAGTGTGCAAGTGGGCAAGTGGGCAAGTGGTGCATGGGAGAGAACTCAGCATCAAGCTGCATGGTGCCTTTGCTGCTAGGATAGTGCATGAGAGACACTTGTGCATAGCTATGTGCATTACTTTGTGTATAAATAGGGAATATTTCTGTATAGCATTCAGCACAGATTCACTTGAGTCATTAATGAAAAATCATTGCCTCAAAATCTCTCTCTCTCTTCTTTAAAGCTTTGTATACTTAGTTCCTTTTGTCTTGTGTTCATCTTAGCAACATCAGTCACACTTTCCTTAGTTTCTGGCAGCCGGGCTTAGTTCCGACGGATCGTGAACGAAGCAGCACACAGGGTTGACATAGGCGGTTCAGTGCCTAAGTGTTAGCACGTGACAATTGGTATCAGAGCCTGTTTCAGGTTTGAAATACGCTAATCGAGTCAGGCGGTGCGAGGCAAAAATCGTATCACCATGGGGAAAAATGACGATGCGGGTGTTCAACAACAAGAGGTGTCGGAGCAAGGCAAGAAGAAGAAAACCAGAGACACATCGGTGGGGAAAACCCCACTGTCCAAGGCGGAGTTTGCCAGGGTTCGCACAGCCATCGGAGATCTGAGCGACGACATAACCAAGATGGAGCCCAGGATGGACGATGTCATCGCCAAGCTTGGGACCGTCGAGACTACCGTCATATCCCAGGAGGGACTTCGCGACGATCTGCAGAAACGAGGTGGGTCAGATCACAAAGAAGTTGTACGGTAAGATCTAGTTACAGCAGACACGGTGCTCTTTAAGGCAACGGTGGCTGGGGGAGCCACGTTTCGGGAAGGCCCGAAGATCAAAGTACCGGAGCCCCTCAGTTCGCAAGAAAACGAGGCACGAAGGAGCTCGACACCTTTCTGTGGACTGTCGAGAGGTACTTATGCGATGCATCCGGAGGACGATGCCTCAAGAATCACTATCGCAGCCAAACCATGCATCTCACTGAAAACGCAATCCTTTGGTTCATCCAAAGCAACTTCTTCTGCTTTCTATTTTTGTTGGGGTAAATCGGTCATTTGGTTCTTCACAAACAAAATGGGAGAAAAGATGGTTGTAGGTGGTTATTCACAAAATGACCTATGTATTAGGTAGTTCCTTGCAACTTTTCTTTTTTATATTTTTAACTTTGATTACAAGTCAATGATTCTCCTCTTTGTACCATGTCGGAAACAACCAAAGTTAACTACACATGTAAAAGCTCACGGCTACTACACATAGAGCTTAAGAAAATGCAATCTGACAACTTCATGCAGCCTTTTGTTTCCTTCACCACAGTCAGTTCCACAAGAGCTCTACATAGATAGAATTTACCTCATAGACAAGTAGAAAATCAGAAGCAGAAATATTGTTGATCTCACAGGTGCCTCCCATGAAGCCAAAAGTTGAATATTCCTTGCTAATAGAATCACGGGGGAAAGCAACTCCTGTATAAAGAGCCCAGCAGTCAATTACAAAACCTATGAAAGGATGGATATCAAAGAAAAGAAAACAAGGAAGATGTGGGCTATGATACTCAAACTCTTTATTTCACCTCAAATACCCATGTCAGACACTCAACACCCTAACATAAGTATGAACACTTTGACATATCATTGTAGGCACAAAGCATGCAAAATTATCACAAAAAGGAAGCTATAGTTTGTGTTACTCATGACTCTTTGCTAAACCTCAAGTACGCATGTCAAACACTCTAACACTCTAACATAAAAATGAAAACATACATATCATTGGAGGTCAAAAACAGGAGAGAACCAGAAAATGATTCATATGACACCTAGATCCGTAATGGCGTAACCTATGTTGGACACTTTAGCCCAAGTTTGAGTAGCATATGGAAACAGTCAAAGGCAAAAGATAGTGATATTCAGAGTAAATATATAGAACCAACCTCAGCCTAAACAAATAACTGAATGATTATTTATACAAGCACATAACCAAGTATACAGAAGTTCCTAAAAGTCGGATCCCAAATCAGATATTGTGCATATTTTCATATAAGATTAACAATGCAAAGCAATTCTCAATGACTTCACTAAGAGCTGAGATAAGGCATCCAAAGTGTTTCAATTCCTAAGCCAATATAGCTTTAAATTGGTAATTGTTATGATAGTGAACAAATAAGTTACTTAAAAGTACATAATCTTACTCGCTCCAATCTCACCAGAAAAATAAAGAGTATACTTAAGAAATTTAAGCTCTCTGTAGTTCGTGCCAAAAGCTATATGTGAAAGGAATGAAACCAGCTGAAATAGAAAAGTTACCCTCATGACAGCTAAATTTGTATCTATCCCATCTACTTTCACTTGGTTGACTGTCTCCTGAACTGCTTCAGCCTTTCCTGTATCCAGTTTTGATTGTTTTACTGCCACTTCTAAAGTATCTGTTTCCCCCACACGAATATATCCAGTGGGATATATGGCTCCCTCGTCAAATTCTAAATATTTCTGAACTAATCCCAATCTAATTACTGATAGAAGTGAAACTGGGATAACCATAACATGGTGTTCTGCAATTGGACTACCAGATCTATCAGTTTGAACAGTATCCGTTGTCAAAAGTGCCAAGCAACTTGATAGAGTTTCTAAAATTGTATCTCCACCAGGAAGATTTTCAGCGAGGTTAAAAGTGAGCAATGTTTTGTAATGTGATGAGAAGAAGTGGAAAGCCTCTCTAACTGCACGACACCGGAATATGCCCAGAATAGCTCTAGCATTTGCTTCAGATTTCTGAATTCCTTTGAGATTATGATGGCGGGTGAATCTGTTAGCATGCAAAATTTCTAGGGTGATATCCAACCAGTAGTCCCGCCGTGAACTTCCTTTAAATTCAGGGAACTCCAGATACACAGGCTCTTCTCTGTAAATATAACAGAAGTTAGGAGAAATTTATAGGTAATACTCAACATTGTATCATATGATATTCAATGTGATCATATTGCACATAGGTGGTGTTTACTTACTAGTAATGCAATGTAATCAATTTATAGGGTATTGCGTGGTGGAAAAAGAAGGATGGGGAGGAAGGAGAAGGGAAATATGAGATTGATTACACCATTCGAAGTAATCATCATTACATGGGTAAAGTTAAGCAATTGTGATTACATTGGATAGTGCAATCAATCCAACTTTTCTCATCCCTCTCCTTCCACTCCTTCACTTTTCACCCCACATCTACCCTATAAAATGATTGCATTGCATTGCTAGTAAGTAAATGAGCCCATAGTGTACAAGCAAACTGGAAGTGAAAGGCAAGCACAAGTCAAGTCTGTTTTAATTTATCCTCCAAGATGATTCTACATGTAGACAGATCTGTTTTCAAGTGGACATTGCATACCCCAAAGAATTTGACATTTCCATCATACAATATGAAAGTGGTAGCTAGGCTGAAGAGCCTTGAGGCTCCTCCTACTGTCAGTCAAATCAAACAAAGAATTGATTGGTTTTCTGTATCTGAAATTTGCCCCCTTAATGAAACACATTGTGTTGGAGCAAAATAGGGAGCTGGTAGAGCTCCACCACTTCCAACCTTGAGGTTCGGGATTGGAGGCTCATCCCCCTCAATTTTTATCATTGAGGGTGGATGAGCCCTTGGGCCATTCCCTACCCCTTATGTGGCCTATCAGCCCAGCTTCCTTGCCTCAATCAAATAAACAATTTCTTTAGTGGAAAGGAGCTCACCAGGCCATGCTGAGATTCCAACATGCTGGAGAACTGGTTGAGTGGGAACAATACCATCAACATCTAGGATAATCTCCCCCTCAACAAGTTGGAGATTAGGCGAAGCTCCTAATGCATTTTTTGCAGTTTTGATCACCCTGCAAAATACCAAACTATCAGTAGAGTTCTCCACCAAAATTACTTTCCTTGCATGCATACAATATGCCACTAGTAGTACAAACGACGGAAGACTAATCTACTAGTGAAGATATCTATCTAAGCTAGATAGCAGTTGATCCTATACAACTACCCATGGATGCTTCATACATTTACTGCTAATGACCTTGGCTACATTAAATAAGTGATGAAAAACAGGGTTAAATCGCCCTCCCCCTTTCTTTTAATGAGTGAGAAACAGAGTCACCTAGTTGTCCTATGCTTTACTAGCTTTCTTCTTATATAAAATGCAGTGCAATTTGTTTGAGGTCATTAATCAGACAGGAACAACCTCTTCATAATTGCAAAAAATATGATTGCAAATATGTGGGAGTCTCGCGAGAGGCACTAGAGTAATTGTATGGATGGATGAAAATTAGAGGTACACAACCCAAAAAGTATGGTGCAGTATGGCAAGATAGAAGGAAGACTGAATTTTCTCCTTATAACCTGTGCCATAGGGTTCTCGACTCCGAAGGGATACACTAGAGTAATCGTATGGATGGATGAAAATTAGAGGTACACAACCCAAAAAGTATGGTGCAGTATGCCAAGATAGAGGGAAGACTGAATTTGCTCCTTATAACCTGTGCCATAGGGTTCTCGACTCCAAAGGGGTACACTACCCCCACTTACCCACCAGAGAGATAGTTAGGGCACCAAGCAACCAAACCTCTATTCCATCCACACGCGTGCACACTCACACCCTCTGCCTTGGGGTGTACACACCCAACTACCACAGTGATCCCTCCTACCTCTTCCAAACCCAGACCACAAAGAGTTCCTCATGATCTCATCATCCTCTCAAGATGATTCGAAAGAGAAAGATAAATTAATTTTATATTTTTTTTCTTGTCTTACACTAGAGTTAACTTTGATATTGACACCATCACACCCCTAGTAAAAATCTCTCTTTCTTTTTATTAATGTGATTGAGAAGTAGCTTGTGTTCATTGATTTTTTTGGGTTGTTATGACTTAAACTTGATAAAGGCGCTGCCAAAAACAAAACAGAACATATAAAAGTACTTGATAAAGGTTTGATGTCAACAAAAAAAAGAGCTCAGTCACCAAAGTCAAAAGCCAAACAGCTTAAGAGGCAGAGAAATACCTGTCAAGACTTTGGAGATACTTATCATATATAAGAAAATGAAGTCTATGACCTGAAGAGCTTGTCAACGCATCAAAGAGATTCTGGACAGTTATTACATCTGCAATTACAGCGCAGCCAGGTGCAATTCTTCCAAAAGCTTCTAGCCCAACAGTTTTCTTGTTGTTAACCCTGTGATAAAGAAAGAAAAATTAAACATGAATCTAAGCAAATCAAAAAATGATATAATTGCCGAAGAAACATCATTCCTAGCCACAATATCATGGACATAAAAAAGAAACCAACTCGTTAAATTTGGAACCGCGTGTAGAACCTGAATAGCCATATCAGTTGAACTTGAGTAAAACAAAGACCATCCGTCGTCATCGTCAGCCTCTGACTTACTCAACAAAGCAGTTTCCTATAAAATACATTATATATAATCGGCCTGTTATATATATATCAATGGCATTCAGGTGCTTGTCGAAGATTGTGTCGTATGTAACTCGGGCAAGCTTCGTGAGCTCCATGTGAAAGTTGTGGATCTCATCCACGTGCTCAGTGTGAAACTCTTGAAGCTCATCCATGTGTTCCATGGGAGCTTCAAAGGAGCTCCTCAATTTGGATTGTGAGTATCTCACACAATTCTTCAGTATGGGGAAGGAGGGAGAGAGAGCGATGTTATAAAAAGAAGAAGATGAAAAGCAAAGCTGAAATCTCTTATTTGTTGCCTTTATTTTACTCGCTACAATAATAAATAAAAAAAGAAAAGGATATTTATTAAAGTAATGCTCCCATGCCATTATCAAAAATTGTGTTCTTAAGGAGTTTAAAAGGCCAATGCAAAGACAGAGTAAAGAGGAAATTCAAAACACTATTTAATGGCTCGCACACAGATTGCTCCAAATCAAGAAGAGGAACAAATAGGAGGAAGAAACATTTAGAACGTGAATTAATTGTCCTAAAATTCACCTTGTTGTTTAAAGAGCCCTTGCTCAAGAATTCGCCAGCGTGCAATGAGCCTCAAATCTGCCAAGCATATGGAGGGTGAGACTTGAGAGCAGGGGATGAGGATTGGGACAAGCTATATAAAGGGGATATAACAGGTTTTTGAAAGACAACTCATTTTTAGTTGATGGAAAATTATGATAAGGGTAAATATTTTGGTATCAATTGGGTTAAAATAGTGGCATTTACCAATCATGTAATATTTGAGATATCCCAAATCCTCAATTTGCAACCGAAGGTACTCCACAACTCTAGAAGGGACAACCCACATATCTCTCAAAACACAAAATTCACCACTCCATATGAGTTGAGCAAAATCGCGAGTAAGGTCCAATGTTGAAACTAATATAAGTCATTAGTAATGTCCTCAAAAAGGTTTCATATCTCTGACTTTTCTCGTGTCACAAGTTTTGATTGCTTCCTCGTTGTTTTGCTATACTAATATAATTCATTAGTTATATCAAAAGGGGATTGCTAAACGTAAATCTAAAATTACTTAACGCAAATTTCTTTTTCCAAAAATACCCCTAGCACAACATAACAGTAGCACACTCCCCCTTACCCTACCCTTTCCCCCTCCTCCTCTCTCCTTCCATGTCACGATTTAGTAGCAGTATAATCACTTCATTTGTTTTGAAAATTTGCAATTCACATGAAAAAAATTGTTATCCTTCTTCTTCTGGTTAATCATAAGGCCCCACGAAGAGTGATGTTAGTGAGTATTTTGTTCCTGTATTCGTAGTTATCGTTCTTCGGTGTCTTACTTCCAATTTCCTTGTGACCCATAGTTTAGTATCATCAATTTAAATACGAAATAGATTGAAGACGGCAGTGGTCACGGTGTGGGTTTGACGACAAAGTCCAACGACAAAGTGAAGGAGAAGGAAGGATGGCTGGCTGGAGATGCAAATTGAATCCACCCACTTCCCTTTAATGCAACCCATTTTCCTAATTCAACCCACATCATAATACTAATCCTAAGTCAATTGAAGAATGATATAGGAATCAACCGCCAAAGGGGGAAAAACTGCAATTTTATCATAACATCAATGTTTGCTTCAGAAAAATGACCATGATGATTTTACTAATCTTTCATCGGAAACATGTGATTTAATTAAGTCGATGAATATGGATGCTTAAAGTTTGATGAAGAAATTTAAGAGGTAAAAGAATAATGGGAGAGAATTGTGTTTAACTAAAAAGGGGTATTTTGGGAAATATTATGCTAAAAAGATTTACGTTTAATAATTTGACATTTATATTAAGCAGTTCCGTTTCAAAAATACCTGACACCAAATGATTTAGGATACTCATATAAATTCATAATAGGGTATTCAATATTTCCGCTTACTCCTAATTTAAGAAGAGAAAAAAAAAAAGTTGCCCCAAGTTCCCCAAGAATCTATACTAGCTTGCCTATAGCGGGGAGTCGGAGTCGGAGTCGGAGTCGGAGTCGCAGCCGCAGCCTGGCACATGCATTGACCCATCTCCACCAAAACCCCTAACCAAAGCCCACACAGACAGAGCTGCTACTTGCTGGAGTAGTACATCTTTGAGTGAAGCAAAATCAAAATGTTGTGCTCAACAATAACAACATCATCGTTATCGCCATCCACTTCCGAGGTTTGCCAATGGCTTTCAATTTCAAAGACACCCATTGCAGTCACCCCTTATTCTCTCTCCTCAAAACCTCCTTCTTTTGTTTCTCTCCCATCCGTTCTCCCTTTACGCATTCACCGACGACCCTTTTCGTTAAAGGCCAAAGCAACTGGAAATCCAACACCAAATAGCGACAACAAAAAAAGAGAGCAATTGCCCTCAAATTCACCAACAGAGGAGTTTGAAGAAGTAGAAGAAGATCTGCCATGGATACAAGAGAAAGCTTTGGATTTGGTTGAATTTACTGGGTCCTTAACACAGGCTATACCAGGTCCCAAAGTTGGTCAGAGTTCTTTGCCTTGGGTTTTGGCCATTTCTTTGGGTCTTTTGGGAACTACTTTTGTTGTTTCAGTTGTTAGAGTTGTTAAGAAGATGAACTCTCCCAAACAGAAACGCAGGAAAATGGTATAATTCTTTTTGCACTGCTATTTTCAATTTCGCCAATGTTCATTTATTTATCTCATTTTCTGAGTTGATAGCCTTATTTGCATTCTGGTTGTACTGTTGCTGTTGGAATTTGCTGAATTGCTACCCTCTTATATGTCAATTGAATTAGGCCACTTTAAGAATAAAAGGGTGATACTAGTGTTTAATCTGATGATACTAAGTAAACATTTAAATATCATCTTGTCTATGTCATTGTTCCTTACATTGGTTAAAACAAGCTGAGGGTATTAGATATTGTCCTTGAGGGGCTTAGTCAAAACTGTACAAGCTTCCCCAGTTATGCTAGGATAAAACAAAGGAGTTAACGAGATTGATTGTTCAGTTTTGACCATTCATGTGATGATGTGAACCTCAAGGGCACAGGGTCCTTTGTGGCTTCGGCCTGTCAACACTCATGTCACCGATTCAATGTAGCTGCCTGACCTCGCTTAGTCAGTTGTATTCTGTTCCCTCACCAACCTGTGCCATTTATCTAAGTTAAAATGTAATGTAATTGGGATGTATTTTTCAATTAATGACATTTGCATAAATATAGACAACATCTTGGAATTTTTCTGTTACATGCTAGCTATTCCATGATGAATATCATGTCCTTTCGCATGTAGAGAAATCCTTTGCAACAGAGACAACATCGAGTTTTTCAGACTCATTCACTTAAATGTCTGGGCGTATTTGTTTCCATACTCGGTGGCTTTAATTATGCTAGTAATTCTGACCTATATGTTATGTGGGGGCCTCAACTTCACTCTGATTTGATTTCTACAGCTTGATAATCATGAATCATGTGATACCTTTGGCACTCTGACCGTTTAGATGATGGGCCTGCTTTTGGCTTCAGGGGGATGGTTGGGGTAAATACTGATAACTGGATTCTTAATGCAGATTGACAGAAATAAGACTATAAACAAATCAATCGATGATATGTTCAAGAATGGCAGGGCAGAAGTACAACATTCAGCATTACTGGACCTCATGAAGAAGGTGAGATAAGTGCTCATATGTAAAATATGTATTTTGTTCATCCGAAAAGGAAAAATGGCGATGGCCTACCTCTGTGAAAACATATAGGCCTTTTCCGTTTTGACACTTGATCCGATGCGCGACTACTGTCTGCAACTTCACAAAATAAGTAAGTACTGTAGTTTGTTTGATCAAAATGGCTTATCAAACTATCCACGCTTCGGATCC
Source organism: Tetragonia tetragonoides (assembly GCA_038025085.1). Classification (NCBI taxonomy): domain Eukaryota; kingdom Viridiplantae; phylum Streptophyta; class Magnoliopsida; order Caryophyllales; family Aizoaceae; genus Tetragonia; species Tetragonia tetragonoides. The sequence goes on from CM076145.1 coordinate 184,565, forward strand.
AGGGTCAAAACAGAAATAACCAATCCGATAAACACATGGGTAAGGTTGCGTATAACCAATTCCCCCTACGCCGCTTGGGTAGGAGCCTCTTTACAGGCACTGGGACAATGTTGATATTGATTTTGATGTTGAAAAAGGAATCTAAAAATAAAATGCATACGTTGATTTCAAAGTTGTAGATGGTAATCACAAATTTGTCACTCACTACAAGCTATTTGTGATAGTTTCATGTTTAAATGATTTTAATCTAAATTGTCTGTTCTCTTTAATTCTAACTTTCCAGTTTCCACCTGAAGATGGACATGTTTAATTTTAACTTCTCCCCCTGAACATGGTTTCCAATGGGCTAATTTTCTTTTGACTAACTTAACAATGAATTGGACATCACAATTTATGTGTGTTTTATTCCCCCCCTCCTCCCCCCCCCCCCCCCAAAAAAAAAAAAAAAACTTCGTTTGTTAGGAGTCAAAAGCGTACCTAGATATATTCAGTTGCGCCCTAGCAACTTTGATGGATGAACCTAGAAATAAACTCCTTATAAATGATGAAAAGGGTTGGAATAGAAGATCCCCTTGTCTAATGGCCCTAAAGGTAAGGAAGCTGGAAGAGGTGTCGCCAATCACAATTATTGTTGATTCTTATTGAGCTGTTATCAAAATTTTAAGCAGGAGGGAAGTTATGGATCAAATCCACACAAGTCAATCATATGCCTTTTAATGATCGATTCTTAAACCAAATCAACCCTTTTCCCCTTCTTTTTCATCATGGGGTGAATTAGTGGCTGCTGCTATATAAACTTAGAACCTGTGCCTTTCATGAAGCTGTATTAGTTTGGTGAAATAGTATCCCTTTGATAAGGTGTGATCCTGTTTACCAAAATTTTGGTAATGCACTTGTACATGGTATTGCAGAGCCTAATTGGTCTAAGTTTAATGGTCCGAGGATTATCAATTATAGGGATGAGATTAATCAAGAAAGAGTCAGCACGCTCTGCCAGTGTGAAAGAAGTTGTCAACATAGTCAAAGATATTAGGGGTTACTCAATCCTAGAAAATGCGAAAGAATATGGCATGAAGACCATTTGGTCCTGGGGTAGTATGAAACATGGCTTTCCTTGCCTCAAAGTGAAGGGGGAAACCAACTCGTAGGATCCTTATTGACTTTGAAAGTTTAACCAGGAACCCCAGGATAAGAATTTTTTCTCAAGATCTAATTTTCTATTTTTCATTATTAATTGGGGATATGGTCAATTTTTACTCTTGGAAATATTCAAATTACCATCTCTCAGTTGAATACTTTTGAATCACAAAAGTATGAAAAAGCAATTATTTGTATCCCCTTCACTAAGTCAATTGTTTCTTGCCTTCACAACCAAAATAGCTCCTTTTGGCTCTTAATCAAGAATGTGGTCAGCAGAATAACAAAATATTTTTTAAGGTCAGAGAAGCAAGTAAAATTTGGATCACATCACACTTCCTTTTCTGTATACCATCAGTTGTGGCATGATACTTTTTCTTATTCTGTTTGAAAAAGCAAAGAGGGGAAAGGGGGAAAAGAAGAGGAAACTTTGTATGGAAGTTCCAAAAATATTTCTGTATGGGTCTTTTGAACAAACTACTTAACAAGCTTTAGATATAAACATAATAGCTTGTATTTTTTTACAATTAATGATTCTGAAAAAAGTAGGTTACATTATAAGGATTTATTTTAAGTTTTAGGTTTGGTAATATTATGTTGGTTGGGATCCAAGGCACTTTGATGCTTTCTTATAACCCTGCCTCTAAGTCAGATGTAAAAATTTCCTTAGCTGCTTGGACAATGTTCCTCTTAAGGTGTCTTTTGGGTGACGAACATTGAATGTCATGAAAGTGAAGTCATCTCTAAATTTCTTTCATCTTGCTGTTTTCTTTTGTAAAGTATCCCTTCTCCTGAATGAGTGCTCTGAGTCTTCAGGCAATTTTTTTTTTTGACTTTTACTGTGAAATGAGCACAAACATTTAGTGGAAAGATTAATCCACTTTACAAACATCAGGAGAATTGCACAGCTGTAGCCCCTTGCTTCTCCCTGCTCGCTCACTGTCACCAGTATTTCCCTTGCTTACTTCTTCATTGGCGTTAGTTTCTTCTTAGATTCCTTCTCCATTCCATCTCTTCACTCCCTCAGTCCCTCCTATCTCTTACACATATCTATCTTCCCTTGTTTTTGATGGATTGTTTGCATATCCAGTCGTTAAGGATCACTGCTTCAAACTGCTCGTGACAAAATTCTGGTGAAGGAAGGCTTAGATATGTTATGTTTGACGCATATAGCTGTCTATTTACTAGCTCGGCGAATAGTTAGGTATATGCTGATTTTAATGCTGACGTTAGATTAAGTTCAGCTTCATGGCAAATTTGTTTGATGGAGGTTTTTGTTGGTGATGAGAAAGCCGATTGATGTGGCAAAGTGCAAACCTTCATTGCTCTTTTTTTCATTTTATTTTTAATTTTTTTTTTATTTAAGTAACTGCTTACCTTGGCGGTTTAGCCTTACAATCTAAAACTCGAATGGTCCTGTCAGTAGAAATAGTTTACGGGAATAGAACTCTTGAATGTACAATATATGACATTTTGATCAATATCTAGCTCACAATTTTTCCGATAATGATCAGTCTTTTCCGATAAGTGGCATTGAGCTCAAGACATGACGATATCTGAAGAATAAAGATCTCATTCTCTATTATCAACCATGTTGTTTAGATACTATTTCTACATTATTATTATTTTTAGATAACATGAGTGTCCAAGCTTTGCTTGACTAATCCCATGGGCCCTGAAGTTAACGACCAGGAAAACCTCCGTTGGCCCTGAGAGGACTCGAACCTGGGACCTCTGGAATACTTCTCAGAAGTCTTACCACCTGAGCTACCAGCTACCCCCTCAGGATTCTATTTCTACATTATTATTGTCATTCATTTATATCTGTATATCCTATAAAGCTGTAACTTTTGTCATATGATGAACTTTAAATCCTATTCAGACAGATTTGAGTATGGAGGACATTTTGCGGAAATACATTCGTTATACACTGAATGAGAAACCATTCAATGGAGACATGGTTGCAGACTTAATTCAATTAAGAAAAGCCTCAATGCTGACTGATTCCGAGGTTGCTGAGATTTTAAACGAAGTATCAAGACGAATTGTGGTAGACAAAGGTAAGTGGCAGTGTTTAACCTGATTTACAACATAGGAACTTAACTGCCTCCAATCTGTCTTGTTGTTGTCAATAGATTTGGTTTTAGTTCAACTCTTTGGTCACCCTGGATGTTTGAGAAATAACTAATGTGATAGAATTGATGTGCAACTTGCATCATTTGTCCGTACACAAGTCATGATTGAGGAAGTTGATGCTGTAAGGAAATTCTGTAACTAGTCCATTTCGTAAATATGGATGTTCAGTTTTATAGATGCTTCTTGCTTGTGTGTAATATACCAGGATTTTTTTTGAAGCACCAAACAGTTAATGCATTTCCAATCAACGATTTTAACTAAACCAACTTCGATGCGGACTTCCCTTGGCTTGTTGTGAGAGGCGCTGGAGTAATGCTATGGGTGGCTGTAGGGTAGATTGGGATTTTTGAGTACAAGTTGCTTTTTAGAAGGTTTTTATTTGGCAACTAAATAGTCTTTGTTTGCAAAGTTGAGATTAAGTGTGTCTTCTATGAGATTAATTTGTAGCGGACTAAAATGACTTCCGTTATGAACTTATTGTCTTCAAGCTAAAGCAGGTTTTTTCGGAGTTTGAGTAATGGGTTCCATCTGTCCTGTGTCATTGTTAATTAGACAACGTGGCTTACATCCCCCAACCCCAAGGTACCAACTCAAAAAGAGCACAGGTAAGAAAAAGGAAAAGAAAAAAAATAGAGGTCACATAGGCTGTTATAGTTGCCCTCGGCCACGTTGGCCATCAACATTCAAGATTGGTCATTCACACAGGCCACTTGTGTTTCAAAAGTTGAACCTACAAGCCATTGAGGTGCCTACAAGAGTAGAGTGAGTCACATAATCCAGCAAGGCGTTTAGACGTGTCTTCTATTCCTATTTTTTTTATCTAATTTTATTAAACATGTAAAGTATGTTACTTGACTAATATGAATAAAATATTTTAGTAATGTGCTAGCTCTTTCTATTTTGTTATGCCTCATCATCTCTTCGCGATCTTATCATATTGCAACTCACATATCCAAGTGATTCTTGTAGTTTTTTCAATTGTTGCAAGAATTTTTAGATTTTGGTTAATTTGTTATTGTTTGTTGATTTCTTATCATATTTTCTTTTTATTAATAATATATTATTATAAAAAATGATTCATCATCAGTGCTGTAAATATTATTATTGATAGTTTGTTCGATTGAGTTGAATAACGTGAATTTATCAAACAAGCAAAAAAGTGTTCACCAATATAATTTATAGACGACTTTCCTTCTAAATTTCTGTTTGACTACAATTATGTGCTAGAATAAAAGGCAGAAAACATTGAGTTTACAAAGTTTGGTTCTGCTAGTTGACAATGTGGATAGGAGGAGCTTATCTACAAATACTTTTATGCGAATTTTAGTAAAAAGTATTAAACAATCTTTGGAGTAAGTTATTTGGCGTGTTTGGAGAGGCTTGGATTTTCCCTATTTGCAGTTTAAGTCCTTTTAGAGTTTTTTCAGGTTTGCTCTGTAGAATTTCGGAAGGGGGAATGAGAGCAAGTTGTGGCGTGATGCTCTCCCAGCTACTGTTTGGTGCTTACAGATAGAGTGGAGTGCACAGCGGTTTTCTAGGCCCTCTTTCCCTGAAGCTTCTTGGCATAGCATCACTTATTTGGCGTCCTTATGGTCCAGGACAGAGGTGGCTTTTAGGAGTTATACTCTTTTTGAGGTCTCAGGAACTGGGCCAGTTTCCCTCCTAGAGGGTTGAAGACTTGGAGGACACCTTGTCCTCTTCTGCTGTAACTTCAATTTCGTGATTAATATATACATCTTTCTCCTCAAAACGATAAGTGAAATATAGTCAACTTCTTATATTTCCTTTCAAATTTCAAAGGAGAATAAAATTTAAATTTAGGGTGAACTCAAAGACATTACAATTTGCTTTATCAGAGAGCATAGTTCACTCTTTGAACTCAAAGACATTTTTTTGATAAGGTGGAAGTACTGCAGTGCTTCCAGGAAAGTAATGAGGCTGCACACTTCTGCTGCCCTAAAATGCATCAGAGAACAACACTAAGAACTTGTTACAGCCTCCTTTCAAAATAAAATGAACATGTTCTAGCTAGCCTAAGTATACGTTGCAGTTGGGCGATGCCAGGAAATTGGCTTGTTAATTACACAACTACTATAACAGAGAATTAAAACACCGGAGTTGGTGCCTTGTTATGATCCTTTTTCCTGCTGATTATTGGTAACAATCTATCTTTGGAAATGCTTCTCTAAAGCTGCTTCACTCCTAAAGTCATGCTGGTAACAAATCTTCTTGAAGTACTTTTTTAAAAGGGGTAGAAGTCCTTAAGCATGTTAGTCTGCATTTGTTTCATTTCTGATGGCTACTGACGCGAATGAATTGAAAGGTTTAACCCCATTATGGTATGGATGTATATGTGGGTTTGAGTGTGCTTTGGCATTTGGTTTTCTATCACTATGACTAGTGTATGCCATTTTCATTTCTTGATTATAGAAAAATCAGAATGTAGGGCGGATTATGCACACTTTTGGAATCTAAGACCACCTACATTGGATTGGACTATTGGAGTATAAATTGGGAGCGTCATCTCTTAAACTGACACGATAACACCCACCAAACATGGAATCCCCATTGTTTCCAATCGTAGTGTCATATACAAGCAAAGTACATGAGAATTTCATAGTATGAAACTGAGAAAAGAGCATCATAAGGGGCCTACGAAATAAAGAGAGTAGAAAAGAGAGGGGGAAAGAGAAAGCTATTGGAGATAATTTTATGTAGAGGAGAGTAAATTATGTGGATTATAGATGAAACTCAAGTGTATGCTCTAGTGTATTGTTGGATTTCATGTAGAGAGAAGAGAGAGAACGGTGATGTGGGCTTGTGTTGAAACTCCTATGTGGATGCCTAAATTAAGGTATGCACATTTCTTGGTATTAGCTCCAATCAAAACTAAACCGAATTAAGGCTTTAAGAATAATGTAAGATATTGCCTTTGTTTAGGATCGGGTGGTGTACTTGGCTTCGTTAGGAGCTTTTAGGGGGGTGCCCCTCGCTGAGGTGCAGCGTCATTGGGCCATTTGTTACTTAGTTTCTTTTGGGGGTCTCCTTGTCCCCTTATTTGTAATTGTTCAACTTTCAGTTTTAACTAAAATTTTCTTTATCTAAAGGAAATGTAAGACATTGCCTTCAATGTGATTGTACTAAAAGGCTTGATTTTGCTTTAGTATTGAGTGATGCCAATTCATTAGTTTAGGGGAAAGTGGGAAACAGAGTTGCCTAGTCTAATCCTTGTTCATTTATTTGTTGTAGAAAAGGTACTTAGAATTTTTTTTCCCTGTTGGAGATCCTAGATTCTTCAATCTGCCACCTTTCAAACTGTAGAATCGGAGGCTGTAGTGTCGGTGTCCCTACTTTGTTGTATATAAAATCCCTTACTTTTGCATGGTATTGGTACCCTCTCTCTCTTTCTCTCCTCCTTCCGCTTTTAGAAAAAGGTCTATCGCCCTACATGCATCAACCATGTGGGAAGCCCCAAAACCCTCTCACCTCTCTTGGTAACCTCAAACGCAGGTACCGTAACCTCAAATGCAGGTACCTGCGTGCACCTGCACTACTGTCACTGCCACGGTTGTGTCTGGCGGCCCTGCTTCCCACACCCCACCTCTTCCAGAAACCACAACAACCCTAAGACAATCATCCCCTATTGTCACCCTTCCATGACCACCCTTACAGCAATTCTCAGTGACCACCCTTACTGCAATTTCTCACTCTAATCGCATTTGTCAATCCATAATCTTCCCCCTTCCGATCACTCTCGTCAGCTAGCTGAACACTGAACCCTAAGCCCACCTTTGCCTCTCTCTCTCTCTTCTCCTCCATTCTCCTAGGTTTCTCTCTCCCCATCCCTTGCCGCACCACCGGCAACCACTCTAAATGTTGGTATTGCAGGTGGTATCCTTAAATTTCCAGTTTTGTCGTGAACCCCCCCCCCCCCACTTGATGTTGAGAAGAAAGAGTGCGTCATAAAAACTTGTAGATTTCCGAAAGTTGACAAAATTGTTGCTGAAGCTAGACAAAATTGACTCATCAGAAGGTTTCAGTCTGAGGTGGGGCTGTGAACTAAAATTGTTGCCGCATAACTTTTATGGTGGCAGTAAGAATGGAGGCGAGAACGGGAGTGGGATTATTTGGTCTTTCTATTGCTATTTCTTTCATTTCTTAAGATATAGAAAGATGTGAAAACTGTAAACATCAGTAGTGAGGCATGTGTAGTGCCAATGGGCTCTTTTATGGGCGAATGAAACATGACCTAACTATGTTATTCCACTCGTCAAATAGTCTCTCATAGCTGTCTTTTTAAAGGACTCCTCATGGTTCTTGTTTTAAGAGTTATTAGGTGTAGCTCTTTGGATATCAATTTGACAAAGCATGTTCTTAAACTTCTCTATATTGGTTGGGATATTTAGTTTAGATGTCTCTAACTCTCTATAGAGTAACAAGTTATCAAATACCTTTGTTTCTTTATGCTATTTGTCTCTTCATGTTGTTGGTATATTTGATTGACAGCTGTGTTCACTGGAATACTGCTGCTTTGCATATATTATTTGTGAAATTGGTACTAGTTTTCATATAATCTCTGAGAGTCTGAGTGTTTCAATTATTTTTAGGTCCTGTTGTCATGGATGTGTCTGGTTATACTGAAAAGGGTTTCCGGAGAAAGCTTGCTGTGCAGGCTCTTTTTGGAAAGGTGTTCTATCTATCTGAGGTAAGCTGCTGTATATTCAAATTTAATCTTTGACTAATTGTCCTGCTTTCAAATTTTGAGTTTTGAATCTAGCTCAGCTTTTTTGGCAGTTTAAACCCTCACTTGCACCACTGCCTCCCCTCCCCCCCCCCAAAAAAAAAAAAAAAAATTGTCTTCAGAAACAATTTCTTTTGGTATCATGGACATGGAGAGTTTCTGAGATGTGTAACTTAATTGCTGCATGCTACATACTTTGTTTAAGTAGATGGAACTATGTAAGTAAATGTAGTTCTTGTGCTGCCTTCTGTCATGCCAGTAGAACTTCAGAATGGGTATTGAAAAAGCAAGGTTTTAATGTCTAGTTTTGTCCACTATGTGTTCTCACTGCATTACTATTAGGTTTCATATGATAGAAAAGCTCACTCAGATACTGCTCCCACGATTTCTGGAGCTCATTTAACTTTCAACCAAGAACAGGGGGGAGAACCCCCCCCCCCCCTCCAACACCAGAGGTTATCCACAAAAGCCTCCCGCTTTGGTGGCGTCATCATGCTGGCTATTTCTCAATATGTTTAGTTTATGGCTTAAGCCAACTATCACCACCTAGTTTGGATCGTTAAGTATAGTAGCTTAGCTATGATTAATTAAAAGCCGAACAAAGGTTTTTTTGTTCAGGAAACAGAATCTGCAGTGAACAGCAAGTTTAGAAGGAAAAAGATGTAAATGGTTAATTCAGAAAGAGAAACATGCAATGGGAAACATATAACATTTATTGAATTAGCAAATAAGCTTGATAAATCAAACAAGTTAGCTGTTTTGTGCTTTTTATTTGTTGTGGAGTAAGAGGCATTGTATGCTAATTTGCTTTTGCCCCTTGACATAAATCTCAGTACTTTAATGTTAATCAAAAGGTTCTCAAGTAATTGTGCTCTGTTTTTAATCCCTTCTTTTCGGATTTACTTTGGAGCAGTTGCCAGAGTTTTGTTCAAGGGACAGCTCTTTAATCGTGAAGGAAATATTTGGGGTTACAGAGTAAGCCTCGTCTTATGTTGTGAGGAATTTGGGCTGTTTTCTTCATGCATTTGCATGTCCTAAGTTTCTTTGTTGGTTTCTCCAGTGATGATGCAGACAAGCTACGGATACACACCGTCTCAGATGTTGGAGACATGGAAGCCCTTGAGAAGATGGTTGAAGACGAATCTGATGTAGAAAGTTCTAGTGAAAGCTGATAATATACTAGTTGAATAAATGTGCATGTATGGACTTCAATTGGTGATGCTAGGGTGTCGTCTATTTCTTAACGGGATAGCCTTTCAACTGATTGTTGTCCCCAGCGAGAGCAGCTGTTAGCATGTTAGTAGTAGCTAAGCGATTCGTTGTAACTTCTAGTGAGATACGTGATGCGCTTGTGATACTTATACCTTACCATTGCAGTTTTGGGCGAAGAGAGATCAGAATTTGCCTCCTTGGTGCACCTTGTTCTATTATTATTATTTTGTGAAGGTAAAAGGAGGGCCCTTTTTCTGGGCTACCCTATCGTAGAGTCCAATCCAGTACTTAGCGGCACGCTAGCCAAGCACTTGAGAGCAAGGGGAGAAAAGGGGATGTTGTGTGAATCCTTCTCAAGTCCTTACTGTTACTGGCAAGTCCTCACCTTTCTTAATTTCTTGTGGTCACTTCCAAGTTCCAATTGGTATTCCTGTGGATATGGGGACTTTATTCTCTACTCTCGCTCTCTCGATCTGTCATGTTGGATGTTGGATGTTGGATGTTGGATGTTGGATATGTCGTGCCTTCTCCTCCTTTCATAGATGCTAGTTAATCAATTTCACTCCGAAGAGGTGATCATTTGTGGGCTTGGGCTGGACACGGGCCGGGTTTTTAATGAAAAAGTTGTCCAACGGACTTAAAATTTGTTGTCCTTGTCCGTCCATCAGGGCTCAAAATTGTTGCCATGACCGGCTTTATTAGCGGGCCGGGCTTACCCATGGGGTAATGGGATTTTTTAAACATTATTTTTTAATAAAATTTTAAGAGTTTTTCTTTATTTGCGATAAATAATTTTACTATTACTATGAAACCTCACCCCAAAATCAAGCGTAATACTCCACATAATCATGATTTTGTTATATTCTCATACAAAATAAGTCTTAACAACACAAACAAACAAAAAAGCTCCCAGATTTTTAAGTAAAACACATTAAACAGGCCGGGCAGGCCCGCCCACGGGCCACTTTGTGTTGTCCTTATCCACCCATTTATATAAACAGGCCGGGCTAAACCCGTCTATTAAATAATTTTTTCCCAAAAACTTTGTCCATACCCGCCCAAATTACGGGCCTGGAGGACCGGACTTTTCTGGTCGTCCCGTCCATGATCAGCTCTCCTCCGAACTAATGGTCGCTAGTATGATATTACACAAAAACTCATGACACAATCTCATGATAAGATGATTATTACATTTTGAACAAAAAAATACGGAATTGCTTAACGTAAACACTATATTTTTATCTTAGTATTTCCCAAAACGTCCTTTTTATTTGAAATACAAATCTTTCTACTCAACCTCATTTTGTCGTCAGAACTCTTTCGCTATGTTCATTGACTAAATCACAGTGATAATAGTTTGATACAGACTATTGTTATTCATTGATTATGATTTATGGTGGTGGTTGGATGGCAGTTTAGTGATGGAAGTTAGTCGGCAATCTTTGAAGGATTTCGAACAGCCCAGTTGAAGACCATGCCGGTCGCCTTCTCGTCAGCCACCACCAGTCCACCACCACCCTCTCCCCTCACCAGCCGCCGAGGGTTTGATTGATTTTGAAAACAAAAAGTACATATATTCAGCAAAACAACAAAGGGACACAAAAACAAAATCTTGGAATAGATACCCAGAAGAAAGAAGGAAGTGAAATTTGATCCATCTGCCATCACAATCTTTTATGTTTTTCAATGGCCAAGAACTTATCCAGTATTTGAGTAGATGGAAGGGCCGAAGAGATGGAAGGGATGGAGGGGAAGGGGTGGAAATATGCCAAGATATTTAGGAAAAAAATAATTTATATTAAGTAATTTTAAATTTACATTTAGCAATCTCTAAAAAAATATTGCTTTTGGACCAAAAATGTCCATAGAATATTATATTTTGAATACAGAGTATTACTTTTAAGTGTCTTACTATGCAATGACCTTACATAATACCTTTTGATTTATCCCAATATACTATACTAAACTTGATTTGTAATTCCAAACTCTTAACAATAAATATAATATATTCAATTTCAAAACAATACAAATAAAATTTTACGATATATATCTCAAAGATAAGACTAGATAATTTTTTTTTTTGAGAACCAGTTTGTTCTATATATCAAATTTCGGGCTTAATTTGTAAAGTAAATCGAGTTGTAATTTTAGCGTAGGAGCATCAATGTGATACTCATTCACTAAAAGGGTCTGAGTACGAGTACAAAGATACCCGGCTCGCCTAATTGATTTGTTTACTTGCTACTTATTTGGTAAGCTACACTAATCAATGCCCTGTACTTTTCCACAAATTGGTGTAAAATGAAACATATTAGAATATGTCATAATTTAGTTTCGTTCAACAACTCTATCCTAATTCCTACATGCTACTCCATTAGTGCTTGCTATAAGTCACAAGTTTTGAAGTGGTAAACGTGCCTCTTAGATCATAAGTAAACCCAACCATATTAACAATCACTTACGACTCTTATTTGTCATTAGTTAATTTAATTCTTTCTTCTTTTTTTTTTTTGTTGAAATAATTCTTTCTTCTAACAATATGAAAATCATAGTATGATTTTACTTCCCTACTTTGGTTGATTTATTATTAAGATTATAATAACTTGATACTTACAATGAACAAAATATAATTATTGTGCTAATTAAGAACCTATTAGTTTAAAGGAAAGACATATATATAGATATAAATCTAATGTATGTAATGAAAAATGGATATAACTTTTTATTTACATGGCTGCATTAATTTTTAGATTATTAATCTTTTTTCTAGAACTCTATCTAAATTTATTGACATATTGATTTTTTTTGTTATCGTAGAGAAATGATTGAAATACAATATAACAAATAAATAATGTATAAGTGAGTTATAAGTCTATTTATCAAAGACATACTATGTCGATCAAATGATTTGGCCTATGAAATTATTTTTATGCAAAATAATTTGAAGATAAGTTGGAAAGTCATAATTAATACTTTGGCGCTGATTTTTTTTTTCTTTTTTTTTTGCTACAAAAAAATGTAAAATAACCCGCAAATTACATATACCGGCAAAGTCAATCCATTTGAGATGGATTGACGGGAGTCAAACAGAGGAGTAAATCCTCCATGCAAAGAATGATAGATGATGCTTTATTTTCTTTACATGGATCAAAAATTCAAACACCCTTACTACATGATTATGGAAGTGGAATATCTACCGCTTGTGTTATTAGCACTCATCTCATTATTAACACACAAAATAATTACCAAATACATTTTTAACACCAATGTCGCAAAAGAATGAGGCATTGGTGAATGACTACAATAGGACGTGAATGTGAACCATCCTTGCACAACTTCACATTATAAAGTAGTGCGATGTCAACCAACAAGTGGTTGGTATAAGTGGTTCGACACTCTCATTCCTTAAGTAAGCTCGAAGTTTCGATTATCGTAAATGAAGAAACTACTTACCGGAAGCACTTTACCCTCTAGTGATCCGACACGGTGCGAATAACACTAATCTTGGCCCCTCAAGGTAAATCTTTGGTAAACCAAAAAAGAAAATTAAAAAAATAGTGCGATGTCAAGTAAATAAGTCTCTTCAGTTTCCACTTAACTTATCAATTACCAGTACACCTTGTTTAGAAAGTAGCAAAATCTACCTACTTGCTGTAATTAAACACAGGGGTAATAATTAACGTTGCTAAGCGTGCCAGCCAGGCTATGGGCATGGCTCTAATATAGGGGAGTGGACTACTTGAGTACCCTTCTCATTAGTTTTCATATCACTCGTCAGACAAAAAAAAAGAAAAAAAAAAACCCAAAGAGAAGAAGCTCAAAAGACAAACCCAGCCAAAATTTTAAAAAAATCAATCGAAACTTTCTCTTGCATTGCATGCTGGTGTGTGTTTCACCTCCATTTACAAATTACAAAACTTCTTGAAAAAAATAAAATAAAATAAAATAAAAAGCCCTAGTTTGATGGATCATAAAATGAGGAGAGGGAAACGACTAGAAAAGCTTTTGAGTTATGGTGTCCCAGTTGAAGTATTCTCAGGCTTCTTTGGTATGTGAGTTTCTCTCTCCTCCATTTATGTTTTTTTAGTTCTCCCCATTTTTTTTTTTTTTTTGATGATTTTGGCGGTAAAATTATGTTGTTTTGATGAAGGGGGAACTGTTCCGTCAGAAGGGTCTCTTACTATTCAAGTTCCTGACGATGATCCAACTAAGAGGCTTCGCATTACTCAGGTTTTTTTTCTTTTTTTTTTTCCTACAATTTTCAAGATTGCTTTAGTAACTCGACTCTGTTTGCATATAGTGTTTAATTAAGGTTAAAAATTGTGTTTGTGGAATTTTGATAATACATGCATGTTTGGATGAGAATTCATTTATCAATTTTAAATTTTGGTTCCTTTATAGACAATATCCTATGATAATTAGTTAATTAATTACAATATAAAAAACAAATTTTGGGGACCCTTGTGTGTTTCTGACTAGGATGTAATCATCTTTGATACTTTAAATGCCATGAAAATGTAATGGAAGACGATGAATTAGAATTGAGTCATTTGAGAAGGTGAATGTACACAAAAATTGACACAAGGGTACAAAACAAGAATTTTCCATGGTGTTAGGTGTCCTAAAGTCTTCATTTTTATCCTGGATAATCTCATATTTCATTTTTGATTGTTTTATTTTATTTTTGTTGTGATTGTATCTTTACAGGCCACCTTGCTACCAAAGCGAGATGCTAACAAAAAGGCAAGAAGCATTTTGTACTGCAAAGTACAAGACTTGTTCCCGGTTGCTATATGCTCCCTTAAATTGGAGTTACATGAGACATGTTCGTTAGACCTTGAATTTCCAGGACTCTGCCAGATCGTTTTCTCGGTTGTAGGCCCCCGAGATATTGATATTATTGGATTTTTTTTGGTGATCCTCCTCCAGCATCTAGCAGCATCTATCCAATGTACTCTTCTACTTGTGTCTTTTATTTTATACATAATGGAGCAAATATATGTCTACTTTTTTACTTTGTATGTTATTGTATGCTGTATAGTGATGCCCTAGATGGAGGTGCAGTAGCTGTTACTGAAGGAAAAGCTGTTTCAGAACCTCCAAATGCCCAAGATGGAGGTGTAGTAGCTGGTGAAGTAAAGCATCCTGACAATCCCCTTAAGGAGAGTAATGGTCAAAGGTATAATGGTTCTTGCTCTTATTCTTCAAATTAGTAATCCTAAACCTTGAAAGCCAAAACCTATGCAAGACATGTTTGAGATATGAATGTGGTAAATGATTAAAAAACAGTACAGGTCTACCTATAAGTACTTTCTCATATGAGTGATTACCTAAATGATTTAGATTTTGAAAGATAATTACCTAAATAATCTGAAGTCAAAAAAGGAAAAGGAGAGAGTTTCTTAGAGGATAATGCTAACAATCAGACTCTCAGATTATTTCCTGAGGAAGAAGAGATAGTGGAGCTGCGAAATGTCAATCAAGATGGGGCACCACATGCTAATCAAGGGACTGACCGTGTTGAAGGTAATGAAGGTCACTCCTCTTTACTAAAAGAGTTCTACAAGATGTGGGTAGTGTATCTTCATTTTGGTATTTGACTAATAAAAGTAATAAATAATACTGCTTTACTCTAAGGTTCTTTGATGACAGTGCAACATGACATATAAACAATGAGTGTTTTTTGATTTTCATTGTTTTCCAGTACTTGCTGTCAGCAGACTTGTAGCTCCTCATTTTGTGATTTCACACAAGTTCTGGCCTTTTTATGTTACTGCAACATCATGAAATCTTTGTTTAATAGAAGATTCATTGTTATCTTGTCACTTAGAAGTGGGACTATATTACTTCTGCAACATTTGTTTTTTCCGCATGACATATCTCATTATATGGCCCATTTAGACCTTAGGGATTGTAATGAGGCCGCCCGAAGAAGAGTTGGGCGACATTATAATATCTTTGTTTAGGAAAAGGAGCATCGTTACCTTGTCATTTAGAAGTGGGACTACATTACTTCTGCAACATTTTTTTTTTCCGCATGACATATCTTATTATATGACCCTTTTAGACCTTAGGGATTGTAAAGAGGCCCCCCGAAGAAGAGTTGGGGAGAGGTGATCACTGATCAGGAAAGATATGACCCTTTTAGTGCCTATCGAGGACATGACACTAAATAGGAAATCGGGGCGTGATATGATACATGCAGAGGATCCTAGCCAGAGTGCTGTGTTGCATTTTTTGGAGCATTTTCCTTTTGCATTTAGGTGTCTATCATTTGTTGAGTTCCTTTAGCACTGTTTCATTTGCATATTGTTGTTCACCACTATTTCTTTGTCTATTATTTAACTTTTAGGTTATGTATTGATGTATGTGTTTCTGCTTTAATTATTCACCCATCTGCTCATTCATGCATTCACTCATTTAGTCATTCTTTCAAATTACATTTATTCGACTCTCTTTCAAATTTTTCTAAAAAATCAAAATTGTTTTTGTTGGTCTATGGAAACAGCTGGGAAACTCACTTGGTTTTTGTTGCATGAGATATCTTAATAATTGTTTTTTTTTTTGATAAAGAAAAAGTATATTGATATAATTTTAAATGTACAGCAGGAGAGAGGATAAGGTATCTTCTAAATAAAACATTTACAGATTGCCCCAATTCCTCTGTATATCAGTTATAGAGTAATCTCTAAAAGCCCCCGCAGCCTTAGCCTATAAGGAGGCTAAATAAGTAATTCTCTCCCAGAGCATCGCAGGAGTTGCGGAAAGTCCCGTAAACACTCGTGCATTCCTCTCTAACCAAATGCACCACAAAATTGCAAAATAAGCATTGCGCCACAGCAACCTCCTCTCCTTACCACCCCCAAAGCCCCAGAAATGCACTTGTAAAAAGGCCTCAACACTAGAAGGATAAACAAACATCTCCCCCTGGAACAACCTACGCCAAAGACTCTGTGCCACATCACACCAAAGGAAAAGATGTGCCGAAGTTTCGCAATTAGACCGACATAACGAACACATATCTGGTGACAGAAGCACCCCGGGTCTTCTCCGCTGCCTTAAGTCGTTTGTATTAACCCTATCCAGCACCAAAGTCCACACAAACGCCTAGTTAGTATTCATACCACCTAGTTAGTATCTTAATAATTGTAATATTGAAAGTACTCACAACCTAGTTAGTATTCATACCACCAAATTGCAGTGTCGTACCTCGTAACTAATACAATCTAAGGAAGGATCAACTAATTTGGTGCAAGCTTGGCTATGTCAGTGTCTAGGGGATCAACATCAGTTTTACATACTTCATTCACCTAAAATCTATCGCCCTGTCACTCTTTATATTTATTAGCTTTTTCTATGAAACAATGCATATGCCTGCTGTTAGGGTGAAACTATTCAGGATGCTGACCAGCATGTTATGAAGTTGTGGGAAATGTTCTATTATCTGGGAACCAGTTCTATTAAGTTATTTATTTATGCCATGTGTTTATCCCTTTGAAAGTAATTCTGTTCCTGAATTGTAGGGATGATTGGTGAACTGGGCAACAACACCCACTTGGATGGTAGAGATATGCCTATGGTGAGTGTGAGCGGAACTTCTCAACAACCAAGGATCAGTGAGGGCACGGGGGTTGAATGTGGAGAAAAACCAGAAAGGTGAATTCTATCTCTTTGAACCTGAAGCTTTCTTACCAATCTTTATGTGGAGTTGTCTTCTTTCTTTGTGAAGTTTTCATGAAACAAAATGTTTGGAATAAACCCAGGTCTTATGAGAAAGCTGCGTTAGTCGATGAAGTGGAGCACCACAAGCCTACAGAGGAGAATAATAGTCCAAGGTAATACTTGAGTATCATGATAATTTGTGTAAGTAAACTTGTCTGTTGTACTTTCAACATTCTTCTGCCTGAAGTTTTGCTGTTTGATGAGAAGAAATGACCTGTTGTCATACTGTTACTGCATTCAATTGGATGTCCGTTAGGGCGAGGGCTTGTGAAACATGACGTTCCATCTTACCGTGGATTTGTTGTCCTCTCAATTTTTGTGCATCCCTAGACGGACTGCTCTTCGACTAATCTCTTTTCGAGTGCTCACTTCTCCAGAGTCTGGTGGCAAGTTTCCATTAGTAAATTAGTCTTCCTAGCCATTGTGTGTATAGTCCATCCCTACAAAATGGACAATATCTTCATGGACGTTATCCCTATAAATATGTCCTACCCTCAAGTTTCATCGCGTCAATTACATGAAAAGATTCAAACATAGTTTCTTAGATTTACTTATTGCTGTTCGATCATTAGGCTTCATTGCTACTTATTTGGATTTTTCATTTTATATATTGGCCTTTCTTCCAGAGGAGATTCTATGGAGGCAAACTGCCTAGAGACCTGTAAGGATAAGCAAAACCTAAAAGCCGAAAGTAAGACAATAAGAACCAATGAGAAGGCAATGTCTGCTGATCTTCTGAATTCTACCAACGAAACTCGAGTTGCGTCAGATGTGAATGAGGGAGTATGCCTTGGACGTATCAGTGAGGACAACAAAGAGGCTAACCAACAGGGTGAGGATGTTCTACCTGAGGAGGGTAAAAATGGGTAAGATTTTGATCAATTATTTGTTGTTGTGATGCTTCTGGTGATGACTTGTCTAGGCAACAAAATTTGTAACTGAAAGAAGCAAGCTATTATCAAATACACCCCACACGAATGTATTTACTTATATTACATCCTTTGGGAAAAAAACAAGCTAGCATTTTTTTGGACATAGAGTGTATTTCCTGATCTGCCACATACTGTTATCATACTGTTACTGCAGTTAGTTGGATGTCTAGTGTTTGGTTTAGTCCATTCGGGCTGGTGAAACATGACGCTCCATCTTTCCTTGGATTTATTGTCCTCTCAATTTTTGTGCATCCCTAGATGGATGGGTCTTCGACTAAATCTCTTTTTGAGTGCTCACTTTTCCCGAGTCTGGTAGCAAGTTTCTATTAGTTAATTAATCTTCATGGATGTATACATGTCATGTCTATTTCATTTTGCTGATTCATTTATCAAGGTGGTTGAGTAGTGGGTTGCTTTCCCCTGACTAGTTAACATGTTATTTTGTTTTTTGATATTCTGTGTCCCTTCATTGGACTCAAAAAAACAAAGATTTCCTATCCTGAAGCTTGATGTCGTCAATTACAAGATAAGATTCAAACATAATTTCTGAGAGTTAGTTATTGCTGTTCCACCATTAGGCTTCATTGCTGGTTGTAATTGTATGTGTTGGATTTTTTTATTTGTTATATTGTCCTTTCTTTCAGAGGAGATTCTATGGATAAGCAAAACCTGAATGCCAGTGAGGAGTCGATGTCTGCTGATCTTCTGAACTCTACCAACCAAACTCTGAGTTGTGACAGATGTAAATGAGAGAGTACTCCTTCTACATGTCAGTGAGGACGACAAAGAGGCTAACCATCAGGGCGAGGATGTTCTACCTGAGGAGGGTACAAATGGGTAAGATTTTGATCAATTCTTTGTTATTGTGATACTTCTGGTGATGACTTATCTAGGTGACAGAATTTGTAACTGAAAGAAGGAAGCTATTATCAAATACATGGAAAACTTCTAGGCCATTGGATTGGAATCGAGAAGCTTTCCATTCTCCTTGCTTAATATGATCATGTGTTTCTCTCTTATGATTAAGATCCTATGTAATTCTTTAATATGCCTTTGTATGACTTTTCTCTGTTGTTTCCGTTAAGAGTCTTAAGAGATTACAGTTTTGGCTGGCACAGGGATCTCTTACAAACATTTGAATTCTCTATCTTTGTCTTTTACAAAGTTTCTTTTGTCATTTGCATGTAGAATGTCATTTTCAAATTCATTTATCAAGGTGGTAGATAATTTCTATATTAATGGGGTTGCCTTCCCATGACCAGTAAAGATGTAGTTTTGTTCTTTTGTTTGGGATTTTTTGGCTACATTCTCCAGGATTCTTAAATAGAACAAAAGAAAGAAATAAAATCCTTCCCTCAGCCTCGGTCTTTCGATCAATTACCTCGGTCTTTCGATCAATTACCTCTTGATCAGTCTCAAATGTAATTCCTGAAGGTTACTATTGTTGCATCCTTAATCTTTTTAACTGCTCATTAGCTGTATGTGTTTGAATTTTCGTCTGTTGCTTTCTCCTTTGAATCAGTGGGGAATCTATTGAGGCAAGTGATTTGAAGTTAAAAGCCAAATGCAAGAAGAAAAGGTCTAAGCGGAAGTCATTGTCTGCCGATAATCTCAAGTCCACTGGCCAAATTCATGTGACTGAGAGAGTGGGCCTTCTACGCTCCAGTGAGGATGACAAGGAGGCAAACGAACTGAGTGAGGATGTTCTACGTGGAAAGGCCACAGATGGGTAAATTCTTATAAAATATTTTTATTATAATGCTCATAAGGTGATTGAAAATAAAAAAAGCAAGCGATGGTGATACCTAAAACACATTTACAGTGCTCTATTTGCTTTTACTAAATTTTAATTGGAAAGCCAAAATTTTGTGGCATTTTCGTGCGCACAGAGCATGTCACTAAGCTTGGCTACCTACGAGAGCATTGAAAAATAAATGCATCATTTTCTTTGACTGTCAAGGGACTGTCGGTTGTTCATTTTGGGGGCTGAGCATGATTTGCTAATGCTGATAATCTGATATACAAATACTGGCAGGCTTTGCACTTGAACGCGGACAATCGTTTTTGGATGTAATAATACGAGTAACACAGCATGTATCTCTGCTTGTTTTACTGTATGTGGCAGATTGCGTAAATTCTATACTAACTACCATACTAGTCTAATAGTCCTTCACATTCCTGGGCTCTTTTAGCCTCTTTGGTGCCCAAAAGGAGTAAAATCTCCAATCTTGGGTTGTCGTTGACAGCTACAAACCTCTTTTTTCTTTCTTTCTTCAATATATATTTAATAATATTGGTAAAGTTGGATTCGAACTATCTGTGTAAAGGTTCCTTCCTGGAGTGCAAATGGAAAATCTCATAGGATGTTTCAATATATTGCGTTGTGAAGGCAATTGATATTTGATAGTAATGGGGTTGCTTTCTCATTAGTTAAGAATTTAAGATATAAATTTGTTCTTTTATTTTGGCTGTGTCCCTTCGCTGGCCCGAAAAACGACAAAGATTCTTTACCCTCAGACTTGATCTCTCAGCCAATGACTTGATTAGATTCAGACTCATTTTTTTAAGGTTATTGCTGTTATATCCTTACGCTTCATTGCTGCTTATGGTTGTATGTGTTGATTTTTTTCATTTGTTCTATCTCTCCTTGCAGAGGAGATTCTGTAGAGGCAAACTGCCTGAAGACCCGTGTGCATGAGCAAAACCTAAAAGTTAGAAGTAAGAAGAAAAGAACCAATGAAGAGTCAATGTCTGCTGATCTGAAGTCTACCAACATAACTCAAGTTGCGTCGGATGTAAATGAGCGAGTAAGCCTCGTTCATATCTGCGAGGACAATGAAGAGGCTAACCATCAGGGCGAGGATGTTCTACCTGAGGAGGGTACAAATGGGTAAGATTTTGATCAATTCTTTGTTATTATGATGCTTCTGGTGATGACTTATCTATGCAACAGAATTTGTAACTGAAAGAAGCAAGCTATTATCAAATACATGTAAAACTTCTAGGCCATTAGATTGGAATTGAGAAATATGATCATGTGTTTCTCTCTTGTGATTAAGATCCTATGTATTTCTTTTAATATGCCTTCGGATGACTTTTCTCTGTTGTTTCCGTAAGAGATTACAGTTTTGGCTGGTACAGGGATCTTTTACAAACTTTTGAATTCTAAGTTTCTTTTGTCATTTGCATGTAGATGTCATTTTCAAATTCATTTATCAAGGTGGTTGATAACTTGATATTAATGGGGTTGCCTTCCCATGACCAGTGAAGATGTATTTTTGTTTTGGGCTTTTTTGGCTACATTCTCCAGGATTCTTAAATAGAACAAAAGAAAGAAATAAAATCCTTTCCTCATCCTTGATCTTTCAGTCAATTACCTCTTGATCAGTTTTAAACGTAATTACTGAAGGTTACTAGTGTTGCATCCTTAGTCTTTTTAACTGCTCATTAGCTGTATGTGTTTGATTTTGCGTTTGTTGCTTTCTCCTTTGACTCAGCGGGGTTTCTGTTGAGGCAAGTGACTTGAAGTTAAAGGCCAAATGCAAGAAGAAAAGGTCTAAGTGGAAGTCATTGTCTGCCGATAATCTCAAGTCCACTGACCAAATTCCAGATATGTCAGATGTGACTGAGAGAGTAGGCCTTCTACGCTCCAGAGAGGATGACAAGGAGGCGAATGAACTGAGTGAGGGTGAGAAAGAGGCAAAGGAACTGAGTGAGGATGACAAAGAGGCGAATGAACTGAGTGAGGATGTTCTACGAGGAAAGGCTTCGGATGGGTAAAATTCTTATAAAGTATTGTTATTATGATGCTCGTAAGGTGATTGGAAATGAAAGAAGCAAGCGATGGTGATCCCTAAAACACAATTACAGTGTTCTATTTGTTTTAATTAAATTTAAATTGGAGAACCAAAATTTTGTGGCATTTTTTTGCACACACAGCATGTCACTAATCTTGGCTACCTAAGAGAGCATTGAAAAATAAATGCATCATTTTCTATTACTGTCAAGGGACTGTCAGTTGTTCATTTTGGGAGCTGAGCATGATTTGCTAGTGCTGATTATCTGATATACAAATACTGGCAGGCATTGTACTTGAACGCGGACCATCGCTTTTGGATGTAATAATACGAGTAACACAGCATGGATCTCTTCTTGTTTTACTGTATGTAGCAGATTGTGTAATTCTATACAAACTACCATAATAATCTAATAGTCTTTTACATTCCTGGGCCCTTTTAGCCTCTTTGGTGTCCAGAAGGTGTAACATCTCCAATCTTGGGTTGTCGTTGACAGCTACAAACCTCTTTTTTTTCTTCTGTAAATGTTTCATTATATTGGTAAAGTTGGATACAAAGTATCTGTGTAAAGGTTCCTTCCTGGAGTGCGAATGGAAAATCTCATAGGATGTTTCAATATATTGTGCTGTGAAGGCATTTGATATTTGATAGTAATAGGGTTGCTTTCTCCTGAGTCCTGATTAGTTAAGATATAAATTTGTTCTTTTATTTTGGCTGTGTCCCTTCGCTTGACCGGAAAACGATAAAGATTCTTTACCCTCAGACTTGATCTCTCAGTCAATGAGTTGATTAGATTCAAACTCATTTTCTTAAGGTTATTGCTGGTTATATCCTTATGCTTCATTGCTGCTTATGGTTGTATGTGTTGAGTTTTTTCCTTGCAGAGGAGATTCTGTAGAGGCAAACTGCCTGAAGACCCGTGTGCATGAGCAGAACCTAAAAGTTAGAAGTAAGAAGAAAAGAATCAATGAAGAGTCAATGTCTGCTGATCTGAAGCCTACCAACAAAACTCAAGTTGCGTCGGATGTAAATGAGAGAGTAAGCCCCGTTCATATCTGCGAGGACAATGAAGAGGCTAACCATCATGGTGCAAATGGGTAAGATTTAGATCAAATATTTGTCATTGTTATGCACTTGTGCTCCTGATGAATGACTTATCTAGGAAGAGGTCTTTGTAAATGAAAAAAACAAGCTATTATCTCAAACTATTTGTCACACTAACTTATTTGCATATATTCATACGTTTGGGAACGAAAAAGAGGTAGCATTTCTGGGAGATAGTGTACCACCTAATCTGCCACCTAAAGCAACCATTTAAAAAATACAACAAGAAGTTTAAAGAAATAGATAGATTTTGACTTTCAAATTTGTTAGAGATTTTTCAGACTATAGTCAAAATCGTATAATATTATTCTGTATATTTCAAAAATGATTAACTGCTATAACATTAGACTGTATTTGATATGGAATATTTGTTGGCTTGTGGTTTAACTTCCTTACTCCCTTGCTTTAGGGTTCTGTTGCTGTTAATATGCAGTTTTGGCTGGTACACAGCTCATTTACCAACTTTTAAATTCTTTATCATGATAAAATTTCTTATTTAAATCTAGCATTACTATGTCGTTTCGTAATTCATTTATCAAGGTGATTGAAAATTACTGGGGTTGCTTTCTCCCGACTAGTGAAGTTGTAGTTTTGTTCATCTGTTTTGGCTAATTCTCCGGGGTTCTCAGATAGGAAAGTAGTAAAATCCTTCCCTCAACCTTGATCTTTTGATGAATTACCTCTTTATTTTACCTCTTGATCAGTTTCGAACGTAATTACTGAAGGTTACTACTGTTGCATCCTTGGTCTTTATAACTGCTCATTACCTGTATGTGTTTGGTTTACGTTTGTTGTTTTCTCCTTTGACACAGAGGAGAAGCTATTAAGGCAAACTACTTGAAGACCTGTGTGGAAGAGCAAAACTTAAAAGCCAAAAGCAAGAAGAAAAAAGTCAAGGGGAAGTCAATGTCTGCTGATCATCTCGAGTCCACTGGCCAAATTCCAGTTACATTGGATGTAAATGAGACAGTAGGCCTACGTTTGAGTGAGGACGACAAACAGGCTAACAAATTGAGTGAGGATGTTCTACGTGGAATGGCCACGGATGGGTAAAATTCTGATAGAATATTTGTTAATATGCTTGTGGTGAATGATTCATCAAGGTGATGGAAAATTGGAAATGAAAGAAGCAGCTTGGTGATCTCTATAAAAAATTACACTGTTGTCTGCTTTTATTAGATTTAATTTGTGGCATTTCCCTGTTATCAGAAAACATCGTATTTTCTTACTAAATTGTTGTTATCCTGATATCTTGAGTAATCATGGACTACATGATTGATTGAGTAGTATTGCTTCGTGGATAATGATAGCTCTAGAAAAAATGTTTCTCTTGGCTCTTGCTCTCTTGCATGTCATGAATGTTTACATTTGTATCCTTCTTTATTGGAAGGCTAGTGTTGGTTTAGTATAATAAAAGTGGTAGAATTTTCTGCTCTTCTCCTAACAGTTGTGTCGCTCTCTGTTTTTTTCTCATATCTGTGCACTCTCTGAAGTCCAGAGTTTCGTGGCAGGTTTATTCTTGCTATAGAGTTTAGATGGTTTTTTACCCAAGAGTGTTTTATTGATGTGGCTACTCTCTGTGGGAAGTGCTTTTTGTGAACACGCTCATGTCATGTCCAAGTTACTTTCAGTCCATTATTTGTTCAATGGATTTCAAAATGATTTCTAGTTCGCCGTTCTATTCCTAGGCTTGTAAATTGCTTATGGGCTGTTTAATTTTAACTCAGAGGAGAATCTGTGGAGTCGAACTGCTTGAAGACATGTGTTGATGAACAAAATTTGAAAGCCAAAAGTAAGAAGAAGCAGCTTAAGCAGGATCCAAGGTCTGTTGATCATCTCAAGTCCACCAGCCATACTCCAGTTACTTATGATGTAAATGAGCAAGTAGGCTTGCTACATATCAGTGAGGACGACAATGAAGCTGACCAACATAAGGAGATTATTCTACCTAAGGAGACAAGGGATGGGTAAGAATTAAGACGTTGATCAAATAGATTTTACTATGATGCTCATGGTGATAAATAGGCAATGAAATTTGAAAATGAAACATGCTGCAAGCCTTGGGGATCCCAGGCGATTTTTCACAGTAATGGTGATTCGTTGGGGCGCATTTTTTGGGAGCATGGAGCATATCATTTAAGCTTTCCACCTCAGCTAGTGTTAAAAAAATCAGTAAAGTTGATTTAAAAGTTGTTACAGATTTATAATGACTATAATGTTTTCTTAAATACAATTATTGTTACACATTTCATAAATTAATACGCCATCCGTTTCATGACATAAGACTATCTTTTTTTCTCTTTCGCAATATAAGGCACATTACAATTCCCTAGAAATTTCAATTATGTGATTTCTATTTGTTTCTATTGATGAAGATCGTTATGCATTTTTGTTAAATGCTATGTGTGTTTAATTCTCATGTGTATAGTAAAAGAAAATGTACTGTACATATCTGGCGAGGGTTCATTTGCCACCTTTTATATCCTCCATCTCGTTGTCCCTTACAAATTTAGTTTCTTTTTCAGCTCCCAAAACAGGATCTTGAATACTGTTTCATTTCAGCTTTCAAAACTTAGCATGAGTCATGAATCCAGATAGTGTATTGGTCTCTGTTTTTCTCGACTTTCCATGAAAACACATTGTCATGGCTTTACAGTTCGAAGGATGTAGAACATTTGAGGAAAAAAAAATCCGGGAAAAGAAAAATCGAGGATAATGTGATAGTCGATGAAAATGCAAGGAATTCTGATGTTCTTTTGCAGGAGAAAGATACTCAAAGGTAAAAAACTTCTTCCTTCAAATTTACTAGCTCCTGGCAAACTCCTGTCATTTAAATGTCTTGATAGTCATTCGTTAAAAATCTTTTCTTGTATTCAGTTTGAAAGAAAACGGTCTTCCCGTGAAATGCAAATCTGCAAAAAGGAAATCCAAATTACATTCTACAGAGGAGGCAATGAATCAATCAAAGGATGTGGGAAGTGGGAAGTGGGAGAGTTGAGGAGGAAGAGTTGAAGCCAAAGAAAAGGAAAAAAGTTGTTGAAAAGGATTGTCTTGTACCTGATCATGATAATGACATGAAAAAGTAAGCTACACCATGCTTTGATGTGCGGAACTGAGTTTTATCATGGTTATCTTAATGGCTTTTATTTGAAATTGTGTTCTCTCATATGAATATATTCGATTTTATATGCCATATTTACAAAGTCATAAAAAACCTTAGAGTACGTTTGGATACAAACATTTGATTTGAATACCAAGAATTTAATTTTTTAATTTGAAATTTTGCCATTCAAATTCAATTCGATTGTTTGGGAAAATAAAGAATTTCAATTCATTGATTTGAAATCTAAATTTCTTGTTTGGAAAAATGAGAAATTTCAACTTTAGAATTTGAAATCTAACTATTGTTTGGTTAGCTATAGAATTTCAGTTTCTTAATTTGCTCATTAAATCAAAATGATCACTATTGAAATATCAAAAAAAATAATTTTGGTAATCAATACTACAACAATAATTGACAGCTTCATACACAATAAAAAAAAAAAGAGTTTGAATTTCATTGGGAGAAAGAATTAGATAACAAAAAAAGAAAAACGAAAAAAATTACAGAAAGGAAGAGAATAATGATGCGACTCAACAGCAAAAAAAAATAAAAAAAAAAAAAAAAACAAAACAAAAAAAACAAAAAAAACACAACACACAAAATTTGGGTAAAAAAGGCCCCAATCTCTCTCTTAGGGTTCTTAAACTCACTCAAAACTTGAAAAGCCTTCAATTGGAGGATATTAAGAATCATAGGAGCCATAAACGAAAATTATGACACATGCTTGTTGATCTTGAATGACATGAATTTTATTGTGTTCTTCGTGTTCATCTTGTTGATTTCGCTTGAGCTGAGAAAAGAGAGAATTCGGTAAAAACGAGCAAGGACAAAAATCTTAATCTTGTTGATCTCGAAACCCTAGCTTTTTCTCCATTTTTCTTGTCCAAGAAATCTTTATTTCTTGTTCTTCGTGTGAGTTTTTAGTTCGAGATCGCAAAGTTTTCGTGTGAGTTTTCAGTTTCATGGCGGTTCATTTTGTCAATCAGATCGATGGAAGCCATAGCCTGGGAGTTGAGATCGCAAAGCTTTAATGGAGTTTCCATGGCTGACAGAGAGAGGAGAAGAGAGAGAAAGTGGGTCGACTATCAGAGGGGAAGAGAGAGAATATGTTTTAAGGAGCGAAATATGTGGAGCAGAGGGTGTTAATTTGTTGGACTTGAATTTGAAATATAGTGGTTCTGAGACTAAATTTGAAATTAGACCTTTGTAGGCTTTTTAAAATACTCAAGAATTTGGCCCAAATCAAAATCAGAATTTATTTGTTTACCCAAACACCTAATTTGGCCCAAATCAGAGAATTGAAATCAAATCATTGTATCCAAACAGGCCATTAATCAAATTGAAAATGGGATGTTGTCTTGGTTAGAAGCCTTGAATGCTTGTCCCGTTGTCACATTCCATATGCTTCCTATATTCATGTTCATAAATTTATTGTTTGTGTATCATTGCTACTTGTTAGATTTAAGGATCCATCCGATTTGCACGAATCTGGAGAAATGAAGAAGAAAAGGTGGAAGGGTCTAGTGTGGATTTTAAGGACAAAAATATCAGGTCAGCAAATTGTGGATGAATTTCGTTTTGAACTAATATCAAAATATAAGTATTTTTTTACTTCCTCACTATTCTGTAGCTCTTTCAGTTGCCATTGAGCTTATAAAGTTGTTTGCATTCAGTGACCATATCGGTACACCAATATCGGAGCACCAAATAAACTTGTCGGGTGTGCACGGAGTTGCTAGCATTGGTCGAGATCATGTTCTAGCGCTAGCTGCGATAGTTGACCCTTAAATGGTGATGATGCTGAAGGACAATGAGACAACTTTTTATTTTCCATGCGATAATTAGTCATGGTTGTGCTCTGTTGTAGAGATCGAAATCTTTTTGTTTGGAACTTCTCTATCTTATTTTGGTATTTGCTTGTAGGTGTGAAGAAGCTTTCGACTATGATAAACATTCTCTTCAGTGAAATTGCAATGTCACTACTAAAGTGCTTTTGTCGTGGACGGTCTTGGTCACAATGTAATCGAATACAAATCATTGGGTAATGTGTATAAGTATCGGTTATGTGTTAAGTGTCGCTCAACCATTGGCTTATACCTACTTGAGGTTCTATTCCACATGTTTTACATTTATTTAAACTATAATGTATGTATGTTCCTTGGCCTAAGTATGTTGTGCAACCTCTTGGCCTCGCCACTTCTTACAACGACCATAAGGCTGCAGGTAGCTGACTCTTAACAAATAGTGAGCCTCCTCAACCCTTCTGATCTCGTGTCCATCTTTTCTGCTAAATTAGGCAGTAATGGCTAATGGCTACACTAATGCGGGAATGTGAGCATTAATGTGGGCAAAGAGAGGCTCTGCCTGCTTTCCTTGGAGTTTAGGTCATCATCAGGACATATATGATGCTCATTTTCTTTGTGACTTGCTAACAATCGGTTTTAGGATTCAAAGCATGCGGGGTTTAAAATGTAGGTGGTACTGAGTCTACTGACTGTAGTCAATACGTCTAAATTAAGAAATTGGTACTGTAAAAGCTTGCAACATTATGGACCCAAAACCACACATTATCTGTGAATTTAATGAGAAACCAACACTTTATCTGTGAAATTAATGAGAAACCAACACATTATCACAACGAATCCAACCGAGGTAGCCAAAAATTTTACGACATAAGTAGGGGTACAAACGAGTCGATACAATCCCGAGCAGCTCGTGAGCATACTCGGCCAAAACTCGTTCAATGATAAACGAGACAAACACGAGCAAGGCTTGTTTATTAGTAAACGAGTCGAACACAAACACTTCTCTACTTGGTTGGTTTAGTATTTTCATAGGTTATATTGTCTTCCAAATTAGTGTGCTTGCCAGCCGCTTGTGAACGACTGGGTCAAAACATGCTCGATAAGGAACGAGCCGAAGCAAGAACACCAATATGATGCTCGTTAAATCAACGAGCCGAGCACGAACACAACAATACTCGGTTCAACTCAATTCGTTTAATTTGCAATGGTTGTGATGCTGGATTTCATGGCAAAAATTTATCTCACTAAGCTCTCTGTTGAATTGTCTGCAAGATTTATCTTATTGGCTTGCCGGAGTTGTGTAATTTGCAGAATAATACACGCGGCGTTTATTGAATGTACTCTTTAAGAGTTAGTTTGGTAGGGGGGAAGTGAGAGGGAAAGAAAGGAAGGGAAAAGAAATCTGCAAGCTTTCCCACGTTTGGTTTTAAAAATAAAAAGAAGTGACCGGAAGGGAAAGAAAATGATGAGAATGTTTTCCTATGAAATCCTCCATTTCCTTTCTTCCTTAATTGGTGGAATTTGGACGGAAATGGAGTTTAAAACTGTCATTCCTTTCATTTCCTTCCAAATCACATTAACCAAATGGCAGAAAATGTTATTTTCCTTACAATTCCTTCTTATAAAACCAAACGTAGGAAGCAGAATTCATTTCACTTCCTTTCTTTTTCCTTTCTCTTCTCTTCCCTTCCCTTCTTTTCTTTTCCTTTCCATTCTTCTTAGTATAACCAAACAAGCTGTAAGAGTAGCGGGCCTAGTGGTTGCGGGTTCCTTTCCTCATATCCAAAAAAAAAATAGGAGTAAAAAATAGTGGTCGCTAGAGGTGGCCAGTGGGCCGGGCTAGGCCCAAGCCCACCCTGACCGGACCACCGAGGGCACAAGCTGTGCCGACGAGGAGAGAGCCCAGGCCCAGGCACGGGCATGGCACGGTGCTGGCGGTGCCAAAGCAGTGCCTCCCTCCGAGGAAGCCCGGCCCGCCTTATAGCCCGTCTCTCTCCTCTGGCTTTCTCTCTCCCCTCCTTCAATGGCTGCTGCTGCTTTCTCTCTTCCCTCTAGCTTTCTCTCTCTCCTCTAGCTTTCTCTCTCCCCTTCAATGGCTGCTCTCTCTCTCTCTCTCTCTCTCTCTTCATGGCGGTCCAACCGCGTGCTTCACCTAGCTAGGCCCGAGGCCCAGGCCCGACACGGCATGGTACTGGCAGTGCCTCCCTCTGAGGAAGCCCGGCCAACCTGAGAGCCCGGCCCAGCTCCGACACGGCACGGCCCATGGCCACCTCTAGTGGTCGCCTTCCTTGTCCTTCCTTCTGAGCCGACTCTGTTCTTTTCCTACTAAATTAGTGAATTTGGACGAAAAGGGAGTTTAAAACTGTCATTCCTTTTATTTCCTTCCAAATCATATTAATCAAATGGCGGAAAATATTATTTTCCTTTCAATTACTTCTTATAAAACCAAACGTAAGAAGCAGAATTCATTTCACTTCCTTTCTTTACTCTTCCCTTCCCTTCTTTTCTTTTCCTTTCCATTCTTCTTAGTATAACCAAACAAGCTCGAAGAGTAGTGGGCCTAGTGGCTGCGGGTTCCTATTCCTTTCCTCATATCCAAAAAAATTTAAATAAATTACGAATGTATTAGACAACCCTTCTCGGTTTTTCACATCACCAGTTGTCCGAAAAAGTGTACGCCATTTCTTCTTCCCCTGGAAGAAAACCCAAAATACGAACCAGAAGAAGAAACAACAAATCAAAAAGCCACAATCAAAACTCTCATCTTTTGCATTGTATGCTAGTGTTTCTCTCTTCTTCTTTTTTCAATTTTTTATTTTTGATAATTTGGTGTTTCTCTTTCATTTACAACAACAAAGTCCCGAAAAAAAACATAGCCCTAAATTGATGGAGCATAAAATGAGGCGTGAGAAGAGACTAGAAAAGCTTTTGAGTTATGGAGTCCCAGCTAGAACATTCTCTGACTTCTTTGGTAAGTCATTCTCTATGTGTTTCTCTCTCCTATTTTTGAGTTATGACCAATTTGATAATTTTGGCGTTAAAATTGTGTTCTTTGATGAAGGGGTAACTGTACCGTTTGAAGGGTCGATTACTATTCAAGTTCCTGATGATGATCCACCTAAGACGCTTCGCATTACTCAGGTTTCCTATATTTATTTTAATTTTCAAGATTACTTAGTCACTATACTCTGTTTGCATTTTGGAACCCATTTTTATTAATTCCAAAATTTGGGACTTTTATAGACAGTTTTATATGATAATTAATTACCATAAAAATAACAACCTTGGAGATCCTTGTGTCTATGATACTTACTTTAAGTGCAACGTAGCAGTAATGGATGACCATGAAATAGAAACAATTCCTTTTTTTTTTTTTTTTTTTTTGTTGTTGCTATAGAAACGATTCCTTTGAAGAGGGTGAATGTCATGAGTGTTAAGTACAGTAGGGTTTGAAGCAATACAAGAATTGAGGCAATAATACAAAACAAGAATTCCATGGAATGTCTTAACTCTTAACTACGAGTATTAAATAGGGGATATATGGTGGTAAGTGGTAACATCATGTTCCTTTTTGTTTAGTTGTTTTATTTTATTTTTGATATCATTGTATTTTTCCAGGCTACGTTGCGACCTAAACCAGGTGCAAGCAAAAAGGGCCAAAGTATTCTGTATTGCAAGGTCCAAGATTTGGCCCAAGTCGCAATGTGCTCCCTGAGATTTGAATTAAGGGATACATGTTCTTTGGATCTTGAATTTCCAGGACCCTGCGAGATTGTATTCTCGGTTGTAGGCCCCCGACCTATTGATATTATTGGTTATTATTTTGGTGATCCTTCTCCAGCACCTAGCAGAATCTACCCAATGTATTTGCATTTTCCTCTTCTTCTTAATGTCTTTTATTTTGTACATAAATGATCAAATGTTTGTCTACTTTATTAATTTGTACTTTATTGTATGATGTATAGTGATGCCCCAGCTGGGGGTGCAGTAGCTGGTGAAGTAAGGCATCCCGACAATCCCCTTAACGAGAA
The DNA here is from genome assembly GCA_038025085.1 of Tetragonia tetragonoides. Taxonomy (NCBI): domain Eukaryota; kingdom Viridiplantae; phylum Streptophyta; class Magnoliopsida; order Caryophyllales; family Aizoaceae; genus Tetragonia; species Tetragonia tetragonoides. The sequence goes on from CM076145.1 coordinate 216,285, forward strand.
TAGTAGTCAAAGGTATAATGGTCCTTGCTCCTAGTTGCCCCTTTGTTTGAGTTCAGCCTGTCTTATTCTTCATATTAGTAACCCTAATCCTTGAAAATCAATAATATGCAGTACATTTTTGATATATATATGTGATAAACGACAAAGTAGAGTACTTTCTCAAATGAAGGTTTACTTAGACAATCTAGTTTTGAAAGATAATTACCTGACACCATCCATTTAAGTTTGATAATATACTGTGCTTTTCATTTTAAAGCTGTTAATCTACTCAAATCCGACATTGCATGTCCGATAACACATGAACCAACACTTGACAAGTGTTGGTTATTGCATTTAGCTTCACCTTTAGTCGCTTCATTAGTTCCTTGCTTTCTCATGCACCCTTTGATTCGGGGGAGAGTCGGGAAGATTAGATAAGTGAGGAGAAAACTTGAATTTGCTTCCTGATCAGCAAAATCTGAAGTCATAAAAGTAAAAGGAGAGAGTTTTTTAGTTGGTAATGCCTAACACAATCAATCTCTCAGATTATTTTCCGAGGAAGAAGAGATAGTGGAGCTGCTAAATGTCAATCAAGATGGTTCACCATGTGCTAATCAAGGGACCGACTGTGTTGAAGGTAATGAAGGTCACTCCTCTTTATTATAGAGATTTTACAAGATATATGTAGTGTATCTTCATTTTGGTATCTGACTAATAAATAATACTACTTAACTCTAAGGATCTTTGATGACAGTGCAACATGACATAATAAACAACGATTGTTTTTCCATTTCCACTGTTTTCCAGTACTTGCTATCACAGACTTGTGGCTTATCAATTTGTGATGTCACAAAAGCTATAGCCTTTTTATGTTACAGCAACATTATTTAATATTTGTTTAGGATAAACATTGTTACCTTGTCGTTTAGATGTACTGTAGGACTATATTACTTCTGCCACATGTGTCTTTTCTGCATGACATCTCAATATATGACCATTGTATAGCTTAATTAGGGATTGTAAAGAGGCCTCTCAAAGAAGAGTTGGGGGAAGGTGATCACTGATCAGGCAAGATATGACCCTTTTAGTGCTTACTGAGGACATGGCCCCTAAATAGGAAAGTGTTGCTTGCTATGATACGTGTAGAGGATCCTAGCTAGCAGAGGGGTGTTGTTGCATTTCTTACAGCATTTTCCTTTTGCATATGGATATCTATCGTTTGTTGATTTCCTTTTGATAACACTCTTTCGTTTGCATATTGCTGTTCACCACTATTTCTTTGTCTATTATTTAACTTTTATGCATTGATTTGTTTTTTTGCTTTTTCTATTCACCCATCTGCAGATCTGCTCATTCATGCATTCACTCATTTAGCCATTCATCTAGCAATTCTTTCAACTTACATTATACAACTCTGTTTCAAGTGTTCTCTAAGAATCAACATTGTTTTTGTTGGTATATCGGAAACGGTCTCTCTACTAGGCGACTGGATAGGGGGGTAAAGGCTGCGTACACTGGACCTCCCAAGACCCTGTCCTTGATCGATACTCACTGGGTTGTTGTTGCATGACATATCTCATCAATAATTGTAAAGTTGAAAGTACTCACAACCTACTTAGTATTTATACTATCGAATTGCAGTGCTGTACCATGTAACTACTACAACCTAAGGAACAATCAACTAGTTTGGAGCAAGCTTGGGGATGTCAGTGTCTAGGGATATCAACATCAGTTTTACAAACTTCATTCGCTTAAAACCCATGGCCCTGTTAGCCTTTTATATTTCCTAGCTTATATCTAAGAGCTTTTTCTTTGAGAATATGCATATGCCTGCTGTGAGGGTGCAAACATTCAGGTTGCTGACCAACTTCTATGCAGTTATGGGAAATGATATTGTTACTGGGAACCATATTTATGAATTTATTTATTTATGCCATGTGTTTATCCCTTTGAAAATATTCTGTTCCTGAATCGTAGGGATGATTGGTGAACTGAGCAACGACACGCACTTGGATGTTAGAGATATGCCAATAGTGAGTGTGGGTGAACCTTCTCAACAACCAAGGATCAGTGAGGGCATGGGGGTTGAATGTGGAGAAAAACCAGAAAGGTGAATTCTGTCTCTTTTTGAACCTGAAACTTTCTTACCAATCTTTATGTGAAGTGCACCTCTTTCTTTGTAAAGTTTTCATGAAGCAAAATGATGGCAATAAACACAGGTCTGCTGCGAAAGCTGCGTTAGTCGGTGAAGTGGAGCATCAAAAACCTACAGAGGAGAATACGAGTCAAAGGTAGTAAATCAGTATCATGATATTTTGCTTAATGAAACTTGACTGTTGTACTTTCAACATTCTGCTGCCTGAAGTTTTACTGTTTGATGAGACGAAATGAGCTGTTGTCATACTGTTACTGCATTCAATTGGATGTCCGTTAGGGCGAGGGCTTGTGAAACATGACGTTCCATCTTTCCGTGGATTTGTTGTCCTCTCAGTTTTTGTGCATCCCTAGACGGACTGCTCTTCGACTAATCTCTTTTCGAGTGCTCACTTCTCCAGAGTCTGGTGGCAAGTTTCCATTAGTAAATTAGTCTTCCTAGCCATTGTGTGTATAGTCCATCCCTACAAAATGGACAATATCTTCATGGACGTTATCCCTATAAATATGTCCTACCCTCAAGTTTCATCGCGTCAATTACATGATAAGATCAAACATAGTTTCTTAGATTTACTTATTGCTGTTCCATCGTTAGGCTTCATTGCTACTTATTTGGATTTTTCATTTTATATATTGTCCTTTCTTCCAGAGGAGATTCTATGGAGGCAAACTGCCTAGAGACCTGTAAGGATAAGCAAAACCTAAAAGCCGAAAGTAAGACAATAAGAACCAATGAGGAGGTGATGTCTGCTGATCTTCTGAATTCTACCAACGAAACTCGAGTTGCGTCAGATGTGAATGAGAGAGTATGCCTTGGACGTATCAGTGAGGACGACAAAGAGGCTAACCAACAGGGTGAGGATGTTCTACCTGAGGAGGGTACAAATGGGTAAGATTTTGATCAATTATTTGTTGTTGTGATGCTTCTGGTGATGACTTGTTTAGGCAACAAAATTGTAACTGAAAGAAGCAAGCTATTATCAAATACACCCCACCCGAACGTATTTACTTATATTACATCCCTTTGGGAAAAAACAAGCTAGCATTTTCTGGGACATAGAGTGTATTTCCTAATCTGCCACATATGTGATCATTAATAAATACATTAAGTCTCTTGTGGTTAGGATTGCTATGTATTTCTTTTGATAGGCCTTTGGATGTCTTTCTCTCAGTTGTTTTTGTAATTGATTACAGTTTTGGCTGATACAGGGATCTTTTACTAGCTTTTGAATTCTGTCTTTGTCTTTAAAAAAATTTATTTTTATCATTTGCATGTAATGTAAATGTCAATTTAAAATTCATTTATCAAGGTGATTGATAAATGATATTAATGGGGTTATCTTCCCATGACCAGTGAAGATGTAGTTTTGTTCCTTTCTTTTGGCTACATTCTCAGGATTCTTATATAGAACAAAAGAAAAAAGTTCTTCCCTCAGCCTTAATCTTTTGATCAATTACCTCTTGATCAGTTTCAAACGTAATTCCTGAAGGTTACTACTGTTGCATCCTTAGTCTCCTTTACTGCTCATTAGCTGTATGTATGTGTTTAATTTTGCGTTTGTTGCTTTCTCCTTTGACTCAGCGGAGAATCTATTGAGGCAAGCAACTTGAAGTTAACAGACAAAACAAAGAAGGAAAGGTCTAAGCGGAAGTCAATGTCTGCCGATTATCTCAACTCCACTGACCAAATTCCAGATACATCAGATGTGACTGTGAGAGTAAGTCTTCTACATTCCAGTGAGGATGACAAAGAGGCGAACAAACTGAGTGAGGATGCTCGACTTGGAAAGGCCACAGATGGGTAAATTCTGATAAAATATTTGTTATTATGATGCTCGTGGTGAATAATATATCATGGTGATTGAAAATGAAAGAAGCAAGCGATGGTGATCCCTAAAACACACATCCACTGTTTTATTTGCTTTTATTAAATTTTATTGGAAAACAACATTTTTGTGGCAGTTTTTCACACGTTCAGCATGTCACTAAGCTTGCCACCTTAGAGAGCATTAAATGCATCTTTTTCTGTTACTGTGAAGCGACCATCAGTTGTACATCTTAGGGGCTGAGCGTGGTAACCTTGCTAATGCTGATATTCTGATATACGAATACTGGCTGACATTGTACTTGAAGGCGACCATCTTTTTTGTGTGTATAATAGGAGTAACACAGCATGTATCTCTGCCTGTTTGACTGTATGTAGCAGAGTGCGTAAATTCTATACTACCATACTAGTCTAATAACCCTCCAAACATTCCTGAGGCCTCTTTGGTGTCTAAAAGGTGTAAAAATCTGACAGCAATTGTGGCAGCCTAGTATCCACATTTAAAATCTTCAATATTGGGTTGTCATTGACAGCTACAATCTCCTCTTTTTTTTTTTTTTTTTTTTTTTTTTTTTTTTTTTTTTTAAATTCTATTTAGTTTTTATGATATTGCAAAAGTTGTCAAAGTATGTGTGTAAAGGTTTCTATTTGGAGTGAGCATGCAATATCTCATACTATGTTTTAAGATATTGCCCTGTGAAGGCAATTGATATTTGATAGTAGTGGGGTTGCTTTCCCTTGACTAGTTAAGATATATTTTGTTCTTATATTTTGGTTGCGTCCCTTCGTTGGACTTCGAAAAACAACAAAGATTCTTTGCCTCAGACTTGATCTGTCAGTCTTACTTGATATGGTTCAAACACAATTTCTTAATGTTATTGCTGTTATATCCTTAGGCTTCATTGCTGCTTATGGTTGTATTGTATGTGTTGTACTTTTCATTTGTTATTTCATCTCTTCTTGCAGAGAAGATTCTGTAGAGGCAAATTGCCTGAAGACCCTTGTGCATGAGCAAAATCTAAAGGTTAGAAGTAAGAAGAAAAGAACAAATGAGGAGTCAATGTCTGTTGATCTTCCGAAGTCTACCAACCAAACTCAAGTTGCATCGGATGTAGATGAGAGAGTACGCCTCGTTCATATCAGTGAGGACCACAAAAAGGCTAACCAACAGGGTGAGGATGTTTTACCCGAGGAGGGTGCAAATGGGTAAGATTTAGATCACATATCTGTAAGTTATGCTCCTGGTGAATGACTTATCTAGGCAACAGAAATTTGTAAATGACAAAAGCAAGCTATTATCCCAAACTATTTGTCACCTATGTTACATGGACTCATCATTTCACCGTACCCGTGTAAAATAGACACATCATTTACTGTACATTTTTTGCGAGGGTTCATTTGCCACCTTTTATATCGTCTATCTCGTTGTCCCTTACCAATTTAGTTTCTTTTTCAGCTCCAAAAAGTGGATCTTGAATACTGTTTCATTTCAGCTTTCAAAACTTAGCATATGAGTCCTGAATCCCAATAGTGTATTTGCATTGAAACTTATTGTCATGGCTTTACAGCTTAAAGGTCGTAGAAAAATTGAGGAAAAGTAAATCTGGGAGAAGAAAAATTGTGGACAATGTGATGGATGATGAAAATGCAAGGAATTCTGATGTTCCTTTGCAGGAGAATGATACTCAAAGTCAAAGGTATAACTTTTCTTCCTTGAAATTTGTTGGCTCCTTGCAAACTCGTGTCAATTTGTCATGTTATTAAGTTAATCAATATATTTATGATGCATCTCCATTATATAATTAACTTTGCATACAATATCGTGATAATCATTATCTACAAAATCTTTTCTTGTATTCAGTTTGAAAGAAAATAGTCTTCCTGTTAAATGCAAATCCGCAAAAAGGAAATCCAAAATCCATTCTACAGAGGAGGCAAGGAATCAATCAAATGATGTGGGAAGTGGAAGAGTTGAGGGGGAAGAGTTGAAGGCAAAGAAAAGGGATAAAGTTGTTGAAAAGGATCATCATGTACCTGATAATGACAAGAAAAGGTGAGCATAGATCACCATGCTCCTGGTAAGATTTGATCAAATATTTGTTAGTTATGCTCCTGGTGAATGACTTATCTAGGCAACAGAAATTTGTAAATGACAAAAGCAAGCTATTATCCTAAACTATTTGTCACCTGTTACATGGACTCATCATTTCACCTTGAGTACCCGTGTCGAACACACGACACTTGGACATGAGTATGGACACTCGACACTACATTTTTGGCCAAAAACATGCTAAATTTTCTAAATATTGTCGAGTTCGACACGTATCCATGTTGGACACTTCCAGTCGAGTCCATGTAACATAGTTTGTCACACCAACTGATTTGCTTATGTATTCATACGTTCGGGAAAGAAAAAGAGGTAGAAATTCTGGGAGATGTATTATTCCACCTAATCTGCGACCTCTCTCTGGTAGGTGCAGTATATATCGTGAACATGCACATATCTTGTCTGTGTCACTTTCAATCAATTATTTGTTCAATGGATTTCAAAATGATTTGTACGTTGCCGTTTTATTCCTATACTTGTTACCTGCTTATGGCTGTTTGATTTTGACTCAGAGGAGAATCTGTGGAGCCGAGCTGCTTGAAGACATGTGTTGATGAACAAAATTTGAAGAAGAAGAAGAAGCCTAAGCAGGACTCAAGGTCTGCTGATCATCTAAAGTCCACCAGCCAAACTCCAGATACTTTTGATGTAAATGAGCTAGGCTTGCTACGTATCAGTGAGGATGACAAAGAAGCTAACCAACAGAAGGAGGTTAGTCTACCTAAGGAAACATTGGATGGGTAATAATTAATATGTTGGTCATATAGTTTTTACTATGTTGCTCATGGTGATTAATGGATAATGGAAATTTTATAATGAAAGATGCTGCAAGCCTTGGGGATCCCAAGCAATTGTTCACAGAAATGGTGATTCCTCGGGGCGTTGTAGCATGGAGCATATCTCCTAAGCTTGCCATCTCAGCTAGTGTTAAAAAAAAACCAGTAAAGTTGATTTAAAAAGTAGATTTTTGACTTTCAAAAGTTGTTAGAGATTTATTAGGACTATAATTGTTTTCTTAATACAATTATCGTTACCACATTTCATAAACTAATACTCTACGTTTCATGATATAAGACGACTCTTCTTTTCTCTTTCATAATATAAGGCACACTACAATTACTGAGCAACTTTGATTATGTATTTTCTATTTTGTTCTATTATTGATGAAGATCCTTATGCATTATTGATGAAGATCCTTATGCATTTTCTTTAAAGGCTATGTGTGTTTAATTTTCACGTGTATTGTAAAAGAAAATGTACTGTATGATTTTTGCGAGGGTTCATTTGCTTCCTTTTATATCGTCGATGTCGTTGTCCCTTACCAATTTAGTTTCATTTTCAGCTCCAAAAAGAGGATCTTGAATACTGTTTCATTTGAGCTTTCAAAACTTAGCATATGAGTCCTGAATCCCAATAGTGTATTTGCATTGAAACTTATTGTCATGGCTTTACAGCTCAAAGGACGTAGCAAAATTGAGCAAATGTAATTCTGGGAGAAGAAAAGTCGTGAACAATGTGATAGATGATGAGCATGCAAGGAATTCTGATGTTCCTTTGCAGGAGAATGATACTCAAAGGTATAATTTATCTTCCTTGAAATTTGCTGGCTCCTTGCAAACTCGTGTCAATTTGTCATGTTATTCAGTTAAGCAATATATTAATGATGCATCTCCATTATATAATCAACTTTGCATACAATATCGTGATAGTCATTATCTACAAAATCTTTTCTTGTATTTAGTTTGAAAGAAAATAGTCTTCCTGTGAAATGCAAATCCACAAAACAGAAATCAAAATCCCAGTCTACAAAGGAGGCAAGGAATCAATCAAATGATGTGGGAAATGGAAGAGTTGAGGGGGAAGAGCTGAAGGCAAAGAAAAGGGATAAAGTTGTTGAAAAGGATCATCATGTACCTGATAATGACAAGAAAAGGTGAGCATAGATTACCATGCTTTGATGTGCAGAGCTGAGTTTATCATGGTTATCTTTAATGGTTTCCATTTAAAATTTTGCTCTTTCAATGAATATTGTCGATTTCTAATGTGATTTTATATGCCTTATTTATAAAGTCATAAAACCTTAATCCAATTGAAAATAGGATGTTATCTTGGTTTTACAAGCCTTGAATGCTTGTCCACAGTACATATGCTTCCTAAAATCATGTTTACAAAATTTATTGTTTGTGTATCATTGCTACTTGTTAGATCTAAGGGTCGATCCGATGTGCACGAATCTGAAGAAGTGAAAAAGAAGAAGAAGGTGGAAGGGTCTGGTGTGGATTCTAAAGATAAAAATGTCAGGTCAGTAAATTGTGGATGAATTTCATTTTGAAGTAATATCAAAGTATAAGTCCTTTTGATTATTTCCTTAATGTTTTGTAGCTCTTTCTTTTACCATTGTTGAACTAATAAAGTTGTTTGCATTCAGGGACCGTATCGGTACACCAATATCCGAGCACCAAGTAAATTTATCGAGCGCGCATGGAGTTGCTAGCATGGGTCGAGATCATGTTCTAGCGCTAGCTGCCAGAGTTGACCCTTAAGCCTTAAATGGTGATGATGCTGAAGAGCAATGAGACAACTTTTCATTTTCCATGCGATAGTTGTGGTCTGTTGTGGTCTGTGGACGAGATCATATCTTGGTTGGTGAAAAGAAGCTTCCGATTGTCTAGCTATGATCAAATATTACTCCCTCTTCAGTGTAATTGCGATCACTATTCATAGTGTTTTTGTCGGGGACGGTATATCTAATCTAATACGAGTAGAAGGAAAATGTTTTATTCACCCAGTGGGTGGGCAACCCACTTGAATGTTGTGTCTATCTCTCTCCTACTTTAATTACTAATTTTGAAAATGGAGGAGATCGAGAGATTGTGGAAATAAAGGAGAAAGATAGATACAATAAAGGTGCGTGTTGGCAATCCGGTGGGTTAAAGTTGTTTCATGTCCAAGGCGAGATTCGAACCATCAATCTTGGTTAAAGATGAATGAGTCCCTACCACTCAACCACACCTCATTAGTTTGTTGTTACCAGGGAAGATGATTGCTATATAATCCATAGGAAATAATTCAGGAGCTTGAGTTAGTTAAAGTGTTATTTTTCGTTTTATTGAGGTCAAATTTTGAATATAATTTTTCTCTCAACCCCTGTAAGTAAAAATTCATGAAAATCTAATAGGACACTCACAAAAAATAAAGGATATGTAGAAAATATTAATTTTGATTGTCTTACTGTAAGATGATCTTATACACAACCTTTCTGACATAATAATGCATAACTTCATTATCAAAGACATATCAAAATATATTTATGCAAGATGTAAAGGTAAGTTGAAAAGCAATAGCTTAAGTCTTAGGGTGGGTTGTTTTCCATTTTTTTTTCTTGGAATGAAAAATTTTCACATTTTTTTTGGTAATCGGTTCGATTCAGGATATGTTATTTTCCAATGAATTGAATAATAACATATGAGATTAACATTTAAATAACTTAAATGAAATCAATCAATTACGGAGTATGTAGAAAAGAACGCTATTCATTTCGCTTATGTGGAAAATAACTCACCTAATAATATACTTGACGATTGACACTTGGCACACAGAATACTTGAATGCATATTTAACCCGGTTTCAGTTTATTAACTTACAAATCAGGTCTTGTTTTCGTCAACGGAATGATGCGAGACGGTGAGGAACGGAAGGGAAATTGCAGCGCGGGATGGAATGAAATAATAAATATAGCTTGTGTGGTGCGGAACGGAACGTAAATTACGGTGCGGTGCGAAACGGAACGAAAATTACGATGCGATGCAGTATGCAACATAGAAACGACGAAAAAAAACAGGACTTCAGTCATTAATCATCATGAGTGAATTGGACCTACCTCAATACATGATGACTACTCTTATTTGTACCCAATTGGATACACCCACCTTATAAAATTAGGTACGAATTTTAAAATAAGCAAGTCTCATCTACAAAACCAACCCGCTAGTCCTTCAATTAGAGTTTCACAAGCCAATGATGTCAAGAAATGATCTCTCGAGAGTAGCAAAACTAGCTAAGTAAGGCTTTGTTTGATTCACCTTAATTTTACTTAAATTCAGTTCAGTTCAGTCCAGTTCAGTTCAGTTTAGTTCATGTGTAACTTTATCACTCATATAACCTTTTATTCTGAAATAATTTCATGGCGATAATTATGTCATCGGAAAGATCTCAAATCATACTTTCAAATGAGTCTAATATTGACTATGTTTGGACGAATTTTAAGTGGTTAATGGTCAAGTTTAAAAAATCAATTCAGAGTTCAGTTCAGTTTTATTAGGTGAATCAAACGGAGACTATGTAGTGTAATATTAATTATCGGGACGTGCACAAAAAGGAAAAAAAAAGGAGTATTAATTATGACTAGTTGACCACTGCCTACTGTGCCGTGTGCGTGTCTATATAGCTCCCATTTTCAATTTTCACTCACATCACTCGTCACTCGTCACTCGTCACTCGTCAGTAAAAGAAAGATAGTATCGTATACGCCATTTCGTCTTCCCTAGGAGAAAACCCCAAACGACGAACCACATGATGAACATACGCAAATTTACACTATTGAAGCTCTAATTATTCATCTCTCTTGCATTGCATATTTGCATATGCTAGTGTTTCTCTTTCATTTACAAATAAATTGTTGAAAAAAAAAATTAATCAAAAAATTAGCCCCCAATTGATGGAGCGTAGAAGGAGGAGGACTGGGAAACGACCACAAAAGCTTTTGAATTATGTAGATTCAACATTCTCGCACTTCTTTGGTATATCATTCTCATGGGTTTCTCTCTCCTGCTTTTATGTCTCTTTAGTTCTCCCCATTTTGAGTAATTTTGTTTTTTTTGGTTTGGGTCTGGGTTTATGACTAATTTTGGCGGTAAAATTGTGTTGTTTGATGAAGGGGTAACTGTACCGTCACAAGGGTCTATTACTGCTAATGTTGCTAATGATGATCCACCCAACAGGCTTCGCATTACTCAGGTTCCCTTTTTATTTATTATTTCAATTTTTAGTGACTGTGTTCTATTTGCATTATTTAATTTGGGTTATAATTGTGTTTTGGATAATTAACTTTAATTTATAGACAGTTCCCTGTGATAAATAATTACTATAATTAATTACTATAAAAATAACAAGTTTGGGGATGTATTAGAATTTGAGAGTGACTAGGGTGTAGTCATCTTTGATGGAAGACGATGTATTAGAATTTGAGAGTTAAGTACAGTAGGGTTTGGAACAATACAAGAATTGAGACACAAGGGAACAAAACAAGAATTTTCAATGGAATGTTTAACTATTAAAAAGGGGATGTGTGGTGGTCATGTTCCTTTTTGTTCAATTGGTTTATTTTGTCTTTGATGGGATTGTATTTGACAGGCTACATTGCTACCGAACCGAGATGCAAACAAAAAGGCTGGAAGTATTCTTTACTGCCAAGTCCAAAATTTGCCAGCAGTCGTAGTATGCTCCCTCGGATTGCAGATACAAGAGACATGTTCGTTAGATCTTGAATTTCCAGGACCCTGCCAGATTGTTTTCTCTGTTGTAGGCCCTCGAGATATTGATATTATTGGTTAAAATTTTAGTGATCGTACTCCTGCACCTAGTAGCATCTTTCCAATGTATCTGCTTTTTCCCCTTCTTATTGTATTTGTTAATATTTATTTAGAGTTATTTTATGCATAAAATAGCAAATGTATATGTCCACTTTTTTAATCTGTACATTATTGTATACCCTATAGTGATGCCTTAGATGGAGTTGCAGTAGCGGTTAGAGAAGGAAAAGCTGTTTTGGAACCTCAAAATGCCCAAGGCGGAAGTGCAATAGCTGTTAGAGAAGGAGAAGCTGCTCCGCAATATCAATATGCCCAAGGCGGAAGTGCAATAGCTGCTGAAGTAAGGCAACGTGACAATCTCCTTGAGGAGAATGATAGTCAAAGGTATAAGGGTTTGTGCTCCTGGTTGCCACTTTATTGAGTTCAGCCTGTTCCTATCCTTCATATTAGTAATCCTAATCCTTAAAAAGCAAAACCTACAGAAGACATTGTTGATATATGAATGTGATGATAATAGATTATGGTTCTACTGTATGTACTTTCTCATGTGAGTTTTCATCCTAATCCTTGAAAATCAAAACCTACGCTGCTACGCAAGACATTTTTGATATATGAATGTGGCAAAACCTACGCAAGACATTTTTGATATATGAATGTGTCAAAACCTACGCAAGCATTTTTGATATATGGATGTGAGAATCATAGATTATGGTTCTACAATATGTACTTTTCTCATATGCGTGTTTATCCTAATCCTTGAAAATCGAAACCTAGGTAAGACATTTTTGATATATGAATGTGATGATAAAAGATTATGGTTCTACACTATGTACTTATTCATATGATTGTGTACCTTGACAATCTAGGTTTTGAAAGATAATTGCCTGGTACCAACCATTTAAGCTTGATGATATATTGTGGTGATCATATTAAAGCTATAAATAATCCGACATTGCGTTCTTATAATAAATGAATTAACTCTTCTTGCCAAATGTTGGTTCTTACATTTAGCATCTCATTTAATCGTTTCATCAATTCCTTGCTCTCTCATGCATCCATTCACTCATCCTTTCACCCAGAAGAGAGTCGGTGCAGCTCAATTCTGTGAGGAGAAAACTTGAATTTGAACTTCCTGATGGGAAAAATCTTAAGTCAAATAAGGAAAATGGGAGAGTTATTGAGAGGGTAATGTGCAACAATCAATCTCCCAAATTATTTCCCGGGGAAGAAAAGAGAGTGGACTTGCTAAAGGTCAATCAAGATTGCAGACCACATGCTAATCAAGGGTCCGATTGTGTTGAAGGTAATGAAGGTCACTCCTCTTTATTAAAAGAAATCTACAAGATCTAGGTAGTGGATCTGCTTTAGTGTAAGTTTGTTTGATGACAGTGCAGCATGACATAATAAACAACGAGTGTCTTCCATCTCCTTATTTTGTGATGTCCTGAAACTTAGAGGCTTTTTATGTTACATAGACATTACAAAATCTTTGTTTAGAAAAAGAAACATTGTTACCTTGTCATTTGGAATTGGGACTGTATTACTTCAGCAACATTTGTTTATTCCGCATAATATATCTCAGTAATTGTAAATTTGAAATTACTCCCTATCTAGTTTGTATATATACTACCGAATGGCAGTGCCGTAACTCGTAACTAATACAACCTAAGTAAGGATCAACTAATTTGGGGCAAGCTTGGGTTTGCCAGTGTCTAGGGATCTAACTATCCATTTACAAACTTCATTTGCGTAAAGCCGTAAGCCCCTTAGTACTGTTACTCCTTACTCTTCATATATCTTAGCTTTTTCTTTGAGACTTATGCATATGCCTACTGTGAGGGTGAGGTTGCTGACCAGCCTGTTATGCACTTGTTTCTAAGAACCAGATTTATAAATTAATCTGTTTATGCCATGTGTATTTATATTCCTTTGAAAGAAATTCCGTTCTTGAATTGTAGGGTTGATTGGCAAACTGAGGAAGGACACGCCCTTGGATGGTAGAGATATGCCTATGGTGAGTGTGGGTGAGAATTCTCAACAACCAAGGGTCAGTGAGGGCACGGGGGTTGAATGTGGAGAAAACCCAGAAAGGTGATTCTACCTGTTTTGAACCTGAAACTTTCTGACCAATCTTTATGTGGAGTGATCTTTCTTTGTGATATTTTCATGACACAAAATTTATGGAGTAAACCCAGGTCTGCTGGGATTGTGTCAGCGGGTGAAATGGAGCATCACAAACCTTTGTTATTATTTCATTGCTGATGTATTCTAGTGTTAGGTAGTACCATTATTTTCGTGTATAATAGTCGCTTCACAATTTCACTTTCATCTTGAGCTCCAAAAAGAGTAGAAAGCACAAAAAGAAGGCTTCCGTACCGGCTGAAGGATTAGTGTGACAATGAAAGTGAAATGGTTCGTCTAAAAGGACACAGTGAAGGGTGAGGGACTGTGGATTGGCTTTCGTGTTTCACTTTACCAGGCTTTTGTTCAAATAGGAAAATAGAAAGCCACAAAAGCTAAATTACTGGAAATTAGATTATATCAAGTCAACCCTACACCCTTACCTCAAAAATTTGAAAGTCCAAGCATTATTTGCCAATGCGTGGAGAGTAGGGGCTTGGAAGTCTGGTCTTCTAATTGTCTGTAAATGATGTGTGCTGCCTTGTCAAAACATTGTACTTTCCTGAATATTGGATCTTGAGTACTGTTTCATTTTAACCTCTTTTAGCATACCTATCGAGTCCTTAATCAAAATCGTGTATTTGTCTCTGTTTACCTCTTCTGTGACGTCTTTGCATGAAAAGTTTTAAATTATTGTCATGTTTTTTTCAGTTCAAAGGACGTAAAACATTTGAGAAGAGAAAAATCCGTGAAAAGAAAAATCAAGGATAATGTGATAGATGATGAAACTGCGAGTGATTTTGATGTTCTTTTCAAGGGGAAAGATACTCCAAGGTATAATATTTCTTCCTCTATTTGTCAACTCCCTGCAAACTCTTGTTATGTTAGCAGTTAATCAAGATATATATGATGCATCTGTAATAGTTTTGTTCACTATTTGTTTAGAGGTCTTCGTTCAACATAAGGCTAGCAATGAGCCAGATTGCTCATAAATCGACGAAGTCTCATAAGACTCTGCTTTCCATAATCCATAACCTAGCTGAGCTTGTCCGCAACTATATATGCTAACTAAAAGTAGACTCCATTTGCTTGGTATTCGAAGCAAATTTCTTTGGTAATTTCTTAAAAACGTTAATCTCTAACCCATTATGCTTGAATACTTGGACTCCTAAAAGTCTGAAGCCAACAAGGTCACTGTACATTATTAGTTTAGTATTTTGTTATTTGGGGGACTATTATTGGCTTAAGAATTTTAATAGTGAATTGACACCCATATAACATATTTTCAAGATATCTTATCTGTCAGAGTGACTGTTATTCTGTTTTGGACAGTCTAATTGCACCATATTACATCAATCTTGGCATATCCAGGGGGATAACTTATATTGAAAGACAGCAGAATTAATTTCTAAGCCAACCTGGCTCCTAAGACGAATATGCTCATCTAGCTATAAGCTGAAACTAAACATGGTGAATAATGGTTCCTGCATATGTTCTAAGACACTGTATATCCTTGCCTTCTTCTTTTCCAGATTTCAAAAAAGAAAAGAAAAGAAAGAAGCTAGATAGTGGATTTGACAAATTTTCAAGATATCCTGTGTGTCAGACTGACTGTTATTCTGTTTTGGCCCGTGTATTTACACCATATTTCATCAACCTTGGATTATCCAGGGGAAATATCCATACACTGAAAGACAGCAGAATTGATTACAAAGGTAACCTGGCTCCTGAGATGAAATTATGCAAATGAATCTAGTAAGAAGCTAAAACTAAACATGGTGAATAACAGCATCTGCATATCTTCTAAGCCCTTGTAAATCCTTGCCTTCCTCTGTTACATATTTCATAAACCAAGCTATGACTTCTGTCACATGTTGAATACACATAGAGTTATTGCCCTTATTCTGCTAAACAGCTAAAGCTTCAGTCACTCCCTATCTTTGCTTTAATTAACCATAAAGTGTCCTTGCTTGATGATGGGAATGTTTCTCACTGTTAAGTGTTTTGAGTACAAATTGTGTTCTTGGCTTATATACAACAAGGAGTGTTTGGTGCCCTAAGTCTAATAGTCTATGTTACTTGGACATGGCTGCATGTGTCGGCCTCAGGTACGTGTCCAGGTGTTGGCTGAAAATTATCAGAATTTTTAGTTTAAGATAGAGTGTCAAGTGTCCATACAGATGTTGGATAGGCTACTTGAGTTGAGATGATATGGAGAGTACGAATAACATGGCTGTACGTAACACCTTTGCCAGAGATATTTCTATGTCATTTTAGCCATCTTGTCTCATCAAGCTAGGTGGTGGCTTGCCCAGCTTTTCAAGTGCATTTCTCTGATCTCTACTTTTGTAAATTAACTCACATTAGATTGCTCTGTGATTGGTTTGTAGGTGGACCCTGAACTTTTCATTTAGTGTCCTGATATTCATAATTATCTTTTCATAAAATCTTATCTTTTATCCAGTTTGAAGAGAAAAAAACATCCTGTGAATTGCAAATCCGCAACAAGGAAACTCAAATTCCATTGTATTGATGAGGCCATCAATCAATCAAAGGATGTGGTAGAACTGAAGAGAAAGAGTTGAGGTCAAAGAAAAGGAAAAAAGCTGTTGAAGAGGATTGTTATGTAACTGTTTATGATAAGGACATGAAAAGGTGAGCATATACCAAACTTTTGTGTGTAAATCATGGTTATTTTTAACTCCTCTAAATCTTAAAATGTTGCTCTCTTATATGAATAGAGCAGATTGTGAATGCGATTTTATTTGCCCTATTTACAAGTCTTGAATGTGTGTCTTCACTACATATAATTACCAAATTTTGTTCATAAAGTAATAATGTTTGTGTGTCACTGCTACTTGCTAGATCTATGAGTCCATCCGGTGTGCATGGGTCTGTAGACATCAAAAAGAAGAAAAAGAAGGTCAAAGGGTCTGTTATGGATGTAAATGATGAAAATGTCAGGTCAGTAAGTTGTGGATGAATTCTGCTTATGAACTGTGAAGTACTGAAGTGATTTGAAAAAGATTCTCTCATTACAATCTTACTATCTTGTATGCAAATAGTAGATTGCTAATGTGATTTTATTTGCCCTATTTACTAGCCTTGAACGTGTGGCTACAGTCTACGCTGCCTAAGATTCCCAAATTTCTGTTCTTAAACTTATTATGTTTGTGTATCGTTGCTACTTGCTAGATCTATGGGTCCATCTGATGTGCACAAATCTGAGGAGTTTAAAAGGAAGAAAAAGAAGGTGGAAGAGTCTGGTGTGAATTTGAGAGATAAAAATTTCAGGTCAGTAAATTGTGGATGAATTTTGTTTGTGAAGTGATGTGAAATGCTCTCATTGATGTTGCGCTTTCGTATGAATATAGTCATGCTAATGTGATTTTTTTTCCCTATTTACTAGCCTTGAACGGGCATCTACAATACACTTCATATGATTTACATAATTTTGTTCATAATTTTTAATCTGTTTGTGTGTCATTGCTACCTGGTAGATCTAAGGGTCCATCCGATGGGCAAGAATCTGGAGAAATCAAAAAGAAGAAAAAGAAAATGGAAGGGACGGGTGTGGATATAAAAGATACAAATGTCAGGTCAGTAAATTATGGATGAATTCTGCTTGTGATGTGAAACTGCTCTTGCTAATATGATTTTCTTTGACATATTTACCAGCCTTGAACGTGTGTATACACTGCATATGATTTTCAAAACTATGTTCATAAATATATTATGTTGTGTATCATTTCTACTTGCTAGATCTATGGGTTCATTCGATGTGCATGAATCTGGAGAAATCAAAAAGAAGAAAAAGAAGGTGAAAGGGTCTGGTGTGGATTTAAAAGATAAAAATGTCAGGTCAGTAAATTGTGGATGAATTCTGTTTGTGAAATGAAAAAACTGCTCTCGTTAATATGATTTTTTATTTGCCCTATTCACAAGCCTTGAACGTGTATATACACTACATTTGATTTTCAAAATTTTGTTCATAGATTTATTTATGTTTGTCTATCAATGCCTACTTCCCAGAGGTATGGTTTCATCCGGTGTGCACGAATCTGGAGAAATCATAAAGAAGAAGAAGGAGGTGGAAGGGTCTGGTTTGGATTTAGAAGATAAAATTGTCAGGTCAGTAGATTGTGGATAAATTCTGCTTTTGAAGTAATATGAAAAACTGCTCTCATTTAAAAGTTACTTTCTCGTATGAATATATTGCTAATGTAATTTTATTTGCACTATTTACAGCCTTGAACGTGTGTTTACACTACATTATGATTTCCTAAATCCTGTTCATAAGTTTATTATGTTTGTATATTATTGCTTGATGTTAGATCTATGGGTCCATCCAATGTGCTCGAATCTGGAGAAATCAAAGTGAAGAAAAAGGTGGAAGGCTCTACTGTCGATTTTAAAGCTACTAATATCAAGTCAGTAAATTGTGGATGGACTTCGTTTGTGAAGTATATGAAAGTATAAGTATTTTTCATTTCCGTTGTATTTTGTAGCTCCTTCATTTACCATTGTTGAGTTTATAAACTTGTTTGCATTCAGTGACCATGTCGGTACACCAATATCAGTGCATCAAGTAAGATTATCGAGTGCGCACGGAGTTGCTAGCGTGGGTTGAGATGTTCTAGCGCTCGCTGCAATAGCTAACCCTTGAATGGTGATGATGCTGAGGGCAATGAGGACTTCTTTTTAATCTTCCATGCAATAGTTGTTAGTATTGCTCTGTTGATGTGATCATACACTTTTTTTTTGCGTGGGACTTGTTATCTTGGTTGCTACATCTTGGTTGCTACTTGCTGGTGAATGGAAAATTGCTTTTGGCTCTGCAGCTATGGTAGAACATATAATTTCTTCAGTGAACAAACAAAGCTGATTATGCCATAGTCTAAGATAATTAATGAAACTTCAATCTTAGTTTCCCACCAAATAGGAAGGATTTGGACAGAAATGTAAGTCGGCCTACTTTTTCTTTTTAGATAACATGGGTGTCCAAGCTTAGCTTGACTAATCCCATGGGCCCTGAAGTTAACGACCAGGAAACCTCCAGTGGCCCTAAGGGGACTCGAACTTGGGACCTTTGGAACACGTCTTAGAGATCTTACCAGCTGAGCTACCCCCTCAGGGTTATAAATTGCGTATTTCTAACTAAGTTAATAGCAAATTTGAAAATGGTTTGCAAGCTATACGGTCTCTAGGTGTAGGGCATTAGAGCTTGTAAGATATAGGGTTTCATGGGTATGTAACATCATAATTTCCATACTGTAACTGATAGAGAGATTGGGTTGGTTTGTGTGTAATTTGTGACTTGTAATATTGGTAGGAATCCACATCATAATAATGATCATGAGAGAATCTTAGACATCCCTGATTTAGATAGATAAGTAACTATAGCCCTCTTTTTCTCAGCCATGTTGAATGTATATGCACTTGACGAGACAAATATGATGATGAGTGTCATACTATCATAGATACCAGTGTTCCATGTATAGAAGTTCAACAACAAAACATACACACATTAGCGGAGGCTGCAGCTGTTATATATGCTTCTGACGACTTCTGAAATGGCAGAGTACCTGAAACAAATCGTAAAGAAATTGCTGAATGGCCGTTGATGGAGTATGGTTCCCTGGAAAGAGTTGAGCAAGTCTGTTCTGTTTCTTGTGAAAGGAATTCTTCCCCCTGGAACATATTATGCCAGACAAATTCGGAAATATCCAAATGTAGGATACTGGTTACAGGGAACAAACTACCCAATGCCAACCTAGAAGGTGAACCTTTACCTTCTGCTGATTTGCAAGCTTTTACTCAGAAGTCGTGGACAAAAGCATCACCCAGAATGAAGAGTGTTATTCATGGTGAGCTGACACAAAAGCAGCAAATACCTTCCAAGCCATCACAGTGCATGAAGCACAAATCCAAGCAAATCACGAGGAACAGTGCACTAATCCAAGAAAAATGTTACAGTGCTCAAAAGTCTTCCAAGGTAGGCATCTCTTCTGAAAACTATTGTGATTATTTGCTCATTAGAAGTATTAAAGTGATGCTGTGATTTCTATCTTTGCATGCTATTTATTGATGAAGTCCCATAAGAGATTTTTCTGTTTCGTATGAAACTCGCACTAATTTTTGTTTCAATCCAAAACCTAAATGGAGTACAATGCATAATATCAATATATTATACTTGTAATTTCTGTATGTATTTAGTTTCTACTATTACTAAATGGAAGGGAACCCCAACAAATTTAGAAGCCAATTTATTTGTCTCACGTGATTATGTACATATATTGTAATAGAAAGGGACATACCTAATTTTAGTTGTTGATACACCTAGTTGTTTGTTTATGTTTTTCTGTTTTGTGATCTAACTATAACAAATTAAAGTGGAAAAGTGTCAGTGCTGATGCAATATTTTGCAGGATCAAAAGGAGTCAAAATCGTTGCCACAATTTGAGTCTTACATAGTGGAAAAGGAAGAAGGGTCAGGTGAGATCATTTTTGGACTTTTATGTGTTAGTGTGTACCAATTACCATACTACCATCTGCAGTCACTAATCATCATATATTTCATTACACAGGTGGTTATGGCACTGTTTACAGAGCTAGGAGAAAGCGTGATGGAATAACATTTGCAGTAAAATGTATGACAATGAATAACTGCTTTTTTGTCTTTATATTTGAGAAATTTCTATGCTTCGGGACATGCAGAGGGGACTACTTGTCTCTCAGAGTAGTCAATTTTGTGCTTCTATGCATCCACTGGCAACTTATTCTCAATAACACACTACTAGGTGCTGAAATTGATATTTTTAAGATAAGTATTAGTAATGCAGCAAAAGAGGATAAGATGTCCTCCATGAAAACGAATTACATATTAGCCCAATGACATTGGACCATAGTAATAGGATAATCCCTAAATGCCCCTGCATCTCTAGCCTATGAAGATGCTAGATAAGTGATCCTATCTCACAGCATATCCTACCTAAATCGCCACCCCATAGTAGCTTTATCTCTCTTAGTTTAGCATATTAATTTATATTCAGCCAAGCTTCTCAATCAAAGGTGTAACCAGTTGTTCTACATGTCACTATGAAAGGCTAAAGTGTTCCTATTGGGAAAATAAGAAAAGCTTGGTGAAACAGGCTAATTTTTAGGTTTGCTATGAACAGTGGTCTTGAATATATGTTAACAAGTGATGTAAAAATGTCCATGAATTCTACCAGTTCATTGGCTATCTCAAATATAGTTCTCCTTTGCACTGTGAAACCAGCATAATTGTCATAGATAATGACGGGAACTCGTTCTTATTCATGCAGGCCCTAAAGTGAATGCCCATACGTGCCATGTGAAAAACGAGCTTAAGATGCTAAAATGATTTGGGTAGGTGGTTCATTCTTCATTGTTATAAGATATATTTAACTTTTCGACAGAACTAAGAGATAGTAATTTTGTCAGTGGGAGGAATTTTGTGATAAAATACGAAGGGTCCTTTAAGCATGGGAGTTCTGATTGCTTTGTATTGGAGCATGTTGAACATGACAGACCAGAGGTAAATGTAAATATTTTTTACAGTTTGACATTGTGATTTTTAGAGGTTTTGTTTCCAATACATTCATGTTTGTGGTTCTGTTGCAGGTGCTGAAGAGGGAGATAAATTTGTTTCAGCTTCAGTGGTATGGCTACTGCATGTTCAGGGCACTCAGAAGTCTTGATAAGCAGGTAACAGAATAATGGTGGTAAATTTCCGTCCAAATGAAAAGATTGTAAGTCAGCAGATGTACACCTATGTGAAAGTCCATGCTCTCCCAGGGAATGGAAGGTCTGTTTCAGAAAGAAAGAATGACTGACTGATAGTACAATCACATGCTCGCAGGGAGTGCTTCATAGAGATGTCAAACCTGGGAACTTCTTGTTTTCTTGCAAAACCAGCAAAGGATATCTGATTGACTTCAATCTTGCCAAGGTCAGTGCTACTGTGAATGCTCAATATATGTAAGAGTTGTTAGTGAGGTTGTAATTTGGTTCAGCAGTTGTTCTAGCTTTATAAATGTAATCAACCTTGACTTACACTTTTTAGCATCTATTACAGGATCTGCACCAGAAGCATGTGAATATTGGTGAGTCTTTCACTTTAAAATCAAGGGAGAAAAAAGAACGCTCACTTCATTTCTCAATTTCAATCTCAGAGATTACTGCTTGCTTTCTTTTCCTTGTCGGGAGTTAACAAACGCGACCTTGGATTACTGAGAAAATTACTTAAGTAGCATAATGTTATTTGATTTGTCAACCAATCAACTTTCCCCCGACTGGAGTCTGGAAATAACAATCACCATCCTTGATCGCTGGTTGATGAATGACAACAACAATAACAACAACCCAGGATATTCCCGTGGGATCTGGCTTTGTTCATAGCTAATTGCCTTGTAGATAGGCTGTTTCCGAGACCCAAAATGAAATTTTTGAATTTGAGAACAGTTGATTAAAATTACAGACCAGTTATCTAACATTCATTCAACATATACCAGCATTGCAATCAAAATGTGTTTCTCCTGGCAAAAGGAGGATTCTGGGAGGTAATTACTCTGGAACATTCAAGGCAGGTCCAGCAAACGGATCCAACCTACAGAGCAAGAAGCTTAAGAATGCTTTAAACAACTTTAAGGTTTATGATGACTTAGGTCGTCGGAGTTGCATAAGCAGCAAAGGAGCTGATGCATCTTGTCTGACTTCTGCCAAAGACGCAACTCATTCAACGGAAAGGTTAAGAGAACCTCTTCCTTGCCAAGGTCGCAAGGAGCTTATCAACTTAGCTCAGGAGGCTATGCAGAGCCTAGATCTTGGAGCGACAGGTTCTCCTGATTCTAAGAGGAGAAGGGTTTCTTCTTTGCTTGGAACCACTGATAGAAATTTCATTTATCTTACTCCGATGCCTCTTCACTCTTCTAGTGTTCCTATTTCTGGTGCAGGGTCACTGAAGAACAGAGGTATAACACATAACAAATGTAAATGGAACACTCCTCTCTTGCATATTCTACTAGTGTATTAACATCTGTTCTGCACTATTATTCCAGGAGAAGTTACGGCACATAAAGGTGGCCAATGTGTTGGAACTACAGGGTTTCGAGCTCCAGAGGTGAGACACTATTGCATATTTAGTGGTTCACCTGTTGCCTACCTGATTGATGAGTCCTTATAATGGGAATATACCAAGAGGTACACTGACAAAAACATGCCGTAACGAAAAGATGAGTAGCCTATGCCTTTCAATTCCCTGGTTTGGGAATGGAGATCCTGTTGGAGCATTTAAGAAGGGGGTATTTTCTATTTCTTTGCTCTCCACTATACAAAACTTATTGTTCATTCTGTTATACATGTGAGGTGTGAATGATTAGCTTGCAACAGCACAAACTCCATGGTTCTTATCACAATTAAGGGCATGAGCTTCTATCTATATTTAAGTATGGAATGTCTAGAAAGTCAGGGTAGAGAGTTTTTTGTTGTAGTGCGTCTTTCTGTTTCGCCCATTTTGTTGCCTTTTCCATTCTAATTCCAAATTCTGCAAGTCCAGAATCTTGGTAACCTATGTATTCTTGCTAGACAAGATTAAGGGGCCGAGTCAGTTGGCCATTTTCTCAAGATTGGTAAAAGCATAGGGAATGGAAGTGCATTTGGATTTTGGAATGGCAACATGTAAAACTTCTAACAAAGTGCATTCTTTCTCAGGATGAAATGTCTATGTAGGCTATACATGTCTAAAAGGTGTTTCTTAATGCTGCGAGGACCAACTCTTCATTGCTTTTCATTTGTGCATCATTTCAATCAACTATCAAATATCTTATCCTAAGGGTGTTTGCAGGTGTTACTTCGATCACTGCATCAAAGCCCCAAAATAGATGTCTGGTCAGCTGGGTTTACCTTACTTTACCTGATCACTGGAAGAATGCCCTTCAATGGTGACCCTGAAAAGTAAGAAATATCTTAATCACTGCACTAGAATGTAGGGTTGACCAATAAGGCTAGAAACTATTTCTTAACCATTATTGTTCTTGCAGAAACATGAAGGATATAGCAAAATTGAGGGGCAGTGAAGAGCTATGGGAAGTCGCCAAGCTACACAATCGTGAATCCTCCTTCCCAGTGGTAATTAATTTTGTGAATGTCGGAACCTCTATTGCTCAACGATAATATTTTCCTCAACCCTAATCACAGGAAGGCTGATATTTTTCTAGTTTTAACTATTGGGTAACATGTACCTCAGGAACTTCTGGATATAAGATACTTGTCGTCCATGAAAATAAAAGAGTGGTGTGTGGCAAACACAAAAAGGCCGGATTTCCTTAAGGTCATTGTGCCATCATTGTTTGATCTTATTGAAAAGTGCTTGACAGTGAATCCAAGATCAAGGATCTCTGCAGAGGAAGCTCTTATGCATGAATTCTTTGGCCCGTGTCATAAAGCCCTCCAAAAGCAGAAGCTTGCTGAGACGAGGTCTTAACCAGGACTTATGAAGCAAATCTTTAGAAGACCGCCTTATGAGCAGTTAATTACCATCAAGACTCTTGGTGCATCTTTTGGCTCACAAACCACTACAGGTCCTCTTTTTGTGGTTGATGTTGCTGTCGGTATTGAAGACTCCATTGCAGCATGGGTCCTTGTTTGTGGTGAAGGAAAATTTGTTAGAGCTGGAGCCACAAAAGTGAACTCTTCATTGCCCTCGGTTGTGGAAGCCTCGGCTATACGTGCTGCACTTACTGCTATGAACGATGACAATTTGCTTCATGGTATTATTTTTAGTGATGCGAAGTAGTGCTTCATGGTATTATTTTTAGTGATGCGAAGTAGTGGTTGATGATTTGGAGAGTGGTCCTCCATTTCCTTGGCGTTCGTCGCATATTTTGGGGGATATTGCAGTAGCTTAAATTGCAGTTCACTCAACTATTATATTTACGCCTCGTAATGTTGTTCGTTGTAGTGTTGTTTATGCTCATAATTTTACTAAGTGGACACTAGCCTCAGGGTCCGAAGGTTGTATGTACCCGGATGCATTACCCACTTGGGTGTCATCCCCGATGTAATCCTTTTGATTTGTCTTAATATATTGCTTGAGCTGGATTACCAATTTTTTTTTTTACCCTTGTAAAGTTTTAAAGATTAAAAGTATGTTGTATACTATTTCTTGTCAGGAGAAAACATTTCCTTGTGACATGATCCATTATACAAGTGTATTGATAATCGTTGAAGGAGATTGTCAAATCTTAATTAATGTTTACAAAGTCGTAGGCTTTTGGATTTTATACTTAGTTTGGTTGTAGAAGATATCTTTGAGTTTGTTGAATAAAATCATATCCATACCTGTTCCTACAGAGGAGGGATGGCAAACTGTCCAGGCTAAGGGCAAAAGACATGTGGTAGTGCAGCCTGGTGTTACTACAACAAATACTTTTGAGGCACTAGCTGGTCCAAGTAGGATGCAAATATTTGAAGAACTACCTGATGGCACATTTCTTACTATCGAAGATGAGACTGAAGAATCAATATTGGAGGCAGGTCATAAGCCCTCCACTGCTGATGGAAATAATATCAAATGAAGACACTCTTCATGAACATGAGGGGTTTGAATAAACCCTCAAAGCAGAGGGGTCTCAGGTATTTTCTGCACACTCACAAGATAGATATTGCAGGTTTACTTGAGACTAAAATAAAGAAGGAAAATCTAGCTAGTTTACAGAATAATCTGGGTGTGGATTGGATGATTTTTTGTAATCATAATTCTGATCATTATGGTAGAGTTATGATGTCCTGGAATGTGACTAGGGTTCAGGTTACTGTGTTAGCTGAGATGGATCAATGTGTTATTGCTGAGGTCAGATGGCTTGGTACTGCTGCTACTATTAGTTTTTCAGCTGTTTATGGGAGGAATAATGTAAATGGCAGGGAGAGATGTTGGCAGTTTATGAGACAGGGTTCCTACTCTTTGTTGCCTTGGATAATAGGAGGAGATTTTAATGACACTCTTAGAGTTGATGACAGGATAAATTCTGCTGGTAACTGTACTGGAGATACAGAACTGCAGGACCTTTTCTATGACCTTGAACTTGCAGATATAAGTAAAGGGTGGAATTACACATGGTGTAACAGACATGATACTGATAGTCGTGTCTATAGCAAGCTTGATGGGGTTGTTGGGAACATTAGATAGTTGAGTGAGTTCCCCTTAGCTGAAGTGGATTATATTCTGAATGATTTCTCTGATCATTGTGCAGGAGTCATCACTATTCAATCTGATATATGTCAGGGTGCTAAGCCTTTTAGGTTTTTTGCTCATTGGGCTGAAAATGATCAGTTTGCTCAATTGATGCATGATAATTGGGTGTTTGCTGGTAGAGGTGTTCCCATGTTTCAGATTATCCAGAAGCTTAAGAAGGTGAAAGCTGCTCTCAAGGTGTTTGCTAGGCAATTTAGAGGGCTTGATAAACATATACAGGAAACTAGAGAGCTTCTTGCTGAGGTCAATGAGAGTCTCAGGCTTGATTTGTTTAATGATTCCATAATTAAACAGGAAAAAGAGGTGACTTGTAAACTGGATAAACTGCTGCAAATTCAGGATTATTCTCTTAAACAAAAAGCTGGCATAAATTGGTTAAAGTGTGGAGATGGGAACACAAAAAATTTTCATGCTGCAGTCAAATCAAGACGAGCAAGTAATAAGATTACCTATCTCTATGATGCAAATGGGGATAAAATGGAGAATACTGACATGATTCAGCAAGAATTCCTTGATTTTTTTCAAGGTCTTTATGGGATCATGTGCAGATTCCTTGCCTGCTATTGATTCAGAGCTGGTTAGTCAGGGGCCTGTTCTTAACTTTGATCAACAGTTACATCTGGCTGAGGACTTCACTGAGCAGGAAATTAAAGATGCACTTTGGGACATGGGAGAGGAGAAAGCTCCTGGTCCAGATGGTTTTACAGTGGGGTTTTACAAGAAAGCCTGGCCTACTATTCAGCATGATATTTGTGAAGCAGTGAGAGATATGCTACATAAAGAGAAGATGATTAAGAGCTTGAATTGTACCACTATTACTCTGGTTCCTAAAGTACCAAATGCAACAAAGGTTGGTGAGTTTAGACCCTGCTAAAGTGCTTGCAAATAGACTTAGTGCAGTTTTGGGGTCTCTTGTTCATGATGAGCAGTCTGCTTTTGTTAAAATATTATTCTTGCTCATGAAATTGTTAAACATTATGGGAGGAAACACATCTCTCCTAGATGTCTTCTTAAGGTTGACCTTAGGAAAGCTTATGACTCTGTAGAGTGGCCTTTTTTGGAACAAATGTTGTATGCTCTCCACTTCCCAACTAGATTTGTGAGGCTTATTATCATGTGTATCTCCACTGTTAGCTATTCCATTAGCTACAATGGGTCGTTACTTGCTCCATTTGTAGCTAGAAAAGGTTTAAGGCAAGGAGATCCTCCTTCTCCTTACTTATTTGTTATTGGGATGGAATATTTGTCTCGGTGTCTGGATAAGCTGAAGAATACAAGGGATTTCAAATACCACCCAAAATGCTCAAAGTTCAAGCTGTGTCATAGTATATTTGCAGATGACTTGTTGATGTTCTCAAGAGGTGATCTGAATTCTGTGAATAACTTGCTGCACTGTTTCAAACTGTTCTCTGATGCTTCTGGGCTTACATCAAATTTTAATAAGTCTGAGATTTATTTTGGTGGCTTATCCAATGACCAGCAAGAAAGCATGTTGCAGGGTACTTTGTTTATTAGGGGTACATTACGTGTAAAGTACCTGGGGGTTCCACTCTCGTCCACTAGGTTGTCTATTGCTCAGTGCCATCCTATTATTGATAAGATTGTAGGTCGTATGAATTCTTGGACTTGCAGACTACTCTCATATGCAGGCAGGTTACAACTCATTAAGAGTATTGCCTTCTCAATGCAATTTTATTGGCCACAGGTCTTTATGCTTCCTAAGACTGTGATTAACCATATTGAGAAGATGTGTAGAGTGTTTCTGTGGACTGGCTCAAGTAACCCTTCTAGGAAGGCACTTGTAGCCTGGGATAAGGTTTGCTCTCCTAAATCAAAAGGAGGCCTTGGTATCTTCAATATGCAACTTTGGAATGAAGCTGCTATTGGTAAGCTTGTGTGGGATATACATAACATGAAGGAAAAATTGTAGATTAAATGGGTTGCTGCATACTACATTAAAGAATAAAGAGTTCTGGGGTATGGTGAGTCCTGCCCAGAACTCTTGGATGATCAGGAGGGTCTTTGATGATAGAGAGAGTGTAAAGGAAGTTGTTCTTGCTGCTGAGAGGTACACCATCAGAACATCATATAGGCAAATGTCCCCTGACTTGCCTACTGCTGCATGGACCAAGTTATGTTGGTCCTCACTAGCTCTCCCCAAGCAAGTTTTCTGTTTTTGGTTGATATGTATGCGCAGGCTGCCTACAAAAGATAGGTTGATGAGAATGGGCATTGGTAACATAAATGATGACAGTTGTGTGCTGTGTGATACTGGAATTGAGTCACATGACCATCTATTCTTTGAATGTTCCTTCTCAAGTGAGCTGCTGCACACAATGCTTACTTGGGCAGGAAACAACACTCGTAGTAGCTCTTGGGATCAAGTCCTAGTATGGGCAAAGGGGAGTGTTACAGGCAAGAACCCCAAGAAGAAGTTGATCAAGGCTGTGATTAATGGAGTTAGTCACGCCATCTGGGAAGCAAGGAATATGATTATTTTCAGACAGGATAAGTGTACAATCAGGGAGATTTGCAGGAGACTAGTCTGCCAGCTACATGTTAGAGCTCAGAACTCAAAATGCGAGCAACTAAAAGGAATGTTTGAAACCTCATTGAATTATTTTCCTTAGCTACTGTACTGTAGGTTTTGTTTTTTGCTTTTGGATCTGTTTAGCAATTTGTATCCCTGTATGGGCACTAAGGTAGATATGCTTGGTTTGGTTTTCTGTCTCTTCAATGTGGGTTGTAGATTGAGAGACTAAGAGTTGTAACGCTTATATCTTTTGGAAATGAAATTAATTAACTTTCCAAAAAAAAAAACATACAATTTGGTCATATACAACATTTTGAGATTGGTTGTCACATTTGGGTCTTAGATCTCCCAGGCAATGTTTACAAGCATCACTAATTATTTCTCCAAAAAAAAAGTCAATGTTTATTTATTCATGAAAAATAGAGCCAATGTTTTTTCTTTCTTTCTTTTTCTAATAGAAGAGCCAATGTTAGTAATGTGCTTTTAACTTTCTTTTCATTTTTGATTTTTGATTTTTGATTTTTTTCGGAACTCGCTTTTGGATGAACTGACCTCGGATATTCTAGATTCATTTCTACTCTGGGGTAATTCATGGGTCACGTTTGGTGAATTGTGATGGGTTACAATTTACAAACCCTAGTTTGTTAACTTAATAATTCAGTATTACAACTCTGATGGAAGAAGCAGAAAGAGCAAGACAATAATCTGGGTTGAGGGGCAGGAAAAAAGAATAAGAAATGAGGGGTTTCGAAGATCAAGGTTCGGTTTCAATGGCTGCTTGTCGTCCATTGAAGCGCCACCAAGAACAAAAGGCACTTAATGGTAACATTAACAATAATAATAATAATAATAATAGTATTACTAATAATAGTATTACTAACATTATCGTATTAGCATTGGCTTCGCCATCTCTTTCTGGTGTGAGAGAGAAAAAGGGTAAGAAAAAAAGGGGGAATGCGAATTGCGTTAAGGTTGGAGATGATGATGATGATAATGGCGTTGTTACCCGCGTTATATCTCCGTATTTTCGGAAAAAGGAAAATGGGTATGATGATGAGAGAGAAAAACTGGTGGTGAAAGAGAAGAGAAGCAAGCCTAGGAGAGAGAAAGAGTTGGCAGGAAGGCCAATTTTGGAGAACCAATTTGAGGTAATTTCCAATTTTGTTTTCAAAATTTTGGGTTCTACTTTGTTTTTTTGTTTATCAATCAGGGTTGTTGAAATTAATTCAACTTTGGTTTTGATTGTTGTTGGTTTTGATTGTTGTTAAGTTTGCTTTACAAATTTGTATGCTTAATAATGAAATTAGATGAAGTTTCTATCTTCTTCTCTATTTCTAGTTCATATCTTTTTGCAAAGTAGATTTCTGGGTTGTGGTTGTTGTCATTGAACAAGTTGAATTTGGTTGTTGTTTAGTTATCTTTATCTCGATTTGGCTCAATTGGACACAATTGGGTTGTTTTTAGTATCGATCCTATAAACTTCAAACTCTGATTTTTGGAGGTTTTGTGGTTTAAATTGAGTGGTTGTTTCAGGTATTAATTTGATGATGGGGATGTGTTTAATTGTAGATCAAATACACAGCTATCATTTGGTATAGATTTGGTTCATCTGTTTTGAAGTCTTCATTTTTTCTTTTTTCTTTTTCTGTTTGTCAAATAATTAGATCATTTAGTAGCTTGCAGGACTTGATAGTTGATACCCAATTGCAGCTTGTTATTTGCCCCAACTGTTTTAGCCTTTTAGGGCTGATATTTAGTCTCTCCTTTTTTCTATTTGACTTCAACCAAAAATGGATATATACATATCTGCTCATAGTTCTGAGTGTCACATGAACCATTTTAATGATTGCTTTATTTGCTTCAAAGTAAATGATGTACTTGAAACTCTTAAGAGCTTCCCTAACCTAGAAAAGTTTTAGAATGTAGTTTAGTTCTTATCTTTAATGAAAATGATAATGTACCTTTATCTAGTTAGTTCTAACTTTTATAATCCCTCGGTTTCATAATATAGGGCATATTTTGACTTGGCACATAGATTATGGAACTCTAAAATCAATAAAAACTTAAAAATATAGGGTAATTTGACTAAATGCCGTAAAGGAGAGAGAACATGGGGAATTACCAAGACACAAAAAGGGTAAAGTGGAAAACATAACAGTAAATGCTTCTTGAATTTTTTTTCTGCGCCTTATATTGTGAAACAAAGTTAAAGTAAAAAAACGTCTTAAATTGTAAAACGGAGGGAGTATTATGTTAATTATTTTGTTCCCCAACAATTTGTTTGATTATGGATCCTGCCTCTGCTTTGTAAAGGGAGTAAGTGGCGATGTTGGTATCAAGAATGATAGCAAGGAGGAGAAAAAGAAGAAAAGGAAGAAGAAATCAGAAGATCTATCATATGGAGAAAATGAGATGGCGTGTGCCGAGTCCTTGAAAGTTAACTCTCCGTACTTCCTGCAAAAAAAACATGATGATCATGGAATCTCAAAGTTTGAGTGCATGAAGAAGGAAATAGAGAAGAAGGTAAAGGGGGAAAGTGGCAATCTTGATTTCAAGAATGATAGAATGGAGAAGGAGAAAAAGAAGAAAAGGAAGAAAAAACTGGATAAAAATCAATCTTGTGGAGAAATTGAGATGGATGCCAAATATGCTCAGCCAGTAGAGTCTCTGAAAGTTGTATCTCCATTTTTCCTACAAAATGGACCTGATGATCATGGAATCTCAAAATCTGAGTTCATGGAGATGAAAGCTGAAGTGAAGGGGGTAAGTGGCCATATTGATTTCAAGTGTGATAACAAGGAGACGGAGAAAAAGAAGAAAAGGAAGAAAAAAGTAGAAGATCGATCTTATGGAGAAAATGAGATGGATGCCTCATATGCTGAGACACTGAAAGATATTTCTCCATATTTTCTACAAGAAGGACCTAACAATCAAGGAATCTCAATATCTGAGTGCGCGGAGAAGGAAACAGAGAAGAAAGTAAAGAAGCAGCGAAACAGCAGAAAAAGAAGAACATCTGATGAAGTTGTGGGAATGGAAACGGAAAAGAGCTTGGCGAAGCAGGGGAAGAGCAAGAAAAAACGAAAATATGAGAAACAGCATTACCTAGAGGAGAAAGACGAGAACAAGACTTCAAGTTTGGGACTGCAGAGTACAAATTTTCCAAGTCACATAATCAAGTTAGAAAATGAGACAGGGATTGAGGGATGTCAGCGGAAATTTATTGTTACATCAGCCTCATCTAAGTGTCACGATTTGCCTAGTCGAGGAGTCCACGTAGCTGAAAGGAAGAAAAAGCTAGAAGATGATCAATCATCTGGAGAAATTGTGATGGATCCTGGATATGCTGAATCAGTGAAAGTTTCTCAATATTTCCTACAACAAAAACCTGATGGTCATGGAATCTCAAAATCTGAGTGCATGGAGAAGGAAACAGAGAAGAAAGTAAAGAAGCAGAGAAACAGCACAAAAGAAAAAACATGTGATGAAGTTCTGGATGTGGAAATAAAAAAGATAGTGAAGAAGCAGGGGAAGAGCAAGAAAAAATCAATAAAAGAGAAACAGCAATGCCAAGAGGGAAATGACGAGAACAAGGATTCAATTTTGGGTTCACAAAGTGCGATTTCTCCATGTCTGGTAAAAATAGAATATGAGACAGAGCTTAAGGAATGTCAGCAGAAATTTCTTGTTACATCAGCCTCATCTGGGTGTCAAGATGTGGCTAATCAAGGAATCCATGCAGCTAGCATTAATCTGGAGGATGGAGGTCGAGAAAATGACATAAAAGAAGATAGTGGTATTTACGGAGAATCCCAGCAGGCTATGTCTCTGTGTATTAGAAATGTGAAAAGAAAGAGGGTGAAACCCGCGTTGCTTCAATTGAAAATCAATAAGAATCAGGTAGATCCAACTTTAGATGGTGTTCAAGAGGAATGTGATATGGTGATTAGCAGCATCAGCAGGAAGACAAAAAAGAAGAAAAAAAGGGTAGCATCTTTATCCAACTGCTGTCCAGCAGATAGGCAGGAGGATGACCTTGATTTGTGTTCTGTGGGAAGCAGGAAAGAGGATTGCACTCAAGAAAACCAAGCCTGCCCGCAAACTTCAACAACCAAGAAAGTTTCTCCATACTTTCAGAAGGTACTGGAGCATGATGATGAAAAGGACAAGTCCGACTATGAATATCGTAAAAAGAATGGTCGTATGTCTGCATCTGCTGAGTTTGATGAGTTACTTTCCAAATTTGAGTACAAGAGCAAGGTGAACAGGGAAGTGGATAACATGGACAAAAAGGGGGTCAAGGACAAAGCTAATGGTACTTCTGCAAAACGGGAGAAAAAAGAGAAACAGTGGCGTGCAATTACGAACAGGCCTCTTAGTGCTGCAGAGAAGTTAGCTGAGCCTTATCAAAGGAAAGCTCCAGAAAATACTTGGAGGCCACCCCGCTCTCCCTATAATCTTTTGCAAGAAGATCATACTCATGACCCCTGGAGAATCCTGGTGATTTGCATGCTTTTAAATATCACAACTGGACCTCAGGTATTCATGTTGTTATGTCATAAGTTGCCTGTTTTGTCCTGATATTATGTACATCTCTTTTCTAGTTTTCTGAGCGCTGAGCATCTTGTCTCAGATACCTGACATCGAAGGTTACTAGAGAAAAAAAAGTCTCGTATTTGAAACAGCAGTATTCTGAGCAAGACAGGTGTTATGTTTGTCAATTAAATGACACTGATAAGGCCTAAGCCTACTCTTTGGATGAGTTGTGTCGCTTATGGAAGGCTTGGCTTGGATTTTGTTTGATAAATGTCAGGTTAAGTGTTAGGTTTACACGTAATAGTCGTCAAGAGAGATCAAAGGTGTAGAAAAACAAGCAAAACTCCCATCGAGGTATCGCAAATGGCCAAATCTCAGCATATATTCATTAAGCTTTTCTCAAATTTGACTTTGTAGTTTTAAGTTATCATGAGGTTCAGTGTATTGCTGAGAGGTATTATGATTTCCATACAACAGGAGGCTGCATAACAATGCCTTTAAATGGCATTGCATTAATGTTTAGTTGTTTACTACCAACCAACTTCCTGGATTGATGAAGATACCCTCTTAAGTCGCAGGGGAAAAAGACGACCAATTGCATAACATAAAGGAAGAAGATTTTTTTTGCTTTTTTTCTTTCCAGTTAGTCAAGCACAAATATCTCTTCCTCCCTCTTGAGCTGTGTTGGGCCTGGTGGTCATCCCTTTGTTGGAATGACATGTCATTTTTCTTGACTAATCTCAGGCATATTGTTCTTTTTTTTCATCACATGGTATGTTGGCAATCCAACTGGGTTGTGAATCTTGCTGCCATGTGTTTCTTCACTGTTGTATGGCCAGATATCTCTGGAGTCTGGAGCTGTTTATTTGGTGTGATGGGGGAGAACTGGGTGTGCACTTCTTTGCTTTTGGAGTTTCTGCAACTACGGTTTTTGGGTTTTGGGAGATAGAAGGAAAATATGTTATGGAGGGTTGCAATTCTTGCGACCTTGTGGTTTACTTGGTGTATTTGGTTGGAGAAGAGGCTAGAACAACCGTCTTATCCCACACATACACACAGAGAATCGCAATGGTTCTCTTTAATTAAAAATAGACTTCCCAAGTGATGATATGAAGTAATTCAGCAGGCATGCAAGTACCAATAAATACTATAACATTGCTGTGTCAAATATCTTAAAAGGTGGGAATTTGTGGGGCTTGAAATGTCACAAGTTGCTCCAATGTCATGGAATGAATTAATTGGTGGCATTCCTGTTAAATTAGGAGAGTAGGACTGACTAAACAAGGTTTCTGTAGTGGGTTAAGGCTTGTTTGGTTCATAGAAATTTTGACCGATGATGCCTAGTGTGATGATCGCTGGCCTCTGACGGGTGTCTGTCAGTTTAGTGTTTCGAATGCATGTGTATTAAGGTTGATTTGTTTTAGGAGTTTGATGAGAATTTCAACCATATTCAATTTGCATAATCCTGTACTACTCGAAATCAGTCAATCAATACAGTACACACTGTTTGATTGTGACGTTAATAAACGTTATTGTTGTGTACCTTGATATTATGGTACATAGATATCTCATGTGCAGCAAAAGACTGATCTCGTTTTAGCTACATCTGTAGGTCAAGCATGTTCTGCCAGCTTTTTTTTCGCTATGCCCCAATGCAGAAGCTGCTGTTGATGTTGATGGGCTTGAGATTGCAAGGGTGATACAAAGTTTAGGCTTGCATAGAAAGAGAGCAGCAATGATTCAGCGTTTTTCTATGGAGTATCTATCAGATAACTGGACACACGTGACTCAGCTACATGGGATCGGAAAGTGAGTATGACCCACATTATTACTATGAGTGTAGATCCCTAAAGTTTTAGCCAAACTGTACCGACTTTTAGCTTCCACCAAGTGATTCACTGGTTTGCCTTTTTCACACAGGTATGCTGCTGATGCATATGCAATATTTTGTACTGGCTTGTGGCATCAGGTAACCCCAAATGACCATAT
This sequence comes from Tetragonia tetragonoides, assembly GCA_038025085.1. Classification (NCBI taxonomy): domain Eukaryota; kingdom Viridiplantae; phylum Streptophyta; class Magnoliopsida; order Caryophyllales; family Aizoaceae; genus Tetragonia; species Tetragonia tetragonoides. The sequence continues at coordinate 251,394 of CM076145.1, forward strand.
GTTAAATTATTATTGGAAATTTCTCAAGAACCGCTTCCAACAGATAACCATATGTTAAACCAAGGTAATGTGTAAGTTGTAAAAGAATATCTTTTAAAATCAGCTATATATCAATAGTATGTCTTGTGTGGACTTAGTCCACCATAGACCAAGACACACTAGTGTAAATATTTTGGCACATAAAGGGTATTTTTCCAAAGATTTAGTCTCTTGGTCCACACAAGATTTTGCGATATATCAATGGTTGGCAACTGAGATTAGTACTTTGATTGTGTCATTGCGCAAATTTCACTTTCCGAAGCTTGGTAAGTGCATTTGCTTGTGGGGAAGGAGAAAGTGACAGAAACCAGGGTTATAAAGGGGGTTACAGACAGCAAAGCAGCTGCATTGAGCCGTTGCAGGGCACTGTGGCTCTCTGATGCAGCTGCATTAATATTTTAATTGAAGGGTTTCATCCTGTGATAGCTACAGTTTGTTATATTGCTATATATGGATGTGCGCGTCGTGAACATGAATTTGGTAACATATAACTGCTAGCAATCCATGAAAGCGCAAGTCTCTTCGCAATGCAAATGTCAGAACTCAGAACTGATAGGCATAAGTGGGTAAGCTGATGATTGTCTCAACTTGAATTCCTTGAAAGGTGGCTTATGTTTCTTTGGTAAGATGCCTCCAAGGTTCTAGCTAGTTCATCTGGAGCCATTGGTTGGGCCCCATAACGAAGTTGAAGGGCGAGTAGTAAGGTATGACCAATGACCTAGTGACCTATCATTGGCGGAAACAGACCCCGACCCCCCCCCCCCCTTTCCTTCCACAAGGAACAGAACTGGAGGTTAGCCTGAGCTCAAAGCCGTATATATAAGAAAGCAGAGCTCACCCCCCTAAACTTTGTTTCCTATCATGTAAGAACCTCACAGTCAGGTTTTTAGAGTAAAACAAGGTTTAGGCGAAACAGTTTTCTTATCATGTAATTTATGACTTCTGATTAATAGTATATTTTTGTCATGTAATCTCTATATCCATTTGCGATGGATCGTAGCTATGTAGTTTGATTTATATTTATTGGTTAATAAGCTTCCAAGATAAATCTCATCATAAATTTTCGTCAATAGCTGTTCACAGTTGACACATTGGTTTATATACGAGGCTTTGGATCTTGTGGTTGCAGTTTATTTTATAAACTGGCCTGGTTTTGTTGTAGATCAAAGATTCTAGAATTCAATACTGCACCATATAACGTTAATATTTGTAAATAGCAAGTTTTGTCGATTTATTTCAAAGGAAAATTTGCCGACTACCTCACTCAATTGCACAACTATTTTATATGCAGTAAGTGTATATTTATGACTTCTCTGTTTAATATGCGAGCTTTTGTAGGAGTTAGATGGGATTAAGATGTCAACTCGGAAATTAGTTCGATGCATTTCATATTTCATTGCAAAATATATTGTCTATGTGCATGTAATCCTAGAATAAAATGCAAAACTTGTATAGGGCGGTTACAACGTGCGCCCCAATCACACGCACGCATGAATTTCCGACATCGACCACCCACGCGAGCGATGTCCAGCCATTTGCTACCCCGCACACGCTCTGTTCTCCCCTTTTTCTCTCATATGTTGAACCCAAACAATACGACCACCCCACCTCACGTCGCGACCTGATCTAACATTAGCTCCTCCCTTTATTTCTCTCTCCGCTACTGACCCGACCATGGACCATCCCACCTTATTGATGCCCAACCATCCTCCATGTTCACTCTCCCTATTCAAAACGAGGTCTAAGCGATGGGTGTTCATCATATTTGACCAAGTTGGCCACCACCTACATCCGCTCACCGGATGGAGATGTTTACCAGAAGAAGGTGGTATCTATGGGAGAGAGGGAGGGGGTGTTGTGGTGGTCGAGGAGGGGTAGGAGAGGTGGTAGAGTGACACCATGGAATCAAGGAGAGAGTGAGGCTACATTGAGGAAAAGATGATTGTATACAGAATATGGTGCACATGAATAAATAAATAATACCACGTACCAAAGATTATAAAGTGACACCAAAAAATAGAAAAGTAATACTAACCTAATAAAGTAAGCTGAAAAAGTTTAAAATAAATATTACGTCGCACGGAGTGGCCGCCTCACAAGAGAATAACTAATGTTTTTTCAACACAATTTAAAAAGGGGAATGCTAAATATAACATCCATTTTTAAACAATACAACATTTTTTATGGTAAAATGATTCTCATACCCTTGTTTTAATTTTGCTCATTTCTCTTTCCTTCCCTCCCCACCAACACTCTTCACTTGCATTCAATTCACTTTCTCTCTCTTGACATTTGAAAACATTTTTACTTTCCCTTTGAATCATACATTAAAATTGTCAAAGAACATAATGTCAAATGAAGATCCTACAGAAGATGACCATTTTTAGGTAATTTTCGACTCATTTGTCTAACTACTTGTTTAATTTTCAATTACGCAATTCTGCGGGTAAAACTGGAAAAAATGAGGACAGTCGCCCAAAATTGGTGACAACATTATACAACCGCCGCAAACCTCTGGCGGTAAAACAGGACAATAGACGCCAGAAATTGGCGGCACTGTGCAAAGGTTGTCGCCAAGAACGGGCGACAACATGGGGTAAAAGTCGCCAGCTTCTGGTGACTGTAATTAAAAAGAGTCACCCAGTTCTAGTGACAGTATCAAAAGAGTGTCACCAACTTCTGGTGACTGTTTTGGAAAATTGTCACCAAAACTGGGCGGCTGTTTGTAATAATAGTCTCCAGAACTGGGCGACTGCAGCAGTTTTATAATATTCATACAAATTTACTTATATTTTCAAGTATTACTTTATTTAATCCCTAAACAAAAATGTTTTACTTTATTTCAAAAGAAATTGTAGTAATTCTATTAAAGTAAATCACAATAATGGTGAAATTCGTATTTATGACGTAATTATTTATTTTAAGTATTTGTAATTATTGATTAGTGTAAAATTTATTGTATGGAGCCATTGTATAGACTTGATCATTATGTTGATGATGAGGAGAATTCCAACTTGCCAGTAAGGAATCCCAACGAATCGAGAACATTTCCCGATGTTAGTGAATTTTTTGTTACAAATGCACAATATGAGAGTCGTAAAGAATTGGAATGTTGGGTTAGATCAGTTGGTTACAACAAGAGAATGCATTTTGCAATTTATCGGTCATACACTGGCAATGGATCAAGGGCTGGAGATGTGTGGCTTCGATGTGAGAGAGCTGGATCATATAGGCCGACGAGTATGTCAGGTGATTTTGTGAGGAAAGGGACCGAGTCGAAGCACGATGGCTGTTTGTTTGAAGTACAAGGGCGAGAGCTAGATGATGGCAGTTGGATAGTGAAGCTACCTCAGAACCTTGCAAGGCATAGACACAATCACGATCTTGGTCCGTATTTGGAGGGACATACCGACGCAAGCAAGTTGACCAATGATGAAGAAGCAACGGTTGCCAAACTTTTCGCAAGTGGAATGGGTCCCAAAAGATCCTCAACTATTTGAAGAAGGTTGATTCTGAAAATGCCACTACACGCAGACAAGTTGAAAATGTTCGGCAAAAACAAAGAATGGTTCGGTTAGGAGGTATGACACCTATACAACGCTTTTTTCAAGATTTGGATGATCGTAAATACATGCATTGGCATAGAGAAGATTCCGGGGCTAGTTTGGTTGGCGATGTAATTTTCGCACATCGCAAGGCTGTTGACCTTGTGAAATTGTTTCCTTTCGTACTGGTGATGACATACCGAACCAACATGTATGAAATTGCCGTTGTTGCAAGTGATAGGGGTGGCACCGAGAGTCGAGAGTGACCAGTCAACACGCCTCGATCCTATTTAACAAATAACCTATAGTTAGTATACATATTATTCCTGAAAATTGTTAAAAAAATCACAAACAAAGCACACCGAGAAATAAAGGGCTCTTTGAAAGAAATGAAAAAACAGAGAAAGAGAAAGTTACCAATTACACATGCTAGCGAGCTGCAAAAAATTAAGGAGTTTGAGTTGTTGCAACTTTGTATTAGCCAAATAAAACCCAACAACTTAGCTAGCTAGCTAGCTACGATCGGAGTTTTTCCTTCTAGTGGCCAGAATTATTCTACTGCCCTAGTAATGCATACAATTGAAATTTTGGGGCTAAAAATATAATTTGTACTTAATATGTATAGCTTTAATCAGCCCTTTGACACTTGATTTGTTTCTTCTTTTGCATATAGATGACCAACGTATTCTGCAGGTTTTACACTAGATACAAGATGAATTGAAAGTCCGAAGTGAAGAGTTGAATTTGGTTGAACAAAACACACTGATCATAGTCGCTCAAAACAAGCGAGTCCTTAGCACAATGTTCATCAAAAGAAGGCAATAGTAAGGTAATGTTGTCGCCGGTATTGGGTGACCATGCTCACATGTGGTCGCCCAGATCTAGCGATACTAACCCGAAATTGTCGCCATGCATGATCTAGCGACTGGAACCCAAAACAGACGTCAGGACCTAGCGGCTCTATTGAAACACAGTCACCCAATGTTGGCGACAGTATTTCCCAATTGTCACCGTCTTTGGGCGACTGCTAGCCAGAAAATTTGCCCACAAAAATCCTAGAAAACTTTCCTGTTCATCGATTGATTTGGGGGACAGGAGCAATAATTCATACCAATGTAGTGGGGATGGGGAAATTCAGCATGAAACCCATGGGAGAGGGGGCACAAAGCACCAAATTCAACACCAAAGAATAATAGGGTGGGTGATTTTTATTACAGTAAACAATAATAGTGCAAATTAAAGAGTTTCAGTTGAAATACATACTTTGAATCAACTGGAAATTTGTTGGGGTGGAGATCTTGACATGAATTTAGCACTCTCAACAGTAGCAATTGAGTGGAGTTTGCAGAGGGAGCTTTGAGAGAGGAGAAACGGTAGAGCTTGGAGAGAGAGAGAGGAAAGTTGGGGGGAAATTAGAACAAGGGTATAGGGGTCTATTCATATGAGGAGGTGTTGTATTTGATTTAAGACCCATATTGTATTTAGCACTTGTGAATGAAAAAAACGACCGGCCGAACTACGAAGGGCAACCCAGCCCGGACCGTGCCCAGGCCGGCCTGACCCAAGAGCCCAAAACTTAAAGACTATATAGTACAGAGAGAATCTCGTATAGTGTGGCAAAATTTAAACGAAAAATAATTGCTACTCACTCTTAGAACTCCATTGTTTTCTGCTCGGAGAGAAAAAGAAGAGGAGAGAGAGAGATGGGAAGCCCAGCACAAATACCCACAAGCTTTGGTCATGAGCTTAGGGCTTGTCTTCGTTGCAGGCTTGTCAAAACCTACGATCAGGTTTGCCTTCTCCTCCTTTTTTTTTTTTTTTTTTTTCCCAACTCACATTGTTTCCATTCTTTACACCATGGCTTAATCAATCAACTGATCACGTTGTTTACTTATGGGACTTTGGTTGCTGCTATTTTTTTTATCAAAAGTCTTTCCTTATTACTGAATTTTGGCCCCAAAAAATTGAGAAAGGTTTAATTTTTTTGCATTTCATGTTGTTAGGTTTTGGTTGCATTGCTTTGTTTTCTTGTTCCGTTGGTTTTTATTTATTTTAATTTAATGGGGGTCGATTATTTACAGTTCAGGGAATCAGGATGCGAAAACTGCCCTTTCTTTGGTTTGGACAAAGATCATGAGCGTGTTGTTGAGTGCACAACTCCTAATTTTACTGGGTACTTCCTTATCTTTTATTACTTATTAGGTTCTTTCTGTTACAAATTGTTGAGATTATTGAAATTCCTTTAATTAATAATTAAATGTAAGCTCAGCATGTTTGTTGTGGTAGTAATTGCTTTTGAAGAAAATGAAAATTTGTTCTGCATTGAGTTTTGTTTCATACTTGGAAATTTGAGAAAGATGATGTACAAAGTAGAGAAATTATGGAGAAGGGCTAAAAATTACTCTTGATTTGGTCGTCCTGCTCATGGATTACTCTTAATTTGATCAATGATTTATTTGTGGCTATGAATTTCTCTAGGTTAATTTCTGTTATGGATCCAAGTCGCAGTTGGGCTGCTCGTTGGCTACGAATCGGTATGTGACTTTATGTGTTTGCCCCTTGGGTTTTGATTGCTCCTTTCCCTCTGGATGTAGAATTTAATTCCTTTTTTCTTCATACACTGCTACATTATGGTTATTTTCATATTTAGAAACCCTTGAGATACTGGACTATGATAAATTTTTGTCAAATCATAACTACAGAAATGGAAAGATAGAAATTAGTTTGATGAGTCATTTCGAAAGCATGGGTGAGCTACCAAATTCTAGCATCGTTCCATATTCAAGCCTTTTGAGCTGAAAAAAACTTACGATGACAACAAACAATAAGAAAACACCCCAATACGCGTCCTGCTGTTAGTTCAAATAGTCTAGACATATTAAAAGCACTAGTCAACTTATGCCTAAAACCTATGGTAGGCCATCATCTTCTGCAATTGCAGCTTAGCTTGACCGCAAGATGTTAATGTGGTGCTAAACTACTAAAAGAGTTGAAAGATATTGAACTTTTCCCCTAAGCATTTTGTTCGCATGGGATATATGAGTTAAAAGAGTATTTGCATCATGTAAATTAGTGGTGAATCCATCAATATTCGGTAGTGATCCATCCCTGTCTGACAGTCAGGCTCACCCTTGTGGGTTTACTGTGCTACAGTTGGATCTACTACCTTTTAATGTGCTTTGCTTTTGAATACGAGTCTTCAGGTTCATTTAGCTTGGTTGATGGGATGAGTGACACACCTGTTACCAGCCTACTGCCTACCGCCCAACTTAGAAAGAACAACCTAAAATGTCTCATGTGGATTGGCTTCTGGCTCTGTAGATTGTGTTGCTTTTCTCGCTTTTTTACTTGACGCAAGGTTGCCAATGCTTTTATGTCATTTGTCATGGAAAGACAAAGGTTGACATCCTTGTTGTGATATTTGTGCTTGACTTATTTGTTTATTGTTTTTGTGACTCATGAGTTGAGGTCCGGTTCACAAATAGTCCTTCACGAAAAGCTCGTTTGTTTTCTAGTATGGCCAGGAAAGAAGAAAGAAAGGGAAAGGAAAGGAAAGACATTAACATTTCCGATAAAACCCTGAGGGGTTAGCTTAGCTAGTTAGCTGGTACGATTTCTGAGATTTATTCCAGAGGTCCCAGGGAACTCCATTCATTGGGGTATTTACATATAATCATTTCGCTTGCGGAACAGCCTCTCTACTAGTTAGCGGTAAGACTGCGATTTGCGAACATTTGGACCTCCCAGACCCCGCCCTCGGTGGGATCCTATCTGGGATGGGCTATTTTTGGAGACTTTAATAGTCAAGTAAAAAGAAGGAACAGAGAATGATAGGGAAAAATAGTACAAATTGGGAAAGAAAAAAAAACGAAAAGACGTTTCTTGGCCCATGGATTTGAATAAGTCTTAGCTGCTGTTTCTGGCCTAGTTTGCCACTCCGAGAGTACTAGTACGCTGGATAACTGCGAACAATACGTGGAGTATAATTTGCAGTTTACTGGGGGTATGAGAGGATTAGGTAGCCCTGATTCCTTCAACCAATCAAGCTACAAGTAAAAGATGGGTCCATAATGTTCAATCACTCCCTTGGTGCTTGCTGATGCCTTTAGGCTTTATTTGATAGTGGAGATGGCGATAGCTATGACACTATAGACGAACAATGGCTGTATAGAACCCCTCTTCTCTTAACATGTTTGCCCCAGTTCTGACTTTGCTCAGTTGCTTGGGTATTCATCAAGGGCTTGACTAGTCTGCTTCAAAATGAGTAGCTCCGTCACAGTCTAGAAGTAATGCATGATTTGATTTGCACTTGTGCCTGTTAACCTTAGGGTTGATTTAAGAGAAATGTAATGTGTTCATTGTTCTTATGTCTGTAAATGGCTCTTTAGTCCTTACTGACTGAATTTGCAATAAAGTTAACTATATTTATGTACAACTGATAATAATCCAAAGACAATATCTTACACTGAGGGGTTAGATGAACTGGTAAGACCTCTGAAGATCTATTCAGAGGTCCCTGGTTCAAGTCCCCACAGTCCCTCAGGGCCACTGGAGGTTTTCCTGGTCATTTATTTCAGCACACATGTAGAGAAATGTGATAGACGGAAGATGAGTATCTTAACTGTCTGAAATATGTTGGGTTGGTCCTCCTAGAAATAATCATACAAAGGATATGTACTTCAACAGAGTACAATGCTCCGGCATGGCAGGAAAGAATTGACGTTTATGTGGATACTTTTTGCTTGTAGAATTTGTTCTAAATATCAGTTTGAGAGCTAAGATTAAGCTAGAAACTCCTTTATGCTCTTACAGTGGAACTGTAGGGGTTCTGAATAGGGTGGAGTGGTGGACTTTGTGTTGGAATGTTATATTGTCACAAAAATTTTGTTGTTAGGAACTCTCAGTCTTCAAACTAATTTGGCTTCTCTGTTTCAAAGCCTTAGCTGGGAATAGATGTGGGACAAAGCTCAGTTAATCTATGTGGTTAATTTACAAGCTTAGTGGATGCTGACCCTGTTTGTTTCAGTCTTTCAGATAAAATCTGAGAAGATTGACTTTTAGTGGTAAACATCAAGTCTGGGTTGTGTTTATGTCACATAAGTGTTAAGCACTCACAAAGGTATCTTGAAGATGACTCGCAATCATGAATCATATAAATCTGTGGTTAGATGTCCTGAGGTTATGCGTTTATGCAACTTCTGAAGGTAGCTAGGTAATAAAGATACGTCTTTAAGGTGAATGGAATCATGGACTTTAAATATGCTTAAGAAGTTTATTTTTTCTTTTTGTTTTTGGTGCAATGCTTTAGAAGTTATTCTTTTGTTTGTATAAGTGCAATTCGAGGATGGTCATTGATATTTCATTGCAAAATGATGAGTTTGCCATACCCCATTTCCTTGCTTTGTGGTTATACTGATTTTGAAGCAACTATTCTGCAAGTGGCCAATTCATGCCCCCCCCCCCTTTGTGCATTACGTAAGCAAACTTCTGCAATTTGTCATCAAGCTACTTAGGTGCGGAACATTGATATGAGAACTGTATATTTCTGTTTTTCAGGAAGATCTGTTCCTGGCTGCTACACACTTGCTGTCTCAGAGGCACTTCCAGAGGAGTTCCAGGTTCGTTTTCAAAATCATGTCCTCAGTATAGTTAATTATATCCTAGCTTTCCAGGAAGACTGAACTTGTATTAAAGTGTTGTCCTGCATTCGTAGTACTAGCTGAAATAGCTGTTTAGCATGGGGGATTAATGTTTTGGATTTGGGCTATTTGTGATTAGTATGCATCTTTTCAGATTGCAAAGAGCCTGTGGCTGCAACAATGGGGTTGATTTGCAATGTTTCGAATTAGCTTTTGGCTTTACCTTAGCTGCGACTTTCATCTTAGATAACGTTTTTAATTAGCATTCTGACACATTAAGTGATTGTCTTTGGTGAAACATAACTTGACTTTGCGAAAAAAAACATGGCAGGCTATATGCGAGGACGAGCGAGTTCAATATGTGCCACCAAAACGGATGTGAAGTTGCAGGTTTATTGAAGCTTGTCAATGATGATAGGGCAAGGACAGCTTTGTTGACCCTCCCCCCCTCCCGGTTCCATGTAGCTACTGTCTGGAAGAAATGGCGCTAAGTCAAAATCCCTGGCGTACTTTTGTTAGTATTATTGAGGAGAAAGCTCCAGCATTTTGCCTCGGGTGTATATGTATTCTCGTCGTCTCTGGATCTAATATATTTCAGTGAGTGAGCTTAGGTCTAATAATAAAAATTGGTGAGATTATGGCGGTGAATCGTGTTTCGATATAGAAAATGCAGGAGGTTTAACAAAGAAACTTGTTAAGCCCTACCAAATCGGGCAAGTGTTTCAGATTATCATTGATCAAAGAAAACAACAATGCACAAAATATCAGAAGTTTTTGAGATATTTTTATGTCATCCCTCCCGGGTTCCGGTCTCTCTCCTTCACAATAAAGGAGTAAGGACATACTAAAAGAAGATTTATGTGAAAGAGAGAATGTCTAAGTCATGCCAAAGAGAAAAATAGCATGTGTTGAAACTCTACACCATCTTGAGGTTAGAGGTTTTGAGTTTTTGACTCTATGGGTGTGGTTATTAGGTTAAACTAGACTGATCTAAACTAAAATGAATACCATGAAAGTGAAATGAACACCACTCAATTGAATTGAACCCCACTTTTTATATGAGACAAACAAAAATGTTGATGAACTTAACATTCTTGAACTGAACATCCCTTACGGAACTGATGAATTGACAAGAGTTAAATTGAACGAACAAGCTCTAAATAATAGTCTATGTAACACGAAGTACTATTTTAGAAAAATGATAACATTCTCATGACGTAAAAAGTCTTGCGGTCTTACTATGCTACCACTGTTAAATTTTTTAAAAAAGGGTTTTTTTAAACTAAAATGTGCTAATTCAATTTAAACAACATTTTCAATACTAATAAGTGATGCACAAATGAGAAGTCTCATTCTTCCAATAAAAACAAAAGGATCAAAAGAAAGAAAAAAAGAAAAGGATCAGAAAAGGGACAAGGCAGGCCAGATGGCATATGCTGTTTTGGAGTCAAGCAACTAGCCACTTGTAGGTTCACGAGACATTTTCTGGTTCTTTTCTCCATTGTTTTTGTGGGTCATGAACTCATTGAGTCATTGTGGTCATCTCATGGGTATATGCCATAGGCCATAGCTAAGTTTCTCTTCCAATTGCGTTATACAACCACTAGTAAACAACAAATAACTAGCCATTTCGCACCTAATTTCTTTAGTTGGCCATTATTTAATCTACTCTCAATGTAGGCTAATGCTATCAACTAGAAAATGGAAAAGGACTATCATTTGCAAATGGTAGCATTTGTAAGTGGTGTGCATGATTCACACCCAACTAGATGGCGTTTTTCACAACATTAATTGTAGTGTTATCAATTAAAGATGTGTATACATATCATTCGCATAAAAGAAAAGTAGATGTGTATACATAACACATATATAAACAAAACATGTAAGAAAGAAAAATTGGTACAATAATTTGAACTATTTTTATGTGTGCAATATGAAATTGAATCAAAGTATTTTGCTCAAAAAGATTCAAATTATTTGAATGTTAATTGTTTGCACATAACAATCGAATAGAGTATAAATCCTATTTAAATTAAACTTCAAAATTTATTTGTAGCACAATTATACTCCTATCAAAAAGAAAACGCTAAAAATTCAATATGCTAAGGGTGATTTTTAGAAATTATGTTACTAAACAAATTTAGGAGTCAGGATATGGTATGCAAACAATTCAAAAGTTCCACCAATACTCCAGTTTAAATTGTTTTGCACATATTAACAATATTTCACATTATCTTATACCAACTTTTCTTCGAGTAAAAAAACCAATGGCGTTGTCATGGTTCGGAACGGATGCCGCCACACACAATTATTGGCGATGAGTGGTCATTGACAGCGGAGAGCAAATGATTATACCATCGAGATTTGACATCATCAGCGATCTTAACAAAAACAATCGAGAGAGTCGTAACCTCCACTCATATACTCTTATAGTAATTAGTTATTCTCACAGCCATAGTGTTAGAGCTACTTAATTTCGGGGCCTGCCCCTCACTTGCACAAAAAAAAAAAATAGCAATTAGTTATTCCATGTGTTATAACTTTTTGGGAAGTTCCACTCTCATATTAACCAAACAACTACCTATAATACTCCCTCCGTCCCTAAAACAACTTCTCACTTTCCTTTTTGGTCCGTCTCATATTCATCTTCTCCTTACCTTATTTAGTAAGTTTTTTTGTGTTAAATCCCTATACTACCCCTCACTTACTACTATTTTTGTTACCTCATATTCACCCAGATTAATTGCCCACCCACATCAAAATACATTACTTTCTACCCAAATATTAACCCCACCCCAATTCACTTCTAACCCAAATATTAATCCCACACCAAACACCATCTCTCTCTCCTCTCCATCTCCATTAAAGAAGGTACATGACCAGAATTTTTCCTAGATACATAACCAGAATTTTCCTCCTCTCTCCTCCATCATTGCCACCACGCCATAACCACCAACCATCTCCCAACCCCACGACCACCACCATGGACGACCACCACCCAGATCGCCACATCACCACTGCCACCCACATATGCTCCTCCATCACCATCGCCACCCACATCTGCTCCTCCATCACCACCACCACCCAGATCGCCACAAAACCACCCGCACCCACATCACCAATTCACCACCACACGAAGCCCACCACCAGCGCAAACGACAACCCAATGATACTGAACCACCCACCACATCACACCACCACCCACCACATCGCAACACCACTAGATCACACCACCACTAAATTGCACCATCACCACCAGATCGCCTCCATCCCACCACCACACGTACGACACCACCACAACAGGACCACTACCACCGGCAAACAAAAATCGCCACCGTACTAAACTATACCCGTACCGACCTACAAAACCCCCACTTCATGTCTTTTCTATAGTTGTGTTTATCTAAAATAAATTAATTAATTTGGCTATGTTTTCGTTTGATTATGCCTGATATGTTGTCGTTGACTATGGTTTGATGTAGTAATGGTGATTTGGTGAAGGTGATTCGATAATGGTGTGGGTGATCTGATGATGGGGTGGTTGGTTTTAACCCCATGTGGGATGGTCCCACAATATCAAACATTTCTCTCTTCAGGGGCAACAAAGGAAAATGAGAGTCATTTACAAATTTTCTTAATAAGCGTGCCATTTCTTGGTGAGAAGATCATTTAGGGACGGAGGGAGTATATAGTAGTCTCAAGTGCATTCAAGGGGGAGCGCTAACCGTATGCACATATTACATAAATTTGCGAAGAGTTGTACAACCTTGCTAAACATACCAGTCCGACCAATTTGTGAACCAGATGGATGAAACATTTTGAGCCATGCACTCCCCCCTTTCTCAACTCTCAAAAGCCCAGTCAGGCCCCCCCAAAAAAAACACAATTTTTCGTATCAGGCGACCTCAAGGTAAAGCCTCTCATACAAGCATGATGTCATGCCAACATCACGTTTGTACATAGAGGTTGCCCTTACCTTGAGGCGATCTCATTCAACACTTATTGGAAAAATCAGTTTAATAAAAAAAACAAGTTTTTTGTGAGATCAACTCACAAGATTTATTTTCTAAACAAAAACCAAAAAAATAAGAGAAAGAACCGATCTCCAAAAATAAATAATCTCCCATCCCCTTCAAAGGCCAAAAAGCCCTCCCAAAAAAACAAAAAAACAAAAAAAAAAACAGAAAAAAGGGAAGAAAAAGAAGAACCCCCCCCCCCCCCCCCTATAAAAAGACTCCTCCTTGATAAATAAAATCAGTGTTTGGGTGTGGAAAGTAGAGAAAGAGAGAGAAAAATCGTTTTCCTGTTACCCAAGTCAGCCGTCGCCCCTCTTATTTGGCCTTTGAGATTCAGCCCACTGACTTGTGTTCCCCAGACTTGCGGTTTTTCCAGGGTTTTAATTTCCGGTAAGCGTATGTATATGTGCTTTTTTTGCCTATATATGTACTTTATTGATTCATAAACCTCATTGTCTTGTTGCTTTTTCTTCGACCGATAACCTCTCTTATTCCTTTCGATTGGATCTGTGTTTCTGATCAATTATAAATTTGAATTCGAGTCAAAACTTGGTAATTATTTTACATTAGGTGAATTTGAATCATAAATTTGATAGTTATTGTTTATATCATATGAATTTGAGTCAATAATTTGATGGTAGTTTTATATATTGTCTGAATTTGAGTCAATAATGTCAAAGTTGTTTTCAATTGAGGTGAATTTTGTTAATTTTGTTGTTTGTGATATGATTAGGTTTATAAAGAGAGATGGCAAACATTGACATAGAAGGGATACTGAAGGAGCTCCCTAACGATGGTAGGGTTCCAAAGACAAAGATCGTGTGCACCTTGGGACCGTCTTCGAGGTCGGTACCGATGTTGGAGAAGCTACTCCGTGCTGGGATGAATGTAGCCAGATTTAACTTTTCTCATGGAACCCATGAGTATCACCAGGAGACTCTTGACAACCTCAAGATTGCTATGCAAAATACTCAGATCTTATGTGCTGTCATGCTTGACACCAAGGTTTATAAAACCCAACCCCTTTTTAGTATTTTTATCATTATTGGCTTATTGCTATTATTTGTGTAGTATAATCTGCTTTTAGCTTTGTTGATTCATGCAAATTTTGAGTTCTGGGTTGAGGTTTTGGAGGAATATTGAGGATTCTGGTGAATTCATTGATAGGATGTTATTAGGATGTATGTGCTGATCAGATGCAGAAGTAAAGTGTTTTACTGATTTATGTTCTAAAAATAAAGAACTAGATGCAATATCTAACTGTTTCTCTTTTCTTGTTTCTGGATCGGAAAAACTTACTGCTTTCTGTTTTCTGATTGTTGGTTCTGTAAACCTGTATATAGACCTGTCAAAAACTGGCCCGACCCGACCCGTTTTAAGGGTTCTGACAAAGTTTTTTCGACCCTAAACCCGTTTTGATCCTAACCCGTTTGACCAGTTCATGGTTCGACCCGTTTGACCCGGAAATTTAAATGACATCTTATATAGTGAATAAAAAGATAGACGGGAATGTCTTTTTGACAAGTCGGGCAGTTTTTAAATATATATAATAATATATTTACATTATTTTCCCGAATTGGTTGCCCTTATAACCATTTTAGGTGACTTATTTCCATCCCTGGTCGGCATACATGTAACAAATTTTCCTTGTAGCATATTTAATATTTTTATATATGTACAAAACATAAAAAGAAAAAATTATATTCATAGTCCTTAGACATTAAAACAATGTAAAACATTGCTTAATACTTCATTTGAACAAAATCTTGGTTAACAATTAATGGAGAAAAAAAATGTTAAATTGCGCTTCTGACCCGTTGGGTCGGCCCTAACTCAGAAACTCTGGGTCAGGGTTGAGCCTTTCTCAACCCGAACCGATAATTACCCTAATCTGTTGCAACCGAACCTGACCCGCCCGACCCGTTTGACAGGTAGAGACCTGTATACTGTCTGCATTGTGTGTGTTTGTGTGTGAAAAATATTGAAATTTATCACCAGAGACTAGTATGCGCTGTTGCAGCTTATTGTTTGATTGTATGCGCTGTTTGATTGTATGCAAACTGTAATATGCTTGCCTTCATGGTTTGCTGGATGAACAATCTTGTAGACCTCTACAGAGTTTGGAGGTGCCTTCAAATGGCCTTATTGTTGTTTGCTTTCTTATGTTATCTGCTATATGTTCTGCTGTTAAATGATGGTAAGTTAGGAGGGATTTTGTCGATATCCTAGTCTAGAAACCCTTTAAGCTGAGTGGATATCACGATTATAGTGCACCTCTTTTATTGGGCCAATGCTTTTTTGGGTCATTATTGGCTAGTCAAGAGCGGTTTTGTGATTCTCTCTCAAGTCTAGTTGTCTTCTTTTGATGTAGCCTTGAGTACCGAGTGGTAGATTGGATAGCTTCACATGGTTGTTCACTTGTTTGAGAGGCCTAGCATATATGGATGCCTAGATTGCATGATTGGTCATGCCTTGAAAACTTATTACACTTCAGCATTGCAGTGACATCTTGTTTTTTTTTGTTCTTTTCTTACGAATGGCTTGTAGTAGGATCGGTACATGATTGGTTGCAGTTAGACCTGTCAATTCCCGACCCAACCCGAAAACCCGACCCGACCTGTTTTTCCAGGGTCCTTACACTGATTTTCGACTCGGAACCCGGTTTGACCCGAAGCCGATTAACCCGGTATTTTTTGGGTCAAACCCGACCCGTTAGTGGGTCGACCCGTTTGACCCGAAAAATAGAACAATTTGTAATTATAAACAAAAAGCTCGACTAAAATATCCTAAAAAACAAATAAAAACCCTTTTTTTTTTTTTTTTTGTTTCATTAACTTTTTCTCTACCTATTTGTTATCTCAAAAATTTTTTGCTTTTAACTACGCTAAAATGGACGGAAATATAAAGTACAACTTATCGAATAATTAAAAAAAATATAAAGAATATCATAGTCATATTTACATACCAAAACGTGAAAAAAATATACGTACGTAGTTAATACAAGTCATAAATTAGAGTATAAATTGGATGGGTCGACCTGAACCCGACAACACTGGTCAGGGTCGAGCATTTCTCAACCCAAACCCGAAATGACCCGACCCGCTAGTGACCCTAACCCGACATGACCCGAACCCGAACCCGACCTGACCGACCCAGTTGACAGGTCTAGTTGTAGTAGATTAATTATGCTTGTGCAGGCATCTCAAATCATTTTCATGCCTTCCAAAAAAATAGATGATTTTGATTGTCTTTGAAATTCTATTAAGGTCATTCGTTTAGAGTCTTCTTGGGGTCAAACATTGAAATAGTTGGATGTTTGTTCCTTGTGTTGGTTGGTTGGGTAGCTGGGCTGGATAGGGTAGACTAGAGATGATGAAGCATAGGGTACATCCTGCATTTGGTGGTGTCTAGTTGTAATATAAATTGGGTGGGTCGACCTGAACCCGACAACACTGGGTCAGGGTCGAGCATTTCTCAACCCAAACCCGAAATGACCCGACCCGCTAGTGACCCGACCCGCTAGTGACCCTAACTCGATATGATCCGAACCCGACCTGACCGACTCAATTGACAGGTCTAGTTGTAGTAGATTAATTATGATTGTGCAGGTATCTCAAATCATTTTCATGCCTTTCAAAAAGATAGATGATTTTGATTGTCTTTGAAATTCTATTAAGGTCATTCGTTTAGAGTCTTCTTGGGGTCAAACATTGAAATAGTTGGATGTTTGTTCCTTGTGTTGGTTGGTTGGGTAGCTGGGCTGGATAGGGTAGACTAGAGATGATAGGGTAGACTAGAGATGATGAAGCATAGGGTACATCCTGCATTTGGTGGTGTCTATAGTCCTATAGACTTCCGAGAACTCTCGATGTGAAGTTCAATTTGGAAAATTACTTCTTTGAAAACTAAACTATTGTGCCTGTCTATGACGAACTAGTTACGGTTCAAAGTACTTGTGAGTTATGACTTTCTCATGAATGACTTACAAAACTTCTAGTACTTGACCAATTTTACCGGGATGGTCAAGTTGTAATAGTTGGCTAGACTAGCTCTTTCAATGGTAGCTTGAGTCCATGATCAAAATCAATGAGCCCTGAGGCACCGAAAGGTTGGACAAAGATAGCAATGTTTGTGCCTGTCTAAGCCCTGTCCGATGCATTACTTGTTTGCTGTTAATGATCGTTAGAGTTTCCATCGAAAGTGGTTTCTGTAGCTCCCATAAGAATAGGTCAAGGCAACTTATATGTTAAGACCTTTATGGAAGGGGTTCAGATTCTTGTTTGGTCATCTGCAAATCCTCAAAATGGAGGATGTAACTTCTTCAGGATTGGCATCTTTCGATGAAAACCGGAAGTGACTTGTGTAACCCCCTCCTACGTTGAACTGAGTTCTGTAGTTTGCTTTTTTCTTTATCATAGAAAATACATGGCCCCTGTATTTCGTATTCTTATTCTCGTTATTATTATCACCATCTAAATCTTTCTCATCATCAAATCATCCTTTTCATCATCATCAAAAAGGGGTTTGTGTTAAAACAAAACAAGATACAATATTTTCCACTTAATTAATTCTATGACTGTTAAATTTACTTGGTTAAGTTATCCATGTTCTACCTTGTCAATACTCTTCAAAGTACTATGTTAATTGTTTTCGGCAAGAATCCCATCTGTTGGTAGGTGTTTGATTGTATTCTCCGAGAGAGTTAACCCTGTGCTCATGAGGAGCTTTTCTTCCTTGTCATTCCATTTAGTATAGTATTAGTGTAGATCTACCTCATTGCTGCAATGTTTCCCACCATTTGGAGGAAAAATTTGAGAGTTAAAGACTTGAAATGGATGGGGGTGTTATGGGAGACCACTATGTAGACTCAAAAACGTTATTACCTCGACTTTATATAAAGCAGAAAAGCGGGAATATTCCCTAACTACCCCGACAGGTCGATTTGAATATATTGGGAAAATTGGAGCGGAAATTGGGTAATGTGAGTTGGGGAAATTGGTAATTTTTGATTTTTTAGGTCTGGGAAATTTTATTTTTTGCATTTTGAACATTGTGGCTGTGGGGGATTGGAGAAGTTAGGATTTTTCAAATAATTGAATTAATTGTGATCTTGCAATGTGATATTGAACTATGAATATTAGAGAATTCTGGGAATGAGTTGGGTGATAATTTTGAATGTAATCATGATCTTTTGTGGGTTCTTTTTCTAAATAAAATAGTTGTCCAAAAAGCCGTGTTGATTTTCAATGTCTTTCTAAAAGAGAAGGGAAATTTGCTACTGCTTGTAAATAATTAATTTAGGAAAAGGGTAGAGAACATTGTTCTCGATGCTCATTGAATTGGCATGAGATGACATTCAGTCATAACTTCATTCATTGGTGGATTTCTTTGATGGTAACTTGATTGATGAATACTTTGTCATGCTACATTTTGGGGGAAGTTAGCATCTTATTGGTAAATTTTTTCCCCTAAGCTATATCAATACTGAGCTGTCTACCTCCTTTGGTGTTCATTTGCCTTCTCATGTCTTGCCTATTTTGTCTATTTAGTTTCATTAGAACTCCTATTAACCTGACAGAGCTTTTGTCTTACTGATCCATACTTAGTGACTTTAATGAGTTAGAAGTACTAGTTGTTCCGAATCCTGAGGGGATAGCTCAGAGGTAAGACCTCTGAGAAGTATTCTAGAGGTCCCAAGTTTGAGTCTTCCTCAGGGCCACTGGAGGTTTTCCTGGTCGTTAACTTCAGGGCCCATGGGATTAGTCAAGCAAAGCTTGGACACCCATGTTATCTAAAAAAAAACGTACTAGCTGTTTTAATATTGGGAAATAAATTAAAGGTAAAAATGAAGACATATTTTGATGCGTAAACTAGCTCGTTATAATCTCTCACTTATATTGAGTCTCTCAAGAACAAAACTTGCGAAATTAAAAGGGATAAGTTGGACCTCACCACAAATGAATCCTAAAGGTAAAACCACCAGATTCAATTGATAAAGGGGTCACTCAAACTCACCACTCAAGTTATAAAGGCAAAGCCACCAAACAAGAGATAAAGGGTTTAAGATTTCAGAAATAGAGGCAACACTCTATCAATTTTTCTCATTCACATAATCTGAGTATTACATTCGATTTCTTTAAATATTTATAGGCTCAAACATGCAATAAACCCTAATGGAATACCCTAGAAAGAATCCTTGCTGTCCTCATGAGAGAAGGGCTCAAAAGTGGTCCCAAACTGTTTGGTACTCAGCTGTAATTCTAGCGCCCAAATGGTCCCCAATAGTACAAATTGGAGCGTGTCCTTTGTACTGCTGGTCATTAATGCGCCTTGGCTTCTTTTGAGCTGGTAGATGTCCTTATCACTTGATCCCCACGGCATAAAACAAACCCAAAATGATCAGATTACTAGGATCAATGACATGACACTTAATTCCCACCCGTTAGCTGCACTAATGTTGATTAACGTCTACTTGTACGGAATTAAAAGACTAATTACATTAATCTAACTTATTGAACGCATTTAAATGATAACCCTGATGTTTTAGGTGTCCCTAATGAGTAGAATACACCCCCCATTGTGTGCCTTGGTGCCGAACAACCTTGCAATCTGAGATAGAGAAGGGATGCTCGCCCATAGCATGGTCAAGCTTGTTCTTGGAGCAGCAGCTTGCTCAATTGATTTCGTATCATATTTTGAGTGCATTTGAGAAGCTGTTTGTTGTCCTTTCTTGTGGCTTTTGGCTGTGGAACCTAAATAGTTTTTAACCACCCTCGTGGAACTATGAACTGAAATAGATGTAGGCATTGCTTTATCAATTATAGCAAAGGTGCGATATCAGTAGCAGTGTAATACTGTTTCCCGTTATCTTGCAATGCTCCCAAAATCCCAAATCTCCTAAACTGAAATGGAAGAAGAGATAAAAATTCTTAGTACGAGCAGGATTTTTTGATGAACTCATGCAGCCATTAGAAGGATCGTTCCTCTGAAGTTGCACTTTTATATATCCTTAATAAATCAATGTATTATTATCGAAAGATAATCCTCAACTCCTTTTGTCATTTCAGGGACCAGAAATTCGTACTGGATTTCTAAAAGATGCAAAGCCTGTCCAACTCAAGGAGGGACAGGAAATCACTGTAAGTACTGATTACAGCCTCAAAGGAGATGAAAAGACGATCTGTATGAGCTACCAAAAGCTGGCAGTGGACTTGAAGCCGGGAAACACTATCTTGTGTGCTGATGGTACTATCTCTCTTACTGTCTTGTCTTGTGATCCAGCTGCTGGGACAGTGAAGTGTCGCTGTGAGAACACTGCCGTACTTAGTGAAAGGAAAAATGTGAACCTTCCTGGTGTTGTAGTCGATTTGCCTACACTGACAGAGAAGGATATGGAAGATATACTGCAGTGGGGTATACCCAACAACATTGACATGATTGCTCTGTCTTTTGTCCGCAAGGGTTCTGACCTTGTTCATGTCCGTGAGGTCCTTGGTCCTCATGCCAAGCATATACAATTGATGTCAAAGGTAAGTGAACATTGATGATCATAGCTTGGTTTCATATGTCTAATGCTATCTATTATTCCCCTGTGCTTTTAAGCATAAGCCATCCACTTGATTTGCTTGACTGACTGTTTCTTTGACATGTATGAAACTTGTTCAGGTTGAAAATCAGGAAGGAGTTATCAACTTTGACGAGATTCTACGTGAGAGTGATTCATTTATGGTTGCACGTGGTGATCTTGGAATGGAAATTCCAGTTGAGAAAATTTTCCTGGCACAAAAAATGATGATTTACAAGTGTAATCTTGCTGGCAAGCCAGTGGTTACTGCGACTCAGATGCTTGAATCCATGATCAAATCTCCAAGGCCCACCCGTGCTGAAGCCACTGACGTGGCCAACGCTGTCCTTGATGGGAGTGATTGTGTTATGCTTAGTGGTGAGAGTGCAGCTGGGGCTTACCCGGAGCTTGCTGTCAAGATTATGGCTCGCATATGTGTTGAAGCAGAATCATCACTTGATTATGGGGCTATCTTCAAGGAGATGATTAGGGCTACTCCTCTGCCTATGAGTCCATTGGAGAGTCTTGCATCTTCAGCTGTTCGAACTGCAAATAAAGCGAAGGCAAAGCTCATTATTGTGATGACACGTGGTGGAACAACGGCCAAATTGGTCGCTAAGTATAGGCCAGCAGTACCAATTCTCTCAGTTGTAGTCCCTGTTGTGACAACCGACTCATTTGATTGGACCTGCAGTGATGAGACCCCAGCGAGGCACAGTCTTGTATACAGGGGCTTAATCCCTCAGCTGGCAGAGGGTTCTGCCAAGGCCACTGATTCAGAGTCGACAGAGGTGATCTTGGAAGCTGCCTTGAAGAAGGCGATGGAAAGAGGCTTGTGCCAGCCTGGTGATGCTATCGTGGCACTTCATCGTATTGGAGCTGCTTCTGTTATTAAGATATGCATCGTCAAGTGAGCGATAGTCAGACTCACCCACACCTTTTGCGAGGAATGGTGACTAGGATGGTCCACCCACCTTGTTTTCTTCACGCATGCTACTACTGTAATATTTTGCCCAAAATGTTTTTGGAGCCCTCTTTAGTTAATTATGGATTAGTGTTTTTGTGTTGCCTGGCTAGGAATAAGAACCGGAAAAAACCGATCAAATGACTCTAATCAGGTGGCATTGGAGATGTTTGCTTTTGGGTTTTTGATTCTGTACATCTCCTGACCTGAGATTTCCTTCTAATTTATAGTACTTGGTTCCTTCAATTTACAGGCATAAGGATGTATGCTGTGTTTTTATGCCTTGTGAGAAGTATGTGTATTTTGTAGAGGTGGCAAACAGGTCGGGTCAGTTACAGGTCGGGACGGTTTGGTTTCGAGTTGGGAAATGCTTGTTCATGACCCAGAGTGTTCGGGTTCGGGTCGATCCAACGGGTTGTGCATTTATTTTTTAATTAGGTTATAATTGCATAATTAATTCTATTTTCAACTTTGAAATAAAAAAGTTGCACACTATAATGTTATTAAACATAATATATATGGTTTTAATGTACTTCAAAACCATTTCGTAAAGTTTTTACAAGTTATTATGTTTTTACTAATGTATAAGAAACCGCTACCTATGTAACAATTAGTTAAGATCGTTCCACAAGGATTAGAAAAACCCTTATTAAAGAGAAATCTGAAACTACATATGTCAAAATTGGTTGATATGTAAGAAAATCTGATATGATTAAGCTTTTTGTCATTCACTTTTCTCATGCTGATATGTCTTGTTTTGAAAGTCTCAACCCAACGGGTCGACCCAGAGTGGGTTCAGGTTTGACCCAATAAATATCGGTTTTTCGGGTTCGGTAAGTATCGGGTTTCGGGTTGGACTTCTTTGTTCAAGACCCAAATTTTCCGGGTCGGTATGGGTCGGGTCAAATTTTACCAGCTCTAATATTTTGTACTCGTAGGTGTTCCATTGCGTGGGCCACTAGTCTAGATGTTCTGCTAACGCTATGTGAAGTAGTGGCAAAGTGTAGTTACCACTTAGAAGTACGATTGGGAATGAGCTGAACGGGTTATGAATTTATGTTGGTGTTGCCATTGTATTGTGGTACAAGGCTTCCAGTAGTCCACTACCCCTACCCGTTCTGGGGACAAAAGTAGCGGTGCTGCTTGCACGTAGACCTAGGAAACAGGCTGGATTAAATGGGCCTGGTTGGGTTGGGTCAAGTCAAACCATAAACGGGTCGGGTCGGGTTAACCCTTCTGGCCCCCTTTTTTTTTTTTTTGGGGGGGGGGGAGGGGGACTGTTCTTGCGGGCCTAGTTTGTGGACCTAGATAACCATTTATAGTATTTCTGTAATTATACCCCATAAATGGGAACAATTTAGCATCTTCTCAAAATGATCGTTTCCATGTACTGTAGTATTGTCATAGAATCATATCAAACAGATAATGTGCAAGTGTGCAACAAGAAGTCTCATCAAGCACCAATTGAAGTCCGAACAACAAGTACGAATACGAACCGTTAAAGCGTGGCCTAACGATCCTTTAGATCTTCGGAATTTGAAGCTAGAGGTGTCAAGCGTTTATAGCGACGTTGCTTTTTGATCCTTCGATGTCGACTCTTCTTATCATTGTGAAACAGAATTCACCAAGTGTTGGATTGTTCACCCACAAATAGGGAACGTAAGCTGGGTTTAAAACCGTCGTGAGACAGGTTAGTTTTACCCTTCTGATGACAGTGTCACGATGGTAATTCAACTTAGTACGAGAAGAACCGTTGATTCACACAATTGGTCATTGCGCTTGGTTGAAAAGCCAGTGGCGCGAAGCTACCGTGTGTTGGATTATGACTGAACGTCTCTAAGTCAGAATCCAGTCCAGAAGTGACGTATTCGCCCGCCGCCCGATTATCGACCAGCAGTAGGGGCCTCGGCCCCCAAGGGCACGTGTCGTAGGCTAAGCCATCGCGGCGGATGCGCAGTAAGGGCCGCCTTGAAGTACAATTCCTACTGAGCGGCGGGTTGAATCCTTTGCAGACGAGTTAAATATGCAACGAGTTATTGTAAGTGGCAGAGTGGCCTTGCTGCCACGATCCACTGAGATTCAGCCCTAGTTGTTTTGATTCATCCCTCCCCCCCTTTCCCCTCAAATCCCCTATTCTTGCTATGTTGGGTAAAGAGAGGTTTCAAAAAAGGATACAAGGGATACACGGTGCTAAGTAGGAATAGTCCACCAGCCAAGGAAGTATACAAGGAAAGAGGTTAAGTCATGTGGGTGCTAAGTATAAAAAAGTCCCCAAGTATGAAGAATATGTCCCTGAGGCCATGACGCCTTTTCCCATGATGCTACACCCTCGTCGCAATGACGCTGCACCCTTGTCCGCATCACCTTGTTCCCCATGGCACTGCAACACCCTTGTCCCATGGCGCTGCAGCCCCTGTCCCATGACGCAACCCCTTGACCCATGGCGCTGCAGTCCTTGTCCCATGGCGCTGCAGCCCTTGTCACATGGCCATGACGCAGCACCATGACCCATGGCGCTGCAGCGCCCTTGTCCCATGATGCAGCACCATGACCGCGTCACCTTTGTCCCATGACGCATCATCATGACCTAAGGCGCTGCAGCACCCTTGTCCCATGACGCAGCACCATGACCCATGAACGCCGCAGCTCCCTTGTTCCATAACCCAACACCATGACCCATGGCGCTGCATCGCCCGTGTCCCATGACGCAACCCCATGACCCATGGCGTTGCAGCACCATTCTCCCATGACGCAGCCCCATGACCCATGGCATTGCGGCGTCCTTGTCCCATGAGGCAGCAACGCCCTTGTCCCATGACGCAGCACCATGACCCATGGCATTGTAGCTCCTTTGTCCCATGACGCAGCACGATGACCCATGGCGCTGCGCCCTTGTCTCATGACGCAATATCATGACCCATGGAGCTGTAGCCCTTGTCCCATGACGCAGCGCCATGACCCATGCTACAACCCTTGTCCAATGACGCAGCCCCATGACCCATGGCGCTGTAGCTCCCTTGTCCCATGACGCTGCACAATGACCGCAACACCGTTGTCCCATGATACAGCACCATTGTCCCATGACGCAGCCCCATGACCCATGGCGCTGCAGCACTCTTGTCCCATGACGCAGCACCATGACCCATGGCACCCTGCAGCTCCCTTGTCCCATGACACAACACCATGCATCGCCCTTTTCCCATGACGCAACAACATAACCCATGGCACTACAGCATTCTTGTCCCATGACGCAGCCCCATGACCCATGGCGCAGCAACGCCCTTGTCCCATTACGCAGCACCATGACGCATGGCGCTGCAGCGCCCTTGTCTCATGATGCAACAACATGACCAATGGCGTTGCAGCGCCCTTGTCCCGTGAGGCAGCCCCATGACCCATGGCGCAACAACGCCCTTGTCCCATTACGCAGCAGCGCCCTGGTCCCATGATGCAGCAGCGCCCTGGTCCCATGGCGCTACAGCTCCTTTGTTCCATGACGTAGCACTATGACCCATGGCGCTGCACCCTTGTCCCATGACGCAACACCATGACCCATGGCGCTGCAACACCCTTGTCCCACGACGCCCATAGAGCGCGCCATGTCCCAGCGCCCAGCGAGTGCCATGTCCCATGTCTCAGCGAGCTCATGTCCTATGTCCCATGTCCCAGCACCCAGCTAAGTCCCATGTCCAAGCGCCCAACTGAGTCCCATGTCCCTTGTCCATAGGTGAAATGGGAGTTCAGGTACCCGGATGATCGCCCCGGGGTACCAGAGTTCCTCTAGGGTGAAGATAGACCTTCCGGAGAAGTTTGGGCAAAAACGACACCCGGGCCATGGGAAGCCGAAAATCAAAGGCTATAATCCGCTTATTTTTTGCTCCAAGGAACGAAGGTGGATATTTCGCACCGCATTGCAAGGGACACCCTTGCAGAACATGGGAGACCCCCATGGTCCGTTAACGGGTCCCTGATAGGCTTGTAAGGGCGTTTTTACGTAACACCAATGTAAGGGCGCGAACACTGAATGCATGGGTGGTATCGAAGTTCGGGGATCCTGATGACCCTCCCGGGGCACCGAGGGTCCTCTAAGGTCATCATAGACCCTCTGGAGAATTTTGGGCGAAATTGGCACCCAGGCCTCGGGAAGCCAAAAACGTAGGCTATAATCCACGTTATTTTGGCTCCCGGGAGGCCCCGAAACGAAGGTGGATATTTTCACACCACATTGCAAGGGACACCCCTTGGGAACATGGGAGGCCCATGGGGTATGTTAACGGGTCCCTGATAGGCTTGTAAGGGCGTTTTTACGGAAGACCAATGTAAGGGCCCGAACACCGAAAGCATGGGTGATATCGAAGTTTGGGGATCCTGATGATCCTCTCGGGGCATCGAGGATCCTCTAAGGTCCTGATAGACCCCCCCAGAGAAGTTTGGGCAAAAATGACACCAGGGCCCCAGGAAGCTAAAAACGTGGGCTATCCACGTTTTTTTGACTCTGGGGAGGCGCTGAAACGAATATGGATATTTTCGCACCACATCGCAGGGGACACCCCTAAGGAACATGGGAGGTGCACGGGGTTTGTTAACGGGTCCCTGATAGGCTTGTAAAGAGGTTTTAAGGAAGACCAATCTAAGGGCCCGAACATCGAAAGCATGGCTGATATCGAAGTTCGGGGATTCTAATAACCCTCCCGGGGCACCGAGGGACCTCTAAGGTCATGATAGGCCTCCTAGAGAAGTTAGGGCGAAAATTACATCCAGGCCCCGGGAAGCCGAAAACATGGGCTATTAAAAATCCACGTATTTAAGTTTTCGGAGGCCCCAGAACAAAGGTGCATATTTTCGCACCACATCGCAAGGGACATCAATAGGGGACATGGGAGGCCTCCGGGGTGGGTTATCGGGTCCCTGTTACGCTTGTAAGGGGGTTTTACGGGACACAATTGCAAGGGCATGAGCATCGAAAGTATGGGTGAACATGGAGTTCGGGGTCCCGGATGACCGTCCCGGGGCACCAAGGGTCCTCTTATGACATGATAGACCCCCAGGAGAAGTTTGGGCAAAAACGACTTCCGAACCCCGGGAGATGCAAAAAATGAAGGCGCATATTATCCACGTTTATGGGGCTCCCAGGAGGCCCCGGAACGAAGGTGCATATATTCGCACCACATCACACGGGACATCCCTAGGGGACATGGGAGGCCTCCGGGGTGGGTTATTGGGTCCCTGTTATGCTTTTAAGGGGGTTTTACGGGACACAAGTGCAAGGGCATGAGGACCGAAAGCATGGGTGAATATGGAGTTCAAGGTCCCCGATGACCGTCTAGGGGCACCGAGGGTCCTTTTATGATATGATAGACCCCCAGGAGAAGTTTGGGCGAAAACGACTTCCTGGCCCAGGGAAGAAAAAAATGAAGGATATTATCATCGTTTATGGGGCTCCTAGGAGGCCCCGGAACGAAGGTGCATATATTCGCACCACATCGCACGGGACATCCCTAGGAGACATGGGAGGCCTCCGGGGTGGGTTATCGGGTCTCTGTTAGGCTTGTAAGGAGGTTTTGTGGGACACAAGTGCAAGGGCATGAGCACCGAAAGCATGGGTGAAAATTGAGCTCGGGGTCACGGATGACCGTCCCGGGGCACCGAGGGTCCTCTTATGACATGATGGACCTCTTGGAGAATGTTGGGCGAAAACGACATACTGGCCACGGGGAAGCCAAAAATGAAGGCTATTATTATCCACGTTTTTTAGGTTATCTGGAGGCCTCGGAACGAAGGTGTATATTTTTGCACCACATCGCATGGGACAACCCTAGGGGACATGGGAGGCCTCCGGGGTGGGTTATCTGGTCCATGTTAGGCTTGTAATGGGGTTTTACGGGACACAAGTGTAAGGGCATGAGCATTAAAAGTATGGGTGAATATGGAGTTCGGGGTCCTGGATGACCGTCCCGGAGCACCGAGAGACCTCTTATGTCATGATGGACCCCCCGAGAAGTTTGGGCGAAAACGACAACCGGGCCCCGGGAAGCCAAAAATGAAGGCTATCCACATTTTTTGGGCTATCAGGAGACCCCGGAACGAAGTGTATATTTTCGCACCACATTGCACGGGACATCCCTAGAGGACATGAAAGGCCTCAGGGGTGGGTTATTGGGTCCCTGTTAGGCTTGTAAGGGGGTTTTACGGGACACGAGTGCAAGGGCATGAGCACTGAAAGCATGGGTAAATATGGAGTTCGGGGTCCCGGATTACTGTCCCTGAGCACCAAGGTCCTCTTATTCCATGAAGGACCCCCCGCTGAAGTTTGGGTGAAAACGACTTCCGTGCCCCGAGAAGCCAAAAATGAAGGCTATTATCCACGTTTTTAGGGCTCCCGGGAGGCCCCGGAACAAAGGTGTATATTATCACACCACATCGCACGGGACATCGCTAGGGGACATGGGAGGCCTCTGGGGTGGGTTATCGGGTCCTTGTTAGGCTTGTAAGGGGGTTTTACGGGACACAAGTGCAAGGGCATGGGCACGGAAAACATGGATGAATATGGAGTTCTGGGTCCCGGATGAACCTCAGGGGGCACCGAGGGTCCTCTTATGCCATGATGGACCCCCCGGATAAGTTTGGGCGAAAATGACTTCCGCGCCCCTTGAAGCCAAAAATGAAGGCTGTTATCCACGTTTTTGGGGCTCCCGGGACGTCGTGGAACAAAGTTCGATATTTTTGGACCACATGGCACGGAATACCCCTAGGG
Source organism: Tetragonia tetragonoides (assembly GCA_038025085.1). NCBI lineage: Eukaryota > Viridiplantae > Streptophyta > Magnoliopsida > Caryophyllales > Aizoaceae > Tetragonia > Tetragonia tetragonoides. The sequence goes on from CM076145.1 coordinate 279,915, forward strand.
GACATGGGAGGACCCCGAGGTGGATTATGTGGTCCTTGGTAGGCTTATTAGGCCTCAGCGCCTAGGAAGCGTCCACCGGGCGCCTACCATGCATGACCGGGGGCCTACCGAGCGCTGTCGGGCGCCTACCGAGCGCCTAATGGCACCTATCTCACTACAACCAAAGTAGGCTAAGGCAACACCCAAAATTACAAAATTATCGTGATTGTAACCTTTGGTGGCTTATGGAAACAGTTTTTAAGTGTTGTCGTGGACTTTCACCAGTTGCATGGGTGAATATGGAGTTCGGGGTCCCGGATGAACGTCCCAGGGCACCGAGGGTCCTCTTATGACATGATAGACCACCCGGTGAAGTTTGGGAGAAAACGACTTCTGGGCCCCGGGAAGCCAAAAATAAAGGCTATAATCCACGTTTTTGGGGCTCCCGCGAGGCCCCGAACGAAGGTGCATATTTTCGCACCACTCCGCACTAGACAATTCTAGGGGACATGGGAGGCCTCCGGGTGGGTTATTGGGTCCCTGTTAGGCTTGTAAGGGGTTTTATGGGACACTAATGCAAGGGCATGAGCACCGAAATCATAGGTGAATATGGAGTTCGGGGCCCCAGTTGACCGTCCCGGGGCACCGACAGTCCTCTTATGACACAATAGACCCCTTGAGGAAGTTTAGGCGAAAACAACTTACGGGCCCCGGGAAGCCAAATATGAAGGCTATTATCTACGTTTTTGGGGCTTCGCCGAACAAAGGTGAATTTTTTCGCACCACATCGCACGGGATATCCCTAGGGTACATGGGAGGCCTCTGGGGTGGGTTATCGGGTCCCTGTTAGGCTTGTAAGGGGGTTTTACGGGACACAACTGCAAGAGCATGAGCACTGAAAGCATGGAAGAATATGGAGTTCGGGGTCCCGGATGACCGCCCCAGGGCACCGAGAGTCCTCTTATGACATGATAGACCGCCCGGAGAAATTTGGGCAAAATTGACTTCCGGACCCCGGGAAGACAAAAATAAAGGCTATATCCACGTTTTTGGGGCTCCCGGAAGGCCCCGAACGAAGATGCATATTTTCGCACCATATCGCACGGGACATCCCTAAGAGACATGGGAGGCTTCCCGGTGGGTTATCGGGTCCTTGTTAGGTTAGTAAGGGGGTTTTACGGGACACTAGTGCAAGGGCATCAGCACCGATAGCATGGGTGAATATGGAGTTTGGGGTCAAAGATGACCGTCACCGAGGGTCCTGTTATGACACAATAGACCCCTCGGAGAAGTTTGGGTGAAAATGACTTCAGGGCCCCGGGAAGCCAAAAATGAAGGCTATCCACGTTTTTGGGCTCCCGGGAGGCCCCGAAACGAAGGTGCATTTTTTCGCACCACATCGCACGGGGCATCCCTATGGGACATGGGAGGCCTCCGGGGTGGGTTATCGGGTCCCTATTAGGATTGTAAGGGGGTTTTACGGGACACAAGTGCAAGGGCATGAGCACCGAAAGCATGGGTGAATATGGAGTTGGGGTACCGATTTACCGTCCCGGGGCACCGAGAGTCCTCTTATGACATGATGGACCCCCCGGAGAAGTTTGAGCGAAAACGACTTCGAGGCCCCGGGAAGCCAAAAATGAAGGCTATTTTATCCACGTTTTTGGGGCTTCCGGGAGGCCCCGGAACAAAGTTCGATATTTTTGGACCACATGGCACGGGACACCCTTAGGGGACATGGGAGGACCCCGGGGTGGATTATGTGGTCCTTAGTAGGCTTATTATGCCCCAGCCCCTAGGAAGCGTCTAACGGGCGCCTACTGTGTGTGACCGGGGGCCTACCTAGCGCTGCCGGGCGCTACCAAGCCGCTACTGATTGCCTACTGAGCGCGCAACGTCCAGCCTACCGGGCGCCTGTGTCCCATGTCCTATGCCCCAACGCCCAGTGAGCACCAGTGGCCCATGCCCCAGCGCCCAGGGAACGTGAGCTGGGTTTAGACCGTCGTGAGATAGGTTAGTTTTACCCTACTGATGATAGTGTCACGATGGTAATTCAACCTAGTACGAGAGGAACCGTTGATTCACACAATTGGTCATTGCGCTTGGCTGAAAAGCCAGTGGCGCGAAGGTACAGTGTGCTGGATTATGACTGAACGCCTTTAAGTCAAAATCCGGGCCAGAAGTGACGCATGCGCCCGCCGCCCAATTGCCGACCAGCAGTAGGGGCTTTAGCCCCCAAGGGCATGTGTCGTAGTCTAAGCCAACGCTAAAGATGCGCTGCGAGGGCCGCCTTGAATTAAAATTCCTACCGAGCGACGGGTTGAATCCTTTGCAGACGATTTAAATATGCAACGGGGTATTGTAAGTGGCAGAATTGCCTAGCTGCCACCATCTACTGAGATTCAGCCCTAGTTGCTTCGATTCGTCTCTCCCCTTCCCCTCATATCCCCAATTCTTGCTATGTTGATTGAAAAGAGGTTTCGAAAAGGGAGACAAGGGACACACGGTGCTAAGTAGGATTAAGTCGATCGATCGACAAGGGGGCCAAGGAAAAAGGCTAAGTGGTGTTGGTACTAAGTATAAAGCCTATGTCTATGGCCCATGAACCAGCACCTATGTCCTAGCGCCCATGTTCCATGACGCAGCACCTATGTCCCAGCACGTATGTCCCATGACGCAGCACCCTGTCCCATGACGTAGCACAAATTCCCAATGACGCAGCACCCATGTCCCCAGCGCCTAAGGAGCGCCTAGCGTCGCAGCGGCATCCCAGCGCCTAGCGAGTGCCAATGTCCAGCGCCTATCCTATGTCCCACCGCCTAGGGAGCCCCCAGCGCCTAGCGAGCGCACAACGTCCCAACACCTATGTCCTGGAGTCCCAGCGCCTAGCGGGCGCCAATTTCCCAGCGCCTATGTCTAAGCACCTATGTCCCAGCGCCTATCCAGCACCTATATCGCAGCGCCTAGCCAGCGCCTATGTCCCATGGGTGAATACGGAGTTCGACGTCTTGGATGACCGTCCTGTGGCACCGAGGGTCAGCTTATGACATGATAGACACCCTGGAGAAGTTTGGGCGAAAATGACTTTCGGGCCTTGGGAAGCCAAAAATAAAGGCTATACACGTTTTTCGGGCTCCCGGGAGGCCCCAGAACGAAGGTGCGTATTTTCGCACCACATTGCACGGGAAATCCCTAAGGGGCATGGGAGGCCTCCGGTGTGGGTTACCGGGTCCCTGTTAGGCTTGTAAGGGGGTTTTACGAGACACAAGTGCAAGGGCATGAGAAACGAAAGCATGGGTGAATATATGGAGTTTGGGGTCCCAGATGACCGTCCTAGGGCACCGACGGTCTTCTTATGACATGATAAACCCCCCAGAGAAGTTTTGGCGAAAACGACTTCCGGGCCCTAGGAAGCCAAAAATGAAATCTATAATCCACGTTTTTGGGGCTCCGGGGAGGCCCCGGACGAAGGTGCATATTTTCGCACCACATTGCACGGGACATCCCTCGGGGACATGGGAGGCCTCCGGGTGGGTTATCGGGTTCATGTTAGGTTTGTAAGGGGGTTTTATGGGACACTAGTGCAAGGGCATGAGCACCGAAAGGATAGGTGAATATGGAGTTCGAGGTCCCTGATGACCGTCCCGGGGCAGCGAGGGTCCTCTTATGACACAATAGACCCCCCGGAGAAGTTTGGGCGATAATGACTTCCGGGCCCCAGGAAGCCAAAAATGAAGGCTTATTATTATCCACGTTTTTGGGCTCCCGGGAGGCCCCGAAACGAAGGTGCATTTTTTCGCACCACATCGCACGGGGTATCCCTAGGGGACATGAGAGGCTTCCGGGGTGGGTTTTCGGGTCCCTGTTAGGCATGTAAGGGGGTGTTTTACGGGACACAAGCGCATGGGCATGAGCCCCGAAAGTATGGGTGAATATGGAATTCAGGGTCACGGATGACCGTCCCGGGGCAACGAGGATCCTCTTATAACATGATGAACCCTTCGCAGAAGTTTGGGCAAAAACGACAAACAGGCCCCGGGAAGCCAAAAATGAAGGCCATCATCTACATTTTTTGGGCTATCAGGAGGCCCCAGAATGAAGTGTATATTTTCGCACCACATCTCACGGGACATCCCTAGTGGACATGGAGCCTCCGGGTGGGTTATCGGGTCCCTTTTAGGCTTGTAAGGGGGTTTTACGGGACACTAGTGCAAAGGCATGAGAGCCAAAAGCATGGGTGAATATGGAGTTCGGGGTCCCGGATGAACGTCCCGGAGCACCGAGGGTCCTCTAATGACACAATACCCCCCCCCCCGAAGAAATTTTGGGTGAAAACGACTTTCGGGCATTGGGAAGAAAAAAATGAAGGCTATTATCCACGCTTTTGGGGCTCACGGGAGGCATCGGAAAAAAGGTGCATATTTTCGCACCACATCGCACGGAACATCCCTAGAGGACATGAAAGGCCTCAGGGGTGGGTTATCGGGTCCCTGTTAGGCTTGTAAGGGGGTTTTACGGGACACAAGTGCAAGGGCATGAGCACCGAAAGCATGGGTGAATATGGAGTTCATGGTCTCGGATGATTGTCCTATGGCAGCGAGGGTCCTCTTATAACATGATGAACCACCGAAGAAGTTTGGGCATAAACGACAACTGGGCCATGGGAAGCCAAAAATGAAGGCCATTATCCACGTTTTTCGGGCTATTAGGAGGCCCTGGAATAAAGTGTATATGTAACACCCCCGAATTCGCAACGATTTCCTGGGAACTATCGACGTCGTTGTGCACGACTCGACACCGCTGAACCATCCCGAACCCGGGGGAATGTCACTGCAACATTTATCACTAAGGTGTAAATGCTAAGCAGAAAGAAAGACTAGGCATCAAAAGGAGCTTACTAAGGAACTAAACAAACTAAATAGTTAATATCAGAGTTGTCTATATAGTGAGCTAAAAACCATTAAACCAAATTTATTACAACTTGCCTTCAAAGGGCTAAATCCAATAAAAAATAATCCCATGATCTATCTTAATAGAAACAGTTCTATAAACCGACGCCAACTCTACCTTCCAAGCTGTACGTCCTCAATCAACTAAACCTGCACTTTGGTTTCCGTGACGGAAACAAAATACAGAAGAAAAGAAAAGAAACAAAAGAGAAACAAAAATCAAATAAACTTAATAAACGTCATCCATACCCAGTAAAAAAATTTCGCAAACCTTACCTGAGGTTTTAGAAGAATCATTGAAATTCATTTGCATACGCACATAAGCATATAATCAAGCATACGCACAACGACATTCTTTTACATACAATTCTTGTATAGTGATCATACAAAATACGACATAGACAATCCGTCTTGATCAGAGAGATGTAAGAGAGCAAATAGAACAACGATTACCCATACTGTTCATCGAAGATACAATCACGCCATGGACTTAATGACTCTAGTATGCACACTACCTCTAGTACAATTACACAAGCCTAGAGGACTTAATAAATGGGAAATGATCCGTCCCAGACACACTGCGAGGTGTCCATAAGTAACTTGGGAATCACTCATCCCTTGAACTACACCATTAGGTGCAATCCCGATTGCTCGACTACTCCTAGGGATCCATTAGGAGTCTTACTCTCATTTAATCCAATTCACATAATTTGCATTGGTTGACATAAGTGGTACTACGAGACCACGACTTACTAATTCATTTCATGCTCTTTACAATGAATAGTAAATAACGACGATAATGATAATTCAATACGATGAGAACTAAACATGCTTTAATTCAATAACGACGATAATTCAATAATGAAGACAAGTAATGTCTAGCCAAATTTCGGCAGCACTTCGGTAGGGTAATATGATATCCGAAAATTCACAAATCACCAGAGACATTCAACGATAATATATAGGTGCTCACTAGCACTCAATAATACCCATACCAATTAGCATATAATTAATAGCATAATAATATTAATAATTCGCTATTCAACAATTGTCCAACAATCATCGTATGGACTAATTAATTCCCAAAACATGCTAACATCAACATGCTAATTATAAATCATATTTATAGCAGTGAATCATGCTTAATAACTTCATAATAACGACGATATAATTTAATCATGCTTTGCATATTAAACTCACAACAAATTCCCAATTAACACATAACACATCAAAATAATTTTGATGGGACTTTGGAAGAAGGTAGGCATGAGCGCTTACCACTAAAACACTACCAACAGCAAGTATGCTCCAACCAATCGACAATAATCACGCTTGCTCGTTAGGTCCTAATTAAAAATAATTACCGAATCAATATTAATTAAATACGAAAATAAAAAAAGTAACTAAATCTCAATATGATATTTTTATTAAATTCCTTGATTTATTTCAACCAATCTAGGCTTTTGAAAATCGGAATTCCGATTCCGAATGAGTGCAGACAAATAAAAACATTAAATCAAAAATACTGAAAATCAAATTAATAATTACGAAAAATATAAAAACGAAACCTTAACTTCAAAACTAGGTCTAAGTCATGGGTACCCATGCATGGGGCCCATAACCCGACCCAACACCACCACCACCACCCACTGGCCACCATGGCCGGTGGTGGTGGTCGCCGGAGGTCCGGTGAAGAGAGGAGAGAGAAACGCGAAAAGAGAGAGAACGAGAGAACGGGGGAGAGAGAAGAGGAGAGGGAGTAGGGGGCTCGGTCTCCGAGCCTGGGCCATCACCGGCGACCACCCAGGCGAGGCCTGGTGGTGCCGTGGTGGTTCAGGTGGCGCGACGGCCCAAAACAGGGGAGAGGGGAGAGGAGTGCGAGAGAGAGAGAGAGAGAGAGAGAGAGAGAGAGAGAGAGAGAGAGAGAGAGAGAGAGAGAGAGAAGGGTTACCGGAAGTAAGGGAGGCCGGCGGTGGTTCTCCGGTGGGCAGACCGAGGAGAGAGAGAGCCAATGAGGAGAGAGAGGAGAGAGAGAGAGAGAGGACGGCGAGAGAGAGAGAGAGAGATTGCTTGAGGGTTTTGGCTCAGTTTGCAAAACTGATCAACTGTCTCACCTTTTCCTTATATAGGCCCTTAGTCAACCCAAGTCAAGGACTACTAGGATTAGGAATAAATTTCATAATTTTTTCTGATTTAAAAAGCTAATTAAAACTAATTAGAACTAATTAAAACTAATTTAAAACTAATTAAAACTAATTAAAACAATATGAATAATTCTTATTCATATAAAAAATATTTTAGTTAAACTCCTCAAAATTAATAAATACCATTTATGAAAGTCCCATAATAATAATTAATATTATTATGGCTTTAATTGAATAAATCGAATCCTTAAATGAATATACAATTTAATCTCCGAAACTATTTATAAACCATTTATAATACGATTTAATTTCCGAACTATTTACAAATCATTTATAAATCGATATAATAATTATAGAAAATATTGGGGTATCACAGTATATTTTCGCACCACGTCGCACGGGACATCCCTAGAAGACATGGGAGCCTCCTGGTGGGTTATCGAGTCCGTGATAGACTTGTAAGGGGGTTTTATGGGAGACAAGTGAAAGGGCATGAGCACCGATAGCATGGGTGAATATCGAGTTCGGGGTCTCGGATGACCGTTCCGGGGCACCGAGGGTCCTCTTATGCCATGATGGACCCCCCGAAGAGGTTTGGGCGAAAACGACTTTCGAGCCCCGGAAAGTAAAAAAAGACGGATATTATCCACGTTTTTTGGGCTCCCGGGAAGCCCCGGAATGAAGGTGTATATTTTCGCGCCACATTGCCCAGTACATCCATAGGGGACATGGGAGGCCTCCGGGGTGGGTTATCGAGTCCCTGTTAGGCTTGTAAGGGAGTTTTACGGGACACAAGTGCAATGGCATGAGGACCAAAATCATGGGTGAATATGGAGTTCAGGGTCCCGGAGGACAGTCCCAGGGCACCGAGGGTCTTCTTATGAAATGACAAACCCCCCGGAGAAGTTTGGGCGAAAACGACTTCCGGGGCCTAGGAAGCCAAAAATGAAGGCTATAATCCACCTTTTTGGGGCTCCTGGGAGGTCCCGAAAGAAGGTGCATATTTTCGCACCACATCGGACGGGACATCCCTAGGGGACATGGGAGGCCTCCGGGTGGGTTATCAGGTCCCTATTAGGCTTGTAAGGCTGTTTTACGGGACACTAGTGCAAGGGCATGAGCACCGAAAGGATGGGTGAATATGGAGTTTGGGGTCCCAGATGACCGTCGCGGGGCAGCGAGGATCCTCTTGTTACACAATAGAACCCCCGGAGAAGTTTGGGCGAAAACGACTTTCGGACCCCGGGAAGCCAAAAATGAAGGCTATTATCCACATTTTTGGGGCTTCCGGGAGGCCCCGGAACGGAGGTGCATTTTTTGGCACCACATCGCGCGGGACATCCTTAGGGGACATGGGAGGCCTCCGGGGTGGGTTATCGGGTCCCTGATTGGCTTGTTAAGGGGTTTTACAGGACACAAGTGCATGGATATCAGCACTGACGCATGGGTGAATATGGAGTTCGGGGCCCCGGATGACCGTCCCAGGGCACCGAGGGTCCTCTTATGACATGATGGAGCCCCCAGAGAACTTTGAGCGAAAACGACAACCGTGCCCTGAGAAGCCAAAATTGAAGGCTATTATCCATGTTTTTTGGGCTATCAGGAGGCCCTGCAATGAAGTGTATATTTTTGCACCACATCGCACGAGATATCTCTAGGGGACATGGGAGGCCTCCAGGTAGGTTATCAGGTCCCTTTTTGGGCTTGTAAGGGGGTTTTACGGGACACGAGTGCAAGGGCATGAGCATCGAAAGCATGGGTCAATATAGAGTTCGGGGTCCCGGATAACCGTCCCCTGGCACCGATGGTCCTCTTATGCCATGATGGACTTCCGGGCCCCGGAAAGCCAAAAATGAAGGCATCCACGTTTTTTGGGGCTCCCGCGAGGACGCGGAATAAAGTTCAATATTTTCTCATCACATGGTTGGAACACCCCTAGGGGACATGGGAGGACCTCGGAGTGGATTATGTGGTCCTTGGTAGGCTTATTAGGCCCCAGCTCCTGGAAGCGCCTACCAAGCGCTACCAAGCGACTACAGGGCGCTACCGGGCGGCTACCGACCGCCTACCGAGCGCTACCGGGCGCCTACCGAGCGCGTACTGGGCGCCTACGTGGCGCTACCGAGCGGCTACGGGGCGCTAGTGAGCGCTACTGATCGCCTACCGATCGTCCAGCCTACCGGGCGCCTGTGTCCCATCCAGTGCCATGCCTAACCACTAACATGATCATACATGCATAATAGAAATTCGATTAACCCAGAAAACATGTGATTACTGTAATTAAATATCAAATCGAAATCCTACCTCACTCCTTGGTCGCTGGTTGGATGAACAGTGGTTGGGTATGGATGAACACGTCAGATGTCGTGCCTCAACTGGTATCCACACACAGGCTCAAATCCACATGTCAATATGCTAGTACAACAATCCCATTCACAACCTCCGTTCTCTCCTTACTCTAATGACACACAGTTAGGGTTTCGTGAAAACTGATTATCACGTGTAACCCTAACTGATCAGAAGTCACGATATATATAGGGAGGCAGGAGGGCTAATTAGGTTAAGTGTGTAATGGGCCTAATCCGAATTAGACCCTTCTAATAAAACGAGCCTATTAAGTGTGCGACCCTGCTGGTTTACTTAATGTGGCAGTAAGTCCAAAACTCTTTTCGGGCCCACAAACCGTAATTGGTTTCTAGCAAAACATTACGATTACCCATATTAAGTAAAGATCGGTTTTCATAGTCCAACCAATAATGCGATTATTAATTCTTATGATTAGTTCATAGGGCAAATCCAACAATCTCCCACTTGCACTATAGCTAATCATACATCAATGATCCCTTTGTCATGTGATACCTAAATTGACCATAAGGAAGGAGTAGTGTCATCCCTATATAGTTCAATTATGACTTTCTCGATTCCGCAGTTAAACTGTTTAAAACAAACGATTGACTTTCATTCCATTTGAGCACGGCCATGCATTTCACAGTTTAAAGTCATCGAGGGGCCCACAGATATCTTACTCCCATTATATGAGAGTGACAAATCCTATCTTGCTCACTCACATTCCTCCGCATGAGTTACAACACATCATTCAATTATCTTTATAGTCATCCGATTAAGGATTAACGTTTGACAATATCAAGATATGCTAAACATCATGTAGGAAACCATGGTGAGTTCAGGTCAAAGGATCAAATTAAAAGTTGCATATGAAAAACATTGATGACACTTATATAACAATCCTTTCAATGTTTTTGGAATGGGTCGGTCCAATACAATGTTCTCTAACATTTATCCATGTGATCAATTTCATAGCTCATAATTATGACCTGTGAAACTTGGTCATCAATCAATCCACATGATAGTCTCAATAGTTATCAAATTCCCACAAATAATGATAACTGACTACGGACAATTAGAATAATTATATTTATAACAATAGAGTCTCACAATCAAGTCACATACTTGATGATCTACATCATATAAATTATTCATTGGGACAGCAATAAATAAATCGAACATAAGTCACAAAATAAACCTCCCACTAGGACAGAGACCAATTCATGAATCTAAGTCCTTGTGTAATAGTATGACACTCATGCTTATCCTGTGGTAGAGGCTTAGTCAGTAGATCAGCAATGTTCATTTCCGATGATACTCTGCACACCTTGACATCTCCCATTTGTACAAAGCTTCGTATCAAATGGTAACGACTGAGTATATGCCTAGTTTTCTGATGATCCCTAGGCTCCTTCGCCAGTGCAATGGCCCCATTACTGTCACAATAAAGGTCCATTGGATTCGAACTATTAGGTATCACCCCAAGTTCAATGATGAATTTTCGAATCCACACTGCTTCTTTTGCTACTTCAGAAGCAACAATATACTCGGCTTCTGTTGTAGAATCAACAACTGTATCTTGTTTGGAACTCTTACAACTAACTGCTCGTCCATTCAGAATGAATACAAATCCTGACTGCGATCGGGAATCATCCTTATCCGTTTGGAAGCTTGCATCAGTGTAACCACTTACAGTGAGTTCCTCTTCACCACCATAGACAAGAAACACATCCTTAGTCCTTCTCAAGTACTTGAGGATGCTCTTGACTGCGACCCAGTGACTTTCACCTGGATTAGATTGGTATCTACTCGTCATGCTCAAAGGACAAGCAACGTCAGAACGAGTACACATCATGGTATAGAGGATAGAACCTGTAGCAGAAGCATAAGGAATTCTACTCATGCGATCTCGCTCATCTTGTGTCGAAGGACACTGAGTCTTGCTAAGAGTTATTCCATGTGACATGGGAAGATTACCTTTCTTGGAATCTTGCATGTTGAACCTTTTCAACACCTTATCTATATAGGTACTCTTGCTTAAGTCCAAGAGTCCTTTTGATCTATCTCTATAGATCCTAATCCCCAAGATATAGGTTGCCTCTCCCATGTCTTTCATTGAGAAACACTTTCCCAAAAAGACCTTGACTGACTGAAGTGTAGGAATATCATTTCCAATCAGTAATATGTCGTCCACATATAAGACCAAGGATACCACAGCGCTTCCACTAACCTTCTTGTAAACACAAGGTTCTTCTTCGCATCTAAGGAAATCAAACTCTTTGATTGCCTCATTGAAGCGAAGATTCCAACTCCTGGATGCTTGCTTCAATCCATAAATAGATCGCTGAAGCTTGCATACCTTTTATCCTGGTGATGTGAAGCCCTCGGGTTGTGTCATGTACACATCCTCTTCTAGGTTTCCATTAAGGAAAGTTGTCTTCACATCCATCTGCCATATCTCATAGCCATAATATGCAACAATGGCAAGGAGTATCCTAATGGATTTAAGCATTGCGACGGGCGAAAATGTTTCATCATAATTTATCCCATGAATTTGATTATAACCTTTTTCCACCAATCGTGCCTTGAATATATAAATATTCCCATGCATGTCAATTTTCTTCTTGAAAACCCATTTACACTCAATGGTTTTTATGCCATCAGGTGGGTCTACCAAAGTCCATTCTTTGTTTTCATACATGGAATCCATTTCAGATTTCATGGCTTGAAGCCATTTGTCGGAATCTGGGCCCATCATTACTTTCGTGTAGGTCGTAGGCTCGTCATCCTCTATTAATAATATATGACGATGTTCAGTCACCAAGAAACCATATCTAATGGGTTCTCGGCGCTCTCTTTCAGACCTACGAGGGGATGGTGCCACAGGTGTAGCTACTACAACATCTTGTAAACTACTTTGAGTCTCTTTAGAAATTGGAGTACTCTCCTGTGGCTCTCGAACCTCTTCGAGTTGCACTTTACTCCCACTAGTTCCTTTAAAAAGAAACTCTCTTTCTAAGAAGACACCATGTCGAGCCACAAACACTTTGTTGTCGGTGGAATGGTAAAAGTAATATCCTTTAGTTTCTTTAGGATATCCCACAAAGAAGCATTTATCAGATTTAGGTCCAAGCTTATCAGAAAGTAAACGTTTTACATAAGCTTCACAACCCCAAATCTTTAGAAAAGTCAAGCTGGGAACTTTTCCCGTCCATTTCTCAAATGGTGTCTTTTCTACTGATTTTGATGAACTCCTGTTAAGTGTGAACGCGACTGTCTCAAGAGCATATCCCCAAAAAGACATTGGAAGACTAGTAAGGCTCATCATTGATCGAACCATGTCTAACAAAGTTCGATTTCTCCTCTCCGATACACCATTCCATTGAGGTGTACCTGGAGGGGTGAGTTGTGAAACAATTCCACAATCTTTCAAATGACTATCGAACTCTTGGCTTAGATACTCACCCCCTCGATCTGATAGAAGGGATTTAATCTTTTTTCCAAGTTGATTTTGTACTTCATTCTGAAACTCCCTGAACTTTTCAAAGGATTCAGATTTATGCCTCATCAAGTAGACATAACCATACTTGCTGAAGTCATCAGTAAAGGTAATGAAGTAGTGGTAACCTCCTCTAGCAACTGTGCTTAATGGTCCGCATACATCAGTATGTATGAGGCCTAATAAATCACTTGCTCTCTCAATGTGACCAGTGAAAGGTGCCTTAGTCATCTTCCCTAATAAACAAGACTCACATGTCTCAAATGACTCAAAGTCAAATCTATGGAGCTTTTGAACACGTTTCTCGTTTATATGTCCAAGACGACAATGCCAAAGGTAAGTTGGGTTAGAGTCATTTGATTTGAGCCTCTTAGTAGTTATGTTATAAACTGGAATTTTAAGGTCTAGAACATAAAGGCCATTTTTCATTGGACCGCTACCATAAAATATATCTTCTTTATAAAAGGAACAACATTTGTTTTTAAACACAAAGACAAAATCTTCCAAGTCCAAAACAGAAACAGAAATAGTATTCCTGCTAATGGCAGGTACATAATAACAATTATTGAGTTCAAAACCAATCCAGATGGCAAACTTAAATAAAATGTTCCTACAGATAACGCAGCAACTCTTGCTCCATTTCCAACGCGTAGGTCCACTTCTCCTTTTTCCAAAGTCCTACTTCTCTTTAGTCCCTGCACATTTGCAGAAATGTGAGCACCACATCCGGTATCTAATACCCAAGAAGTAGAATTTGAAGAAGTAAATACATTTACTTCTATAACATAACATTTACCTGAAGTTGAAGGAACACTTCCCTTGTTCTTCTTCAGATCCTCCAAATATTTCTTGCAATTCCTCTTCCAATGCCCAAGCTCATTGCAGTAGAAGCACTTGATTTCATCATTAGGACCAGATGAGGGTTTGAACTTAGGCTTTCCTTTGGGTTGATTCACAATCGGACCCTTCATGTTAGCCTTTCCCTTGTCCTTAGCTTGACCATGTTTCTTAAACTGGCCCCCTTTTCTAACCATTAGAACATTGGGAGTTGGGTCCTTCTTGACGTTTTGCTCAGCAGTTTTAAGCATCCCATGCAGCTCAGCCAATGACTAGTTAATATTATGCATATTATAGTTCATAACAAAAGTATCATAATCATTAGTCAATGACGCTAAGATGATATCAGTGGCCAACTCTTGACCCATTGGGGAGCGCAGTTTTTCCAAGTATTCAACATAACCAATCATCTTGATTACATGAGGACTAACTGAACTTCCTTTCCCCATCTTGCACTTAACCAAGTCAGACACAGTGTTAAACCTCTCAGTTCGTGCTTGCTCCTGAAACATTCCTTTCAGGCTCTCAATCATCTCATAAGCCTCCATACTTTCATATCGCTTCTGAAGCTCAGAATTCATGGTGGCTAGCATGAGACAACTGACATCAATTGAATCGTCTTTGAGCTTCTAATAAGCATTCCTCTCAGCATGAGGAGCATTGGTAGCAGGAGCCTTCTTGGGGACTGGTTTCTCAAGGACATATTCCTTTTTCTCTTGTTTGAGAACAATTCTCAAGTTTTGATACCAGTCCAAGAAATTGGTTCCATTCAGTTTGTCCTTCTCAAGGACGGATCGCAGTGAAAATGAGTGTGATGGTGTAGGGTTTGACATTATCTACAACAAATGTACAAAGATTTTAGTGACTTATTTCATAAATATTTCGTTAAGAATTTAACAAACTAACTCCACTATATTAATGTGACAGATATCCATATAAAATATAGTGGAGCCAAGATCCATATATCCTAAGTATCAAGTAAGCTTTAGCTTATCACTTTACACTTAGTTATTTAGGTAAGTAACCCTTTACTAATTGTATCTTATACAACTCCTGGTTGTTGGGATGACATCATATGTCCCGGCTCCCAACTCTATGCCTTAAGGCCCAAAACTGTTTTGATAGCCTTATCAAGTAAACCAATTTATACATATGGGTAACTGTTACTCATCCTAACAGACTTGAGTAATTAAGGATGCTCTACTTTGGTAGACACATTTTAATGAACCAAGTCCTAATAGGTGTATTAAATTGGAAAGGCATCAAGTTAACTTAATATTACT
This sequence comes from Tetragonia tetragonoides, assembly GCA_038025085.1. NCBI lineage: Eukaryota > Viridiplantae > Streptophyta > Magnoliopsida > Caryophyllales > Aizoaceae > Tetragonia > Tetragonia tetragonoides. The sequence continues at coordinate 294,952 of CM076145.1, forward strand.
AAGGGATGTGATTGATTATATGGAGTTGAGTTTCATGCAAACATAACAATAAATATAATCAACAGTAAATAAGCGGAAGCATAAATAATAACACATGTGATATAGTATGGCTAAGCTATGGTGATCTAATCTCCACTCTTTGCTTCTTCCATATAGTAGCTGGATGGTCATCTCCATGATATCCTTTGACCTTCATGAGCTTGATTTTACAATCAACTATATCATAAAAGTTTCACTATTACGCTAGCAATAATCTAATTATTACATTCAAAGAAACCACACGCAGGACATATTTAATAATTACATTCAAATAAACGACACGCAAGCCGTATTTAAAACCAAAATAAAATTATGGGCCATACTATTCACCATACCATACCATTCAACATCATGTGAACTAAGATGTCATATATCAAACATCAAAGATTTGTAATGGCATAAAAATAAAACATCATTCTCACAAACAAGCGGATCCATGCAGGGGTCAAGGGGGCGGCGCCCCCTTGCGGGGTCGAGGCTAATCTTAAGCTAATCTCATTAATCGTGAACCCTAGGCTAATCGTATTACCATATTTTAGGGTTTAGCCCTAGTTTATCTATGTGAATTCGTCAAACAGTAGCATACAGAATTACAACGACTTTCATTCAAACAACATGCTATTTGTAATATACGAATCTAAACATATGAACTATTCATACATACATGCTCTCAAAGACAGAAAAATACTATCATGCTCAGATCCGAATATTAAAAAAAAAACAACAGAAAACGAATCACACATAAACATGTATTATACACATATCATGATTTCGAACTTACTCATATCTACCATATATCATATATTCGAAGACAGTAAAACACAAGCGGCTCTGATACCACTGAAGGAATTTCTAACCACTAACATGATCATACATGCATAATAGAAATTCGATTAACCCAGAAAACATGTGATTACTGTAATTAAATATCAAATCGAAATCCTACCTCACTCCTTGGTTGCTGGTTGGGTATGGATGAACACGTCAGATGTCGTGCCTCAACTGGTATCCACACACAGGCTCGAATCCACACGTCAGTATGCTAGTACAGTGATCCCGTTCACAACCTCCATTCTCTCCTTACTCTAATGACACACAGTTAGGGTTTTGTAAAAACTGATTATCACGTGTAACCCTAATTGCATCAGAAGTCACGATATATATAGGGAGGCAGGAGGGCTGATTAGGTTAAGTGTATAATGGTGCCTAATCCGAATTAGACCCTTCTAATAAAACGAGCCTGTTAAGTGTGCGACCCTGCTGGTTTACTTAATGTGGCAGTAAGTCCAAAACTCTTTTCGGGCCCACAAACCGTAATTGGTTTCTAGCAAAACATTACGATTACCCGTATTAAGTAAAGATCGGTTTCCATAGTCCAACCAATAATGCAATTATTAATTCTTATGATTAGTTCATAGGGCAAATCCAACAAGCGCCAGTGTCCCAGCGCCTTGTGAGCGCCAGTGCCCCAGCTCCCACGGAGCGCCAGTACCCCATGCCCCTGCGCTTAGTGAGCGGCAGTCCCCCATGCCCCTGCGCCCAGTGGGCGCCTAAGCCTTCTCGTGCCACCAAACGTACCCCTTAAGCCTTCTCTACTACTATAGTGATGTCTCATAATTTTTCCCCTTTTTTTTTGAAGTGATTTGCAATTTTTTTGATATTATTTCTGTTTATGTCCTATTTTTCAGGGTATTTTTTCAATCAAAAATTAAATAAATAGCTGCCTTGTGTAAAAAATAAATAATAAAAAAATATTTTTCCGTAACTCAATAATATACTTGGAGAGTTTGAGGTGGAACTTTTGGAAAACAATTATCCTAACGTACTCTCAAAAACTCAAGTATGAGAGTTATGCATTGGGCATGTCTACTCATGTCAGAAGCAACCCCATAAGACTCTTTAGAGGGGTAGAGCGTAAGGTGCTTGAGAGGAGGCTTGTGGACGAAAGAAGGCAAGCGACGCGACGCGACATGAAGCGCCTACCAGGCGCCGAGTAGCATCGAGTCGTGCGCCATCATTGCCGGACACCCACGAGACCTCGCCGACGGCACCGATGACCGAGGTGGCACCGGAGATAGACGCGACGCGAAATGAAGCGTCTATCAGGCGCCGAGTAGCGTCAAGGCCAATTTGGTGCTGCCGAGGTCGACGACGGCAAACGAGAACGAGGCGACTTCCTAGTAGGCTTTGTTCGACGAGGTCGGTATAAATGTCGGGTGGGCGTGCGGGGGGTACTCGCTTCTTTGGGATCGCTAAGTTATTCCGTATGGCCATCCGGCGGGCGGGAGTAGTACTTGCTCCTTCTGGATCACTAAGTTGTCCGTCAGACGGGGGTACTCGCTCCTTCGAGATCGCTGAGTTGTCCGTCCGACAGGGGTACTCGCTCCTTTTGGATCGCTGAGTTGTCCGTCCGTCCAAGTTCGACGATGTCGAGGGGGGTTGCCAAGTTCACGGATGCAAGGTTTGTCGCCTGCTTGAGTTGAACGAGGTCGAAATCAATCTCGACAGTAACTATGGGAACTGACAAAGGGGTCTACCCGGCCTAGTTGAACGACGTCGAAATTAATCTCGATCGAACGCGCTCGCTCCTTCGGGATCGCTGAGTTCAACGTCTAACCCGGCAAAGTTTGACGAAGTCGAAATCAATCTCGGCAGTAACCTATGCAAGGCCTTAGGGTCTACCCGACTGAGTTCAACGAAGGCGCGTGGTGGCTAGCTAAGCCAAACCCGTCCCGTAGTCGAGTTGTCCCTAAATCGAATGTCCCATCACCGATCGTCCCTTCATCGAACGTTCCATCACCGAACGTCCCTTCATCGTATGTCCCTTCATTGAGATTTTCACGCCGAGCGTTGTGCTCGTCGAGGTCTCCCTCGGCCATACATGGGGCTACTATGTAGTTTCGTGGGTACGTTGAGGGGGATTTCGGCGCAGCAATTGTGAAGGTGTGTGAGTGGCACTCGGTCCGTTTGGGTTGGCGGGGTTCCTGCTCGTGCAGTCAACCGCCCACCCACAGACCTTTTCATCGGTTGCTCCAAGAGCGTATTGCCTTGGACGAAGCATGGTTTCTTGTGTTTGATGCCTACGTATGGTAATCGTGACCCTGAAAAGATGAGATCTTCATCCGGCATCCTCCCAAGGGTTCTCGGTGGACCACTTAAGCTAAGCACGTCATCCACCCACGTCGAGCCTACGGTGCGACTGTGGCATGGGCTACGTGCTCTAGCTGTTCTCTGGGATGCGGAACACTGAACGGGCATGGCTCCGAAAGGCCTTAGTACTCCAATCAAGTGTTTTTCGCTCAGCATCACGAGTGACGACCGAGCGCGAGTTGACCTCTCGTTCACCCGGAAAGGCTCATACGCGTCCGGTGTTCATTGATGGTGCTACCTGGTTGATCCTGCCAGTAGTCAAATGCTTTTCTCAAAGATTAAGCCATGCATATATAAGTATGAACTATAGTTTGTTTGATGCTACCTGCTACTCGGATAACCGTAGTAATTTTAGAGCTAATACGTGCAACAAACCCCGACTTCTGGAAGGGACGCATTTATAAGATAAAAGGGCGACGCGGGCTTTGCCCACTGCTCTGATGATTCATGATAACTCGACGGATTGCACGACCTTTGTGCCGGCGACGCATCATTCAAATTTCTGCCCTATCAACTTTCGATGGTAGGATAGTGGCCTACCATGGTGGTGACGGGTGACGGAGAATTAGGGTTCGATTCCGGAGAGGGAGCCTGAGAAACGGCTACCACATCCAAGGAAGGCAGCAGGCGCTCAAATTACCCAATCCTAACACGGGGAGGTAGTGACAATAAATAACAATATCGGGCACTTTGAGTCTGGTAATTGGAATGAGTACAAACTAAATCCCTTAACGAGGATCCATTAGAAGACAAGTTTGGTGCCTGCAGCCACGGTAATTCCAGCTCCAATAGCGTATATTTAAGTTGTTGTAGTTAAAAAGCTTGTAGTTCGATCTTGGGGTGTGCCGACCGGTCTGCCTAACGGTGTGCACCGGTCTTCCTGCTCCTTCTGCTGGCGATGCGCTCCTGGCCTTAACTGGCCGGGTCGTGCCACCGAAGCTGTTACTTTGAAGAAATTAGGGTGCTCAAAGCAGACCTACTCTCACGTGCTGACACTAAGTCCCCCACACGACCTTATCAACGGCTCACTGTCCCGCTAGAACCAAGTCAGGCTTTGTCCGAGCTAAGGTAAGTCGGAAGCTAAGGTTAAGTGATGCTTCGGTTGTGTTCAGAGAGTGTTTGATCAAAAGAAATTCAAGTGGGAGATTGGGTAAGTATGGGAAATGCATTGCTTGTATTAATTTTTGTGTGAATGTACAAGGATTTTCCTAAATTGTACAAATGAATGAAGTAATCCCATATTTTTAGGGCTCCTTGCTCCTAGGAAGTCTCTAGACAAAAGCCATGTGTCAAGCAACCAGCCTGGTGATCGTTGCTCGATCTTGTCTTGCTGGCACAGGAGAACACGTACGAACATAAAACTCGATGTCATCACGCATCCGTGGCCAATAATAGGTGTCCTTCATAAGCGCCTATGTACGTTATAATCTTGGATGACCAACCCACTTGGAGTCATGAGACTCCTTCATCAATCTTCGTCGATTTAAGTTGTCCCAATGAGGGACAAAGATCCGATGCCCCACCATGTAGAGTAGTCCGCCCTCTACCCAGAATCGCCTCGTCTTCCCGTCTTTGGCCATCTCCATCAAACTCTTGGCCAAAGCATCATGCTCCAACCCATCCTTGATACGTTCAATGACGTTGCTGTCTATCCCACTGATGGTAGCCAGCATAGCCTTACGGCTAAGTGCATCCGCCATAATGTTCGCCTTACCGGGTTTGTACTCCATCACATAATCAAACTCGACCATGAAATCTTGCAACCTTGCTTGCTTCGGGCTCAGCTTCTTCTGGTTCTGAAAATAACTTGTCGCCACATTGTCGGTTTTGATGATGAACCGACTCCTGAGCAAGTAATGCCTCCAAACTCGCAAGTAATGGATGACTGCTGTCATCTCCTTCTCATGTACTGGATACCTTCTCTCGTTGTCATTAAGCTGCGAGATTCGTAGGCAAGGGGGTGTCCTTCTTGCACCAACACCCCTCCACTGGCAAAGTCACTAGCGTTTGTATGCACCTCAAACGCCTTGGAGTAGTCTGGCAGGGCCAACACTGGTTCCTCCGACACGACCTTCTTCAAATCTTCAAAGGCCCGCTGGCAAGCTTCATCCCAACACCACGCGACCTTCTTCTTCAGAAAGTTGGTCAGCAGTACTGGTACTGCCCTTGTGGAATAGCCCTGGAGGAAGCGTCGGTAATAGTTTAATTTGCCAAATCGAAGGAATGACCGCAGCTCCGAAATATTCTTAGGTGGCTCCCACTCTTCAATGGCTTTCACCTTGGCCCGGTCCATCATGATTGTCCCCTCCTTGATATGGTGCCTCAAGAAATCCACCTTCGGTAAAGCAAACAAGCATTTCTCCTTTTTCACGTACAGCTTGTCCCTTACCACTTGGAACACCTGTCTGGCAGGCTGAACATCCTCTTCGAGCGTGTCGCTGTACACAACAATGTCATCGAGATAAACAATAACAAATTTATCAAGGAAGGGGTGTAGTACTTTTTCACGTCTCGTACCACGCCTTAACAGAGCTCTGGACCACGTCTCACGTGCTGGCACTAAGTCCCCGACACGACCTTGTCAACCTCGTGCGCCACTCGGCTCACTGTCCCATTAGAACCAAGTCAGGCTTTGTCTGAGCTAAGTTAAGTCGGAAGCTAAGGTTAAGTGATGCTTCGGTTGTGGTTAGAGAGTGTTTGATCACAAGGAATTCAAGTGGGAGATTGGCTAAGTATGCGAAATGCTTTGCTTGTATTAATGTTTGTTTGAATGTACAAGGCTTTTTCAAAAGTGTACACATGAATGAAGCAATCCCATATTTATGGGGCTCCTTGCTCCTAGGAAGCCTCTAGACAAAAGCCATGTGTCAAGCTTCTATAGGAAGTTCTAGAGAAATCTATACAATTATCTCCATAATTATTTACAAGAGAAATAAGGAGAAAACTCTAGAACTCTAGCAAAATATGTAGGAAACCCTTGGAAGTCTCCTTTGAGCCTTCTAGACCCTCCAAGTCCCGAATTACCCAAGAATCCCCTAGAAACAGGGCTTATCCGGAGGTTTCTGGAGTCTTCCGGGCTGTCAGCTCCTACTGGGCGTCCAATTTCCTTGTCAGTGACTCCCTGGCCGCGTCAGTGCCTTCTTGGTTGTGTCAGCGCCCTTGTTAGCGTTCAGCTTGGCTCCAAAAATAATTCTAAGTCCAAGTATGAAAGTTAGGCACTTTCATTCCTCCTGCCATAATGGGCAAAGCTCTAAGGGCTCTTTGTGGGGGTAGTGCTGCTAGAGCAGCACTCGGGCACCCCCAATGGACATCCCTGTGGCCCAATGCAAGTATGATGCGCATGTTTGTGCCTATAAGGTGCATGATGTCCGGTGAGGAGAGCGGGTCCGTGAGACAACGCTATGGATACATTAGCATGGGATAATATCATAGGATTCCGGTCCTATTGGGTTTGCCGTCGGATCGGAGTAATGATTAACAGGGACAGTCGGGAGCATTCGTATTTCATAGTCATAGGTGAAATTCTTGGATTTATGAAAGACGAACAACTGCGAAAGCTTTTGCCAAGGATGTTTTCATTAATCAAGAATGAAAGTTGGGGGATCGAAGATGATCAGATACCATCCTAGTCTCAACCATAAACGATGTCGACCAGGGATCGGCGGATGTTACTTTTAGGACACCGGCGGCACATTATGAGAAATCAAAGTTTTTGGGTTCCGAGGGGAGTATGGTTGCAAGGCTGAAACTTAAAGGAATTGACGGAAGGGCACCACCAGCAGTGGAGCCTGTGGCTAAATTTGACTCAACACGGGGAAACTTACCAGGTCCAGACATAGCAAGGATTGACAGACTGAGAGCTCTTTCTTGATTCTATGGGTGGTGGTGCGTGGTCGTTCTTAGTTGGTAGAGCAATTTGTCTGGTTAATTCCGTTAACGAACGAGACCTCAGCCTGCTAACTAGCTATGCTTAGTCATACCTTTACAACTAGCTTCTTAGAGGGACTATGGCCTTCCAGGCCACGGAAGTTTGAGGCAATAACAGGTCTGTGATGCCCTTAGATGTTATAGGCTGAGCGCGTGCTACACTGACGTATTCAACGAGTCTATAGCCTTGGCCGACAGGCCCGGGTAATCTTTGAAATTTCATCGTGAAGGGGAAAGATCATTGCAATTGTTGGTTTTCAAGGAGGAATTCCTAGTAAGCGCGAATCATCAGCTCGCGTTGACTACGTCCCTGCCCTTTGTACACACCGCTCGTCGCTCCTATCGATTGAATGATCAGGGGAAATGTTCGGACCCCGACGACGTGGGCGGTTTGCCGCCGGCAACGTCGTGTGAAGTCCGTTGAACCTTATCATTTAGAGGAAGGAGAAGTCGTAACAAGGTTTCCGTAGGTGAACCTGTGGAAAGATCATTGTCGAAACCTGCCTAGCAGAACGACCCACGAACACAATTATCATCCGGGAGGGGCACTGAAGGCCCTTGGGCTTCCAGCCTCTTCTCGAGTTGGGGGGCGCTCCTCGTGGTGCCTCCTGGCGCAACAACGAAACACGGCGCGGAAAGCGCCAAAGAACATGAACACATAGAGTTGCAAAACGACTCTCGGCAACGGATATCTCGGCTCTCGCATCGATGAAGAACGTACCAAAATGCGATACTTAGTGTGAATTGTAGAATCCCGTGAACCATCGAGTCTTTGAAAGCAAGTTGTGCCCGAAACTTTCTGGCCGAGGGCACGTCTGCAGGGGCGTCACACATCGCGTCTCCCTAACCCACCTCGCTTGGGAGGGGAAGGATATGGCCTCCCGTGCCTCACCGGGATTTGCTGGCCTAAAAAGGGCGCCCACAGCGATGAGCAACCGCGGCGATTGGTGGATTAAAAACTCACGGATCGCGCTGCCCATGCACTTCTCCAGCGGAGCTAGAGGGACCTCGAGTGAACGCTCACAACCGTTATGCCCCCATGTCAGGGGGGGCTACCCGCTGAGTTTAAGCATATCAATAAGCGGAGGAAGAGAAACTTACAAGAATTGTAGTCTGGAGAAGCGTCCTCTGCGGCAAAGCGGGCCCAAGTCCCTTGGAAATGGGCGCTAGATAGGGTGAGAGCCTCGTCGTGCCCGGAACCTGTCGCACCACGAGGTGCTGTCGCTGAGTCGAGTTGTTTGGGAATGCAGCCCTAAGTGGGCGGTAAATTCTGTCCAAGGTTAAATACTAGCGAGAGAACGTTAGCGAACAAATACCGCGAGGGAAAGATGAAAAGGACTTTGAAAAGTGAGTCAAAGAGTGCTTGAAATTGTCGGGAGGGAAGCGGATGGGGGCCTGCGATGCGCCTCGGTCGAATGTGGAACGACCCAAAGCCGTTCCGCCGATCGGCTCAGCCCGCGGACCGACGCGGATTTGGAGGGCGGCTAACACCCGGTTTCCCGGAGCGTCGTCCTCGCGATCGTGGTAGGCAGCGCGCGCCGTCACGGAGTGCTTCGGCACCTGCGCAATCCAGGCGTCGGCCTGCGGACCCCCATTTGACCCGTCTTGAAACACGGACCAAAGAGTCTGACATGTGTGCGAGTCAACGGGCGTGTAAACCCGTAAGGCGCAAGGAAGCTAACTGATGGGTAATAAGTGCTTATTTTATAGCATAATCGTGTGTTTTTCATGCCCATTACAATGAATATTAGCTACCCATGGCTTGATTTGGATTGGTTTTCGCCCATTTGTTCTATTTTATGCTCCTTGGTTGTGCTTTGTCATGAATGATAGGTTTGAAAAATGTTTCACGTCTTGTTCGAGTTGGAGCAAGCATAAAAGGAACATCAAGATCATAGGAGTGAAGAGGAGAGCATTTGAGGCATGAAGAAGTGAAGTTCTTGAAGATAAAGTGCAACCCATGGTCTGAGACATGGTCCCGGACACTATCTAGTAGACCATGGGCGTGCTTGACAGACCTGGTACATGGTCCGAGGCATGGTCTGACCCATGGTTCGGTCATAGCTTAGCAGACCATGCCTCACCCGATTTAAACCCCTATATAAGTACGACTTTGGTCATTTTAGGGGGATCTCATCCTATCTTATTCTACCTTTGTAATCCCCCGTATTATTATTCATTTTAAAATAATAATTACTTAAAAAGAAAATGCAATTTTGGATTTAAAATATTAATTGAGCTCATGATTTAAAATGCCTAATTAAATGTATGGGTTTGTTTTGGATCCAATTAAATTAATTGGGCCAAAATAAATTAAACAATTTGGCTTAATTTTTTTCGGATTGGCCGAAAATAATTAAGGCCTAATTAGGGCCATTATTTTCGACCAAGAACCGAAAATATGGGCAAGGATCAGTTTTTATTTTGTGAAAATTATTTCCCTAATAAGGTGGATTTTGAGAGGGTTGACTGGTTATTAGTTTAGGAAGTTGAAGGAGAAAAGGAAGGAGTAGAATTAGGGATTTGGTTTCCTAATTGGACTCAACTTCCTCACTCATCAACTTAACCTAGACAAAACAAAAAAAAAAAAGTCACTCATCTTTCTCTGTCTCAAACTCACGCACGACACACCCAGGAGAAAAGAAAGAGAAATTTCAACACTCTTTCACAATTCATCCTTTGCTCAGTTTTAATCGTTTGATTTTCAAGTAAATGTTCTAAACTTGTTTTTGATTCTTAAAAGCTTTAGATTTGATTCAAGTATGAGTAAAATTTAACCGTAGTTTTGTATGAGTAAACCCTAATTTATGTTTTGCCTAGGGTTTGCTAGATTCTATTGTTTTTGCATGGTAGGATCATGTTTAGGGTTGGGTTTATTGTTTTATTAAATTGAATCAAAGTTTAAGTTCAAAAGGTTGGATCTTGTGATTTAATTAAATCTGGAATTTATTAATTGTGTAGATTTAATTAGATTTGGATTTGTTAAGTTTGATTAACAAAAAAAAAGGGGGGGTTCGGGTGGTGCAACATGGCAGGGTCGTGTACTGCACAGGGCAGCACTCTACCGTGCTGTAGCCGGCAGCGCCGGGCTGCTCGGCGCCACTGACCACCGGCGGCCGTGGTCAGCGGTGGTGCGGTGGTAGTTGATGTTGATGGTGTTTTGTGTTGACTTGTTTTAAGGTTTTGGAAAGTTTCCTAATTTAGTTTATGCAAATTGTTTTTGGAAACTTTGAGCATGCATGAGTAACTGAAAATTCCACCAACTTAATTTATTTTATTAAGGGTACTAAATCATGTTTAAAGTTTAATAAAGTGGTTTAGAAGTCAAGGTATTGACTATTGGGTATTGTGGATTTGTTAAGACCCGTTGACCGCACGTGAACGTAAGGAGCTTACGTTAATTTATCGTGATTGCCTTATTTCCAAAGGTAATTCATCGTCTAGAATTGGTTGGTGAATTATGTGAATTCTTGTCGTAATTCATGTATAGATGAATTATGTAATTTCTTGTCATAATTCATGTCTATTGGAATTTGTATTCATGTTGTCTGGTATTGGATTGAGAATGATAATTTATATGTAAGACTTGTGAGTATTTTGGAAAATGGATAATTGATATTTATTTCCTTGTGATAATTCGTATAGAATTATGTTAGTGAATGCATGTAATATGTTGGAAATTCACTTTGTGTAGCAATGTCTACTTGTTAATATTCATGTGAGGAGATGCGTGATTTATTATGTTTATTGAACAAAAATTATGTTAATAATTGTTCAATTGGAATATAGCTTGTATTGCTATTTTTGTATCATGTTGGTAAGCATGTGGATTCATGTTAGAAGCATGTTACTTCAATAAGTTGAAATGAACTTTGACTATTGGATTAGGTGGTTTTGAATTAAGGCCTAGATGCCCTTCATGTAAAATGCCATCGGAAATTGTAACCATATTGTGTTACTTGAGAATTGCCAAGATTATGTGATTTACTTGATTATGTGATCACCTTATTAAATGAATTGGGAGTTAAGACTTCTTTGTGTGAGAGATCCACCAAAGGACGCGAATGGGAATTGTCAATTGTTGCGTTTAGTGGGTTCATATTCTGCGGGGTATGGCTCCAACGTACTGAAATCTTGTATCCTATATGATGATTGGGCGAGTAAGTTTTATTGCAAAACTGTTCTTCTTGTAAACCTAAGGGTTGAGAGAAGGTATGCATACTAGGAACATTAGAAGTACTTCGGGAGTCACCTACACTCCGGGACGGTTGATCCCTCTTTTGCCACTGTGCACAAGACTAAGATCCTATTGAGCCTTCTGCGGTTGGTTCTGACATCCTTACGATTCTCTTCTCTCTCATGAACTTGGCTAATGGATAATAATAAATATGAGATTTATTATTTGGATTGTTTGGTTGTTTAAATTTAAGCATGTCGTCTTTTATTTATTCGAGCATATTAATTAAGCATGTTGGCTTAATTTGGAAATTTTTAATGGACTATGTGGTGATGAATTACTCAGCGTAGCTGATTGGTTGTTTTTCTTTTTACTTGTGTTTGTTGTCCATTTCTCTTCAATGGTGGACCTATGATGAACCTATATGGAATTCGTCTATATGGGGGAGTAGACTGACAGGATTTGTAGCTCGAAGTGTGAGCTAGGAGAAACGACAAAAGAAGATTGTAAATCTTCTAAGAACATTTATTTTTATTGTTTAGATTGGAACTTCTTTATTATTGGGATTTTGTATTGTAATAAGATTAATTCTCTTGCATGAGAATTAATAGTTTAATATTTCTATTTCATTTGGATTAATTATTTTAAGTTTAGTTGGAAAAGATAGTTATTATTTAATTATCTAGTACGTACGTTTGGGGATATAAACATTTGGTTTCTTTCTAGCCTTGTATTTAATTTGAACATTAAATATGGCGATAGCGCTTCGAATTTCCAGGGTTTTTCCGCTGCAACTCGTGATTAATGGTTTTAAATTGGACGGAAATTCGGGGTGTTACAACCTTACTCTAAACCTAGTTTTAACTCTCCAAAAAGGTCTAGCCTCCATTATTAGGCTTATGAACTTCTTACTTAGTATTATTAGGATGATTAATCTTAGTTATGGGGAAGATTATTGAAAAACTTTGTAAGATCTTCTTGACCCTTCTCTCTCCTCTTTATCTCTCTTCTTTTACTTATTTCTCTTGTGTTGAATATTATGTCTTGGTTAATTAAAGTTAATGAATTTATGATGTTTAGTGGCTAATTTCTCTTATTAGAGTTGGGATTAGCCCAACTATGGTGTTTTTAATGCTTGGATGATATGATTTGAATGTATTAATTGGGTAATTGCTTGTTTGGTAGTATGCACCCCAAGTGTTTGATGAAATGCCTAAATGAGTTTATGGCTTTATTTTGATCAATTAATCTAAAACAGAAAGGAGAAAGTTGATTATGAGGGGTCTTACTAACCTATCAAGGAGATTTAGCCACGAAAGTAGGATAAATCACCTTGGGAACTTATTGATTAGTTTGGACTTAATGGACCTATGTTGATCTAATCCCTTGAAAATAGGTGGTTAGTTTGAGTTAGGTGCTTCCTTTGGACCTTGAAAGAGGCATTAGGTTACTTGAATTCTAATCGTTTCCTTGCATTACCCATTTGATTGCATGTTATATTATCATCTATTGCATTAGAGCATCATTAGTTGGGTGAACCCCCAACCTAGCTTTAATTCTTGATTCTTATAATTGTGATTGCTCGTTTCTCTCATCTTAGTCAATTAATTTAGTTTTAGCTTTAGGTTTTATTAAATTAAATATCCATCAAATTTATCCAATTAGCTTAGCTTTCCCAATTCTAGATATTTTTGGTACTCGAAATACCCTCGCTTCTCTTGGGAGACGATTATCTACTACTTCGATAAACCCGTGCACTTACGGGGATATTAGTAGGATCCTCTAGTGGGTGCACCGGCGACCGACCTTGATCTTCTGAGAAGGGTTCGAGTGAGAGCATACCTGTCGGGGCCCGAAAGATGGTGAACTATGCCTGAGCGAGGCGAAACCAGAGGAAACTCTGGCGGAGGCCCGAAGCGATACTGACGTGCAAATCAATCGTCTGACTTGGGTATAGGGGCGAAAGACTAATCGAACCGTCTAGTAGCTGCTTCCCTCCGAAGTTTCCCTTAGGATAGCTGGAGCTCATACGCGAGTTCTATCAGGTAAAGCCAATGATTAGAGGCATGGGGGGCGCAAAGCCCTCGACCTATTCTCAAACTTTAAATAGGTAGGACGGCGCGACTTCTTTGTTGAGCCGCGCCACAGAATCGAGAGCTCCAAGTGGGAAATTTTTGGTAAGCAGAACTGGCGATACGGGATGAACCGGAAGTCGGGTTACGGTGCCCAACTGCGCGCTAACCAAGATCCTACAAAGGGTGTTGGTTGATTAAGACAGCGGACCGTGGTCAATGAAGTCGAAATCCGCTAAGGAGTGTGTAACAACTCACCTGCTGAATCAACTAGCCCCGAAAATGGATGGCGCTGAAGTGCGCGACCTATACTTAGCGCTGTAACCGGATATCCGAAATTTCGAATAGTGAATTTTGATATCCGAATCCGTATCCCAAATTTCGGATTCGGATACTCGGATATCCGATATCCGAAAAAGTTAATTTTTTTCCTACTTTAATTTGGTTATTTTTCGGATATTTTGGATATTTCGGATATCCGAATCTGAAAGTATCCGAAATTTATCCATAAAATCCAAAAATATTGGATATTATTCGGATATTTTCGGATATTTCGGATATCCGTATCCGAAATATCCAAAATAGCGATTCTTTGGATATTTCGGATATCTGAAATTTTCAAAGTTGATATCCGAACCCGTATCCAAAATTCCGAAATTTCGGATATTCGGATTATGGGATCGGATGCTCGGATACAGATTCTTATGAACAGCCTTACCTATACCCGGCCGTCGGGGCAAGTGTCAGGCCCCGATGAGTAGGAGGGCGCGGCGGTCGCTGCAAACCCTGTGGCGCGAGCCAGGGCGGTGCGGCCGTCGGTGCAGATCTTGGTGGTAGTAGCAAATATTCAAATGAGAACTTTGAACGCCAAAGAGGGGAAAGGTTCCATATGAACGACACTTGCACATGGGTTAATCGATCCTAAGAGACGGGGGAAGCCCGTCCGACAGCGCATTTTGCTCGAGCTTCGAAAGGCAATCGAGTTAAAATTCCTGAACCAGGACATGGCAGTTGACGGTAACGTTAGGGAGTCCGAAGACGTCAGCGGGGGCCTCGAGAAGAGTTATCTTTTCTGTTTAACAGCCTGCCCACCGTGGAATCGGCTTAGCCAGAGGTAGGGTCCAGCGGCTGGAATGTCCCAACGCCTATGTCCCATGGGTGAATATGGACTTCGGGGTCCCAGATAACCGTCCCGGGGCAACGAGGGTCCTCTTATGACATGATAGACCTCCCTGAGAAGTTTGGGAGAAAACAACTTCCGGACCCCGGGAAGCCAAAAATGAAGGCTATCCTCGTTTTTAGGGCTACCGGGAGGCCCCGGAACGAAGGTGTATATTTTCGCACCACATCGCACGGGACATCCCTAGGATACATGGGAAGCCTGCGGGGTGGGTTATCGGGTCCCTGTTAGGCTTGTGAGGGGGTTTTACGGGACACAAGTGCAAGGGCATGAGCACCAAAAGCATGGGTGAATATGGAGTTCGGGGTCCCGGATGATCGTCCCGGGGCACCGAGGATACTCTTATGACAAGATGGACCTCCGGAGAAGTGTGGGCGAAAATCGGTCCCTGGGAAGCCAAAATTGAAGGCTATTCACGTTTTTTGGGCTATCGAGAGGACCCGAAACGAAGGTGTATATTTTCGCACTACATCGCACAGGACATTCCTAGGGGACATGGCAGGCCTCCGGGGAGAGTTATCGATCCCTGTTAGGCTTGTAAGGGGGTTTTACGGGAGACAAGTGCAAGGGCATGAGCACCGAAAGCATGGATGAATATCGAGTTCGGGGTCCCGGATGACCGTCACAGGGTACCGAAGGTCCTCTTGTGCCATGATGGATCCCCCGAAGAAATTTGGGCGAAAACGACTTTCGAGCCCCGGGATGTCAAAAATGAAGGCTATTATCCACGTTTTTTGGGCTCCCGGGAGGCCACGGAACGAAGGTGTATATTTTCGCACCACATCGCACGGGACATCCAAAGGGGACATGGGAGGCCTCCGGGGTGGGTTATCGAGTCTCTGTTAGGCTTGTAAGGGGGTTTTACGGGACACAAGTGCAAGGACATGAGCACCAAAGCATGGGTGAATATGGATTTCGGGGTCCCGGATGACTCTTCCTGGGCACCGAGGGTCCTCTTATGCCATGATGGACCCCCTGGAGAAGTTTGGGCGAGAACGACTTCCGGGCCCTGGGAAGCCAAAAATGAAGGCTATTTATCCACGTTTTTGAGGCTACCGGAAGGCCTCGGAGCAAAGTTTGATATTTTCGCACCATACGGCACGGAACACCCTTAGGGGACATGGAATGTTAAAACTACCTTTAAAATGATGAAACTACCCTCGAAAATTTTAATGGTTCAAAAAAGTGTTTTTTGGGGTAACATTGGGCCAAATCCCCTACAGGTATTTGGTGCGCGTAGATCTCAAAAAATAAACCAATTTCATAACAAAATTCGTTGCATTCTTTTAGAAAAATTCTTCTTTGTATGTAGATGTCATATGCTTTTTATGAATAGAGATTTCTCTTTCCTTTGATAGGGAAAAGAAGAACATACATAACACTATTACAGCTGTATAGGGCAACTAATTAAGTAGGCGTTTGAAACCGAATTAAAGAGAACTAAGACAATGACACCATTACAACTTTATAAGTATGAGAAGAAGATTGACATGCACACTTTTTTTCTTTCATGGACATTTTTAATTTTTTTTGAGGAGTTGTTTCATGAGTTAAATAAGGTTATGGTAGTGATTATCGATGACTTCACAACAATAAATTGCATGACTCATAGACACGCTTTGAATTTGATCCATCACGAAATGACAAGAGGAGTGAATTGTTTAGGGAAGATGCCTCCTATCATTGATGTTATGTTGTTGAAGGACAAAGAAAGCGGAGCTAATCAGATTTGTCATTTTCTCTTTGTTTCGTTATGCTTAAGAGTTGAGACATAGACATCACTAAACTCAAAATGAGGACCACGACACTCAATAACTTTCAATCAAAATATATTGAGAAATAATGAGAATGCCTGCTCATTTCTCATTGAACATCAGACTCTAGACTCTTCTATAGTCAAAAAAAGGTTAGCTGACTGACTCTCTTAAGCTTTCACACCAAAAGGGTCATCACACAAATGACGTATATGACATATCCATCCATTATCCAAGACATTGGATATATATGGATAATTGGATATCAAGGCCTTATCCGACTTTACCATTAATTTTTGGATGATCATTTATTATTCTTCATATTCATACCTAGATGTATTTGTTACAAAATTTCTAGAATAGTAAAAGAAGGTAATAATGTTATCTCCATGAAACAATGTGATAAAGACGGAATATATTATAAATGAAAAAAAGTTATGAAAGGACTGTTAGGGAATATTATTTAGTACATCTTACAAAAACAGGAGGATAATAGTAATAAAAAGGAAAACAGGAGGATAATAATAATAATAATAATAATAATAATAATAATAATAATAATAATAATAATAATAATAATAATAATAATAATAATAATAATAATAAGGGTGTGGGTATATAATCTAGAATATTCTTAAGATGTATTAGATAATATTCCCTAACAAACAGGGGAACAGTGAAAACAGCGAAGGGCTAGGGTAAAGGAGAAAAATAAATAGGAAAACAAAAAGACTTATAATCACCGGGAACAAAAATGAAAATGTAAACTTGGTTCAATGGATAGTTCAAATAGTGAAGTGAGGTTGTGAAATGAGCAAAATAAAAAGTTGATGTCCTTAAGCTAAAATCTTAACAGATTAGTTTGTGTTGAAATAGTGAAGTGAGAGTTTATTACTACTACTTTGTTTGGCTTCAGTTTGTTTTGTTCTTTTGTTTTCTTGTTTTGTTTCTCTTTTCCCCTTTTTGTCATTGCTATTTCTTTCCATTGTGAATGAGGCACAAAGGCCCATCTAAAACTGTTTTAAATCCAGATTGATCAAAATTCCGACGCTGAAAACATTAGCGACAAGCTTTTTATTTTAGCAACGGACGTCACTAATTTAGTTGCTAAACTTTTTAGCGTCGCATATTTTGTTCTAAAAAACAACGCAATTTCCAACGTCAAACCCAACATTATTTGGCTCTTCTTTTTTTATCGTAGTGGATAAATTACCACCTCAGCTAGCTAATATCCACGACAAAAAGGGAACTAGGAAAATGAGAGGACAAGATTTGCTGTTGCAGCCACCAACCGTAACGAATAACAACTGACCAATATGAGCAATAGCATCAGGTCTCTATAAATAAAGAAAACCCCAAACTCCCAAGCACAATGCTAACTCTCTATAGCCTCCAGTTTGAGAGCAGCATTTAACCAATTATAAAACCCAAACTCAAGTTAATTAGTTGAAGTACTTTGGCAGGTCATAGGTGAGCTCCTCTTGCTGGTCCTGGCCGGATAAGAAAAGAAAGGGGGTGGCGCTGTGGTGGTACTATATATGGCAATTACAATGCGCATGGCCCTCCTGTCCTCAAAGCTGTTTATGATTAGTACTGTTTTCATTATGCTAGTATTGGTTGATTACGGTACCTGCTCCAACAGCAAGACTATCACTAACCAGCAGCACAACAATCCGTACCGCAGATTCTTACTGTCCAATGGCCTTGCCCTCACTCCTCCCATGGGGTACACAATCTCTTTCTTTCTCTCTATTACAATTGATCATGTTCTTTTATAGTCACCTGTTTTATAGTAGTTATAGTTAGTATATACAGAAACAGACAAACAGCATAATTATGTAAGTGATTAGTGAAGTGAGATTCAACAAGACATTACTGCAAAAAATTTGCTTAGAGATTCATGTTTTAAACTTGATAGTACCCTTAAATGCTTGACTAGACACACTAAACAGTAAACACTTGATCATTCAAATACTACAGACTCTGAAACATGTTGAAGCTTACTTTACATTTATGACAAAATTGTTCTCATTTTCCTTCCATAATCAGATGGAACAGTTGGAATCACTTTGGCTGCAATGTCACAGAAAAGATTGTTAAAGAAACCGGTGAGATTTCATACTACTCGAAGTTGTATGTGCTTATTACAGCAGCATGAACTAGACAAGGAATAACTGCTGATCTGCTGATGGTTTTTTAAACTGTCTGACAGCTGATGCTTTAGTTTCAACTGGTCTTTTTAAGCTTGGCTACAACTATGTCAACATAGGTAATACCTCTAAATCCTCTGTGCTTTTTGAAACTCCCATTTATAATTCACATAATATGGCGTAAAATGACAAGTACTCATTGGCTGTCTCCCTGCTGTATTCTTTCATTTATTTGCTTCCTCAGATGATTGTTGGGCCGAGCAAACTCGTGACCACAAGGTTTTCCTTCTTTTCCTTCTCACTCAGCAAAAATAAGGTTAGCTTATCCAAATTCTGAGGGGTTATGAATTCCAGGGCAATTTCGTTCCGAAAAAATCAACATTTCCCTCAGGAATCAAAGCTCTGGCAGATTATGTTCACAGCAAGGGCCTGAAGATCGGAATCTATTCAGATGCAGGGTATAGTTTGATATTTTGACCATAACTGAATTTCGACTAAATTCAAAATCGGAAGTTGATGGCTTCTATTTAACATGTTTATACTACAGTTTCTACACTTGCAGCAAGAAAATGCCTGGATCACTTGGTTATGAGGAGCAGGATGCAGAAACTTTTGCCTCATGGGTATCAACTTCACTTTTCTCTCTTGGTTTTGATGACCTTCATTAATTAATTATACCTCAAAGATTGCAGTTACAGTTAATAACTTTTGGAGTGAACAGGGAATTGATTATCTGAAGTATGATAACTGTAACAATGGTGGCTCAAAACCAACTGTTAGGTACAGCAAAGTGCACAATTCTTAGTTATGAGTTACGGGACAATTCTACTGGAATCTGGACTGCTATAGTTTTCGTCGTGTCTGACTTAAATCACTGTATATAATCTTTTCATCCAGGTACCCAGTGATGACTCGAGCACTAATGAAAGCTGGTCGCCCAATTTTCTTTTCCCTATGCGAATGGTAAGTAACAATGATCGTAGTATCTTCATTGAGCATACACTAGGATAAGTGCTGTCGTAATGAAGTCACTTGTGCTGCCTTATAAATAGGGGTGACATGCACCCTGCTCTCTGGGGTTATCAGGTTGGGAATAGCTGGAGAACTACCAATGACATTGCTGATAACTGGGCAAGGTAATATTAGATTTCAGATCACCTTATTAAGTTTCTGCATCTGAGCATGTATTCATCCTTTTCTTGTAAAATTATGGGATGTATTGCTTGCAGTATGGTGTCCAGAGCTGACATGAATGAAGTTTATGCTGAGCTTGCAAGACCTGGTGGCTGGAATGGTATGTGCAAATGATCTGAGTAAATTATTCCAAAAATTTTTCCTTCATTCTCTCTACCTCTGCACATATGTGTGTATTAGAAATTTAAAATATCGGATAAGTATACAAATTAACTAAGGAAAGATAACTACACCCAAATTCATAATAAAAACCATTTAAGATAAGTCTTATGGGGGCTTTTACCTCCATTACTATGCTCATCCTGGCAACAAAAATGGGGACTGATGTTTTTTGCTTGATCAGATCCTGACATGCTTGAGGTGGGAAACGGAGGGATGTCGAAAGATGAATACATGGTTCATTTTAGTATATGGGCAATTTCCAAGGTGACGCGAAACTCTCATTCTTTCATTCCCTTCTATTCGATTAAGAAGATGCAGAATCTCTCAGATACAAATGCTTAACTCGGAAAGAATAATACAGGCCCCATTGCTTATCGGGTGTGATGTGAGAAATATGACAAAAGAGACAATGGAAATCATTGGTAATAAGGAAGTCATAGCTGTAAACCAAGGTAATGGCTTGTGCTGTACACAAATTCAGCATCAGATAAAGACCATAGCATGTTCCATGGTATAATTTGGTGCCTGCATGATTTGTCTACACAGATCCTCTCGGTATTCAAGCTAAAAAGGTTAGAATGGAGGGTGACTGGGAGGTACGTACTACAATAGCCATTTGTTGTTAAGAACCTATTGATTGCTGTTTCCGTTGTAGCAACACAAGCATTATATAAGCCACAGTCTGCTGATTGTCGGAAAGCTGTGTGCTTGCAGGTATGGGCAGGGCCTCTCACTGAGTACAGGGTGGCTCTCCTGCTGCTGAATAGAGGCGCAACACGTACTTCTATAACAGCACACTGGGATGATATCGGAATTCCCCCAAGCAGCATAGTTGAATCCAGGGATCTTTGGGAGGTATACACTATACAGTTACTATGCTTTTATCATGCTAGTTGTGTCTATTATCTGGCACCACCCCCCTTGGTAAGTAAATTGTGTGTTTTATTATTTGTAATGCAGCACAAAACTCTAAAGCAAATGTTTGTGGGGAACCTGACGGCAACCATGGACTCCCATGCATGCAAGATGTATATACTGAAACCAATTGCTTAGCTTCAGAACGAGGACGATTCAGAATTTTTCGTCTCAAATTTCGAGAGTACACATCCAAAATAATGCTTCTTTGCCTCTTCTTAAACCATGAATTGAAGACCTAAAGACAAGTGTACTTTTGATGTACCCATGTAATGTAACACACAACCGCGTTAATGAAAGCGAAAAGAAAGCTCAATCACTCTTTAACCTCTGAATTTGTGTGAAATCTATATGTATTCAAGTGAAACATGTTCCAATCATTATAGTGTTCTAACAAATGGTATCAGAAAAAATAGAAATACTACCATGCATATTCAAAGAGAAAGCATTCAGAATTTAGGTCCAATATGCAAAATCCAAATGAGAAAAGTCATTCAGTGAAGAAGCAGAGTGACAAAACTATCAGCTTAAAGAAACCCATGTGAGAAAGCATCTGACGGAGACAGGAGAACCAAGAACCTTACCACCAGGTAAACGCCCAGCCTTCAATAGATCGTCCTCTTCTGCATCTCCTTCTAAGAACCAGAGGAGATTCGATTACAAGTAACTAAGTAAAATATTGAATATAGGATAGGTACACTTAACCAGAGGAGATTCAATTACAGTGAATCTTCCCATCCAGGAGATTGCTTTATGCATTGGATTGGACTTAACACTCCAATATGAATGAACTTTATGTTCAAACTGCTTATAAGTTATCTAACTCCAACATGATTACATATCTCCCTCAGTTCATAAATCATAATGAAGCCAATTCAACATGAACGCCCATCAACAGAGAATCAACTTGCCACATAATAACAAATAATTTGCTCAACATTAACTCGATCAATGCCGGTGTGGCAGAGCAAATCAAGAATCAAAGAACTACATGGTGAAGAGAGGGGAAGCAGGGAATGCATTGTAAGTGGCCATCAAATCTAACTAGTCTTGCGAAATTCACCAGGCAAATTCGAATTTCGACCTCTGTAACAGTTTGATGCTTGTCAAATATTGATACAAAAGCCAGTACTACCATTAAAGGAGATATTCCAAGGGCAAAAGTAGTGTGGTTAGACAACTTACATGACCTGTCGGTAGTATATCAAAAAAGTGATGCACGGCACAACCAATGCCATTCAACTAGTAGAACCCCCAAGTATCTTACTGCTTACTAGGGAAACAAATAATAGTTCATATTGTTGTGATAGGAATTCGCCATTTACACACCAGAGCGTCATGACACTTGATACCTACTGCAGCCTGCATGGTCAGTAGCTTCAGGTTGCAAAACACCAGCCTCCTGGTTCTGTAAATGGAGAGAAACATCACAATGCAAGCACAGAAATTTCACTAACAAAAATAAAGTGAAATCTCTATGATAGGAAATGCACAGCACACATATTACCATGCATTTCTTCAAGTTCAAGATGAATTTAATTGATGGCCACTGATCACAATTGCAGCCTTGCAGGTGGAGCTTAAGTGAAAACGCTCAGATAAAAAGCTTGAACTCCATTATATCAAAGCTAGTAGCTAACAACAAACCTTAATATGGCACGCCTATGACTTTTCACCCCACTGTTATGTCTATGATCCAGGAGCATCTAAGCCTTGATTGTTTTTGAGATTCTAGTTTGTGGAATAATTCCTGAAGTTGTTTTTTTTTTTGTTGAGAATAAGTCCTGTTATTTTATTTCATAACAAAAACAGCTACATCATTTTGGTACTAGAAAACAAGACTCCAAAGAGCAATTGCACATTCATTGCATCAATCAACCGCCTCACCCCCACCTTCTAGGAAGAGTTGAGTGAGGTACTGCAATCATGTGCTTGGACAATGCTCATACACCTAGCTCGTTTAATAATACACCTATACAATACCCAATAAATTTAGATAATACATTATTTATCAGTTTGAAGTTTTACATGCGGGTTTTTTTTTATTGTTAGTTAGTTGTATGAACAACATATGAACAATTCTTAACCCTAATAAGATATGACGGAGAAGATTTAATAAGTTTCTGGCCATCTAGGAAAATTGTAACCTTATAGTACAAAAAAAGGCTTCCCCTACACCCTGTCATATCATGCACTTGCTTTGTAATCTGTGATAGAGTCACATAAATCTGGAATTTGACTGTTAGAGGTGATACTACTGTGATTACCATTGGAACAGTTAATAAGTTTCATGATTGCATGTCCAAATTTTGCATTCCCCTTAAAAAACCTAACACGCATACTAAAAGGTGACAGATAGTAAACAAACAGGAGAGAAGAATGTAACTATATCAGCAAGATCAAGATGTCCCAGATTTCATGACTACTCACCAAGACTTCACATCCGTCGTCGTGGTTTGAGTCGTGCACAGAAATCTTTGTAAGGTTTGAAACCATCTTGCCATTGTGAGAACTGCTTTGCCAACAATTTATACGCATCTATTTCCTCTCCATCAACAATGTTCTGAGGGCGATCGTCAAACTTCAAATCCAATGGGCAGAGGTCATCAAAGAGTTTCAAGACATCCTTGTCTGTGCCCTTATCGACTCTTTCATTCTCGGGCAACTTCGCGATCATGACATTGAATTTTTCACCTTCAAGAAAATCAAAAGATTCTTCTTGAACTTCCAGCTTGGCCGATGGCTCATACAAGAAGAATGGGCTTGGATTTGAGGAGCCATCCCAATTCTCTTCCTTGTCATCCACAAGTGAAACTGCATATTGTTTATCCTCTTCAATGCAAGAATTGGGGAAACCCATTTCCTTTGCTAAACTCATAACTGAGCTGCAGCTGAGGTCAAATGCTTTTTCAGGTGAGAATTCATTCACTTCGCCTACGGAAGAAATACCAGTTTTCAAGATCTCATGTAGAACAAGTGACACAGGAAGAGGAACAACTGGATCCCCTAACTCATCACTAGGCTGTTCTAAGCTTGACCTCTTATTATGAAGGTGAGATGGATTTCTTAAGAGGAAAGGAGGGGATTGGTTTTCTTCTGGAGTGATTGGGAAATCCAAAGACACCTTTTTCTGATCAAAAAGAGCTCCAAGTTCAGCACTCTGGGGGAAAGCCAACTCTATAATATTCATGGGTAAGCCATTCCACATAATCCGACAGACAATCTCATACAAACTTGTTGGCATTTTAACATCCCTGAAAACATCAGAAGGTGAAAGGCAAGTGATTGATGGACCACAGCCAAGCGATGTCAGCTTCTCATTCATAAATCTAAGTAAACGCTCATTAGGTCCTTTCTTTTTACTTGCAATTGCAGGAGCATTCCTGAACTTCGTTACCAATACTGTCGCCAGATTATTGTTCAAATGGGCACAGAGATATTCAAGTTTAAGATACTTGAATTTCCTAGCAAACTTGTACTCATCATCACCCATAGAGCATAGCAGAGAATCTTTCAGATTAAGTTTTGTTTTTTCATGTGTCGCTGCTACAGTCTTTTCCATTTTCCACGAGGCACAATATTGCTGCATTTCCAGCTTCCCTGAAGACATCAACCGTACAAGTGTGAACCCACCATGCTCTCCTGGCCGCGGTAATAAAGAAGAAAGATCCTTGTCAATGATGAGAAAGCCTAGAACCAAATCCTTTTTCTGCTGCCATTTAATCCATTCAGGAAGATCACCTTTCTCAAACTCTTCCCTTAGAATGCAACTACTACAGAGGTAATCCTGTCCACACAATGAAAGATGGGAAGGAAGATCCCACGCATAAAATGAGTTAGAGAACTTTGAAAGCTTAGCAAAGCAAGACTGTTTATCCAGAGGACGCCCGTAACAGAAAAGACTAAAATCATTGTTCCAAAAGGATCCCAATATAACAGCAAAGCTGACTGCAGAGGCCCCTGCATATTTCTCATCACGTGGGTGCGATCTTAAGTCAGAGAGAGGAAAGACAGTCAGGTAACATGGCTCTTGAAGATGATGACCCCATCTCAGCACTGGCATTAATGGCTTTCGAACATCGCACAGAAGTAACCATTGCTCCGAAGCCACAGTGTAAAGAAAATCATCAGGCCCAGCCATAGAGAATGCAACAAATCGATCATTTTCAACAATGTCATTAATACCGAGCATCTCAACTTTCAACAAACAGCTCAGCTGACATTTACTAAACCTACAATCAACCAAGTAAATAGCCTTTGAATTCGCCACAATCCAAATTCTGGGATGCCAACTGAATTCACAACTAAACCACTCACGCCTTGCCGATTCACCCACTTTGTCCCAGGAAACACTTATCGTCTTCCCTCTAAACCTCGCATTTGGACATGAAGAATTCATATCAAACAAAAACAAGACACCATTCTCTAACAAGACCACACATTCACCTGACAAATGCGGGTTCCAACAAGCATGGGCCACAGCACAACTTTTAAACAACTTGGTGCCCAGAAAAACCAAAGTGGGCTTTTCAGAATCAGAACCATGCCCACTAGTTCTGGCAGCAACCAATGAACTGCATACATAGTACAAGCCAATAAGAACCCAGTATGGGCAGGAGTAGGACAATCACTAACTGGGCAAGCAGATAACTGAATGATCTGGTGATGAGTATCTGAACTAAAATCCACTACCAAATTTGAACCCCTTGCAGATAAAACAAGAAATCCGACATGGTTGAGATTGGCCCCAGTAGGGAAAAAGACAAGAATCCGGTTACTAGGGCAGCGGAGGTGCTCAAGGCGGTTGACACAGATGGTGTGATGGTGATGGTCATTGTCATTGTCAAAGGCAGCAGATATGGTGGAGGCAGTGGAGGAGAGGACAGGGGCGTCACGGGAGGTGGTGTTTTCGAGGAAGCGGGAGAGGGAGAGTTGGGCAGGAGGAGGGAGGAAAGGAGGAGAGAGGTATGAGGGAGAGGATAAGAGAAGGTTGAGGGTTTCTGGGATGGGGTTAAAGAAGAGTGGACCCAATGAAGGGGAAGAGGAGGTTTCCAAGAGCAGAGGAGCAGCATGGCTTGAGGAAACTGGCCATAGTGACTTCCATTCTTCTGAGAAATTCATTCTGTAACTTATCCTTTGACCAATATGAATCTGCACTACACCACTAAACTCAATCTAACTTCTGATCACCTGGTGAATCCTTCTCATGCATATGGTGTGCCGCTCATGAACCACTTGACGACTCTCAGCATTTAATGCTGGCGGGCACAAGAGAAACTACGTAATCAATCTCTTGGCTGCTTCATCCTTTCTGCTCATTGTCTTGGAGCTGCAAACATGATGCAGCAAGGAAAACTAACATTAGGAACAAAAACATTCATGAAATAAGAAAGAGATGAGGTTTGTTTATTAATTTAGTAACTGGATGTACATGTATAATAGCACATCACAAATACGAGTACATAAATCCTGAGCATAAGTTTAATCCAAATGCTGAATTTATTGCTCTACAAGTTCCAAATTGATAACAATGCATTTCTTCAATGTAACACCATAAGACTTGGTGATGTAGTATTTTTATTTCAACATCCAGAAATTCTTCCTTCCACCCCATCACAATAAAAAAATTTAAAAAAGGCACAAAATTATAGATTCTCATCAGTTTAATAGTACAATACATATATCATTCTGGTGAACTAATAATAGGTAGGAGCATAATTGCAGCTATGACCCTTTCAGAACATCACAGAACTATGAATATCGATTAGGGATAAACTTAAATTTTAGTAAAGGAGAATAACATGCTCCTCTATTACAAAATGTCCCCTGAACAGTAAGAACACAGTGTTTACTTTGCCAAAGCTAGATAGAACATTTCTCAACATTTAATCTACTATGACCATTATCAAATTAATAGCACGAAATTAAGCGCAGTCTTCAGCTTGCAAAAGTTCAAAGACAAAAAAGAAAATGAAAAGTAGGAGGAAGAGGACAAAGAGAAAAGGGGAAAAAGATCAGAGTGGCTGGCATGTAAATACATTTCTCCTTGCCTCTCACCTATAGATAGTTAGTGTACTGACTAGTGAGAGAAACTTGGCCCCTCTTCCCAAGGATATCCATGTAGGATGAGCCTTGGCTGCGAATTATACAATAGTTTACCTTCATTCTAATTATAAAAAAATTCGTATCTTTTAAACCAAAAAACAAAACATAAATTGCTCTAAGTCATGATCCCTAAGGTGGTCTAGCTTCTTAGTTTCCTCAGCTCATACCCTGCAGCTAATTGCATGAAACAGAAGTAGTACCGCTCGTTTGATAACATCTTGCAAGACTAACAGCTTGACTCATTTAAGCTTCATTGAGAAGATGCTACGCAAAGATAACAAAAGAACACCAAGAAATCTGACTTGACTGAAGTGTAAACAGCAAAACCCAAGTAGAGAAAGTGAAAAACTGTTTGAAGAGAGCACTTTATCAGGTACAGCAAACAATGATTTCAGATCAATTCATTACCACATGATCATTCTTAAACTACTAAAAGAAAAGGACACTTTCTACAAGTTGCTCTACTACTTTCTTCACTACTATCCATGTACGGAGTATATACCAAAACAAGAAAACAGAAACGGGAAAGAATACAACTTGGTTGTATTAATCACCAACACAACTGGGATTGCTACTTACACATACAAAATGAAGAGCTAGTGGTGCTCCAAGAGGATTATGTTGGTACTCTTTCTAGAATGTTTTGTTAGGTTATATCATCCATATTCCATAATGATTAGTATAGATTGTCAATTTTCGTTGTTTCACTAAACAAGTACTTCCTTTGTTTCATAATGTAAGTTGTTTAAGGCAATGGCACATCTATTACGATAATTCTTAAATAGTCTCAATTTTAGCAAGCAAAAACTAAATATCTTCACTAAAGGAGGAGAACAATAAATGAATGCGAACTAGAGTATGCTTGGTAATAGAGTATTAAATGCTTCATTGAACTTCTAAAATGATTTGCAATATAAGACATAAATAATTCCCCATATGACTTATGTTATGAAACGAAGGGAGTTATGCATAAGAAAACAAACAAGCATCTCACCTATCAGAGAACATAATTATTTACAAAAGAAAGAATCTCATTTTAAAGTTGCAATGATTTAAAGTTAATTCTAAGCTCTGTTATAAAATTACTACTATGTTAGTACATTCTAGTGGACCGTCTATGCAAAATGTGTGGCAATCGATGGTTGTTTGGATGACTTGCTAGTTGCAAAAGATGAAAAGGCCAAGAAAGTAGCCAACCTTCATTCTAACTGCTATTTCATCACTTCCAAGGTCTAACTAAGAGAGTTGGAAACTATAATTAGTTTTACTTGTTAGGGCTACTATGTTTCTTTCAGATTGTCTAAGCGTAGTAGCTGCAGCTTGTATACCAAAAGCACCATTGTGATCATATGACCATAGGTGTTGATGCTTAAGGTGGTGTTTGGCCTAACTTGTGGGTAGTTTTTACTTTTTCTCCTATTTTTCCTCACAAACCTCCCTCTCCTCCTCCTTCTCATCCCCATTTTCAGCTTCTAAGAAGCTCAAAACACCCATTGGGAAGCCGGAAAATAGAAACTCCAAATTTATGCTTCTATTTTTGGGACTTCTAGGGGGTCCTAGGGGGTGTTTCATACTTTTTAGAAGTTGAAAATAGGGGTGACGAGGAGGCGGAGGGGTGTTTGTGTGGGAAAATGGGGGGGAAGTTAAAGTTACCTACAAGTCAGGCCAAACATGCTCTAAATCAGTTTACAAGAGCAATAGGAATTGAGGAGGTACATAAGTGACCCATTTCTAATCCTGCAAAATGTTCCTTATTAAAAAGATTCAACAACTAGACTACTAGAGAGTGCACTTTGGATAATATACTTCTTCTTTTCTTTTTTTTTTCTTTTTTTTTTTTTGAGAGGGCAAGTTGGTTAATAATATACTTCTTATAAACATTAGGCATGAGCCAACAGAAGAGAAAATAATGTAAGGAAGATAAATAATCCTACACGCAATAAAGGTTGCTAATAGCTTTGATAAGCAAATCAAATCACTGTATGATAGCAATTTGCTCTGCCCAAAACAAAACAAAAGTTGCAGCCAGGAAATTAGCTCCAAGTTCTAGCCATCATAATATAATCTATAAGATTCTAGATCAAATAGAGAAGTCTTATACACTATGAACTTTTGATGTAAATAATCAAATATACACTTACAAAATGAATGCCAGCCATATAGTCTTTTATGGGTTTGTTTGTAGTTAGGGTAAACTCTAAAGAACAAGCTTAAGGATTTAGATACCTATATGCATACAATTTTGGAGTAAATTATTGTCCACTATTGCCCAGTTTGAAACTATGGAATTCAGACCTTAAGACTAGTTAAGAGCCATCACAGTAACAGTCAAAAAGCAGAAAGCAAACATTTTTATGGTTTTTTTCCCCTCTTTTTTTTTTTTTTTATCAAACAGAAGCAAAGGTGAAATGGGCACTCGCCATTGGTCATAATATAATCACTTTCTTGAGACAGTGCCAAATGTGAATTTTGAGTTGGATTTTTAAACCGATGACAACAAAATTAATGAGCCTCAAGGGATTATAATTGTGCTCTTTATCAACAAAGAGATGATTGAAGTACTTTTTAACAACATGATTCACCAGAAATAATATTGCCAGTTTATAGAACCATAAATAAATTTGCAACAAAAAAAACTTAAACAAACCCTAAATGAGAGAGAGAGAGAGAGAGAGAGAGAGAGAGAGATTACCAAAGAGGAAGAAAGCAAGCGGTAGGTAGAGAGAGAAAGAAAGAGCAATGAAATGGGGAGTTGAAGGGAGGAGTAGTCAAAGTGACTTAAGACATGTTTTGGAGTTGCAGAAGCAAGGCAAGGGGAAGGGTCAGCCATCAATCACTCATCAGGCTTTGGGTTTCTAACCGCGGGAACTCATCCGTCAGTTGCTTAAAAATGTGAGTATGTTTCATGGATAAAGCCATAAAGGTCTCCTATTACACAGCCATACTACAATGTCTATCTATTCACTTTTCTATTTTTGTTCAAAACTTGTATACTCACTAAACTTCTATTTTGAAGCTTTAGCTCTTTTGTAAAACAAAATAAAAGGTTAGACAACAATATAAAATCACTTTTTTGGATGGCAAAGCATTTTTTTAGGGAGAAAATTTTTGAATTTGAAAATTATCCACCTAAACCTCAGTTATGTCAAACATGGTCTCTAAAGTTATAAATACATAACCAATGAGGTGTAGTTGAGTGGTAAGGACTCATTTATCCTTAACCAAGGTCGAGGGTTTGAATCTCGTCTTGGGCATGGAGCAGATTTAAATTCCTTGGCCAGCTGTCCCACCCTTTGAGGTGCCTACAAGCCAACGCGGGCAAATAGTCACTATGGTCGATGGTGGATACACTTGGTCGTGAACCAAAAAAAAAATTATAAATACATGTGCACCAAAAAAATAAAACTTAAAAATAAATGTACATTATCAATGTTTTTAATTTGAAAATAGTGTTTATAACAAATTTTTGCTCCAGACCTTCATTCAAATCCTCGTATTTGTAAGTTGCTGAGCGCCAAGGTTTGAAAATGTGCAAATGTACATAACCTTATTTCTTACTAGTCATCGAGTTGATTAGTAATATGTGAGGGAAAAAGTATAACTATACATCAACATCAATGTCACCCCAGTGGTTTAAAAGAGGCTATCGCCTAAGCGGGTGAGGGGACTGGATGTACGCAACCTAACCCTGTAAGAAACTAGAAGCAAAGAGGTTATTTTCGATTCAACATTGATCCAAAGCGCGACAACCATAGATAACTTTACAATAAATAAGACAATTGTACAAGTCTTTTATTTACTGCATTGTATTCCAAAGCCAAAATATAGTGAATCTTTTGGTTTCACTAGAAATAACACTAGAAAAATGCATGTCTCTGGATTATACTGAATTGGATTAAATTAGTTAAAATTGAATTGAAGTCAAACATTGACAAGAGTAAAGAAAAAATTACACACCCATACTTTTAAGGGTCATGAATACAAAGTCGAAATACCAAATTCTCATACATTTACATAACAATAAACACCCATTTTGGAAAAATTCCTTATAGTTTGCATGCCCCAATCAACAAGCACAGGGCAAGGAGTTAGTTGTATGCATGCATGGTTACATCTTGGGCTGGATAAGAACACCTTTAATGACAAGCCCTCTCTTAATACAGTTGCCATCGTCACGTTCACATAATGAGAACTCAATCTCTCCCTCATTTCTAAGGGACGATGTCCTGAATTCTCCCACTGGAATCCGTAGCCATATTCCCCTTTGCTTTTCACCCAAATTAATTTCCTTTCGAATTTTGTATCCTTTTGGAAGGATCAAACTTAATTGCACTGGTATTTCCCATCCAAATGCATAGTCTTGTAACATGATTGAGTATACAACTTCATATGTTACACATGGTGACAGGTTTGTGATGTTGAATCTTCCTTTAACTTCAAGCCAACACACTTCCGATAGCTCAGCCACATTGATCAACCCATCACTAATAGACAAATCATTAGTAGTACATGCAACTTTAGTTTGTCTATAATCTTAGTATGGATGGATTTAAAAGATGCTTCAATAAATAATCTTAGCAGTATCGATGGAATCAAAAGATGCTTTAATGGCGATATATAATAAATATTGTCTCATAATGGTTAGTTTGATGCATGGTTCGACACTCGGGGGATCTCTTTTTATCCTTTTGAAGACATTCGAGTCAGGATCGTTTATTCTCGATCGGTATATATAATAAGAATGTCAATGCCTTAAGCTTCTTACTACTCAATTATATTATACAAGGGGAAAAGAAAAACTAAACCAAAAATGTCACTTTGTTGGCCGGGCACATCGTGGCTTACCTTGTTTGTTCTTCATACCACTTACAGGAACGTCTATCTTGGCCCCACGTTATCTCAAGTCCAGAGGCACATATCAGAAAGCAATTCTTATTCCTCTTATCCTCCACCCAATATTTCTGAAAATTTTGATGTTGAAAGTATAAATAAAAAAAAAATAGCAAGGACAAAAATAAAACCAAGCAAATGAATCAAAGAAAAAAAAAAAAAAAAAAAAAAAAAAGAAAGAAAACAAAGCAAATTATGATATGGGGTGAGTTCACTTGCCTGTTTCCTTGCATTCAAGAAAATCCCAGCATATAACTGCTGGTAGAGCTTCTCCTTGTTGGATTTGTCAACTGGTGAGTCTGAATATGCGATTATTGCTTCGTAGTTATGCGGATGAACACATAACCTTGGAAACCAGCAACAACCCATTTTAATTTGCTCAAAAAAAAAATAGTCTTGTAATTTTATATATATACAACCCAATTCAATAGCATGGAGGTGTAATATATATGCATGCCTAAATAATGAAATGATGTGAAGAAGAAACAAATAAATTTGAAGTCATGGTTTAATTAAGTAATATTTGGGGGATGGAGAGCAATAATGGTGGCGTAATGCATCCAAAGATTCGAACGTACAATTTGATTAGTTGGTTTCTTACTACCTTTATACACCATTCACCCAAAATATTCCACTACCTTTTATTTGATGATCATCAATGATGGGGAAAGGGTATATATTCCCTACTCTCGTAGTCTGCATTTATTTACAATGGAAAGAATCAAGACATAGGCTTTGTATATCAGCTTCTTAAGTCTCTTTCTCCCTCCTAAAGCATAAATGACACCACATTTGTTTCTTCACTTTTAAATAATGGTGTTACTAATTTGTGACTTGTTAGGCTTCCTTGAATGGTTATTACTTATTAGCAATCTGCAATAAGGCATGTAAACTAGCCAGGCCACTTGTAGACTCTTGCACTTTTGCCATAGTGGAAAACTAGCCTTTCTGTAAGTACAAGAACGAGATTGAATCCTAAGGGCCGAAACACCCAAAGGATGGGTAAAATCAGGGTTTGAGGACCTATTTCATCTTTTCGGGACACCGGGCCAGGGTTCATTTAGAATCATGATAGACCTCATGGGAATTTTTGGGCAAATCACAACCGGACTCGGGAAGCAAAAAGTCAAAGGCTATGGCCCGGAATGAAGATGGATATTATCGCACCACATCGCACGGGATACCACTCGGGGACATGGGAGGCCCCCATGATCCATTATTGAGTTCTTTGGTAGCTGTGGGCGGTTGTATGCGATGTGTCTGTAAGGGTCAGAACACTATACGAATGGGTAAAATTGGAGTTCGAGAACCACGATGAATTTCTCGGACCTTGGACTCCTGGGTCATGATAAACTCTCTGTAAAAGTTTAGGCAAACATCACAACCGAGCCCCGGGAAGCCAAAATTCGAAAGCTATAATCCACCTTTTTTACGAATTCGTGAGTCCCGAGAACGAATGTGGATATTTTCGCACCACATCGCACGGGACACCCCAAACTGTTTTACAGGACACCACTCTAAGCGTCTCAACATTGAAATGATGGACGAAATCCGAGTTCGGGGACCCAGATGACCTTTCCAAGGCACACGGGGTCCTCTTGGGTCACGATGGATCCCCGAAGAAGTTTTGGCAATAATCACAATCGGGCCCTGGAAAATCGAAAATCGAAAGCTATAATCAACGTTTTTTGGGCTTTCGGGAGGCCCCGAAACATGTGGATATTTTCGTACCACATCGCACTAGGCAACCCCGGTGGGAATTGAAGGTCCCCGAGGTTTGCTATCGGGTCCCTATAGGCTTGGTGGTTGTTTTAGTGGACATCACTCTTAAGGTCAGAACACCAAAGCATGGATGAATTCAGAGTTCGGGGGATCCAGATGAACTTCCCGAGGCACTAGGGGTCCTCTAGGGTCACATTGGATCCCCATGAGAAGTTTGGATAAATATAACAACCGGGTCCTAGGAAGCCGAAAATCAAAGGTTATAATCCATGTTTTTTGGGCTGCAAGGAGGCTCGAAATGATGGTGGATATTATTGCACCACATCACACGGAGAATCTCTAGTGCACAAGGGAGGCCCTCAAGGTTGGTTATCGGGTACTTGGTAAGCTTGGATGCTCGTTTTACGGGAGACCACAGTGAGGGTCGGAACACCGAATGATAATGGGTGAAATCGGAGTACAGGGGCCCGGATGACCTTTAATTCCCGGGAAAACGACGGTCCTCTATGGTCACTAGACTCCAAGAAGAAGTTTGAGCAAAAATCACAATTGGGCCACTTTTACATGTTCAATTGTGATCTTATTGTTCTTATTTGTCGAAAATCGAACTATAATCCATGTTTTTTTGGCTTTTGGGAGGCCCGGGAACGAAGGTAGATATTTTCGCACCACACCGCACCAGTCACCTGTGGGGGACATGGGAGGCCTTATGGGTCGGTTATCGGATCTTAGGTTAGGTTGGAAAGTTGTTTTACGGTTTACTTCTCTAAGGGCCGGAACACCGAAAGGATGGGTGAATCGAAGTTTGGGGACCCGGATGACCTTTCCGAGGCACCGGGCTTCCTCTAGGGTCACGTTGGAACCCCTGGATAAGTTTGGACAAAAATCACAATCGAGCCCCGGGAAACCAAAAATTAAAGGCTAATAATCCACGGTTTTTGGGCTTCAAGAAGGTCCCGAAACAAAGGTAAATATTTTTGCACCAAATCGCACGGGAATCCCTTAGGGGATAAGGGACGCCTCTGGAGTCAGTTATCGGGTCTCTAGTAAGCTTGTCCGCGTGTTTTATGGGATACCACTTTGAAGGCTGGAACTCAAAATGGATGTGTAAAATCAGAGTTCAAGGACCCAAATGACCTTCTCAAAGTCCTCTCGTTCACAATGCCCCCCCGGATAAGTTTGGCGAAAATCACAATCGGGACCAAGAATGCCTAAAATCGAACGCTATAATTAACATTTTTTGGACTTCGGGGAGGCCCAGAAAGGAAGGTGGATATTTTTGCACCATATCGCATAGGACACTCCTAAGGAACATGAAACGCCATAGGGATCGGTTATCGGGTCCCTTTAGGGTTGGATAACTGTTTTACCGGGCATCACTCTAAGGACCGGAACATAGAAAACATACGCAAAATCAGAGTTCGGGGATTAGGATGACCTTCCCAAGGCACTGCGGGTCCTCTAGGGTCATGATGGAGCCCCTGAAGAAGTTTGGGTCAATATCACAATCGGACTACGGAAAGCCGCAACGCGAAGGATATAATCCACGTTTTTTGGGCTTCCAGGAGGCATCGTAACGAAGGTGGATATTTTTGCACCACATCGCATTGGACACCCCTAGGGGACATGGGAAGTCTCCGGGGTCAGTTATCGGGTCCTTGGTAGTCTTGGACGACCATTTTAGGGGACAACACTTTAAGGGGCGGAACACCGAAAGGACAGGTGAAATCGGAGTTCGGGGACTCGAATGACCTTCTTGGGGGCATTAGGGGTCCTTTTGGGTCACGGTGCAGCCCCTAAAGAAGTTGGGAAACAATCACAACAGGGCCTCGGGAAGCTGAAAATCGAAGGCAATATTCCATGTTTTTTGGGAATCCGAGACGCCTCGGAACGAAGATGGATATTTTTGCACCACATCGCACGGGATACTCTTAGGGGACATGGCAGACCTCCAGGTTCGATTATCGGGTCCTTGGTAGGCTTGGACGGTTGCTTTACGGGACACCATTCCTTGGCCTCAAAACACTAGAAGCATGGGTAAAATCGGAGTTCGGGGACCCGGATAACCTTCCCAGGACATCGGGTCCTCCAGGGCCACATTAGACACCATATAGAAGTTTGGGCAAAAATCACAATCGGAACCTGGAAAGTCGAAAATCGGAGGCTATAATCCACGCATTTTGGGCTTCCAGGAGGCCCAGGATCGAAGGTGGATATTTTCGCACCATATCGCATGTGATACCTCTAGAGGACATGGAAAGCCCACGGAGTTGGTGATCGGGTCATTGGTAAGCAAGAACGACCGTGTGATGGGGCACCACTCTAAGAGCCAAAACACCGAAAGGATGGGTGAAATCGGAGTTCGGGGACTGGGATGATCTTCTCGGGGCACAGGGGGTCATCTGGGGTCACGATGGAACCCCTTGAGAAGTTTGGGCAAAAATCACAATCGGCCTCTAGAAGCCAAAAACTGAAGGCTATAATCCACGTTTTTTGGGCTTCCGGGAGGCCCAGTAACAAAAGTGGATATTTCCACATCACATAATAAGGGACTCCACTAGGGGACATGGGAAGTTTATGGGTAAGGTTATTGGGTCCTTGTAGACCTGTCAATTGGGTCGGGCGGATCGGGTTCGAGTCATGTCGGGTTAGGGTCACTAGTGGGTCGGGTCATTTCCGGTTCGGGTTGAGAAATGCTCGACCCCGACCCAAGTATTGTCGGGTTCGGGTCGACCCGCCGGGTCAAGTGACCCAATAAATTTTATTTTTTTGGTCAATTATTTTTGCCAATTTATGCTTTTTAACGGTAAATAAATACTCTAATTTATAACTTGTATTAACTTATTTTTCACGTTTTGGTATATTTATACAACTATATGATATTCTTTATATTTTTGTTTAATTAGTCGATAACTTGTACTTTATATTTTCGTCCATTTTAGCGTAGTTAAAAGCAAAATTTCTTATTTTGATGAAATAAAGAGGTAGAGAAAATGTTAATAAAACAAAAAAAAAAGGTTTTATATATTTTTTAGGATATTTTAGTCGAACTTTTTGTTTATAATTACAAATTGTTCTATTTTTTGGGTCAAACGGGTCGACCCATTAACGGGTCGGGTTTGACCCAAAAAATACCGGGTTAATCGGGTTCGGGTCAAACCGGATTACGGGTCGGAAAATCAGTGTCAGGACCCTGAAAAAACGAGTCGGGTCGGGTCGGGAATTGACAGGTCTAGGTCCTTGGTACCGGTAGGCTTGGACATCTGTTTTACGGAACACGGAAAGCATGGGAATTTCCGGAACCTTAATGAACTTCTCGAGATACCGAGGGTCGTCTTGGGTCACAATGGATCCCCTCCCCCGAAGAAATTTGGACAAAAATCATAATCAGGTCTTGGAAATCCAAAAATCGAAGGATATAATTCATTGTTTTTTGGCACCGAGCATGACTCACCACCATCCATTGTTGCTATACCTTCTCCCAAGCTCTCTTTACTATTTCAGTGAGGTCTCTTAATTTTTCCCAAAATTTAAAAGTGATCTCTAATTTTTTGATTTTCTTAATTAAATAGCTATGTTGTTTGAAAAATACAACAAAAAAAAAAAGACAAAAGTTTTTCTCTAACTTAGTAATATATTTGAAAGTTATGCATTGGGCATGTCTACTCCTGCCAGACTCATTGAACCATATCGCGGGACACCCTTAGGGGCATAAAAGGCCCCGAGAGTCTGTTATCCGCTCCCTATTACGTTTGGATGATCATTTTACTTGTCACCCACTTAAAATGTCGAATAACAAAATCAGGAGCGAATACGAAATTCGAAGACCCCAATTGTCTAACCAACGCATCGGGGTCCTCTTACGTGACAATAGACGCCCTACAGAAGTCTGGTAAAAATCCCTAGTAGACCTCAAGAAGCTTAAAAACCTGGATTGCAGCTTTAATTTTTGGATTTATGATGCACAGTTGAGATTTTTGCCCAAACTCATTGAAAGATTTCTTTGTCACCCAAGAGCCAAAAGCACCCTCAAACTTAACAGAGGTTCATATAGGCTCGACTGGGGTAGGTTGGAATAATAGTGTCGTAGTGCATCTTAACTTCTTTTTTGTCTCCTCTCTGTTTTTGGTAATTTTATCTATTTCTCTTTTTATTTCTGTGTATCGGTGCATTGCAAATGTGCCGCTCACTGAGACAGAGAGGAGAGAGACCCCATCCCCGTTATCACACTGCAAAAAACAAAAAAGACAGAGAGGAGAGAGAGAGAGAAGAGGAGAGGAGAGGTTGAGCTGCACTGGTAATTGGACTATCAAACCGAAAATGGGTGATCTTGAAGCTGAAGCTTATGCAGCGGCCAAAGTGAAATCCATCTTTGTGTACCCAATTAAGGGCCCGTTTGGCCTAGCTCCCAAAAATTCAACTTCTCCTCCCAAATTTGTTCTTGTTTACCCTTTTTATTCACTTTCCCCTCCATATCCAACTTTTAAGAAGGTAAAATAAAGTTAGAAGTTGATGGAGAAGGAGAAGTTACAAATTGTAGCTTCTCCTTCTAGTCTAATTGTAGCTTTATTTCAACTTCTTAGAAGTCGGAAATGGAGGGGGGAGTGGATAAAAAGGGGGTGAACAAGAGCAAATTTTGGGAGAAGAAGGAGAAGTTGCTAGAAGGTTGGCCAAACGGGCACTAAGGCTTGCCGTGGAATCTCACTTGCTCAAGCACTCATCTCTTCTACTGGTCTCTCTCTCTCTCTCTCTCTCTGATTGTTCACCCATGTCTTATCACTTTTTTGCGACAAAATCTATGCCTTATACTCTCTTATTTGATTAACTTCAACCAGTTATGTTTTCCCAATTTTGATAAAACAGCAGTCTTTACTTTACTGTAGATACTAACTTTGTACCTGTTTGTAGAATTTGTTTACCCCACTTTTATTAGTAGCCTGAATCGGTCAATTTTTTTACTGTTAAGGAATGATAGATGGCGTTGTTTCGTGTTTGAAGGATTTTTCTTTGCAAAATAAAAGGATTAAGATTATGGTTGCAGTTTTGCGGTTAAATATACTCATGAATTAGTTGTATGTGAAGTGTTGAAATTGAACTATTTTCAGGTAAGATATAAAGAGGCTATTTTGTTCAGGTTACTCTGACATTGTGACAATTTATTTTGGCGTGAGCAGTTCATAAAAGGAAGGAGGAGCATTAGGAGTAACACAAAATCTCGTATGAGGCGGCCTCAAGGTGGGGCCCTCTCATACAAGCATGATGTCATGCTGACGTCATGTTTGTATATAGAGGTAGCCTCACCTTGAAGCGGCCTCATACAAGACTTATTGTTAGATTTATACCTTAATGAAATGGGAATATTTCTTTATACAAATTGTTAGCTCTTTGATTAGAATAAGTAGGTAACCTTGAAGCAGCAACATGCTGCTAATCAGCAAAGTCATAATCATGCCCCTTTTGTGAGTAGTTCTAAGTTCCCAAATCCATTACTGCTATTTCAGTTGAGGGAATTGATCACAGATCAGTAGGGAATTTTGTTTATCTTTGAAAAAAATTGTTGTTGACTTGTTGTCACATTGACATTGAATATCTGTCTCGTCTCTCTGTAATGGTGCCTGGACACTGTAAGAGTAAAAAATCTACCTTTTAGTGAGAATTTTGAAGTTTCGGATGAATTTTGATTTATCCTCCTGCTCAGTGTTATATATGACTTATATGCAGGATTTAGATGGGACCGTCAATGGATGGTTAGCAATGCAAATGGGAGGATGTACACCCAAAGGGTTGAACCAAAGCTTGCTTTAGTTGAAGTGGAGTTACCGAGCGAGGCATTTTCTGAGAGTTGGGAACCATCAGCAAACTCATACATGGGTAAGACACTATGGCCTTGATCATTTTCTTTATAAACAAGGAAGAATGATATGTTAAATAATACCCCAGTATGTATTTCACATGCCCTTGGGATTAATTCAGTTGTTTGACTTTGCCTCCCCCCCTGTTGGAGCTCATTATGGCATACTTAAGGTTTCTAACTTTTCATTTAGTTGTTGAAGCATTGCATAAAAGATTGTATTCCAAGGGTTGAAGTAACTACTTACCATGTAGGATATCCTACGTTGTACTATGTAAGAAAGAAAACGAAATTTGAATTTTGGATGTTGTTTTCTTCTTTTCTTTTTTTTTTTTTTTTTTTTGAGGGGAATATTAGATGTTTGCTTATGACATGTGATTGATGACAGTTGAACTGTTGAAGATAAAGTTTATTGTACTTTTAGTAATAATTAATATTGGAAAGTCCTTCTGCAAGGGCATCACCATCAAAGAGCTTTGCGGGAGAGCTTTTTGTCATGCCACATCACCAACCCACAGACCTCTCTCCTAAAAACCTCCCCTTCCTATTGAAAAAAACCTCTCAAACCTGTAAGAGATTTTCTAGTTTTTTGTTTGTTCCTTTTTTTTCTCCTCACAATGAGCTTTGTGGGAGAGGTTTGTACTGCCACAACTGCTTTGTGGTAGACCCTCTCAGACCTCTCTCCCCATCAAAGCTTTGAGCTTTTTGGCCTGCACAAAGCTCTCCTACAAAGCTTACAAGAGCAGCTGTGTACCGTATACCCACTGTCAAGCAGTATCATACAAAAAAGATTCAAGTAAAAGAAAACTCAGGAGGGTAGCAAATTGGGCACTGGGAAGGAGAAGTAGAAAAGGAGGGGTAGAGGGCAGGGATGTCTGTTGATGTTTGGACGTGCAAACAAAAACATGAGATCACCTATCTAATTCATCTGTTGGATATTTTTGACAAAAATGTGATGAAGAAGACATTGGTAGTGTGGAGTGCCAAACATGGTATTGTATCTACTTTGTGATCTGTGATTTCAGTTTAGTAGATTTTGGGCTCCTTTTCGCACCTTCATTTTGTGTTTGCCTGTTCAGTTTTAACCTACATTTGATAGTTTTCCCATTTTAATTTAGTTTAATCATTAATGATTTAAGTCTAATGACTTGTACACCAAACTGTTACAGGTGTTTCCCTATCTGCTTCCCACCAGGCCCCAACTCCCAACCAAAAGAAAAAAGGGGAAAAAACCAGAAATGACCAAAGCATCCCTGTGATCTTGTAGCTTATTGTTATACTACCTTAGGCAGCTGATTGAGCTATGACTTGCCTTATGAACCAACTTGGCAACTTTGTCCAATTACATAACATCAACATTTTGAATATATTAAACCTGTTTGACTGCGCTTTGCAGTGATACAGGCCCCTGGAATGGATGTTTTGAAGGTTTGCTTAAGTAAGCCGCGTGATGTGGTTGACCATATTTCTATATGGGAGTGGACTGGCTCTGGACTTGATGAAGGAGCTGAAGCAGCTCAATGGTTCTCCAAGTACATTGGTAAATCAAGTCGATTGGTCCGATTTGATACAGGTATTGCTTCCTTAGGGTAAGCAAATTTTATAAGAATCCTAAAAAGCATACAAGTTTTTGATCAGTGGTAACCACAATGGTTTGTCTGTTGATTGTTATGCTTACTAGTGCTGAGTACCACCTATTAAAAAAGCACTCAAATTCCTAGCATCAGTCCAAGTTGCTTATCTGTACTAGAAGGTTGAGTCTTGGACCTTTCACGGGAAACCTGGGTAAAAAAGAGAGCTGGTGACTAGTAAAAAAACCTAAAACCTTGCTCTTTTCCACCATGCTTTCACGGGTTATGAATGTATTTAAAGCTCAGATTCATCTTCACTAATGAGCAAACCTATGCTAGTTAGGCTCTGTTTCCCTACCCTTGCACTTCTTATTGAGAATTGGATTGGCAAATTTCTAGTGTGTATAAGCTTCATGGTTTCTTTCAATATATAAAGATGAAGCAACTCATATGGACTGTGTATGAATGCAGCATCACAAATTAGAAGTACAGATCCTAATTATGCTCAAGGTTACAGAAGCATGTTCTCTGATATGTTTCCCTTTGTGCTGGCATCCCAGGTTCACCAAGTGTCCTAATGAAATGAAATACTGTCTGTGCTTTTAAATTGTGTGAGAATAAGGGTCCCAATATTGTGTCTTTTTCAGGAATCATTAGATGTTCTAAACAGGACTCTCAAGGAGCCGGTACCAATAAACCGTTTCAGACCCAAG
Source organism: Tetragonia tetragonoides (assembly GCA_038025085.1). Taxonomy (NCBI): domain Eukaryota; kingdom Viridiplantae; phylum Streptophyta; class Magnoliopsida; order Caryophyllales; family Aizoaceae; genus Tetragonia; species Tetragonia tetragonoides. The sequence goes on from CM076145.1 coordinate 336,524, forward strand.
TACGGTTTCTCTTCCCTAGCAGACTATTCCTTTATGATAAATGATCATTTTCTTCAGTGCAAAGTTCTATACTGATGACTCTTGAAGTGATTTTGGCCTTGGGTTTCCTAATTCCATCTATTCTTATAATTTGGCATCTCCGGCATTTCAGCTTGATGTTTAGCAAGTTAAGAGCCATTTTGACAATATGTTCTTGCTTAAATGTCACAGTATCCTAGTGGATGGTTGTGAAGGATTTTCCGAGGACTTGTGGAAGGAGATCAAAATTAACAAGTTAACTTTCTGCGGAGTTAAACTCTGTTCGCGGTGCAAGGTGAGAACTCATCGTATTATCTTTAATCATATATCTGTTTAATGATGTTATGGCGTACATGAATCTTATTAAAAAGGTTTCTTGTCAGCAAATACTAGTCTAAGAGAGAAAGCCTTCAATTTTGCTTGTATGTTTGGCTAATGAACTACGAGTATCATTATGCAACAATTGTACTTTCTGTGAACTAGTCCAAAAATAGCTCTGAATACAATAAGCTTTCACCATATGGTCCTATCTGTCTGATAACAAACATTATGTCTCCAACTTTAAACCCAGGTGCCCACAATCGATCAGGAAACTGGGATTGCAGGCTCAGAGCCAACAGAAACTATCGAGTCATTCAGATCAGATAAAATCTTGCTGCCAAATAAAAAATCTCAAAATAAGGTATGTGTATTTTTACTTACAAGATCCCAATAACAAGTACTCTGACAAGCTAGGTTGCATGGACACAGAACACTGACACTGAAACAAAACAGACATGGGGAAGCGCCATTCAAAGGAGAAAAAAAAAGAAGCCTAATATAGGTGTGGGGGTGTCGGTGTCGTGTTGTGTCTGAGTGTTGCTCAGACACGCGACACTGTGTATCCAAGGTGTTTGTGCTTTATAGATGACAAGTACTGATAGATTAGTGTAACTTGGTGAAAAATGCAGGTCTACTTCGGTCAGAATTTAGTTTGTAAGGAAAGCTTGACTGGTGAAAAGGGCAAAATTATTCAAGTTGGAGATCCAGTTTATGTGATTCAGCAAGTTTCCTCAGCTGCTGAAGCCGCTGCTTAATGCTCGTCTGGACAAATGTTGCCTCAGAAGATTTGCAGCACAAGGCAATGTGAAAGATTGTATGTTTCTAAGCATCATGGGCTAATGCAGTGGTAATTAGAGAGGGTTAAATAAATTAGGTTGTGTCCCACTGCCCCGCCCCTCATTGTACGAAATCAACCTGGCATATGAAACAGGATGTATTAGTAGTGTGGATTGGAGAGGTCACTGCCAGCACTTCTATAGGTGTAGGTGTACTGTAGGCAAAATATTTACTGGTCATGCTGACGCTTAACAAAAGCTTTAGTATACGTTCTGATCCCTCAGAAGTCACCAATGGGTTGTACTGATGCATACTACTACCCTAAGATGAGAAACTAAAACCTACTCTATAACAATAAATTTGCGAGTATTTGATACTTGAGACCATATGGCAATTTTTGATGTGAAATTGCCTGGATCTTGGAAAGTATTTTCTTGAATTATCATTTTGAAAGTTAGCTAATACATTCCATGTTTCTAAAAAACAAAAAAAAACAAAAGAAAAAATGATAGAATTTGTTGCTAGTTGACAAAAACATCAGACTGGTTTGTTGCCCCCGTTGACCCTCTAATTCAACTTCTTGGATGCACTATTGCTTGTAGATGTCTTCTCAGAAGGTCATGAGAATGTCGAACCACTTCTGCCATACTCTTCGTGATATGCTGTCCATCTCAACAATTCAACTTGAACAAAAAACTCCTAGAATAGCTCGTTCGGCATACCTACTTGGATAGATCTTAGAAAGTACTTTCTTGAATTATCATTTTGAAAGTTCGCTAATGATATTGCTCACACACATTTGAATAGAAAAAAGATACCAATCATATTTGAATAGAAAAAAGATAGAATATGTTGCATTGTTGTGTGACAAATTGACAATAAATAAATGAATGAATGAAAAACGATAGAAGGTATTGCTAGCTGACAATAACATCAGGCAGATGATTTAACTTCTATCCCTCTCGCGTTATATCATAGGAATACAGGGTTACCAATTCCTGGTTTGGCATCCCCGTTGATCCACTCATTCAACTTCTTGGCTGCACTATTGCTTGTAGATGTCAAACCATTCTAGGACTTCTGCCATACTCTCTTCGAGGCTTGCAAAGGACTCGAACTTCTAGTCGTCGAACACTGCCATCAACAGGTCGTGCTGTCCATCTCCACAATTCAACTTGAACAAAAAGTTCCTCGAACATCTCGTTCAGCAGTGCCATCAATGGCACTCGGATAAGATCCCTATTCAAAATCTGGATTAGCACAAAGCCACTCCACCAAACAACTGGTTAAAATCCAGCCTCAGTTCTCAAATATGCCAGTCACTGTGTCAGTAGGATTTTACTGCTATGTCAATTCTCGAAGGGATAAACATGATTCCAGTTCAAATTCATAGGTAAACAAAAACAATGTACTATGCAGACGCATCATACTGAGGCAAATTACCTGTAAGTTACGTGATTACCCCTTTAGCTACGTTGCGCATCACTTCGTCCTCAATGTTCGAAGAAATCAAGAACAAGATTGACACTTGATGATCCTTTGGTGCTTGGTAGGTGGCTTCAAGTTCATGATTCTGCAAATAAGACATCCCAAAGGGAGCACAAAAATTTCCACAAACAAAAATACCTTACAAGCAAAATATCTGGTAATATAAATGCACAGCTGTCCTATTAACATGCATTTCTTTAAGACAAATACAATTGATAGCCACTGAAAACAGTTGCAGGTGCAACTTCACTGACACCAATGAGAAACAGGAAAACTGTATCAGGTTTTGTGTAACTTCCACAATAAGGCAAAGACTTCTGCGCAGAAGTTACAGCAGGATTCACTGCCTTGTTCTTCTCGCTTCGAGCTGGAAACTTATCATTCTATACGGCATACAATTCTGTGATTATACGACCAATGGTATTATGATACAAGAGTAAAATCAGTTCAGTTTCAGGAAGAACAGGAATCAAAGATTAGCACATCAGGGAATGACATTGTATGAGGGGGGGGGGGGGGGGACAAGAGCCCTGGGGAGCAAAAATTAGAGGTCACAAAATAAAGTTCAGGAGGCACTTTAGCGAGCACAATCCTAGGAGTGTCGATGTAGTTAAGTTTGGTAAGGTTAGATTATCAAAGCAGCAAAGCGACTATCAACAAAAGGGGAAGGGTACCAACAGAAAGAGGGAAGCTGACTGAAGCCTAACAGGAAAGTAGTGAAGTAAACTAATGCAGCTAGAGCTCTCTCATTGCTCGCCATTTACTCAAGCATGATACTAAACAACATATCATCTACCATACTCTATCTCAACCTCTCCCTTGTAAATAGTCAAAGACTTCTGCCTTGGTTTTAAAAAGCGCGCCTCAAGCGCGCTTAAGCGCGAGGCGCAGTCAGGCGACCACGCCATCGCTTCAGACAAGCCAAGGCGCAGCGATTACAAGAGGCGCACGAAAGCGGCCGCCTCCGGCCGCTTTAATTGAAGCGTGAGGTGCATCGATTTTCTCGCTTTATGGATGAAGGAAAAAAAAGAGGGAAGAGAGAGAAATATTGTTCGATCTTGAGAAACAAAGCTCGATCTCCATTGATGGCCTGAGATTCTTACTCCAAAACAGTAAGGCGCACATCATGTGCCCAGCTAAAAAAAAAAAAAAAAAAAAAAGCACGTGACCTGCAGATTAAAACGAAGCACGAAGAGAGAGAAAACGAAGAAAGAGAATACGGAGAAAACGAAGAAAGAGAAGAAAACGAAGAAAGAGAAGACGGAGAAAACAGAAAGAGAAGACGGAGAAAACGAAGAGAGAGAAAGAGAAGAAAACCAGTCATTTTCAACTCCTATGGCAATCATCTCCACTGCTGTCCTCAGATTCTTTCCATAAATCAACCCAATCAAAAAATTTGAGAACAAATCGAGACCCAAATTCAATTTAGGGTTTGATCTCAAAACCCTAGAACCTAGATCTGCGAATTGAAGAGCTGAGAGAAGAAGTTAAGAATGAAAGGTTAGGGCTTGTGATCGACTTGGAGAGGCGAGCCCCTCGGCACGATCCCGGCGTGAGGTGCTCGGCTGCCGGCTGCCGGAGATCTCTGTTCGTTCTTCTCTGTCTTCGTCTTCTCTCTCCGTCTTCTCTCTCTTCGTTCTTCTCTTTCTTCTCTGTCTTCGTCTTCTCTCTTCGTCTTCTCTCTCTTCGTTCTTCTCTTTCTTCTCTGTCTTCGTCTTCTCTCTCTTCGTTCTTCTCTGTCTTCGTCTTCTCTCTCTTCTCTCTTCTCTCTCTTCGTTCTTCTCTCTCCTGGGCCAGTACTAGTCAACTATGGAGTATTTATATTGACCATTAAGTTTATTGACCCACAACTTATTATTACTTTTCCCTCTTAAAATTTATAAATTGTCACTACCATTTATTAAAAAACACATTTTTTGGTTTTCTTTTTAAGGAATATATTCAGAAAGTTAAATAAAATTTTAAAAAATGTTGTTTTAAGTAGAAAATATTATGTAAAAATATAGTTAAAAATTAAAATATTTATTTAAAGATGTTCGCTTCGCATACCTGCAGTAATACCAAATACCCATATCGTATTACTGTTAAACACTTAAATCTGTGCTCCTACACCATCAAATGACTCACATATTTTAATTTTTATAATTTATGTCTATTTCTTATATTAAATTTGTAGAATAAATATAAAATAAATGATAAAAGTTATTTAAAATGTGTTTTGTGAAGAAAAAAATGTGTAAAAATTAATTTATAAATTATAAAATTTATTTAAATAAAAATGCGCCTCGCATACGTGAGGCGTGCGCTTTCGCTTCGCGCTTCTCGCCTCGTCGCTTCGGCCCCCTTGCGCCTCGGTGCGCCTCGCGCTTTTTAAAACCAAGACTTCTGCTTGAGAAGTTACAGTAGGATTCACTCCTTGTTCTTTTAGCTTCGAGCTGGAAACTTATCATTCTATACGGCATACAACTCTGTGATTATGCGATCAATTGTATTATAATAAAAGGTGAAGGGTACCATCAGAAAAGAGGGAAGCTACTTAAAGCCTAACAGGAAAGTAGTAAAGTATACTTTGCAGCTCGAGTTCATTGCTCGCTATTTACTCATGCATGATACGACACAACATATCATCTACCATACTCTAGCTCAACCTCTCCCTTGTAAACAATGTAAAAAAATGAACGATCAATAATTGACAGCCATAGTTCTATTTTGGGGGAAAGGGGTTTCAAGAGATCATAATCATCTTAAAAGGATGAGGGTTGAGAGAAAATTGCTCAAATGAAAATATACATTAAGAAACAGACAAAGGCTTGAAAATGAAACAGCCTGATACGTTTTCCGTTGCAGAGAGTCAGAGACAACACATGAACAATTGGTAACCTGTTTGTGAGAACACCATTCTAGAAACAAATTAGGTAGAACAAGATGGAACTAACGCATAAACAAGACCTGAATTTTTTAGCTCCTTCAGCCGCTCAGTACTCAGTAGTCTTCCATGCAGCGGCTTAACTGCCCAACCACCTTGAATCAATACCAGTGGCACCGATAAATTCCACTTCACTGTCTTTATGCACCTTCATCAAACCAAGTAGAAGAATAAAGTGCCAAACAACATATAATTCCCTCTGTTCCCTTTTAATGTCTTCTAGCCAAGTAGGATGATTATATATATATGAAATAGCCTCCTAAAGCAGAACGATGAGAGTTAAGAGCATAGCTTAGCAGACAGATAAAAGTGGGATGTAAGAAGCCAACTTGTTGACACACAATGTGATCCATTAATCACATTTAGTTTTGACTTGTTAACATACTTCAGAAGCAAGCTCTCACTGGGCTCAACATGTTTGCCAAACAATTACCATCCGGAAAGATGCTACATAGAATTGGAGTCAGAGGAACCAAATTAGTTATACCTAGCTATAAACATTTTGAGCTATGGTTGCATATATGACTCTAAAATGATAAGATAACTGATCACCCTTAACATATCAGGTGACAACAATACGAATTCAACATATATGGTATGGAGCTATAATTAGATTTGAATTTGTCTGTTGCTATTCCTTCAATATTTTCTTGTTCTCCTGATGACCCTTAGACAGACACTAATAATCTATGTCTTCAGCCATGTAAATCTGCGGATGTCTTTCGTATAATTGAAAGTTAGGGCTCGAAGCCCATGACTATGTTAAAAATAAAAACAGAAAATAAGAACAACAACAACCTACAGCAGCCGTGTACATTCCATCTGAATGACAACAGATACTTACAGAATAACAATGCATACCAGATCCTTGAACAGTTTGCGGTTTGTGACCAACAGATAGATTCCCCATGATTTCCCGGACATTCTTATCTCCTCTTTATCAGAATTAAAAACACACTTGATCTGAGGCATATTCAGCTGCTTAAGTGCCTAAAGAAACATCAATGAAAGCACAACAATCTTGAGGGCCAATACACCAAAACTAGCATGCAGTTATATTCTCAGTTCAAGTCTGGTCAAGATACCTCAAAATAAATACGGCATTAAGGTCTTCAAAACACATGATAGGTGGTATATTAATCGTGATAAAGACTCTCCTGATAATGGAAACTCGGCAAATGGCAATGCAGCTTCGGCTTCTCGCAAAGCTTCCAAATCTGTTTTTCTATACAGCAGCAAACAAGATAAATGACACATAAACAACGATATTTCCAGGGGTCCTAACAGCATATAAACAATAAAGACTGATCATGGTTGAGGCAGACTTACAGTCATATGACATGTACAAGTAGCCTCTTCAATACTCAGCAAAGTGCACAATATTAAGAAGACAAAATATAGCCTGATATATCCAAAACTCTCCAAAAAAATAGAGATGCTAATTCAGATAAGCTCAAGAAAGCATACGATCTTGAGCTCACAGAAACTGTCACTGCCAAATGGATCAATCGTCTCCAGCCTGTCTCTCAAAACTTTAAATGATACTTAAAGCGTAAAAAATGCTGGGGCGGGGGCGGGGGCGGTGGTGGCGAGGGGAGAGAGAAGAAAAGAGGGAAACAAACAATAATGGAGAAGAAGGAATAGAACTAAACACAAATAGGAGCCAATAAACTTCTACACTGGCATGAAGTTAAAGGTGACCCTAGATAGGTGCACACCCCAAAATAACAAGGGTAACTACGAGAAACTACTAGAGTATTTAAAAACTCCATTGCCAAAGGTTTGCTTCATACTACACATTACACAAACAACAATACTTGATAACTAAACAGCCAAATAAGTCATCTTTTTTCTTTCAAAAAACACCTTTTACTTGCCAAAATCTGCAACTACCAACTATCATCAACTTTGGAAGACTCAACGACGGGTACAATTGAAAGAGCATCCGCTACCATCTCGTAACTCTCGGCATACAGTTTATGCCTCTTTGACAGTACCCGTGCTTCTTGGGCCGTCAAAATTCTGGACTTTCTTCCCAACTCTTGCAAGGTTGGTTTATCAAGTAAATGCAACTGTTTCTGGATTATGTCGGGCACGGCTTGCAACAAGTAATTAGGGATTATTGACTCCCAAGATGCATCCGCAAAGCGACCAACAAAAGGGTCCACACCGCCAGAACCAGAAGAGCGAGCAACATTGAGGTCCACACCACCCAAATCAGCACCGTGTTCATGACTCGACCAGATTTTTTTTGCCAATTCATGACACTTCAGATCATGTTTACGAACGAAGTTCACATTGTAGCAATTATATTTTGCCTTAAGCTTCCTGCACTTTTCGGTGAACTGACGTCTGGAGGAGTTAAAGCTGAAACTTCCTTTAAGACCGTCAAAGAGTACGCCATTTTTGGAAGGGGGTTCTCCATTCTTGTGCTTGTATTGCAACAAGGCTTGCAAAATAATAGTCTCATCGACCTCATTCCACAACATTTTTTTGGTCTGTTTTGTGTCACTCAGGCGCTCAGACTTAGAATCACCACGAACGCGCTTCAAATTCTTCCCCGTGGCTTTAGGAGTGTATCCTGGTTCTGACTCCACCTCAGACTCAGGCTCTGATTTTGACTGGAAAACAACTAGCAGAGACTTTATCAGAGGGTATGGTACAAACTATTTCTAAGCAGTATAAATAAAAGAAATGCTCAAGTCGTAGATGAAAACAATACATGTTCCAAACTTTACACAAGTGAAGAACAAAGGAGTTAGAATGAAGGGAATATGCTGATAATCATGAAAAATGATGAGTATCACACAAACATAAAATAAAATAACAAAAATAGAAAACAAATCTCAAAATATTTATACATATTGTCAACCCACTACTAGCTTTCATATTATGCGCAAGAGGACGATGTCGTTGACAAAGAAAACACCAAGGTTACAAAGATAATAGACTACACAAATGATTTTCAAATGATTTTTGTACCACATATGTAGGTTGTGAGAGAATGTGTGAACACTGAACAAACTATTTTTTATTTTATTTATTCTACTTTACAAGTCTCAAATGACAAAGCCTGCAGTTGAATGATGAGCATGTTAATGAGACATTCAAATTTCTTAGTTGGTGATTTATTGTTGCTTTACAAATTGGAATTAACAAAGGAATTGGTTAATGTTTAATTATGGTTAATTAGGGCTGTAAACGAGCCAGAGCACTCGTGAGCTGCTCGCGAACGTACTCGGTCAAGGCTCGGTCAAAGCTCGCTGGATAAAAAACGAGCCGAGTACGGGCACTTATTTGATACTTGTTTATTAAACGAGCCGAGCACGAGCACCCCAATACTCAGCTCGTTAGTATTATTATAGGTTATAATACCTAACAAGTACTCGTAAGCTTGCTCGATAATAAACGACCCGAGCACGAGCACCAATTTGATACTAGTTTGATAAACGACCCGAGCACGAGCATAGAGGTACTCGAATCTGCTCGTTTATGCATGGTATATATCTAATCTCTTATGTTCCACACTTCTAAAATGATAACAATAATAATAACTGACAATTTACAACTCTTTCAAATTTTAACAACTAGGAGTATAATTCTGTAACAAAATATGCTTGAAATATCTTTTCATGGACCAATTTATCATGAGCACCGCATACAAACAAAATGAACCCAAAGCTGACATTTGAGCAAACCCTATGATATGCAAACCCATCAAGCAACCAATTTTAAACCAACAAAACCCATTAATGGATATCTAAATCTTTGTAAAACAATCAAGGCAACTGATGATCATTTTCAAGCAATAAAAGAGCACTCCCATAAAAATCAAAATTCAAAACGAGAATATTACAGTAAGAGAAAAATAATGTGATAATTTGACATTTTTCTTGTAAGACAAACTAACCTGTGCATTATCACCCGAATCAGAATCATCATCCTCTTCATTCTCCTGTGCACTGCTAGCATCTTTCATGGAGTCAGAATCAGAGTCATTAGCCTCGGCCTCGGCCTCGGCCTCATCCTCATTGCCTTCTCCTTCCTGATATGAGTCAGACTCCTTGGTCTCAGCCTCCACCTCAGATTCAGAATCAGAATCAGACTCAGAATCAGAATCCGAGTGCGAGTCAGAATCAGTGTCAGAACTGTTTTGTTGCTTGGCAGGCAGAGGCTCATGTTGCAAATGAGTATGATGAGATTGATCTAATACTTCTTCAAGCACCTCACTATGATTCATCTTTTCATCAATATATTTTTGTGCCATTTTGGGTGTGGACATGTTTTTGTTAGCAACAGGGTTCACAGCTTTTTTTGCCATTTTGAGTGTAATTGATTTAGAAGTGTAAATGGCAGAGCAAGAGAGAGAGAGAGAGAGAGAGAGAGAGAGAGAGGGGGGGGACGGTTAGTTTGCTACTGTTGTCTCTGCTCCCCTTTTATTGAAGCAACAGCAAACGCCATAGAGCAAACGAGAAACAACAAAAGTTTGGGGAATGTCAACAGACTATCTAGAGCATGCATGGTTGCCGCTTATACTTCTTGTAATTTCCACTTCTTCTTTTTTGTTCCTTATTGAATAGTGTAATCTTTTCCAATAGTTCTACAATAACCACTATTCACTCACACTTGACACTACTATTCTAAAAGAAACCAATTTTTTGATCTTCTAAAGGCCACAACACTGTTGCTTAAAATTATATTATATTTTTAATTGTTGAATTATGCTTCAAAAATTAGTGGGGTTAGTGGGTCATATGATTGCTAAATAATAGGAACTAGTTGGTCAATGGGTCATGTACCCATATTTCTCTCTCTTCTTTTCGTCGTTTCTATGTTGCATCTCGTTTCGTTCCGCGCCGCATTCTGTACTTTATTTTGTCTCATATATTTTTGAATTATCCGCGCCACGCCGTTCCGTTCCGTTTCTCATCGTGCAGCACCATTCCGTTGAAGAGAACAGGACCTTAGTAAAAGGCAGGTGAAATCTCTTTCTCCCCGATTTATAATTAAACAAATCAAAAATAACAAAATAAGAGAAAGAAATCTAAGCTTCCATTTATCAAAATTGAGAGGATCTCTACTCATGGGGATCTTCATCACGATCAATATACCACCTAATATATGTGTTTGTTTAAGCAATCATATATCATTGAGTTCGTTTAAGCAATCAGTTTTTCAGTAGTAAAATATCTTGTTCATCAAAATGTCTTTGCTTCTTCGTTGTCATTATTATTTTTTTTTCCAACATTAACTACAACTAGTAATCTTTTTTCCATATACCTAGGGGTGTAAACCAGCCGAGTCGAGCCCGAGTCAGCTCAGGCTCGGCTCAGTTTGTTTTGGCTTGGCTCTGGCTCGGGCTCGGCTCGAAACTCGCCAAGTCGGAAAAATCAAAGCTCGGGCTCGGCTCGATTTAGGCTCGTTGCTCGACTCGAGTCGGTTTGGCTCGGCTCAAATTCAAACTCATCAATACAAACATAAGAAAAAATTGATCCAAAGAAATTGCAATTGTATTTGACTATAATGATCCCTTGCACGTTCTCATATGAAGAAAAAAAAAACTTAAAAAATAAGAAATCTCTAAAAATATTTAATGGTTTCAATCGAATAGAGAGAAAATTTAACTAAATCGAGCCAACCGAGCAGACCGAGCCGAGCCATAATAGGCTTGGGCTCGGCTCGAAAAGCATTCGAGCAGGCTCGGGCTCGACTCGAGCTCGGTTTGACCCGAGCTCGAGCCAAGCTTTGACCGAGCCGAGCCCGAGGGCTCACCGAGTCGGCTCGACTCAGTTACACCCCTACATATACCATTGAGTTCGTTTTTTTTGCTTGTCCAAGAGCGGATTGTTTTTTTTTTTTTTGGTTTACAATCAAGGGTATTCATCGTCGACTATAGTGACTATTTTCTCGCTCTAGTTTGTAGGCAGCTCAAAAAGTGGGACAACTGGTCAAGAAATTTAAAGTTGCTTCTTGTTAAATGGGAGGGTAAGCATATAAAGAGTTCATTTAGTTTCCAGCCTCTTTAAAAGTTCCTAGTGGCTACTAGTAGCTAGGCTTTACTAGACCCATAAAAACAATGATTCGTCTCTTTGAAAACACCACCATGTCTAATCCAACTCTAGCTCTGGCTGTGGGTATGGTGTTGCATTGGGAAGTGGCAAGTGCTAAATAATGGATGAGGTTTACAAGGGAAGCCAATAAAACCAAGGAACTACCACTTATAATTTACCCCAAAAAAGGAAGTGTCTTACAATTGCCTTGAGGGAAAAAAGAAAAAAAAAAATCTCTAGACAAGCACTGAATTATCGATATTGTGTTGTATAAATTGAGTTTTTTTTTTTTGATAAGTGATTATTGTATTATTAAGCAAATTCGACAAAAAAAAAAACGTTTAGTCAGGAGAGCATCGTGATTGCTCGACTAAAACCGCGGTAAGAACAACATAAAACTCTAAGACTAGATACAATACAACCCCGAATAAATTAAACTACTAAGCCTTCAAAAAGAAAAACTAAACAGATCAGAAATCCTCCAGCAAACCACGCACTAAGTAACAAGTATAAATTGAGTTGCTTCCTTCCAGAATCGTTTGGTTCTAGTAGATGCCCTCAGATATTAAACAATGAAGGCTGCAGCATCAGTGCAATGCTCTATAATCTGTTGGATAAACCATTTCAGAAACAAATCAACAATAGTAGTATGAAAAAATTGCCGGATAAATAACCACCCAAATCACCAGTGTAATGCGATCTCAATCTCGATGGTGGGAAGAAAATTCTGAACAAAAACCATAATATAACTTGAGCAAAATTGTGTGAAATAGAGGCGAATTGAAAGACTAGCAACGAACAGCAAACCAATACATGATCTGAGTAGTAAATCACAAAGCAGATTCTGCATGGGAGGGCAATTTCCGGCATAGCTAAAGCTTTTACTGACACCAATTATATGAATTGAAACAACAATATCCTTGACAAGAGCTATCAGCTATCCCCTCCCTCTAAAACTTTGCAAAGAGACACCATTCAATTAATCGATAATTATACAAACGTACTGCTCTGAACAACAATGTCTACAAGAAATATGGAACGCCTGTTCTTGGCCCCCTCATCTGATTGTTCTCTTCCGTTTCTGTGAAGAACTTCACCTCCCTCTCCTGTTTACACACAACAAAAGCACCCGTTTATAATACTGATAATGCTCCTTTCACATAAAAGCAAACACCTTTCAGGGAAAGCCCCACACATATATTTGTTAAGAAAAACGGGAAAAATATATGAGCCGTCAAGTCATCTTTCAGCAAGTTATCTTCTAAAAGCTACACACACAATATTTACTCAACACTCCAGCTCCACAAATGATCGCACCTACAAAACACCATCTGCAGCTTCAAGCAGTTGGAGTGTATAATGTTTCTATACCCTTTAAGCTTAATGTAGGAATAAAACAGAAACTCAGGCTTAGCTTCATGCTGAACCCGAAAATTTATCCCTTGCAAGTTCTTGGCCATCCAATGGCTTCTATTTTTTTTCCCAAATGAAGCGTACGTATTAATGACGTGTCAAAAGGAAGTACAGCACGGGACGACAAGTTGTCCTCCAAAACAAATGCAGTTACAAGTTAGCCCCAGTTATGCTGGAGAACAGTATAAAACTTATATGCCCCTGCAGCTCTAATATAATAAGTCCTATCTCTCCGCCGCCAAGGGCAGCTGCCTGCTATGTTAGATCATTAACAAAGAGAACCACAGGCTCTGAAACGTAACCACACTGTTTCCTTTGTTTTTCCTGAGAGACTACTGTTGTATTGGTGTCTTTCTCATTAGCATACTATTATGAAAAATTTCAATCAATGGGATAACAAAAAGGAAACTAGGACGACAAGACAAGCAACAGTTCACGACAACTTACACGTCAACATCCAACTCCCAAGCAAGTCAGACTACTTATGTGAATGGAGCCGAGGACATATTCCAACAACACATTCTACATCATCTAATGCAAAATTATACAAGAACCTTGCCATCACTCACCATATTGTCATTAAAACTCAAGATGGAAGCGACATTGCCACAACGATAACAGTAATTTGGTGCCGACCACACCTGTGACAGTCAGTAACAAACCCACTTAAATGAATTGTAAATATTGCAGAAGGCAATAGACAAACTAGGCAGCGCAGTTTACCGTAACAAGGCCTTTATCTTGAAACATGTACTTGAGCCCTTCTTGTACAAGCTGATGAGCTCGACAAACTAGATCGAGATTGTTTATGTGGTTGAACTGCATTTACAACCTCAGAAACTTAGTTCATTCATAAATACATACAGTCTACATCACAGCAAAACAGAGCGTACCTCAGAAGTCACTCTTGATCCAAAAAGCCATCCTGCTCCGCGTGGACTGACAGCCCATGTCTCGATATCTTCAGGATCACTCCACATAAGATCACAAAATGGTCCTTCATGGGGAATTTCGCAATTACGTTCAATGACCCTTATCTGCTAAATATCAAGTCATGATATGAGATGAGATTGAAATTTGTTATACCGCAGCAGAATGTAGCAGAATGGACAAAGAAAAAGGTTATAACCCAATTAGCAACAGAGCAAGGCTGCTGGTGTTCCTTTACCAATTGGCAAATTACAAACCATATGACTTTGACTAACATATTTTCTGAAAACATACTTATGAAAGGGAAGAATAAAGAGGTTATCATTATAATTTCTCCTACAGGGAAAAAGAAAAAAAGAAGAGACAGAGAGAGAGAAGAAGAAAAGAATTAAGAGCCTGACGGAAGTCATTCAGCCTATCCACATTTACTACATCTACCCTTATACACCTAGCTGAAGCAGGATTTCCCAAACAAATCTCACAAGACTATGAGCATACTACGCATAGAGGGAGCATGAAAGCTCCTCTTAACACTCTCATGGTGCAGCCCAGAAAATATTTTACTCAGACGAAATCAGGGAGAGCTCTTATACCCGCAATTTCCAGAAGCCAGCGCAGCCACATGTGAATTGCGAGTATGCAACTTGATAAAAGAGCTCCAATTGGGAAGCAAAATGAATTCACCAAGACAGTAAATTCAGTGAGTCCCCAAAGATGATGCAGGTAGTCCAACTTTTCTGGCACATTTCAACAAATTTTTTGCACTAAACAAGATTCTCTTACAAGAACAAATTGCATGTTTGCAAAGGAGTGCAACCATTTAGCAAAATGACTATAATTGTATTACGGTCACCCTAGTTCAATTCCAGTAACATGCAATGACATCATACATAGATTTGTATACCAGGACAAAGTGTATCATAGACTTCATAGTCCAATGCAAGAAAAAGACCGAATTCCTTATACTAACACATAACATATAACTGATTATTCTTGGGAAACGTATTTATATTTATTTCAACAACTTGAAAAGTTTAAATCCCATATCTTATTAATTTTAAACAAATGCATGAAATTCCTTACTAACATACACAAACATGCCAAGATATCACAATATGCTGTCCATGAAGCTTCATAACACTCAGTTCAGCAAAACAAGGAGATCTATACTTACTAAGCATAAACAAATATTGCAAATAGAAGTAAAATAGACAGAACCTGGTCAATTGTCCTAATGTCAGGAGAAAGACCACCATGGACACAGAGAACCTGCATGATTCGCCCAGTAATGATGGAGAAAGGGGGGAGAAAAAGGACGGCAAAACATCAGTATAATAAATATTTTATAAAAGTCATGATGACAAAAATGATTGAAAGAAAGAAATCCTCAGACAAGTGCAAAAGATATAGGTAGTACTACACACCCAACACCATATTACCACAAACCACCACAGAGTTATAGACGGAAACCCACTACATGAGGCGCTCAGCCGCTCACCCAAGGAAAGTCAGAGAAAGTGTCAAATATACACAAACCATTGACTTTTAGGTCACAATGAAAAAACCTAGCTGCTGTATCACGGCTAACACATACATCAAAAAAAAGATTCTTACCGTTCCATTTATGATTGCTGACAGAGTTAAATAGTCAAAAACATCTGTGCAATATCTCCATGCATTAGCATTTCCGTACTTCCTCTGGCACTCATCGTAAAACCCATACACCTAAATGAAATAAATTTATATTTAGGCTACAACAAACTCAGTGTGAACATCAGACAATCATGAAACTAATGAGGGCAAAGCCTCACAACTTGAAGAACATTCAGAAGGTATCACCAACCTCTGCATTTAAGATTACACGACTCTAAAACAGTTCTTTTACTGTAGTACGGCTTTTGATCAAGATACATTCCAGGGAAAACAAACACATTTCAGAAGTTGTCCCTCCATGGGAGCTCCCAAAGTAAAACACATGCAAAACAACAGAAAGTATGCATGTGCAATTGTGATCTATTGGAAAACCCACTAAAGCATCCAAAATAATTTTTCCTGAAGTACATACATATTACTAGAAAATATACAAATAAAAATCTTCTTTATCTCTCTCTACCAATAAATAATAAACAAGGAAAAAAGAAAATAAAAGAAAAAGAAGAACTCCCCTATAGAATCCTCCCTCATAATCATTACCCCTATAAGCTAAATAACATCATTATTGAAAGCATTTATTTTTCTTGACAGATAATTAAACCAAGTAAACATGAATGTCATGCTTTCCATGGTAGCCGACACCAAAAAGGAATACAATGAGAGGCAACAGATGAACAAGCCGACAACCAAAATAAATATTTAAAAAATAAATAAATAGCAAAAGAAAGCACAAACAAATTAAAAATGTGGAACATGTGTATGAAAAAACAACTGATACCAAACTAACCAAATCCCTGGAGTATATCTCTTAGATGATCCCTGAGACTAGAAATCATTAAGGAGAACTCCCCTACATAAAGGCCATTTCATCGAAACAATCAGATTTACACCGAAAAAAATGAAAAACATAAGACACAAAGATCAACCGATCCAAGTGAATTTAAGTTATGGCCTGTTTGGATACAGGCATTTGATTTAAATACCGGGAGTTGGTTCAAATCCGGTGTTTGGATAGTAATAGGATATAAAAATTGGATATGGTCCAAATTCTTGATTATTTGAAAAGGAGGCTCAAATGTATGGAACATGAAGACCTCGTACTTGTGTCATATCTAATTCCCAGTCCAACCCATTACAACTCTCCCTTCTTCCTCTAGCCCCCACCCCCATTATGTAGACTCTCTCATCTAATGGAAGCTTCTTCCATCGCGGCAGTCGACTTTTCTCTCCATTTCAGGGGAGATCGCTAGGATGCCTGACATACAATTATACTGATGAAACACACAAGGTGTTGGTGCCTCTACAATTTAATTCTTAGATTATCCAAACATTGGATTTGGAACTGAAACTCACAATTTCAAAACATAGAACTAATATCCTGAAATTCAAATCATATCCGGTATCCAAACACAGCCTAAGGCTAATGTTTTTAAAAGCCTGGGGCACTCGAACTTTCCTTCATGTGTCAGAACAGGTAAGTAACCAAATGTCTAACTAGTTGGACCTCTAGTATCAGATCCAATGTATTTGAACATGGATGGGGGGAACTTGTCAATCATCACACCCCGGCGATGTGTTGGATACTTGGAAATTGCAGTTTGGCAAGTTCAGTAACCGAGAGTCCTGTATCTGCTGATATTTGGTTCTTTGGTAAATTCACACAGAAAAATCTGAACAACTTTCAGAAGTTGCTTTCTTTTCATCTTGAAGGAAGAAAAAGAGGTTTATGGTAATCATATGGTAGGAGGAGGGAGATTTTCAGTCTCATTGTCCATCATACCCAAGACCAGCACCAGAAATGAGAAGAGAAAACATGCTAAGTCGTTTTTGAGAACAGCAGCCAGCAGAAAGAATATATAGTGTAGGCAAACTACCTGAGCCACGCCAACACCCCCCCCCCCCTTAAAAAAGAATAAAGAAGCAAAACTGGTGACACTGAGAGGACAATGAGCCGGACACCATACCTGAGTTAGCTGCCTGCTTTCATGATTTCCACGTAATAGAGTAATGTGAGCAGGGTACCTGTCAGTAGACAAAAATAACAGAATTACAATAATATTCGCCGGCTTTCAGAAGATACGAGCAAGCAAAGAACATGAACTGACACTGGTTTCTCAAGAAAATGGTAACTATTTAGTATGGATTAACAGAGATGTCTCTATATGCTAAAGAGAATAGTGCACATAAGCCCAATTAATATTTCATGGTCATTTAGACTCACTCCCAAAACATACGTTCAGATATATCTCCAGACCAGGTTACTAAGGTCTAAGAAAAATACTTAGGAAGAATTTCTGAATTTCTAACAAAAAAGGACGTGTGCAGCGTCCCTGAGATGCAAATTCTATCCCCCAAATAGTCATATGTAACCCAATATTACAATTCCATCAGTCACAAAGAAATCACAGATCCATCTGATCAACAGACATAAAGAGCCTCAAATAGTTAAATTCAACCAGAAGCCACAGGTTCCTACAAGCTTATTGCATACAGTATCTACAAGCTTATTGCATACAGTATTACAGTCACATTGTTTTGGGACGGACACAATAAAGAGACAGAGATGCACCAAAAACAAAGCCAAGGATCAAGTCTATAACTGCTAAGTATGTAAATGCATCAAGTGTTAAAGGCAAACCTAGCTCTAAAAGTAAAAGGATACAGTACACTTGTCTTAGGACTGACACAAATCCACAATAGAGAAACAGCGATGTACCAAAACAAAACAAAACAAAGATCAAGGATCGACACTATAACCTCCAAGTATGTATATGCATTAAAAGTGAAAGGCATACCTAGCTTTAAGAAGTAAGAGGATTGTAAAGACTTCAAGACTGTTGTAGCCCCGGTCAACAAAATCTCCCTGAAAATAGGTTAAAGAAAATCAGAATCTAAATGGAATTTAGTAGCAAATGCAAAATAAGGGTTACTAATAAATGTAGACGTTACTGGTTAACTTCTACCATAAATATGTAATTGGTCTCTGGAACATGACCCCCTGTCTGGAAAAGCTTCATTAAGTCATGGAACTGGCCATGTATATCCCCACAGACAGTCACTGGACTATTGACAGGCTGCACATTTGACTCCTCAATGAGTATCTCTTTTACCTGTCAAAGTTTGAATAGTATAAAGTTTACAGAGTGCCCTCAATGACCATCAGCTCCTAGCATATCGATAATAAAATTTTGACAGAAAGAGTTCACAAAACCAATCAACTAGGTCCTGTGAACAGTTTGAATTAGCAAGTGACAATCTATATGAGCTTATACAAATCGGAACAAGTAACTGAAAGAAAAGCCTGATCTAAAGATCCCACCTTTATTACATACAAAAAGAAAAACGAATAAGTTATCAAAAAGGGAAAGCACTAAAGCAGTAATGACATCAGAGACAACCGAAAAATCAAAGTGGAGTCAATACACTTAGCATCTCTCCTGTGCACAAAGAGAGAACCAGGTTGTTTAGTTAAATAGAGCAAGGAAAATGGAATTTGAAAAGGCTCTAATGCAGCTTTGTGCCCACTAGTAGCCATCTAACACAAACAAATCACTACTATAACTTATGCCAAGAAGAAATTTATTTGAACCAGACTAATTCTATACCACTCCATTGTCTCCATTCAACTTATAATCATTAATGTTTAGAGTTTGCTCCTATTCATTTCCCTCTACTAGCAACGCGTGAACTACTACTACTACAAATACACATCAACCAACAAAAGGCAACGTGGTATTTTGTTGTGCTCTTTCCACTATCCAGAGAATTGATTCCAATGACATAATGTGCTTACCACATTCTGCCTCTTATACTGCTTTTTTCGTTCCCTTCTTATAAGGTCATCTCCCCATAAATCCCATGCTTTGCAAAGAAATCCAATCTTTTGAACAACTATTTTGGAATTTGTTTAGATAAAAATTAAACATGCTTGCGTTACAATTTTTTTAAAAATCCACTATTGACGAACATACACTTATGCAAATCTTGATGACTCAAACAATTGACTCCAACACACACTGAGTAGGAACTTCCTAATAAGTGTCTCCATTCTAAAGCTCAACTTTTCAGGTGCCCCAAAGTTATTTGACAAGAGTTCTGAGAACCATATGTCTAGTCCCTCTGTTATTTTCGAGGAAAAAGCTGAAAGTATGCTCTTCATACTTCACAGAAGAGTCTATGGGCCTATGGGGGATTGTTGCCTAAACCCCACATATGAGCGTAGAAACAAGGAATCCCTTTTCATGAAATCCTAACCACCCCAAATATTACCTGGATTTCGATACGCCCCTGAATAGAAAAACTTTGCATTGCCTTAAGACACGGCCTGAGATCACGAACTCCTACCTCCCCAGTCCCCACCATCATCACTCAAACACAACCACTCTTTAAAGCAAGCACACACATATTAAGGGTCCCAAAAGTTCAGCCGAGTATCACCCCATTGTCATACAATGGACAGTGGACAAAGACTTTCCAATTTCCATTTCTTATTTGCTTCTATGATAATTGGCAAATTACAAGAATCCAAGTATCCAACAGAACATTTCAAAGCAGCAAATCATAATAGCCTCTAGATAACCCATGCCCCCAAAATAACTAATTTTGTAGTGTACAAAGAATAGTCATACACACTTCTTATAGATTTGGTTAGGTAGGCTCTAAAACACAACTGTGCCAATCACATGGCATTTCTTTCTGTTGAAACTATAAAGCAATTGCAACTCAAGTAAACTCTAATCAAACAAAATATTGCCATTTCATCAATAAACCTGCATCTAAAGTTACTTACGAAACAAATCGAAGTAATCAACAACTAACATTAATTAGTAAGTACAAATAAATAATATTCAACAAATTCAATTGATTCTGAAGTAAAAATAAGCGTAAATAGAGCAAGAACACGAAATATATTAGAGAAAGAGAGAGAGAGAGAGAGAGAGAGAGGAAAATACGTATTCGCAAAGAAGCTGAAGTTCGTCTTCAGCTAAATGTTGCCCTTCTTTAACCTTGGAGATCCATTTGTCCAAATCCATTTTTATCTTGTCAAATCCCTAAATCTTCGCTGTTTTCTCCGATTAGGGTTTTCTTTCGCCAATCGACGAAAGAAGAGAGAGAAAAAGAAAGAACAGTCTCAGATGCCGTTGGTTGCCGGCAGTCTGACAAAGGGGCGTGATGGGATGGGACAAAGAACAAACTCAGTGGAGCGCCGTAAATGAATAAAAAGATGTCGATCTATGTATGTTTGCTAAATTGCTAATGGCTAAATTCTTCTACCCAAAATTTCTGGTTTTGGTAGCCACAAGGAAAGAAAATGAGGTCAAATAATTTAATGGGTTTTTCTTCTCTTTTCTTTTTTTTTTTTTTTCTTTTTCTCCTCATCGGATAAGAAAAATTCATATGTTAAATTGATTTTAATAAAAAATAATCAAACATAAATAAATGGAGTCCATCGAAAAAGAAAAGAGAAAACTTTAATGGAGGATTTTTATTTACAAAATCAAATCATCTTTAATAGTTAACGGTTTGCTAAAATGCGATTGTTTTGAATATCTTGTAAACTTAATTTACAAGGTTATATGAGTATAATAAATTGTCAATGTTGTGTTAGAAGTATGCGAATAAATGTTCACTTTTTATTGAGTGTCACTATCACTTTACAATGAATAATTTTACTGTTCGAGAAGGTGATCTAAACCATTCATTTTGTTTACTTACAAAATAATATTTATGAAATTTACAAAAATGCAATTCATTTCAAATGTTTGAATCTATAAATAAAGAAATTAAGCCAAGAAAATCCATTTTCTATATTTAACGTGATTCTTGGGATTGATGTTGCAAGTCCATTTATAACCTAACACAAATAGCTGAATACGAAGCTATACATGTTGTATCTACTAGTAAACTTCATCTAAAACAATCACTTGGGGATGAATCTATGAAATTGGAAAGTAATTTACATTTGAGAATATTGATATGACACATACCAATATTTCTACGGTGATTACCACTTGAGCAGTAATCAGACAATGAATATTTACCGTTGATTTAGAGGAGGCAATCTAAACCAACCTTTTTATTTGCTTAAAAAAGTATATCTATAATATTTTCAAAAATACAAAAAAAAATCATTAATGATTATAACCCTTGCTTTGGATTGATCATGAAATATCGGAGCTTCCAATTAAAATTAATTGTTCTTGTCAAACATACCAAAAATGGTGCAACCATGCATGTGTTTTGGTAGTATGAGAATGTCATATTCTTTTGAATATCTAAAAACATATAACTAAGATGAGGTTGTGATATAAAGATTGACCATATTTCTCTTTTAAAAAAAGTTTAGATTGACCATATTGAGTATCCAATCAAAAGAAGGATCCCACGAGCCTAACCCTCCCCCTTACAACTACGGTTGCAGGTCATCGATTAAACATTTATGGTGGCCTTCCATTCTCGTTGTCTCTCCATCGTTCCTTCCCCACGCCATAGCCGCCCACGTTGAAACCATATTGCAGTTGGTCACTGAATCAATTTAGAGGGTTATCATCACTTTTAGGGCCTAATAACCCCAATCATTCACGATCCTAGGTTTTTTTTTATCACAAAATATTGTTAGGGCTCCTAAGTTTCCTCAATCCAAGCAAAAATTTGATTAATTAATTCAATAGAATTTAAAATAATTTTTTTTTGTATTTTTCAAAAAACAAAAAGTTCATTGTTATTGTGCAAAATAGATGGACACTTTTGATTTACCCTCGATTAATGAAAGAAGTAAATTTAATGGTTATGTTGATTAGTGGTAATCACGATAGATTTTACTAGTCGTGAGTTTTATATGGCATGTGTAAATTACAAATAATTCGGTGAAACCTCTCTGTATGTGCGACGCCACTTGCTTGACGATGACTAATAGAAAGAAATTGTATGGTGACGTGTTTTAGGGTTGATCCACATTGATATATCTCGTCCAGTAGCTTGAAATCATTATTGGCAAGAATATTACAATTAGAAGGTTGGTATTTTCAATAGCCCTAACTTATAGAAATTACTGAGCACCTCTCCTACTTGGATCGTTAGAATTTTGATAAGTTATAATACCTTCATAGCTACTTCCTCCGGTCCACGGAAATCTTTACGCTTTCCACTTATGTTTAGACCATGAAAATCTTTTCGTTTCCTTATATGGTAATGTATTTGAGCACCCTTTACTATTTTACTCCTCCCACCTTCTCACCCCCATGTGCAAGGAAATATATAAAAAAAAAAATTCTCACGCCACTAGCTACAAAAGTAAGGAAAGTAATACAAAAGTAAGAAAAGCAATAAATACTCACTAAAATATTATTTTCTCTCTCTTAATACCTCATGTGCTCTTTTAAGAGTAAATTTGAAATTTCTGTGCTAAAATATGTTTTCCTTAATATTAGTCATATTCTCCAAACGTTAAAATTTCCGTGAACCGGAGGGAGTAGTTTACTCACCAATGACCAATGGCTCTAACATACTCGTCAAAACTTGCCAAAATTTGTTTAAAATTTGTTGGATAATGAATGATTCGAGAACAAGCACCAATATGATGAAAGTTTGATAAACAAGCCGAGTATGAATCCAACAATATTAACTCGTTTGCAACCTTTTGAAAATTACTATAACTTTTAAGGCTGTAAAGGAGTTGGTGCACTCGTGAGGGATTAATGAATATGCTCAATAAAAAAAATACTCGAATTTAAATTAGTCGAGCACGAGCACCCCCTACTCGGCTCGTGTTTATCATTTCGATAGGTCATAACTTATAACTTATAGTACCTTCTTAAAAACTAGTGTACTTATAAGTGTCTCGTAAACGTACTCGGTCAACACGGACACCTATATCATGCTTGTTTAAGAAACAAGTCGAACATGAGTACAAAAATACTTATTCAACTTACCTGACTCGACTCGACTCGACTCGTGGCAAATTGTAAGCCCACAAGTCCATAACTCACTAATTCACTTTGACAAGGGAATAGGAGATTTTTCATTGGTAGAACAACCATACATCATCCATCAAAGTCCCTTTGATATTGGTTTAAAGTGTAAATTTGAAGGATTTAAGTGAACATTGGTTAAACAAAAATAAATTGTAAACTTGATATCATAACTCAAAACAACCGCCAAATTTTTTAAAAAAAAACAAAAACAACAACACATAAGCAGCCGCCATAACCGTCACTGGAGTAGCTGCAGTTGGGAGAGAGAGAGTGAGAGAGAGAGAGAGAGAGATGGCAGGACCGAAGGCGAGCGGGATTGTGGCATCTCCAACCAATTCGCAGCAAACTGGTAAATTTAACATTCCTTAGATTCTTTTGTTCTTAACTTAATTATAAGTTTCTCAATTCTCATAATCGAATGTTACCTTTTCTAATTAATCGAATTCGAACCCTAGATTTTACAATCAAGCATTCATTCAAGTCCTTTGTTCTTCAAGTTGAAGGCCATCATCTTAAATCAATAATCGTATAGAAATTTAGAATCAGTGATATAACCTTCAATAAATGTATCAAATCTAATGCTAGAAGAAGATCACTTTGATTTCCAATCGATTTAGATAACAGGTCAGTTACTGTATTAATTTGGATTCATATGTATTGCTAGGATTGATGGAATTGCATCTTATAACAAGCAGTGAAAACGGGCAACATTTTTAAACCTAATCAACCACCCCCATCAAACTAAGTAGCAGAATCATCAAATAACCAAAGCCAAAAACCAATACATTGTTTGTTATCAATCAAACTCGTTCAGTAAAAGTAATCTTTTTTAACTTTGATAACATGGGTATCCAAGCTTTGCTTGACTAATCCCAAATTTAACGAACAGTGGCCTGAGGGGGCTCGAATCTGGGTATGAGTGTTGTTTTGATGGACAATGTTGGGGTTGCTGGCTTCATAGCCTACACATTTTTCCCTAGAAAGTGCACATTGTTCTTTAGTGGTGCTGTTAGGTTTCTTACTTGGCTGTTGGGTCGTTAGTCTTGCAGATCATTTACATTTGACGTAGTAGTTTTAGCGTGAACTATTATTCTACAATGTTTTTTTTTTGGGGGGGGGATGTACTGATGTACATGTACTAATTCAAACATGTACTTCGTGTTTTGGGTGAATTTCAGTTTCTGATGATGAGGAGATAGATTACTCCACAAAACCGGAATTTTATGATTCGGACCTCGATGACAAGGATGAATCGTGGGTAGCCAAAAAAAGGAAAGGTCAATACACTGATGCTGTGCTCAGCTGTCCTGCTTGTTTCACCACTCTTTCCTTGGAGTGCCAACGGTATGCTATTAGATTCATTTCAATATGTTGAATGAAACAGCCCAATTGTCAGATATCGCCATATTGGAAACTTGTGTAAGAATCGTCCCCCCTTGTCAATTAGCTCACATGGAGAGTAAATTTAAGATATTGGATGCAGCAAGTAAGACGGGAAGGTGATCTAGTTTGCTGTAATAATTGACCAGTGACAACTTTACATCCTATGGCGTTTCTTAGTATGGTGCTTCATGGCAGGGGAGGCTGAATCTGTTGATCCCAAGGATCTATTCTGCCCTCTTCATATTATTTCCATCTTTAACTTCTCTCAACCTTCATCCAATTTCTTATTTCCTAATTTTCACAGACTGACTTGAAGCAATGTGCTACTTTGACACTTTCCTTTCAACGATCTCTGAACTGCTTATTTTGACAGTTGAACGTCTTCATTTTTCCTCACATACCCTGGATAAGCCAGAGTTTCTCTAAGCACATCTTGCTGGATCAAGTTTTCATTTCCCGATCCCTGTTCATTATGGAAAGTATAGCTTCCCCCATCTAGTTCAAATCTCTTTGGACCTCAATTAGATTGGCAATCTGGTTCTTCCTCTTTGCTTCGGATAGCCATTTAAGCAGGAGGCATTCTGTGGATGTGCTATCTTTCTGCCCTTTTGGCTGTGATGGGTGCTTGTTGAAGCAAAAACTTCCTCACACACAGAGTCACCTCTCTCCTTAACTTCACACTGGGGCAGTCACTTCCTGTCCTGTACACTTGTATGCATTCTTTCATTAATTTATTTTAGGTAAACTTTAGCTCAAATGTTTTCAAAGGTTTTAAAAGTCAAAATTGTTTGGCAAAAGGACAACAGATTTAATATAAGCTAAAGGCAGTACAAACCCCTAACCAGTGTGGCCACCTTCCAGAAGGGTTCAAAGGAATTAATAATCCTTTAGTGTCGAATTACAAAGGAAGGTTAATTAGAATTACATCTACTGGCATCTTTCGTAGAACCAATACAGATTACAAAGAGTTCTCACACAAATATCAGATTTGGTCTGAGCTATAACAACAGCTATATCTTTGCAGGTACCTTCAAAGTTCAAACACTTATATATTTCCTTCCATCCACACGTAATATATCACTGCTGCCTCTGGCATATATACTTCTATTGATTCTGCTAATCTGCTATAGCCCCTCATAAGCCATCTGCAGACACAACATGATGCATATCTGGATGTTCCTACAGCCCATAATCAAGTCCATTTATACTTCTATTGTTTCCTTTTGCTTGTTTTCATGAAAGCCTAGTCGCAGCTCTTTGCTGGTATCCGCTAACACTTGTGTTGAGAGACAGAAAGATTGATCCTTGCGTCTTGTTGTCTGATACTAATTTTTCTCATCTGGCTTGCAGGCACGAAACTTACTTGACCCAGTACAGGGCAGTGTTTGTTGTCAACTGTGAAATTAAGGACAAGAAGGTTTTCCCTCAAGGAAGCTCGAATCGAAAAAGGAACAAGAAGGAAAGAGGGCCTACTGAAGCAAGTTCACAGAGTGATGAAGCTGTCAGGCAAGTCTGCTGCGCGGTTTGTTCCACAGAGGTTGGAGTTATTGACGAGGATGAAGTTTATCATTTCTATGATGTTCTTCCAAGCGAGTCCTGACCTGGTAGTTTGCCCCTTTTTTTGATGGAACATGCAAGTAGTAGTTTGGGAATCTCTCGCTGCCTGCTTTTGTTGATAAAGTAAAGCTTAACTTTGATCAAAAGGTTTTCTCGTTTATATGCTGGCAAATATAGAGATTGGCAGTTTGGGTTTTGTATATATAACAATATTTGGTAGCTGGAGAAATCAAATTGAAAGTTTTCTTGATGGGACCAGTGCAGTGATTGTGTTTGAAAGAACCAGAGGATTATGAAAACCTAGCCACCTAGGGAACAATGTAGTGTACTGAAAGTCTAATGTGAAGGAGAAAAGAGAAATATGAAGAGGGCAAATCCAAAGATGATGAGAAGATGATGAGAAGATGAAGATTATTTTTACCTTCAGGTATCAGGTTTTATATGAAGATGGTCTTGCTGTAAAGTTTCCTCATGAATCATCGATGATCAAACAAGTCACAGTGTATACATGCATTGCATTAAGAGATGCAAGAAACAAGATGGATAGAAAACTTGTTTATAAACCACTTCGAGTTTTTGCTTTCATGTGTATGAGTTTGTCTTCACTTGGTCTTAACTAAAATAACTAGTGAGAGTGTGAGACATGTATAAATGGTGGATTTTTGCTAAAAAAAAAGTGTGATGTTATACTAAAAAAAAATTTCTCCCGTTATGTCCCGTTCCGACACCCGAGGGCAAAGTTATGGCCTCTCGGAGATTTTAACTAATTTCTGTCTATTTTTGCCTACTTTTACCTTCATGGTCACTTACTTCTATCAAACCTAGGTAGTTCCAAACCAAAAAAAAAAAAAGAGCCTTAAATGGACACTTAAGAGCAAACTTATATCTTCAAACAAAAAAAATTTACCCTAAAGGGACATCCGAACACAAACTTATACCCCTTTGAAGTTTAGTCCGAACGAAGTATAGACGATATCACTATCTCAACGTAGCTTTTTCTCCGCACGAAGCCTTCATTATCAGGTCCCAAAATGTATTGTCAAAACGAATGGTCAAACGAGCCGAATAAATATCTGAGGATAGAGATTTGCCCTTTTGAAGCTTAATTAGAGTAATGAATAATTAACTGCCGTGTATCACCGTGTTCGTATCGATATCAGTATTCGTGTCGGTATCCATACTTCCTAGACTACCCCAATCCACAGGACACTAACTAAACCCTCCAAAAAAGGAGAGCTAAATACCACACCCTTTTTAAAACAATACCACACCCGTAAATATAACTACCCAAAATACCCCTAAAACATAAAAAGAAAAAAAATGAGAAACACAAACACACACACAACACACAACACACAACACACAGACACAAACGACACAGACACAATACCACACCCACACTCACTGATGACTCACTCACCCAGCCACCTACCGTCCCACTGCCGGCCACCCGCCGCCCTTGCCCCCGTGGCTCTGCAATTTGCATAATATGCATCATTGTGTTTCATCACCTTGATTATGGGCTGTAATCCAGATTCATTTTGTGAATTGAAACAAGATTGTTTTATTAAGGAAAATTTCCACTTTGGTGCCCTGATATTTGGGTTAATCATTATTTAGTGCCTCGTGTTTAAATATTACCACTTTAGTTACCTGAGATACGTGCAAAAGTTTTAGTTACATTTTTTCCATTACATTCATTACATTTAGGCCTGGCAAAAATTGACCCGACCCGATAACCCAACCTGAACCTAACCTGAAAAAAGTGGATTAGGGTTGAGATTTTCAACCTGATTATTAAATGGGTTAGGTTAAGGTTGAAATTCTCAACCCGAAAACAACTTGTTCAACCTGTTTACTTACATATGTCAATTTTATTTTTGAAATTCAGTAAATATTTTTGAGCCAAATAATTAATAATCACGGGAATATGTATTTTTCCTTAATCCAATAGTTTGTTTTGTATATATCTACTTACTATAGAAATTTGAGGGTATATATATCCCCTTTATATCAAGTTTTTACCATTTTTTACTTATAATAAATTAGTTAAATGGGTTAAATGGGTCGACCTGATTAACCTATTTATTAAATGGGTTGGGTTAGGGTTGGAATTTTTGACCCATTTAAAAAACAGGTCAGTTGGGTTGAACCCGAACCCGACCCGATCTGATCTGTTTGCCATGCCTAATTACATTACGTTGTTTACTGACGTGACATTTAATAAGTGCACACGATTAATAGCGCACATTTGCTGACGTTGTATTTAATAAGTGCACATGATATGTGGTAAGGGATAAATCACAACCATTGATCTTGTTCTCAGACTTGGAAAATAACACTGTCGCTTATTAAATGGGGGTAAATTTGTCATTGCAATGTGCACCATTAATCATGTGCACTTAATAAATGCCACGTCAGCAAACTGACAAAATAATGTAACGGAAAAAATGTAACTGAAACTTTTTAACATATCTCAGGTAACTAAAGTGGTAATATTTGCCTTTAAGAATATTAATTAAAATTATTTTGTTATATGCATAATTTGTTATATTACTGGTGTCGGTGAAGATCAAAGTCCAAGAAAGTAATTTTTTTTTCACTTACTCTCACATAATACCGTTTGATCAATGCAATGGACATTATGGCATAAAATTAAAAAAGGGCAATGTTGACATTTTTTATTATTATTAGGGGAGTGGTATTATGTAGGGGAGGGTTCCCATGAGAACTTGTGTTTCTATGAGAACTATGAAAACCCCATTCATCTGACCCTCCATTTAAAATCAAATCAACCGTCAAGATTAGATCATATTAAAAGCAACAAAACTGATGAAACACACACGCGCTCTCTGTCTCATCTACAACTTCTCTCTCTCCTCGCACTTCTCTCTCTCCACTCTTCAGACCACCAATCTTCA
The DNA here is from genome assembly GCA_038025085.1 of Tetragonia tetragonoides. NCBI lineage: Eukaryota > Viridiplantae > Streptophyta > Magnoliopsida > Caryophyllales > Aizoaceae > Tetragonia > Tetragonia tetragonoides. The sequence continues at coordinate 365,934 of CM076145.1, forward strand.
GCCATCGTCAGCTCTTTATTGGCCACCGACGAGTCGTAGACATCGGTGATGCCGATGATCGAACTATCGTCTTTTTGATAAAAAAAAATAATGAAAAATTGTTAATGAATATGCAATTAGAGATAAATGAATCCAGGTATAATGATTCATGAATCTGATTTTAACGGTTGATGAATCTATAACTAGTACTTATGAATTTGGGTGTGATAGATGATGAATTTGTAATTCATGGATGATGAATTTGCTGGTGATGGATGATGTATCTACATTCGAAAATTTGATAAGTGATGAATCCACAGTTAATGAGAAATAAATTTGGGCGAAATAATTGATGGATATAAACAAAGTGGGGCATAGGAGAATTGAATTAGTTTGATAGCTTAGTTGTAGGAATTCATTCCTAACAGCCATGATTGATTGAATGTTGCAGTTCAAACTCCTTTCCAGAGGCACGAGAAATGGGAGGAAAGGGGAAGAAGGTTGGTGGGGGATAATTACTAAAAGGGTCCCTCATTAAGTGCACAAAAGGACAATCACATCCTTATACTTTTCGTTATTTACTGACCTTGCCACGATCTATAATAAGCTCGAGATTTTTTTTTTATTTCCTCAATCGAATGTGAGTACACCCTTACTTATTGCACTAATTAACCTTATAATGTACTCCCTCCGTCTCTCTTTTACTTGGGCACATTCCATCTTGGGATGTCCCTTCTTTACTTAGGCATATTTTTAATTAGTAAGAAAAAAGTGATGAATTTACTTATATGCCATTTCTTTATTCCATCATTAGTTTCTTACTATGTTGATTAAGCAATCTAGCAACTCGAACAAAAATGGCATAGGATTCGTGAATAAAAAGAAAAATATTTGGTATAAGAAGTCCAAATATGTTGATCTACCTAAACACAGAATTTGCATGCATTGTGGATTAACTGGACATTATATTTATGATTGTCCCTTACGCAAACGCTCCTTTGAAAGAAACAATGCCATTGTGAGACAAGTATGAGTTTGAAAAGATTCACTGCATAATGTTACTAACCTAAAAGGACCCAAACTAGTTTGGGTTTCTAAAATCAGAAATTGATTAATATTGCAGGCTAAAGTGGGAGGTAGCAACCTATGGTTTCTGGATAGTGGTTGCTCAAGACATATGACTGGAGACATCAATAATTTCCTCTCACTACAAGCCTTTGAAGGAGGTTCTGTGACTTTTGGAGACGACAAGAAAGGCCAAATTGTCGGTGTAGGTAAAGTTGGTAAGTCACAAGCCCATGCTATTGAAAATGTATTTTTGGTCAATGGTTTAAAATATAATTTACTTAGTATCTCCCAATTATGTGATAGGGGGAATAAAGTTGAATTTAATTCTCGTTCTTGTAAAGCTGTGAAGGAAAGTACAAGTGAAACTATATTGCATGGGAAACGTTTCAATAATATTTACAAGGCTAATTTACATGCAATTTCGGAAAATAGTTTGACTTGTATGAGTGTCAATGAGAACGATTCTTTATTGTGGCATAAGAGACTTGGACATGTTAATTTAAATTTGTTGAATAAGCTTCGTTCCCAAGAATTAGTCACTGGACTACCTAACTGTAAGTTTGAATTGGAACGAGTCTGTGATTCATGCGCAAAAGGTAAACATGTTCGATCTTCGTTTAAGTCGAAGAATATGGTAAGTACTTCCAAACCTCTAGAATTGATTCATATTGATTTATGTTGTCCAATGCGTATTACTAGTAGAGGTGAAAATAAGTATGTTTTTGTTATTGTTGATGATTATTCGAGATTTACATGGACATTAATTCTTGCTTCGAAAGAAGGTTGTTTTGATGGGTTTCTTATATTTATTAAAAGAGTTCACAAACAGTCTAATCATCAATTATTATTTATTAGATCTGATCATGGTATTGAGTTTGAAAATTCTAAATTTATTAATTTTTGTAATGAGCATGGAGTAGATCATAATTTCTCAGCCCCCAGGACACCTCAACAAAATGGTGTTGTAGAGAGAAAAAATAGAACCTTAGAAGACATGGCCAGAACAATGATTATTTCTAGTGGTCTTGCTAGGAACTTTTGGGCTGAAGCTGTTAGTACTGCATGTTATATTATGAATCGTGCCATGGTTAGACATATATTAAAGAAAACTCCATACGAGTTGTTCAAAGGTCGAAAACCGAACATTGCATATTTTAGGACCTTTGGTGTTAAATGTTATGTGCATAATAATGGTAAGAACAACCTTGGTAAGTTTGACCCTAGAAGCAATGAAGCTGTGTTTCTAGGATATTCATCCCATAGCAAAGCATATAAGGTGTACAATAAGTGAACGATGTGCATGGAAGAAAGTATTCATGTTATATTTGATGAAGTTGACGCCTTTGAAAAGAATGTGCATACTTTGCAGGATGATGACTTTGAAATTGGTTTGGTAAGACCTCAAGCCAATGTAGAGATTGAGGAAGGTAATGTTCCTGAAAATATTTTGGAACCTCAACAAGAAATTGAGGAACATCATGCTTCAACACCAACTGAGGAACAACTCCAAGTTGAACAAGGAACAATACCAACTCCAAGAAATTGGAAGCATAGAAGTTCACATCCCACAGATAATATAATCACTGATTATTCTAAGGGAGTATTGACACGTTCTTCTATTCGTAATTTTTGTGCTTTTAATTCATTTATTTCTTTAATGGAACCTAGTGACTACTTGTCTGCATTGAAAGATCCCGATTGGATTGTTGCAATGCAATATGAGTTAAATCAATTTGAAAGAAATAAAGTGTGGCATTTAGAACCTAGACCTAACGATCATACAGTGATTGGAACAAAATGGGTTTTTATGAACAAATTAGATGATGAAGGCAACATTGTAAGGAACAAGGCTAGACTAGTGGTCAAAGGTTACAACAAACAAGAAGGTATTGATTATGATGAGACCTTTGCACCAGTAGCCCGCCTTGAAGCTATTAGAACTTTAATTGCCTTTGCTGCTTACAAAAACTTTAACTTGTACCAAATGGATGTTAAAACTGCTTTTTTGAATGAGTACTTGAAAGAAAAAGTCTTTATGGAACAACCCCCAGGTTTTGTGAACAAGGAATTTCTAGATCACGTTTTTAAACTTGATAAAGCTCTTTATGGCTTAAAACAAGCTCCGAGAGTATGGTATGAAAGACTTTCAAATCTTCTTTTAGAAAAAGGATTTAAACGTGGTGTGATCGATAAAACGTTGCTCTTGAAATTTGAAGGGGATGATCTTTTAGTTGTACAAGTTTATGTTGACGATATTTTATTTGGTGCAACTAATGAGAAAATGTGCTTTAACTTTTGTGATTTGATGCAAGGTGAATTTGAGATGAGTATGATGGGTGAACTAGATTTTTCCTTGGTTTGCAAATCAAACAAGAAAAAGACGGCATCAAAATACATCAACAAAAGTATTTGAAAGAATTGCTCAAGAAATACAAGATGGAAGATTCCAAAGCCTATGATACACAGTTCCCAACCTCATAAAAAATGAATCTTGATGACAAAGGAAAAAGGGTGACGAAAAGGAATATCGAGGTATTATTGGATCTTTATTATATTTAACTGCAAGTCGTCCGGATATAATGTTTAGTGTATGCCTTTGTGCTGGATTTCAATCTTTTCCAAGGGAATCACACTTAAAATGTACAAAACGTATACTTAGATACTTGAAAGGAATGCATGATTTATGTTTGTTTTATCCAAAATGTTCTAGTTTTGATTTAATTGGATATTCTGATTCTGACTATGCGGGTTACTTAGTTGATAGAAAAAGTACTTCTGGTATGACAGAATTTTTGGATTCATGTTTAATTTCATGGGCTTCTAAGAAACAGAATACAGTTGCATTATCTACTGCTGAAGCAGAATATGTCGTAGCCGCAGCATGTTGTGCTCAAATTTTATGGTTAAAACAACAATTAAGTGATTTTCATGTTGAATGTGATTGTGTGCCATTTATGTGTGATAATACTAGTGCTATCAATATTTCTAAGAATCCTGTTAGTCACTCTAGAACAAAGCATATAGAAATTAGACATTATTTTCTGCGTGACTATGTTGAGAAAGGTTCGGTGAAATTAGAGTTCTGCAATACTGAAAATCAACTTGCAGATATATTTACAAAAACTTTAAATAGAGAAAGATTTGAAAAAATCAGGCTTGAACTAGGCATGATTAGAATTAATTAGCTAGTATCATTGTTTCAATTCTCTCAATGATTGACTAGTTTTTTTTTGGTGCAAATGATTGACTAATTTAGAGTAGCTATGTTTTTAGATAATTGAATGTTTCTTTACATTAGTATAAGTTTGAGTCTTTATAATTATTTATTTTCTTGCATTTGTATGCACTGTACTAGGACTCGCTATATCTAACGATGCTATTCTGATATTTCTGTGTCTAGTACTCATTGCATTTAGTTTTATAATCCGATTTGCATATTTATTTGGGCATCTGTCAATAATTCTTTCAAGAGGACTGACTTACAATTTTGAAACCACTTTATAAGCCAAGAAGTTAGTTTTCGCAATTTGAGCCTAAACACAACCAAACTCCACATGAAACGTTCCAAGCCTATTTATTTACCCTTATACTTTTCGGCTATATACTTCACCATATGAGCAAGTATTTTTGTTTTGGAGCAAACTATTTGAGCTGAATTTTGTTTGGTATTTCTTTAGCAAAATCGAAATTCAAAAAAAAAAAAAAACAAAAAAAACTAAAATTCTGGTGGATGTCAATTGAAAAAAAAAAGGAGGAAAGACTGGAAAAAGGAGAGCCAAAAAAGTAATAGAGGGAGAATAAGTGGAAAAAGAAATTTGGGAAGTTTATAGATATTATTTTCTGTGTTTATTTATGGAGTTATAAGGCGATATTGTCTATATCTTTTTGGGTACAAAATATTGCAATTTGAGTTAAAAAAATGCAGCTTATATATTTTCTTAAAATTTTCTCTATATGGCCGAAATTCCTTTACATACTTAGCCAGCTTGATTATTCTTATCCTATCCAAAATGATTAAATACGTAGACACAATCCCCTAATTCCTTGTGCTCTAAGTTGTCTGAAATGTCTCCATGAAGATTGAAGTGTTCGATTATGAAGTAATGCTTACGTATGATGAAGAAGATTCCACTTTGGATAATGCTCGTTCCCTATCGATCTAAAGGAAGCATCTTCTAAGGGGGAACACAAATGCAAGTCCCTCAGGAACAATACAATGCTAACAAGGAACAAGCGAAGAGGAAGCATGAATGGAAACTTATACGTTATTGGTAATGTTTCTGTTCAAGGTAAAGTAGTTGAGTTACATGGCAAAGGGCAACTTAAAGCACAAGATCGCCGCCAAAACTGTCGTCATGATCAACTTATTAACCTTATTGGACCGATTGCCAAACCATATCGTTAACTATTTTTTCATGCATATCATTACATCCATCGGATTATTATTACTTATGTTTTGTGTGCTTAGATCATTAATGTAGACATAGCATCCATAGATTGGTGCTTGAGCTACTAGGAGTCATACTTTTGCTAGGAACAAGTTTTTGCTAAGACTCGTATTTATATTTTTGTTAGGAATATGTTCTACCTTTTTTGACATAGTGGCCTTTTCGATGATGTCAAAAGAGGGAAAAGAAATAGTGATGCTAGGTAATTAGGACTATTGTCTTGCTTAGTATTCGAGTAGGTTTATTTAAGTTTGATCTATATTTAGCTTTGTTTTTATATCTACTCGATGGTGGACGTAATTGCAATTATTATTAATGAAGCATATATTTATATTAAATTGTCTCTAGGGGGAACTTACAATCTTTCGTTTATGCTTTTATTGTTCACTATCTTTTCTCTAATTGGTTTTGTCATTACTATTGTTTACTACTGCTAATCTGCTATTGCTAAAGAAAGACAAAAAGAGAAAGACCAGAGAAAGAGCCAAGAAAGAAAAACGAGAGAAAGGAAAAACAAGAAAAAAATAAAAAATAAAAAAAATAAATAGAAAGATACGAAAACAGGAGTGTACTGATTGCAAGATTAAGGGGGAAGGAAAATAAAGTGATTTATTTTTTATGAATCATTTATATTTATTGTTATATATTTATAATGATTCTTATATGCCCTTATGATTATTTTGATTGGTTATTATCTATGATATATAAATTGCATCACTAACATTTATTTCTTAATAGAGTGTTACTATGGGTTTGCCATCATCAAAAAGGGGGAATTTGTTGAACCATGAGTGTTTTGATGATGACAAACTAAATTAAGTTGAATGAAATATAATACATGTTAGTTGAACTATTGATTTAATACATTGAAGTTACTAATGTGTTTATGCAAGCTTGTAGATTAGTTCATATTGATAGGTTGAAGCATGAAGTTGCTACACAACAATGGAGATGACAATCAAGCTTGAAGACTTATGAAGCTCTACATTTTAATGGTTATATTTATTAGAGTTCATTTGTTAAAGTTCTTAAAGATGAAGTTAAGTTGATTACTTAATTAGTTGGGCAAACTAAATAAATGATTTGAGAGAAACGTTCTTATATATTGAGAAACGTGACTATGGAGTATTCCTTAGGTGAGACGTTACCTATTGGGAGACTACCATTTACACGTACATTAGTATTTCCTAAAAGATTATGATTTTGGTAAAAAGATTATATTTACTAGATAATATTTTTACTTGAGAATATATTGATCTTTTATATAGAAAAGATATCTCTTACATATGGGAGGATTTTATTTTCGAAATATTCAGATTTTATTATATACTATATAATGACCGCAAAATATCAAATACTTTCCTAGTGGAAATTTGTCTATTATTTGGTAATATATTATCTTGATAGAAAAGATATTATTTGGTCAATATTGTGTTGAAAATCCTACCGGTTTGATATATATATTTTGAGATATTTATTTTTGATATCTTTGAGCTCAAAAAGTATTATTTACAAAGATATTATTTTTAGGTGAATTAAAAATCCGAATTTCAGTTTTATTTTCGGAAAACCTATTTTGCCTATATAAAGGGGAGTTATCTATCTTTTCAAGTTAGCAATTATATAACCCCTAAGTATTCATATTTTCAGAGAGATATATTTTGAGAGAACACTAAAGTTTGCCTAAGTAATTAAAGGATCATATTAACAACTTCTAAAAGAGCTATAGAAATTAAATTGTACCTTATGCTTTTGAGAGGTTGAGAGGTAAACAATATTCCTTAGAGTTAAGGATAGCTTGGATTAGTGTCCAAGGGGTTAGGCTTAGATCAGAATAATTGGGTCTAAGTTCATTTGGCTTGAATCAGAGTAATTGGGTTCGAGTTCGTGACTTCAATCAGAGTAAATTGGGTTGGAGTGAGTTGGGTTAAACCAGAGTCGGTTTGATCGAGTTGTACTACTGATAAATGAGAAGAAGTAGTCATTGAAAGTCCTTCGGGCTGTGGTTTTTCATCCTTTGTAGTTTCAAAGGGTTTTCCACGTAAAATTGTGAGTGCTTTCATTATTGTTTCTATTTATTTATTAGCTTTAACTAACGTTGTTCCTTATTTCAGTAAACGTTCCTTAAGTCAACATTCCTTAAAGTTAGTAACAATCCTAAAAGTACAACAATTGTTCTAAATAGTTTAAATTTCACAAAAAGTTTTAGAACACAATTCACCCCCCTCTTGTGTTCTACCGTGCTACTAACAAGAAAGATAGAGAGAGAAAGAGATTAGAGAAGAACTCTCTGAGATTTTCATTAATGAAGAATGAATTGATTATTACAAAGCTTAGCTAATTGTTTATATACAGAAGCAGAGGAATAACAAACTATCTGTAACAAACTATCTGAGAGCCTAACAACCTAGGCTGACGTGTAAATGTAATAACAGAAAATAAATGAATATAATTTAGCTATGGATGAACTACTTATATCTACATATATCAACATCCCCCCTCAAGTTGGAGGAGGTGAAATCCCCAACTTGCCAAGAAGATAATGATGCTGTCTGCCAGGTAGACTCTTAGTAAACAGTTCTGCCAATTGCTCTGAAGTGCGTATATGTTGTAAGTTAATCAACCCTTCCTGAAGTTGTTCCCTGACATAGTGACAATCCAACTCTATGTGTTTCGTACGCTCATGAAAAACTGGGTTTTTAGCTATATATATGGCAGCTTGACTGTCACATCTCAAAGGTATAGGAGTCACAGTAGGCACCGTGAGCTCATGTAACAATCTAGATAACCAGGCCAGCTCTGCTGTGATCCTTCTCATACTCCTGTACTCAGCTTCTGCACTGGAGAGAGACATAGTTGCCTGTTTCTTAGACTTCCAAGATATAGGACTGCCACCAAGTAAAACAAAGTAACCACTCACAGATCTTCTTGATAAAGGGCAAGCTGCCCAATCTGAATCACCAAATGCTTGCAGTCTGAAGTCTGAAGAAGAATTAAGTAACAATCCTTGAGAAGGCTCTCTGCTAATATAGCTCATGTGTGCATAGTTGCTTCCATATGAGATGTCCTAGGATCTTTCATAAATTGAATAAGGAACTGAATTGCAAAGGCTAGGTCAGACCTTGTATGAGTCAGAAAGTTCAGTTTGCCTACTAACTTCCTGTAAAGACCTGGTTCAGGTAAAGGAGAACCCTGATCAGGTGTGAGCTTCAGATTTGCAAGAACAGAACATAAAGCAGGAGAAGAAGGAGAGCAGTTGAATTCCTTCAATAAATCCTTGGCAAACTTCTTCTGTGTCAGAATGAATCCATTAGACTCATTGAGAATTTCTATCTCTAAAAAGTAGTTTAAGGGTCCCAAATCCTTAATCTTGAACACATCATCTAAGTACTTCTTCAAGTTGGTCATTTCTGCACTATCATTACTGGTGAGGATCACATCATCAACATAAACTACTACAAAACAACTAATGTGTCCATTTTCTTGTAGAATAAGGAATAATCATTTTTAGATGATTGATATCCTTTAGACCGACCTGAGACGAGCCTCAACAAGCTTAGCATACCACTGCCTTCAAGCTTACTTTAAGCCATAGAGGGACTTCATGTACATCTCTTCATGGAGGTCACCATGAAGGAAAGCATTGTTGACATCTAATTGGTGCATAGGCCACCCATGCTTAACTGATGTAGCAATGAGAGCCTTGATGGTGGTTATTTTAACCACTGGTGAGAAGGTTTTAGTGTAGTCAATGCCTTCTTTTTGAGTAAAACCCCTGATAATAAATCTAGCCTTGTACCTCTCAATAGTGTCATCTACCTTCAATCTGATTTTATAAAACCATTTACAGCTGATTGGTTTCTTTTCTTTTGGCAAATCAGTGATGATCCAAGTTTGATTTGCTGCAAGAGCTTCAAACTCTTTATCCATGGCAACACTGCAATGACATGGTGACCAGATGGGTTGCTTAATGCCTTGTCAAGTGATATAGCTGGGAGTGTTATTTACTGTGATTCTGCAGCATAAATCTGGTAAGAATTAGATGATAGATTTGGACAGGCCAGTGGAGCTAAGTTGTATCAACTTCAGAAGGATCTTGTTTTCAATGGACAATGATCAAATGACATTGCCACATACTTTACACAGATGAAAGTATGGGATGAGCTTAGTGTTGTTAGCTCTTTTCCTACCTGTACATGTGGAGCAGTGCAGGCTCTCATCAAAAGGGAACAGGATCAAAGATTGGTACAATTCCTCATGGGACTGAATCTTGATTATAACAATGTCTGTGGCAATATCCTTATGATGAAACCACTTCCTAGCATTAGGCAGGCCTATAGTCTTCTTATTCAGGATGAAAAACAAAGGGAAGTGCATGCTTCTAGTCATTTTATTTCAAAATCTGCATCCATGAATGCTTCAGTTCAGACCTCTGTGATAAACAAGTACAGAAATGCTAATGAAAGCAGGAAGAACATCATTTGCTATCGTTGTAAGAAAAGAGGTCACATAGCAAGCAAGTGTTATAGGCTTGTTGGATTTTCAAAGGATTTCAAGTTCACAAACTCAAACTCAAAAGGCAGTTTTCAAGGCTGAATGGTGGCTGCTCATGCAGTAGGTGATTTGGATGAGTCTCAGTATGATGCTACTGACTGTTGTAATGATGAAGATAGAACAAGTCAAGGTGATTCTGTTATTCATGGCTTAACTCAAGAACAATGCAATCAGTTCTTGATGTTGCTCAATAAGACTCAAGTGTCTGGTAAAGGTGCAGCAAATTGTGTGGTTGGCACTGCTCCTAGGTCTATCTTTGACTCTGATACCATGTTGACGATCAAGAACTTCAGCTCAAATCAATGGAGAATTGAAGAGAAAGATAGAGAGAGAAAGAGATTAAAGAAGAACTCTCTGAGATTTTCATTAATGAAGAATGATTGATTATTACAAAGCTTAGCTAATTGTTTATATACAGAAGCAGAGGAATAACAAACTATCTGTAACAAATTATCCGAGAGCCTAACAACCTATGCTGACGTGTAAATGTAATAACAGAAAATAAATGAATATAATTTAGCTATGGATGAACTACTTATATCTACATATATCAACAATATGTTTAGACTCCCCGAGGGAAGATTTGATAAAACTAAAGTAATGAATATTTTATTAAGAGATGTAATCATGTAATGAACACGTTAGAAATTAGAAATATAATACTCATACCAAGTTAACTACTTAATTAATGACCCTAACAACAAAGGGAACCAGCTTCGAAATTAAAGTGATAAGTCGCAAATGTGGTCAACAAGCAATCAAGCCACTAATTTCCTTGCAAAGAAGAGAAACTCCTAGAAATACACCAACGATTAGATATATAATCAAACCACCTAGCATATGTACATTTTTTTGGGTTCACAATCAAGGTATTCAGTGACTATTTCTCCGCGCTGGTTTCTAGACGCCTCAAAGGATGAGACAACTAGCTAATGAATTTAAATGTGCTCCATGTCCAAGGCGAGATTCGAACACTTGACCTTGGTTAAGGATGGATGAGCCCCTACCACACAACCATACCTCTTTGGTTCACAATCAAGGTATTCAGTGACTATTTCTCCGCGCTGGTTTCTAGACGCCTCAAAGGATGGGACAACTAGCCAATGAATTTAAACGTGCTCCATGTCCAAGGCGAAATTCGAACGCTTGACCTTGGTTAAGGATGAATGAGCCCCTACCACATAACCACACCTCTTTGGTTACATGTACATATTCCCACAAACAATTTCAAGAAACCAGTTTAATCAACTTGTTGCAAAGCGGGTAGCACACCAGGTGTTTGTAAATTTGGTTACATGTAGATAATGAAGCCTTTGCTCCTAAAACAGGGGTATGCTTCTTACAAAGTTAATATTGATCAAATTTTGACCTGAAAGACTTAAACTAGACACCTGTTTTGCATAGGGTGTACTATACACTGCGATCGAGCATCAAAGCAAATTTAGAAAAATTAAAGTACCCATCATTTGATATATATATATATTTTTTTTTTGAGAAGACCATTTGATATAATTAAGGCTTTTTATGTTCAACAATTTTGTGCATTGTGAAACTGATCGGATCATGGGATATTCGTTACAGAACGAAACGAACAAGAAATAACTATAGCAATATTAAGTAATGATAGAAATTGTGAAACTGAATGGACTTATGAACAGAGTCGATTGCAGAATGATATCGTAAAGAAAAGGCCTAACTTGTTTAGCATTTTCTCGTGTGAATCCAATGGGTTCTTTTGATCTCACCTTTACACATTGGATATATAATGTAAATAATATGAATCATACATAATTGCTTGATTTATTAATGAGATAAAGGACCATATATATATAGAGGTATAAGCCTCCTATATATGGTAATATAAGATACAAGATCATAAGATATTATTCCACAATAATTTAGATATTATCACAATCTTCTAATATATATCTAGAATATTCCCAACTAATATTATTTCCTAACATATTCTCCAATACGCCCCCGCAATCACAGCGGTCGATCATCGAACGATGTGATTGACCATGAATGAGATATTTGCCTACCACGCCTCCATAATCATATTAGATGCTTGAACATTGTAATGGCCTCAGAATGCTTGGAGAATGTATATTGACTCCAAAAAGATAATTCACCCAATATGGAGAGAAGAAAGACAATGGATTTGGGAAAGAGATGAACTTGCAACGACTCAATGGGTTATAAATAGATAGGAACCCATAGCATTGTATTAAAAGAAAGAATGATTATAGATGTGTAGCAATTGAAGGGAAGGCACGACTCGGATTTGATTAGATTAGCAACCATTGAACTCTCAACTCTCAATAGATAAGAAGTGGGAGGCACAACTCAATAGATATTAAACATATGAAGAACCGAGCCCTCAACTCCCAAAGCAAATGGGCTAGAGAAATTTGGAGGAAAATTGAAACGGGGAAATTTGTAGGAAGAGTAAGAAAATTGGTGGGAGGCTCATAGTAAAAGAAATCATAAGGACCAAAGAATTTGGGACTAGCGGGGAAGGCAAAATTAGGCTTAGTAGGGTGGATCTCATATATTATTGGAGAGTATATGCTTGGTATGCTCATTGTGTGCATGAAGATGATAATGAAAATTAAAAGAGAAGGGATTGGGTAACAATATATGAGAAATATTGGAGATTCGAAATTTATTGAAATGTATTAGAATATTCCAACTAATATAATCAAGATGGGTTGGTGTAGTGGTTCAACACTTCATCCCTTAAACAAGTGGTTGGGGGTTCGAATCTCAACTCTTGCGAATGGAAAAAATCTCTGGGGCAAGCCCCCTACCGCTTAGTGCGCTGACAGTTGGGGCGAGATAATTAGTCACTGCGGTCGACGATGGATACCCTTGGCAAAGACCAAAAAAAAATATTCCCGACTAATATTATTTCCTAATATATTCTCCAATATAATACTGGTAGTAGTATGTATTCTACTTAATTAATTGATCCCTAACCAAAGAGAACTAGGTTCCTAATTAAAAAGTTAGAAGGTGTAAAATGTGGTCAAAAGCAAGGAAAGGCAAACAATTAATTTTCCTGTGAAGGAAAACTCCCTGAAACAACCCGGTTGGTGTATATATATAATCTGCTAGTTATCAAAACAGGCCAATTACCGCAAAAAATTCAACAAAACCCATTTTTTCAAATATAATCATCTTGTTGCAAAGCTGGTAGCACACTTGGGAGTTTGTAAAAATGTCAAACTCAGAAACAAGAGCAGAGGTCATAAAGCCTTTGCTCATAAAAGTTGGTATTCCAGCTGCTCTTACTGTTGCAGCTTACATCTATGCAAGGATCGTTTCGAAACGCTCTGAATCCCCTTTCGAGTCAGGGTCGAAAAGTGTGCAGCAACCTAGAGATGAAGGCACTGAAAATGAAAACTTGGAAGTTGGCCAAGAAGGTAGTAATAACTTGGAAAACAAGTTAGTAGAGCTAGAAACCCAACTTGAAGATCTTCAGAACAAGAAACGGGAATTGGAAAGACGGTTTATTCGATACCGTGACATGAAAGACAGAGAAGTTATGCTTATGGAGATCAACAATGTGAATTTGTTGCAGAAAGCTCGAGCCGAGTTCTTGCTCAAGGAGATATCTTTAATTGAGGATGAGAACAAAAGGGCAGGGGATTTAGTAATGGAGTATATAAAACTTCTGAATCAGCCTCAAGGATTGAAGGTCGAAAACGGGTTGCTTCAAATCGAGCCCGAAAGACATCGGCAATTGAAAGAGGATGTTGATCATTTGCAGACAGAAAACTCAAATTCATCAAATCAATTGGTATTTTTCTTCCCATCAACGATTCAATTCCATATAGTACTATGCTATGATCAAACCAAACAATACTTATGTATTTTGCATTGCTTCTCATACCAAGCTGCTTAGACTTTCATAGTATCATTACACTAATCTGAAGTACTTAAAAAGATGTTGTTATATGACAATAGCATAAAGATGACATTGGTATTATTATATTATTTTTTTTGGTAAGAATGAGAATGATTAAATTAGGTAAATAGTGACCATACAAAGATGTGGCATCCTCATACAGTCAAGAGTTAAAAGAGTCATTACAGCAAGAAGGTACCGAATCATAGATAACTAAATGAGTACTACATAAGCTAATATCCTGGTTATGTGGATGTCTATCTAGCCAAGAGATCCAACAAAAAATAGTGGATATTAGCAGATTATCTCTGATTTGTGGATGTAGGCAATTAGGCTAAGCAGATGGGGGCAAACAATGATAAATTTGTCGACATTGTTATTTTTTCGTGTTTATATATGTGATTGTTATGTTTCAATTGATTAATGGATTTGTCACAACATTATTCACATTGTAATTAGTGGCCTATGAGTATGTAGATCGAAACAGAAATTGTGACAAAGGAAGAGTACGAAGAGGTCCTGAAAGAACCGGAACAGCTCCAGAATGGTCGAGGTGTTGGTTCTGGTCATGAAGTTCACTCGAAGCGAAAGAAGTTGATTCAGATATTTAAGAAAGAGAAGAATGAAATAAAGAGGTGCTTTGGTTGGTGTTCTGTTTCTGAGGAAGCTAATACAGAGGAACAGTCTGTTCATCCAAGGAAGTCATGCTCCAGCGTCTAAGGCAACATTATTATTGTTTAGAGTGATTGTTATGTAACTTTGCTTTACACTTAAAACTACGTCGTTTGAAGAAAGAAAAATCAGTTGTTGAATCAACACAAACGGAAATTGTCTAAATATACAAATAGGAAATTGAAGTGTGGAGAAAGTTTGTAAGTACTGTTCAACATTAATTGTACTCTGATCTAAAATTTATGTACTAGTTTCCCAAATTTAGCGGTTTGTGTGTGCATCTGTTGTCTCATAAAAACTCTTTGCTATTGACTTTGTTTAAATCACCATACAGCAGGATAGAAACCATAAGTAGCTTAAAAATCTCATATATATTGCAGTATCATATCCATGCACTGTTAGCTAAGTTGTCAAAGCAAGACCACACCAATTGCAAATATAGGATCTGAACATGTGTGTTTTAGACATCAAACGAATCTGTTTACGCATCACAAAAAGAGTCGACAAGTTTAACAAGTCTGCAAGAAATACTAAATGTGGGACACTTAGCTTGTATGGCACCGTACTGCATAATGATTCACCAATTCACCATATGTGGGCAACTCAGGCATAGTGTCTGTAGGATTAACACAAGCATAAGAAGATAAGAACTAAGAAGTAAGCATAAAGGACATGTATAAATATACATACATACATACATACATACATACAATTTTCATGTCAGGCCATCTAAAAAAAGACTAAAAACTTACTTCTCTATGTTACAGGCAAGGGAAAAGATTGCTGATCTCCTTCAGAATGTTCGCTCAACCTGGGATTTAACTACTTAAGTATGCTAGACAAACATTTGCTTCTGGTTCTGTCACTCTTATCTTCCCCCAAAAAAAACACTAAAAAAAAGCAGAAAGAAACTTACAACTATCATAAGAGATTCAACTCCAAGAATGCACGAAACAGAAAAAAAATTCACGGAACTCCCCTGAACTATAACTAGCATGAGTTTAGGCAAAAAAATTGAAAACACAGTACATGGATTTTGGAGCACAGTCAGATTTCTAGCACTGCTAATTCAAGAAAGAATAAAACACTGTAACCTCAATTGGCAACAATATGTTCCCGCTTGACTGTATTTGATTGTGGTTATGTAAAAAATAAATTAAGCATATGAGGTAGCTGCCCACACAGGTGATCATAAGGAGTTAAAGTTTACTGCATATATCTAATACAGACTGGCAGTTGAGTTGTGTCAGGGAGGGTCAGAAAATATGTATATACGCCTGTCCGCCTCAACATTTTCATGCCACGCAGCAATCAAAAGGCGATTGCCTATTGGTGAATATGTTGCAGCTTCTAGCTAGGGGTCTTTTCTCTGCTATGCTATCTGGGAGAAAACGGTGGTGTGTGGGCTGAGAGGAACTAGGAAGCAAGGTGACGATTATATAAGGTGTGCCTGGTTATCTGTTGGGATTTCCAACTCTTTGTGAACACAAACTCAATCAAATCAGAATGACATCAAAGGTCTGGCACCATCTCCAAAACCTTGTGTAATACTTATCTGATACAAAAGTTCTACGTCAGAACTAATTTCAGTACTAATATAAGAGTGTTAGTAAGCTCATCAGGTTGCTAAGCAGTGAAATTAGTTGTCCTCAATTGGCCTAATTAGGAGGGAACTTTACATTTTCTTGTCTAATTTCACTGACAGACAGTAACAAATAAGCAATCAAGATAATAAATTGGAATAACCTTCGATTAGTTGCATTACAAATACATAATGCCAATGCAACAGAACAGCCTACTCATCAGAAACCAATGTACAACTAACAAAAAGAACTTCGCCAGCAATATAGTGACAAATTCAAAGTTCCCCTGTGCTATACCAAATCGATTCGACAAAGATACTTAAACCAAAGAAGAAGAAAAATCATCTGAAAGTATCACCAATTTCAGGAATGTTCTAACCATGTAACCATGTATTCTTTTGGCACAAGATCAATAACAGTACATAACATCGGAATTCGGAACCTGATTTGAGAACAACCTATGGCAGCTTGAGTCTACAACTCTACATCCCTACATGAATGATGTTTTTGATCGTGTTAGAATGGTAGGTCAGAATAAGCCTAGTCCTTAATCCTGAATTTCTGATTGTGTAGAGTCACCCCAGACCACTCCAACATCCCACAAACAAAGGAGAAAGCCAGGCACCTTTGCAAAATGGTGTTTTTTTTTAAAAGGAATAAAAAAAAATGTAAATGAGTTCTTTGATCTCCCTCAACTTTCATGACATTTTATCCCATGGATCATTTACCTTACCTGATCATTGTCTTATTAATCCTAATCATTGTTAAATAAGAAACGACTAACAATAGAGCTAATCTTGAATTCAAAAGCAGGATATTCAATGTGCTTATAATGAAACTGTTGCAGGATAAGAAGTCCTACATAAATAAATTCCGGAGTACTAACTCAAGAAACAGATAATTTGAATTTCATTGACAAGGAACTAGAGTTAAGTAAAAGCCATTAAACATAGCATGAATGTCACAGCAATGCAGGAGAAAAACATGAAATATGGAGCTGCTTTTACTATAACTTGCTCTAAGATTGTGTTAGTCGTCCTTTCGACAGCCTTTTAAAGTTTTTGGTTTCAGATAATCTATAACAGTAAATAGATCTAGGAGTTAGGATAAAACAAGAGCACAACATGAGTTCTCACACAGCAACTCAAATCAGCAGGAATATAACACTGGTTACAATAATTGACATCAATACAAAACAGCTTGAATCTGTAACCTGTAAAGTGTTAAATTGCAGAAAATTCGTAAGCTTTACCAGTAACAACAGAACCAGGACATCACGTTGTCCCGTAAGCAGAAACCAATCTATAACCTGTTCAACAACAACAGTTTGTATAGTGAATCTCTAAATTTCTTGACAGATACATAAAGCAAGAGACCTGTCTACTAAGCAGAAACCAACCTGCAACTACCATAAGAGATTCAACATCAAGAATATACGAAACATAGAAAATTCACAGAACTGCAATATCCTATTCGGCTATTCACATTTACAACAGCCACAAAAGAATAACAATAACGGTCAGGATAGACACAAGAGTTAAAGACTAACCATATGATGGTAGTTCAGATCCCACATCAGAATGACCTGAAGGATCTGACATCATCTCTAAAACCATCTAACAAATATGCAATGAAAGATGATAAATTGGAATTAAACCTTCGATTAGCTGCATTTCATATACATAAGACAAGATAAGTGCCTACTCATCAGACACCACTAAAACTAACAAAAAGAATTTCGGCACCAAGATGGAGTGACGAATTCAAAATTCACCTATACTATACCAAAACCAAAAGAGATACTTAGACCCTACAGCTAAAAATAGCATAACATCTACAGTTATAAACAATTAACCTAGGCCTAGGCCTAGTCTCCTTCTCTACACAGACAATTTTGCTTCATATCTTAATAGTCCATTAGCAATAATCTCAAAGTATTCCAATTTTTAGGTGCACTAATGAAAACCTTGCCCAATCTGTTTTTCTGAATTCTGATTTCTATAACAATGCATAATCACTTCAAATTCTGACCAAACATACCAAGAAAATGGTTAGCTACAACGAACACTATGACAGTTTCTTTCAACACAGGACAAAAACTAATCACCATTGCCAATAACTAAGATAGTATATGAAGGACCTTAATTCATCATCTGCCAAAGCCCCAACAGAGAAAACAGCAGCATATTAGGCCATAGTGCAGCACTAAACATTGCTGCACATTCTCCTGTGCTATGCCAAATCAAGCAGAGATGGATACTATTCCAGGTCTAATTCAATAAACCAAAGAAAATATCATATTAATAATTTTGGAAACAATATAACCGTATAAAATATTTACTAATCCTAAAGTAAAACTAGTCGTTAGCCAAAAAAATTCAAGGGAAAGAGGAATTTGTCAGGATCAAGTTTAACAAAGAGTGTCACACTGCTTTAAAAGGGATGAAGATCATCATGTACCATTCCATTATTGCAAGCAATCAACATAGAGTGTGAACACATCCATTTACTGTATTCCTGATTGTGATTTTGTTTGTGAACAGACAACTTTATGGTGGAAAGTTCAAAACAAGAGTGTGAACTGAAAAGTTCATCTGAACAATTATGGCAATGGAATCCAAACTGAAACCTGAAGCTGCAGTATAAAAATGTAAGAGCGACTGAGCCAGTAACGTTGTCAGACATTGGACAGCTACATAGGTACATGGTTAAGCATTTAACGTATATGATGTTAATCATTAATCAGTATACCAAGATACAAACATACCATGTACCTATCACATATGGTGGTGGTCGGGGGCGACTTTGATAGCTTTCCTGGATTCCCCAATGACATTCACCAGGAAAATAAATCCAACACTTTCTGAACATTTACCAGAAAAATAAATCATCAATGTTCTTTGACCACTACAAATCGGCCCCGACCACCACCATATGTCGTCTCCCTAACGTTGAAAATCACTACCTCTCCTTTTATAGCTTTCCTCGATTCCCCATGACATTCACCAGAAAAATAAATCCAACACTTTCTGAACATTTAAGAGTGCTTGGATTCCCAAATATTTGGAACCATAAGTCTCAAGTCTCACATCAGAATGATATCGAGGTTCTGACATGACATAATCAGAACCAATATCAGTGCTAATGTCAGACATGGCTCTTCAAGCCCTTAAAGGCGGCTAAACAATGAAACAAGTTGTCTTCATTGGGGTTAATTAATCTTTACCATAACACAAAATGGTTGACTTGGATGCAGTTATACATTTTCTGTTCTAATTTCACTGACAGACAGTAACAAATATGCAATCAAGATGATAAATTGGAAAAAGAAACTTTCAAATTGTTCCATTATATTGCAGATACATAGAGCACAGAACTGCCTACTCATTAGAATTTCGACACCAAGATGGAGTGACGAATTCGAAATTCCCCTGTGCTATACAAAATCCAAAAGAGACTTAAACCAGAAGCAAAAAAAAAAAACATAAAATCTACTATTATAAACAACTAACTCTACAGCTAGCTAAAAACCTTTACTAATCTCTTGAGATAAATACTAGCAATCATTCAGGAGCAAGTCTAACCAATAATTTGATTCAAGCGAGGATTAACATCATCAACTTGCGCCATGCTACCACAATCCATCGAAACTTGAGGGGCAAAATTTTCATACATCGAACCAGGACAAAAATCAATCGACAGACAAATTGAATGGTTGAGTTGAACCTTGATCTTGTCCCATGGAACCCAGGTCTTGCTCTTGTGGGGCAGAACAATTCATGGCAGAATTCACCTCAATTCTCAAAACAACCCGATTCCTTAGACCCTCTATGGCACTCTTCAATTTCTCAAGTTCAACCAAACCCAAATTATCAATGGGCTCATCCCACCAAAACCCAGAACCATGTTTTTTATGATTTCCAACTTCGAGGCTGCCATTGTTGTGATAATTGTTAATTTGCTCCGAAGAATGGTTAAGATAACGATTAATTACAGCTTCAGCATTAGGATGACCAAAAGGGTACAATTTTCCGGCACCCTAAAATGTAACAATAGCAATTTCAGACCCACTTAACCACACAAGTCACTGGCTTTCTTGAACAAACCTGCTCTTCTTTTGGAAAATGTTACTTGTTTCTTTGTCTTGCTAATGATCGGCTCAATTGCTATCTTTTGTTTTCCCTTTTTGATTTTCTGCACTTGAACATCCTCGATTTTCTCCATTGGAAACTTTCAAGAGATATAGAAATCAGTGAATTTAATTAATTAAGGCAATGGAGTTAAAGGAAGCAGAGATGTGTATATGTAAGGAAAGAAATCTCAAGATATCTTGTTTTGGGTTTGAGAAATCTCAAGATATATTAAAGTGTTTAAGGAAAGTGGTACCTCAAACTGTTGACGTGCCAAATATTGGCTTTTCAAGTTCTGCTTGTTTCATTCTTATGTGAAATACTGAAATGTGAATCACCAGATTGTCAAAGAAACTAGCTTCCACATTTCTGTGACTCCCTTCTTCATATGTGCATTTGACATCCTGTGACAATCCTTAAGACTCTGCAGCCTTCTCATGATAACAATGGATATGACATTGTTTCAATTCCTGCAATTTCTCTGGCTGCTACTGATCGTTTTCAGTTGCTGTTTCACTCTTTTGTACATGGCCTAGATGTTTAGATAATGGATAAGGTCAAATCGTAGCTCAATTAAAGAGTTAACAAATGATTTAAAAGTAAATTCCAGTTCCTTGAAGCATAACCCGTTTGGCCTAGCTTCTCGCAACACCGACTTCTCTCATATTCGACCTCCTTACACCCTCTATCCTCCATTGCCGCCTCCACCTCCAACTAAGAAATTGAAATTGGGTTAGAAAGAGAAGTAGAAGTTACAAACTATTTCTTGCCCCCATTATGACTTCCTAGAAGTTGGAGGTGGAGGTGGAGGTGGAAGTGGAGGAAGAGGGGGTTGGGGAGGAAGAATTTAAGAGGAGAAGTTTAAGTTGGGAGAAGGTATGCCACACTTGCTCGAGCTTTTTACCTATTATCGTAAGCCACTATCAAACAGGTCTATTGATCTTGGATGAACCAGAAATATGGAAGCAGTTCAGGTCAGTGAAACCAATCTAGGAGAGTACTGACAACCTTTCTATTGCAAGAATGAGGACAATACAAATAGGAAGTAACTGTGAAATATGATTTTTCTTATTTCTTTATTTTCGTTTTATCTTTTTTTCCTGGGATCAAAAAGAGAAATTTATTGAATAAATTAGTATGCCAACTTGAGTGGGGGCAGTTCAAATAATAATAATAATAATAATAATAATAATAATAATAATAATAATAATAATAATAATAATAATTATTGTTATTATGATTATTATTATGATTATTAATTATTATTATTATTATTATTATTATTATTATTATTATTATTACTATTACTATTTATTACTATTAGTATTATTATAATTGTTACCATTACCATTACTGTTACTGTTGCTGTTGCTGTTGCTGTTGCTATTGTTGTTGCTGTTGCCGTTGCTGTTGCCGTTGCTGTTGCCGTTGCCAGTGAAAATTAAACAATTTTCAGTTTTTCCCAGTTTCTCCCAATTCCCAGTTTGACCCAGTTACCAGTTAGACTTCCCAATTTTCACTAGTTTTGTCCAGTTGCTCCCAGTTCCAGTTACCAGTTTCCAGTTGGAAAAAACGAGCCCTTAGGGCCACCAGAGGTTTTTCTAGTCATTAACTTCAGGCCTGTGGGATTACCCGCGGTACTTGTTAGAAAAAGAGATTAGAATTTAGAATGCGCAAATGGAGGTTGCATAAATCAAATCTTAAGGCAATCCTTTTCTTGTGATCATGGTTTTTGCTATATAACATGGTTGGTCCAATTTTTAAAAGGTTGCCTATCATAACTGGTGATGATTGTGAAACAAATGTTGATTTTCTCATAAGTAGTTTCTCAATCATAGTTAATAAGGTTTCCAATGCGCTTCTTGAATTATATTATTTTTCTTGATCAGTTGACAAGCTTTTGGCGATCGAAAGTTGATCTCGTCAACAGCACTGATGATTTATATGGCCCTGAAGTTAGTGGGACATCCATCTTTGAAGAAGATCAACCTGAAATATCTGCTTCTGAAATGCAGCAAGAAAGAAGGAAGAAACGTTCTGCTGTTGGAGTCCCTGACTATTTGGCACCAGAGATACTCTTGGGAACAAAACATGGTTTGTCGCATCTTTTGTGTTCTACTGCCTTCTTTAGCATTTTTCGTTGTCTCTTACGGTCTTTTCTACGGATGGCTTTCATTTGCAAAACTTCATAATTTCTGTGTTTCTCAGACTGGCAGATAAGGATCCGAACGGGTGCCGAGATGAGTGTCAGGTCCTTAGGTTGCATAATTATAAGATACGGGGATTCGTCTACAAGGACACTGGCAATGCGGCAAAACTTCCATAATTTCAAGCTCACATATTGGTACACACGCACAACAGAAAAAGTGAAAAACGAAAAACCCTTTAACAGTGATAGACAAGACCATTCTGGAAATTATAGGAAAAGAAAAGGGACTCCAAATGAAAATGATAAAGAAGATGTTCATGGAATGGGGAAGTGGGTGATAATGTAAAAGGTGAGGCAGACAAAACAGCTAGCAAATATGGTCTGCCCCCCTCCCCTCCGCCTCTTCTTTGGCTAACCGTCGCTGAAGGCCAATATGGGTTTCTCGGCCAAGCAATATATAACAAATAAAACCATACTTGTCGCAGCTATTCCTTTCCCTTCCTTTCTCTCCTTTTTCCTCATCATCTCCAGCATCCAGTGACTAGTCATCTACCGCCAGTGAGCTCACAGTTCGATTTTTCTTTCTAGTCGATCAAAAGCTCATCTTCGTCAATTGATGTTTCAATTTGTAGATTTAGGGTTTCCTGATGGAGACCGTAAATCTAAATCGAAATGGTCTGCAGTTGAAGTTTGTTGATATCCAAGAAAGAAGTTGGGTGGGGTTGTATTCGTCCACCCTGCGTTCTCTCCAGTGTCTGATCGGGTTTGTTTTTGTGAGCTGGAGAAATGTAGCTGAGAGTTAGTATGCAGCATTTGTAACTTCCTATTTGATACTACTTCATTTCTCCCTTAAACAAAACATTAACGGATTGGGTAGGTTAGTTAAATGAAATCTTTGCAGCAAAACAGCAGAAGAATCCACAAAAGAGAGCTCTATCAAATTTTAAACGCCCTGTTGGCTAGCTTATGCAACGTTTCCCTGAATGGGAAGTGGGAAAACGATATAAAAAGCAAACATATATATGGTGCCACTAAAATGCGTTTTCAAATTACAATCTTAGCTCTAGTCAAACGAAATCAGAAAGTAAGAAGAGGGAAGATAATTAGCTTCATTGCCAAGGCTATAAAGGAACATCCACCAAGCCAAGGACCAAATAACCCTAAGGCTATTATAAGGAACCCAAGGTGTTAGGGCAAGGGAAGCAGCCGCTTTGAGTTTCATTCAATCAATCAAGTGAGTCTTACAATGCTCGACATTTACATATATATAGAGGGGAATGAAGCCAAAACGCTAGAAAAGTTCTAGAGGATTAGTGTGCTATCCCTAGGATAGAAATAAGCTGAAAATAGTCGTTTGGAAAACTGATACAGGACCAATGGACAGCTGCAATTGTACTCACTCATAGAGTCATAGTACACCCGGTGCAAAGTTGCGTCTTCTTGTGCTAGAAATGAGCTGGTGAGGTGCTAGCTGATTTAGGTAGCAGTTGAGGTGCTACCTGATTTAGGTAGCAGTTGAGGTTTATCCTGAGCTCATGAGGGAGTATATTCCCCTTCTAGATGGGCGCCAATCTCCTTAGTAGCCTAGCCTCAGCAGCTGCCTTGTTTTAGGGATTAAAATCTCTATATGCTTGAAAATAAATCCCTACGTAGCTAATAAACTGATTACATGCATGATGAAAATAATTAAGCTAATTACAAGGGTTTATTAAAAGCAATAACATTAAGGTCTCTAGGACCAAACATGTCTCTGCCACCATTATGCTCAAGTGTCCATAAGCCAAGATGAGAGCATGACCATTTTAGCTTGATTGAGTGTCCTTAGGTGCCTCCGCATCAATTGGCGATGTCTTTTTGCTATTACATGTTTCTTTGATTCATCTGTTGAAGACATGAATCAAGTCTTGGTGTTTGTTTTCTACAGGAGCTACTGCTGATTGGTGGTCTGTTGGTGTTATTCTGTTTGAACTCATTGTTGGCATTCCTCCCTTCAAAGCTGAACATCCACAGGTTATGTTTATTTTATTTATTTATCTTCTTTTTTGGGTTCAGATTATATTTCTTTGATTCTCTCCATTTCCATTGTAGCACCTAGGATGAAGTTGTTGATTGCATTTATGGAGTAGTGGTTATTTACCATAATTCTTGAAATTTATTCAAAAGAGTATGCACCAAGTCATCAACTGTAGTTTCCTGTCAAAACCCTTTTGAAGCCTAGCACCCTAGAGTTTGGAGCTCAACTGTGTTGATCTAGTTTCTACAGGCATTACTAGGGTTCAATTCCTATGGCCTCACTTTCCATGTGATGGAAGCTGAAGGGTGACCGAATAGTTTATACAATCTGCGTTTGTTTCAGGCTTTTCCACATGGTCCCTAGCTTTGCCCTGCACGGGGCAGTTTAGCTGGGGGGAGGGATGGGCTCCTTCTTCACTATGTTAAAAGAAATACTGTGAAGCATAAACCATGATATGTTATATATCACTCTTGCTTCAAAGAGGATCTTGGTTGAGATTGCATTTGTAATTGGTTAATTGTAAAAGACCGCTTTCTATAACCGATAAAATTGTTCTTTACCACCCATCTTTTCATGCTGTTATCTGTTGCATGGGAAAAATGCTATTATTTTCCCTTTATGTCATTCTATGACAATTCTAAATACTGAGGATTTATATATTGGTTACATGGTGAACATCGTTTCTTGGGGTTTTGGAGAGGAGTGGCATATTTTCAGCTTATAGGCAAATATAAATTAAGAATATTGCATGAACTGTGTGCATGTAGAACCCAGTCACCTACTGATGTGGATATTTCCTGTTGTTTGACGTACAAGACTCTAGTTCTCAACACACCTTAGTTGTTCGAGAGGCAAAAATGATTTTTTTTTAATGTCAAGTAAAACTTGGCTTATTAGTCTTTTGAGAAACTTTTACCATGCCAATTGGATTGTATGTTCTGCTTGAGAAAGAGAGTAGACCCACCAAGCATTGTGCTGCTTCTTCATCCTATTCTCTCTAATCCTTTCTCTCATTGGGTTGGGGAAGGTTTTTATTATTATTTTATTTTAAATATTGGCATTATAACTTTCTCCTTTTCGTATCTTTTAGATAATATTTGACAATATCCTCAATCGCAATATTCTATGGCCTCGGGTACCTGAAGAAATGAGCTACGACGCACAAGATCTTATTGACAAGTAAGTAACAAGAAATATTAATTTCTGAATCATTGAGAGGAACCATTTGTTAGATACTTGTCTATGAATATGCTGTCTAGTTCGTCAGGGCCACCGGAGGTTTTCCTGGCCGTTAAATTCCGGTCCCAAGAGGTTAGTTGGGCAAGCCCAGATACCCATGGTATCTGAAATGAATATGTTCTCTACTTACTTATCTGTTCCAAATATGAGATGTTGCTGGTTGTCTCTTATTGGTGCCCATAGGCTGAAGTTCCTTTGGGGGTTGCCATAGAGTCACCAGTGAGTTTCTTGGTGAGCTCACATGGTAATCTTCTTCATATTATCCCTCCTCCAGTCTCATGGTGGCCTTTTCAGTCTAAGCAGCCCCAACCTTGAGGAAAATACAGTTTTCTTTGTTTGTGTCACCGACATCCATTCAATTAGTGCCCACCCAAACCTTAGTCTAGGACTCTAGGGCCTCTAGGCCCAGTACTTATTTAGTTGCTTAAGATGTTTGTAATTTTTGTTTGGTTTTATGTTTTCTTCTTTTGTTTTTTCATTTTTAGTAGGGTGTTTGTGCGTGTGTGTTTCTTGCATTTTTATTTTTTATTTTTTATTTTTTTAATGTGGAGATTGATTGTGCCTTCTTTTCTGAGTCTATTCATGTTTGTGTGTTCTTCTGCCCCTGCTGGCATAAAATGGGGAAATGCTTTCTTAAGGTGGTGAGCTTTTCCTGAAAGCCTTGAAGTTCCAAAATTCTAATATGAATGTCAACATTTAATTTAGTATGAAGAAAAACCGAAAAACATTCAAATGGATGTTCATAAATTAGAACTTTATTTGTTTTCATTTGGTATGATGAGAGAATTCCGCCAGCTTCACTATGTGTTTTTTTCTTTTTTGGTAATAAGATAGAAGATTTTTATTACCAAAGCACCAAAGCACCATAGCACCCTACAGGCAATGTAAAAAGAGAGGCCACCTACTTGGGGTAGGATCCTTTCCTTAAATATCCCTCAAAAACATGCTAATTACAGCCTACTGCAAGGCATAATGTGTAAGCACTGAAATTACAAAAAAACCCTTCAATTATAACGGACAATACAGTATAGCAAGCTTAAAACCCTTACCATTTCGTGCTAGCTTTGTCATCCTGCAACCTTCAATCCTTGGCCTCACTGCAAAGTGCAAACTGAATCTGCTGCATCAAAACTTCATCCTGAATATCCAAACCTCTGAAGCAAGCACTGTTTCGAGCTCTCCATATTCAATACACCATTCCAGCCAGTGTTGCTGCATGAATCATTTTCTGAAATCTGGAGCTTTTTGATCTTGCAGTCCAATTATAGATGCCAAGAATTGAGTTTGCTGTTGTAGCCCATCCCAGCCACCCTTTGACTTACTGTTGCAGCAGCTGGGATCTTGCACATTGGAAAATCAGGTGAGCATGCGATTCAGTTGCGTCCTTACACAAGAAATAACCCCGTCTGTGCAATCCTATCTTTCGTCAACCTTTAGGAAGTTGTACCCACATTGAACAGAGTACTTCCCATTGCTAGCAGCTGTCGAGGAATGTTGTTAGTCTGTCTGTTATATAAAAATTTCCTGGTGAACTCCTGTGAGACATGGGTTCTGGAGAGGTTTCTGAGTAACACTGGTGGGTTGGTTCTAGGTTTCTAATTGGCACAAGAAATGTATGTGTAGAGTTTAAACTTTAGAATGGTTTCTAAACAGAGTTGTGAGCAAATATATCATCCAAGTCAAATAGTGACAAGTATGTTAGTAGCACGGTAGAACACAAGAGGGGGGTGAATTGTGTTCTTAAACTTTTTGCGGAATTTAAACTATTTAGAACACTTGTTGTACTTTTTGGATTGTTACTAACTTTAAGGAACGTTGACTTAAGGAACGTTTACTGAAACAAGGAACAACGGTAGTTAAAGCTAATAAACAAATAGAAGCAATAATGAAAGCACTCACGATTTTACGTGGAAAACCCTTTGAAACTACAAATGATGAAAAACCACGGCCCGAAAGACTTTCAATGACTACTTCTTCTCATTAATCAGTAGTACAACTCGATCAAACCGACTCTGGTTCAACCCAACTCACTCCAACCCAATTACTCTGATTAAAGTCACGAACTCGAACCCAATTACTCTGATTCAAGCCAAACGAACTTAGACCCAATTACTCTGATCTAAGCCTAACCCCTTGGACACTAATCCAAGCTATCCTTAACTCTAAGGAATATTGTTTACCTCTCAACCTCTCAAAAGCGTAAGGTACAATTTAGTTCTATAGCTCTTTTAGAAGTTGTTAATATGATCCTTTAATTACTTAGGCAAACTTTAGTGTTCTCTCAAAATAATTCTCTCTAAAAATATGAACACTTAGGGGTTATAAAATTACTTGCTTAAAATGATAGATAGCTCCCCTTTATATATGCAAATAGGTTTCCCGAAAATAAAACTGAAATTCGGATTTTTAATTCACCTAAAAATAATATCTTTGTAAATAATACTTTTTGAGCTCAAAGATATAAAAAATAAATATCCCAAAATATATATATCAAACCGGTAGGATTTTCAACACAATATTGACCAAATAATATCTTTTCTAACAAGATAATATATTACCAAATAATAGACAAATTTCCACTAGGAAAGTATCTAATATTTTCGGTCACTATGTAGCATATAATAAAATCTGAATATTTTCAAAATAAAATCCTCCCATATGTAAGAGATATCTTTTCTATATAAAAGATCAATATATTCTCAAGTAAAAATATTATCTAGTAAATATAATATTTTTACCAAAATAATAATCTTTTAGGAAATATAAATGTACGTGTAAACTGTAGTCTCTCAATAGGTAACGTCTCACCTAAGGAAAACTCTATTTTCACGTTTCTCAATATAAGAACGTTTCTCTCAAATCATTTATTTAGTTTGCCCAACTAATTAAGTAATCAAATTAACTTCGTCTTTAAGAACTTTAACAAATGAGCTCTAATAAGTATAACCATTAAAATATAGAGTTTCATAAGTCTTCAAGCTTGATTGTCATCTCCATTGTTGTGTACCAACTTCATGCTTCAACCTATCAATATGAACTAATCTACAAGCTTGCATAAACATATTAGTAACTTCAATTTATTAAACCAATAGTTCAACTAACATGTATTATATTTCATTAAACTTAATTTAGTTTGTCATCATCAAAACAATTATGGTTCAACAAATTCCCCCTTTTTGATAATGGCATACCCATAGTAACATTGTATTAAGAAATAAATGTTAGTGATGCAATTTATATGTCATAGAAAGATAATTAAACATAACAATTATGAGGACATATAAACGTTTATCAATAGAAACAAATAACAGTAACTTTGTATAGTAATCAACACAATTATGTTTCTTCTTCCCCCTTAATCAAGGCACACGTCACTTTGTTTTTTGTTTCCAAAACTTATGTCCGTCTTTTGCCTTTCTGTCTTTTTTCCTGTTTTGTTTTTTTTTTCTCTCTCTTTTTGTTTCTTCTTGCACAACAAGTCCAGTAACATTAGCACAATAAGAAGAAGAAAAATTATAGAGAGAGACACTAGACAGTTTAAACATAAACGAAAAATTTAAGTTCTCCCTTAACAAGACAATATAATATAATCTATGCTTCATTAATAATTGCAATTACATTCACCATCGAATAGATATAAAAACAAAGCTAAAAATAGATTAAACTTCAATAAACCTACTCAAATACTAAGCAAGATAATAGTCCTAATTACCTAGCATCACTATTACTTTTCCCCCTTTTGACATCATCGAAAAGGCCACTATGTCAAAGAAGGTAGAACATATTCCTAACAAAAATATAAATGTGAGTCTTAGCAAAAACTTGTTCCTAACAAAAGTAAGACTCCTAGTAGCTCAAGCACCAATCTATAGATGCTATGTCTACATTAATGATCTAAGCACACAAAACATTAGTAATAAAAATCCGATGGATGTAATGATATGCATGAAAAAATAGTTAACGATATGGTTTGACAATCTGTCCAATAAGGTTAGTAAGGTTATCATGACGACGGTTTTGGCGGCGATCTTGTGCTTTAAGTTGCCCTTTGCCATGTAACTCAACTACTTTACCTTGAACAAAAATATTACCAATAACGTACAAATTTCTCATTCATGCTTCCTCTTGCTTGTTCCTTCTTAGTATTGTATTGTTCCTGAGGGGCTTGTATATGTGTTCCCCCTTAGAAGATGCTTCCCTTAGATAGATAGGGAACAAGCATTATCCAAAGTGGAACATTCTTCATAATACGTAAGCATTACTTCATAATCGAACACTGCAATCTCCATGGAGCCATTTCAGACAACTTAGAGCACAAGGAATTAGGGGATTGTGTCTAAGTATTTAATCATTTTGGGTAGGATAAGAATAATTGCAAGGGCTGAGTATGTAAAGGAATTTCGGTCATATAGAGCAAGTTTTCGAAAAATTGATGAGCTGATACTATATTACAGCAATGTGCGAGATTTTGCATGCCAAGGCAATATATGCAATATTACTTTAAGTAAAGACAGAAATCTTGTTTCTATAGGCTATAGCTACTGTTATACGTATAACATGATAAGGTAAAGAGAAGATTATATTTTGCCTTTTCCTTCAAGAGTTTCCAAGATCAAAATCACTTTCCAATTTCAATAGGAAAGGGAACTAGAACAATATCTATAAGCTTCCCATATTTCTTTTTTCACTTATTCTCCCTCTATTACTTTTTTTGGCTCTCCTTTTTCCACTCTTTCCTTCTTTTTTTTTTTCAGTCAATATCCACCAGAATTTTCGTTTTTTTTTTATTTTTTTTATTTTTAAATCCGATTTTACTAAAGAATTATCAAAAAAAAATTCAGCTCAAATTGTTTTTGTTCAAAAACGAAAATACTTGCTCATATGGTGAAGTATATAGCCGAAAAGTATAAGGGTAAATAAATAGGCTTGGAATGTTTCATGTGGAGCATGGTTGTGTTTAGGCTCAAATTGCGAAGACTGACTTCTTGGCTTATAATGTGGTCTCAAAATTGTAAGCCAGTCCTCTTGAAAGAAATATTGACAGATGCCCAAATGAATATGCAAATCGGATTATAAAACTAAATGCAATCAGTATTAGACACAGAACTATCAGAATAGCATCGTTAGACATAGCGAGTCCTAGTACAGTGCATACAAATGCAAGAAATTAAATAATTATAAAGATTCAAACTTATACTGATGTAAAGAAACATTCAATAATCTAAAAACATAGTTACTCTAAACTAGTTAATCATTGAGAGATTTGAGTCAATGATACTAGCTAATTAATTCTAATCATGCCTAATTCAAGCCTGATTTTTTCAAATCTTTCTCTATTTAAAGGTTTTGTAAATATATCTGCAAGTTGGTTTTCAGTATTGTAGAACTCTAATTTCACCGAACCTCTCTCAACATAGTCACGCAGAAAATGATGTCTAGTTTCTATATGCTTTGTTCTAGAGTGACTAACAGGATTCTTAGAAATATTGATAGCACTAGTATTATCACACATAAATGGCACACAATCACGTTCAACATGAAAATCACTTAATTGTTGTTTTAACCACAAAGTTTGAGCACAACATGCTGCGGCTACGACATATTCTGCTTCAGCAGTAGATAATGCAACTGTATTCTGTTTCTTAGAAGCCCATGAAATTAAACATGAATCCAAAAATTGTGTCATACCAGAAGTACTTTTTCTATCAACTAAGTAACCCGCATAGTCAGAATCAGAATATCCAATTAAATCAAAACTAGAACATTTGGGATAAAACAAACATAAATCATGCATTCCTTTCAAGTATCTAAATATACGTTTTGCACATTTTAAGTGTGATTCCCTTGGGCAAGATTGAAATCTAGCACAAAGGCATACACTAAACATTATATCCGGACGACTTGCAGTTAAATATAATAAAGATCCAATAATACCTCGATATTCCTTTTCGTCAACCTTTGTTCCTTTGTCATCAAGATCCATTTTTTATGAGGTTGGGAACGGTGTATCATAGGCTTTGGAATCTTCCATCTTGTATTTCTTGAGCAATTCTTCAAATACTTTTGTTGATGTATTTTGATGCCGTCTTTTTCTTGTTTGATTTGCAAACCAAGGAAAAATCTAGTTCACCCATCATACTCATCTCAAATTCACCTTGCATCAAATCACAAAAGTTAAAGCACATTTTCTCATTACACCAAATAAAATATCGTCAACATAAACTTGCACAACTAAAAGATCATTCCCTTCAAATTTCAAGAACGTTTTATCGATCACACCACGTTTAAATCCTTTTTCTAAAAGAAGATTTGAAAGTCTTTCATACCATACTCTCGGAGCTTGTTTTAAACCATAAAGAGCTTTATCAAGTTTAAAAACGTGATCTAGAAATTCCTTGTTCTCAAAACCTGGAGGTTGTTCCACAAAGACTTTTTCTTTCAAGTACTCATTCAAAAAAGCAGTTTTAACATCCATTTGGTACAAGTTAAAGTTTTTGTAAGCAGCAAAGGCAATTAAAGTTCTAATAGCTTCAAGGCGGGCTACTGGTGCAAAGGTCTCATCATAATCAATACCTTCTTGTTTGTTGTAACCTTTGACCACTAGTCTAGCCTTGTTCCTTACAATGTTGCCTTCATCATCTAATTTGTTCATAAAGACCCATTTTGTTCCAATCACTGTATGATCGTTAGGTCTAGGGTCTAAATGCCACACTTTATTTCTTTCAAATTGATTTAACTCATATTGCATTGCAACAATCCAATCGGGTTCTTCCAATGCAGACAAGTAGTCACTAGGTTCCATTAAAGAAATAAATGAATTAAAAGCACAAAAATTACGAATAGAAGAACGTGTCAATACTCCCTTAGAATAATCAGTGATTATATTATCTGTGGGATGTGAACTTCTATGCTTCCAATTTCTTGGAGTTGGTATTGTTCCTTGTTCAACTTGGAGTTGTTCCTCAGTTGGTGTTGAAGCATGATGTTCCTCAATTTCTTGTTGAGGTTCCAAAATATTTTCAGGAACATTACCTTCCTCAATCTCTACATCGGCTTGAGGTCTTACCAAACCAATTTCAAAGTCAACATCCTGCAAAGTCTGCACATTCTTTTCAAAGGCGTCAACTTCATCAAATATAACATGAATACTTTCTTCCATGCACATTGTTCACTTATTGTACACCTTATATGCTTTGCTATGGGATGAATATCCTAGAAACACAGCTTCATCGCTTCTAGGGTCAAACTTACCAAGGTTGTTCTTACCATTATTATGCACATAACATTTAACACCAAAGGTCCTAAAATATGCAATGTTCGGTTTTCACCTTTGAACAACTCATATGGAGTTTTCTTTAATATATGTCTAACCATGGCACGATTCATAATATAACATGCAGTACTAACAGTTTCAGCCCAAAAGTTCCTAGCAAGACCACTAGAAATAATCATTGTTCTAGCCATGTCTTCTAAGGTTCTATTTTTTCTCTCTACAACACCATTTTGTTGAGGTGTCCTGGGGGCTGAGAAATTATGATCTACTCCATGCTCATTAAAAAAATTAATAAATTTAGAATTTTCAAACTCAGTACCATGATCAGATCTAATAAATAATAATTGATGATTAGACTGTTTGTGAACTCTTTTAATAAATATAAGAAACTCATCAAAACAATCTTCTTTTGAAGCAAGAAATAATGTCCATGTAAATCTCGAATAATCATCAACAATAACAAAAACATACTTATTTCCACCTCTACTAGTAATACGCATTGGACCACATAAATCAATATGAATCAATTCTAGAGGTTTAGAAATACTTACCATCTATTCTTCGACTTAAACGAAGATCGAACATGTTTACCTTTTGCGCATGAATCACAGACTCGATCCAATTCAAACTTACAGTTAGGTAGTCCAGTGACTAATTCTTGGGAACGAAGCTTATTCAACAAATTTAAGTTAACATGTCCAAGTCTCTTATGCCACAATAATGAATCGTTCTCATTGACACTCATACAAGTCAAACTATTTTCCGAAATTGCTTGTAAAACAGCCTTGTAAACATTATTGAAACGTTTTCCATGCAATATAGTTTCACCTGTACTT
This sequence comes from Tetragonia tetragonoides, assembly GCA_038025085.1. Lineage (NCBI taxonomy): Eukaryota > Viridiplantae > Streptophyta > Magnoliopsida > Caryophyllales > Aizoaceae > Tetragonia > Tetragonia tetragonoides. The sequence goes on from CM076145.1 coordinate 399,789, forward strand.
TCCTTCACAGCTTTACAAGAACGAGAATTAAATTCAACTTTATTCCCCCTATCACATAATTGGGAGATATTAAGTAAATTATATTTTAAACCATTGACCAAAAATACATTTTCAATAGCATGGGCTTGTGACTTACCAACTTTACCTACACCGACAATTTGGCCTTTCTTGTCGTCTCCAAAAGTCACAGAACCTCCTTCAAAGGCTTGTAGTGAGAGGAAATTATTGATGTCTTCAGTCATATGTCTTGAGCAACCACTATCCAGAAACCATAGGTTGCTACCTCCCACTTTAGCCTGCAATATTAATCAATTTCTGATTTTAGGAACCCAAACTAGTTTGGGTCCTTTTAGGTTAGTGACATTATGCAATGAATCTTTTCTAACCCATACTTGTCTCGCAATGGCATTGTTTCTTTTAAAGGAACGTTTGCGTAAGGAACAATCATAAATATAATGTCCAGTTAATCCACAATGCATGCAAATTCTATGTTCAGGTAGATCAACATATTTGGACTTCTTATACCAAATATTTTTCTTTTATCCTATGCCATTTTTGTTCGAGTTGCTAGTTTGCTTAATTAACATATTAAAATATTTTTGTCCTTTAAACCAATTATCATTATCCTTAGCAATATTCCTAACCTCCTTTTCATACTTATTCAATTTGTTCCTAAGGGTAGAATTTTCCTTTCTTAGAGCGTTGAGTTCCTTCCTAGTAATCTCTAAGTCAGGGGAACAGTCCTTAGCAAAAGTAGAAGGTTGGGATTCTTTAACAAAAGTAGTCTTGAATTTTTGTTTCTGTAATTCAAGGGAACATTTCTTGGCTTGTTCCTCAAATTCTTTAGCCTTGTTGCTTAGGTTTTCTTTTTGTTCCTTTAAGGCCATGTTCTCAAGTTTAAGATCTAAGTTATTCTTTTCAAGAGTAGTCTTAACTAGTTCAAGTTCCTTAAGTTCATGATTTGATTTAACATAGTATTCTTGAGCATCAATCTTAAACATATCAAGAATTTTACATAGCTTATTCTTTGAAAAATCATTCAACTTATCTCTAACTTTAGAGAACGTTACCTCGAGGCTTTCATCTTCATCACTGTCAGATTCAGAGTCTGTTTGTGCCATCATTGCAAAAGTTGCTTCTATAGGGTCACGTTCCTCATCGTCATCTTCATCTTCATCTTCTTCGTTTCCCCATATTGCAACCATAGTCTTTTTGAGTTCCTTTCTTAAAGATGTCTTCTTCTCCTTCTTCTCGATTTTCCATAGTGGACAATCCTTAATCCAATGTCTTGGCTTTCTGCATTTATGACAATTTCCATCAGTAGAAACTTGTTTGTTACTAGAAGAAGGATTCTTACCTTTCGTGTAGTTTTTCTTAGAATTTTTGTTCCTGAAAAACTTTTTGAATTTTCGAGCAAATACTGCGAGTTCCTCCACATCTAGATCGGAATCACTATCATCATCATCTTTGGCTTTAAGAGCTAGTCCTTTCTTCTTTGATGATTGATCGGAACGTTGGTCAAGTGACATCTCATGTGTAAGTAACGACCCCATCAACTGTTCTAAGGAATATGTCGATAGATCCTTTGGTTCTTGAATTGCTGTCACTTTAATATCCCATCTAGGTGAAAGACTTCTTAACACCTTTCTGATTTGGTCCTCTATATTGTATGCTCTACCAAGTGCAGTTAGTTCATTAATAATAGTAGTAAAGCGAGTAAACATGTCTTTAATTGATTCACCATCTACCATAGCAAAAGCTTCATATTTTTGAACAAGTAAATCAATTTTATATTGTTTAACTTGGCTCGTTCCTTCGTGAGCAATATTAAGAGTATCCCAAATTTGTTTAGCAGTAGTACAAGCAGAAATTCTATTGAACTCATTTGGTCTTAAGGCACAATGCAATAGACGCATAGCTTTAGCATTTTTCTCTACTTTTATGATATCTTGTTCAGACCATTCTTTTTCAAGTTTTAAACTTACCTTACCTTCTGCTTCAGTTTTGGTGATAGCAAATGGTCCATCTCTTGTAACTTGCCATACCTGTTAATCTTCGGATATGAGATAGATTTGCATTTTGTTTTTCCACCAACTAAAGTTCTCACCATCAAAGTAAGGTGGCCTGACAGTAGATTGACCTTTCCGGATGTGTTGTGGTACCGTGTCCATGATCGACATCTCTCCAAGCGTTAACCTGTTCTTAAGAGAAACTCGCTTTGATACCAATTGTTAGTAGCACGGTAGAACACAAGAGGGGGGGGTGAATTGTGTTCTTAAACTTTTTGCGGAATTTAAACTATTTAGAACACTTGTTGTACTTTTTGGATTGTTACTAACTTTAAGGAACGTTGACTTAAGGAACGTTTACTGAAAAAAGGAATAACGTTAGTTAAAGCTAATAAACAAATAGAAGCAATAATGAAAGCACTCACGATTTTACGTGGAAAACCCTTTGAAACTACAAATGATGAAAAACCACGGCCCGAAGGACTTTCAATGACTACTTCTTCTCATTAATCAGTAGTACAACTCGATCAAACCGACTCTGGTTCAACCCAACTCACTCCAACCCAATTACTCTGATTGAAGTCACGAACTCGAACCCAATTACTCTGATTCAAGCCAAACGAACTTAGACCCAATTACTCTGATCTAAGCCTAACCCCTTGGACACTAATCCAAGCTATCCTTAACTCTAAGGAATATTGTTTACCTCTCAACCTCTCAAAAGCGTAAGGTACAATTTAGTTCTATAGCTCTCTTAGAAGTTGTTAATATGATCCTTTAATTACTTAGGCAAACTTTAGTGTTCTCTCAAAATAATTCTCTTTAAAAATATGAACACTTAGGGGTTATAAAATTACTCGCTTAAAATGATAGATAGCTCCCCTTTATATAGGCAAATAGGTTTCCCGAAAATAAAACTGAAATTCGGATTTTTAATTCACCTAAAAATAATATCTTTGTAAATAATACTTTTTGAGCTCAAAGATATCAAAAATAAATATCCCAAAATATATATATCAAACCGGTAGGATTTTCAACACAATATTGACCAAATAATATCTTTTCTAACAAGATAATATATTACCAAATAATAGTCAAATTTCCACTAGGAAAGTGTCTAATATTTTCGGTCACTATGTAGCATATAATAAAATCTGAATATTTCCAAAATAAAATCCTCCCATATGTGAGAGATATCTTTATAAAAGACCAATATATTCTCAAGTAAAAATATTATCTAGTAAATATAATATTTTTACCAAAATAATAATCCTTTAGGGAATACTAAATGTACGTGTAAACTGTAGTCTCCCAATAGGTAACGTCTCACCTAAGGAATACTCTATTGTCACGTTTCTCAATATAAGAACGTTTCTCTCAAATCATTTATTTAGTTTGCCCAACTAATTAAGTAATCAAATTAACTTCGTCTTTAAGAACTTTAACAAATGAGCTCTAATAAGTATAACCATTAAAATGTAGAGCTTCATAAGTCTTCAAACTTGATTGTCATCTCCATTGTTGTGTAGCAACTTCATGCTTCAACCTATCAATATGAACTAATCTACAAGCTTGCATAAACACATTAGTAACTTCAATATATTAAACCAATAGTTCAACTAACATGTATTATATTTCATTAAACTTAATTTAGTTTGTCATCATCAAAATAATCATGGTGCAACAAATTCCCCTTTTTGATGATGGCAAATCTATAGTAACATTGTATTAAGAAATAAATGTTAGTGATGCAATTTATATGTCATAGAAAGATAATTAAACATAACAATTATGAGGACATATAAACGTTTATCAATAGAAACAAATAACAGTAACTTTGTATAGTAATCAACACAATTATGTTTCTTCTTCCCCCTTAATCAAGGCACACGTCACTTTGTTTTTTGTTTCCAAAACTTATGTCCGTCTTTTGCCTTTCTGTCTTTTTTCCTGTTTTGTTTTTTTTTCTTTCTCTTTTTGTTTCTTCTTGCACAACAAGTCCAGTAACATTAGCACAATAAGAAGAAGAAAAATATAGAGAGAGACACTAGACAGTTTAAACATAAACGAAAAATTTAAGTTCTCCTTTAACAAGATAATATAATATAATATATGCTTCTTTAATAATTGCAATTACATCCACCATCGAATAAATATAAAAATAAAGCTAAAAATAGATTAAACTTAAATAAACCTACTCAAATGCTAAGCAAGACAATAGTCCTAATTATCTAGCATCACTATTACTTTTCCCCCTTTTGACATCATCGAAAAGGCCACTATGTCAAAGAAGGTAGAACATATTCCTAATCAAAACAATCATGGTTCAACATAGTATCAATGTGTTATTGCATTATGAAAGACTTCTAATGAGTGGGGTTACTATTGGAATACTTAATTTGATGCATATGTTGTATGGTAAGCAAGCTTACCCAGAGCAAGGTTACTATCTTGAGCTTAGTTGATCTCATATCTCATGGTTTGTGCTTGCTTTTCATAACCTGTAAAACAGGCTAAATAGAGCACTAGAATGAGTGAAACACTTTACTATATTAAAAGGGAAGAAAAGTTTATGAAGGAATGATAATTGGCAATTACACTATTAATGACTGAAGATCCTGATCAGAGACTTGGAGCTAGAGGCGCATCAGAGGTGATAATCCATTTTCTGTAGATTTTGAATATCAACCATTTCAATTGCCTGTGGAGACCTTTGATAGAACTAAATTTCCAATCAGGTGAAGGCACATCCTTTTTTCAGAGACATTAATTGGGACACACTGGCTAGGAAGAAGGTGCAACTATTATGCTTATCTTCTACTGCTTTCCTGTCTCTAAAGTGCTTATCTATCCAATGACAATATGACATTACTCAATCTGACCCCACGTAAGATTACATGCAGAATTTGTTCCTGCTTCAGAGAGTGCTTATGATACCTGTTACTTTACTAGTGAATTCGAGGACATTAGTGATGATGGTACTGCTAGCTAGTGGCAACAGTGGCTGTCTAAGCAATAAACAAGATAAGTTGGTATGACTTGTTTAACTATCGATGTGTGTGTGCATTTCCTTTCCTAATTCTCTACTTTCAATGTCAACAATTACTGATGCGTATGAGGTGGTGATTGTGATCAGGAAGATGAATGCAATGGACTGGCGGAGATTGAATCTGGGGTTAATTACGCCTTCTGTAATTTCTCATTTAAGGTATTTGTCCTCTTGAATTGGGGTCAACCTTCCTTTTTCAATTCTTTGAGATAAGTGCTCTTTCTTTACTGTTTGGCTTCAGCATTCAGTAGTCCAGGGGAAAAAGAGAGGCATGCTAAATCCCTCTCCCCCAAGGGCAATGCACACATTTCTTGTCATAAATTATGGTGTTTCCTGTGGTCTTAGAAAACAACTTCCTTTGGGTGGGTCACGAGAATGGAGTCTGATGTTTGAAATAAATTGGTTTACAAAAAGGATACCATCAGTCTAAGTTGCCAGCCTACCGTAAGGCATAACTTTGTCCGATAACGTTTAGACGTTCTCTGATCTGGTGCAGTGGAAATACTGGTCAAGTATATTTACTGAAATTTATTTGGGGTTGACTTTTGGGTTGTGGCAAAATAAGGCTGGGCCAGTTTTTGTTGGACTGTTTCAAGTGCTGGTCAAGTATATTTAGTGAAATTTAAAGAGGGGACTTATTCTATTGCTCTATGTTGGGCTTCACTTTAGGTGCTAAGTTGGTAACTTTTTTGAGATAAAAGAAAATTGTATTAATAAGTCTGCCAAAACAGTAGCAGAGGAGAAGTTGTCCTCCTTAAGACATTGCAACAGATTTTGCCGATTTCTCTATAGAATAATTCTTAAAAGCGCCCTACGCCTATAGCCCACTTAGAAGCTAAATAAGTTACTTTATCCCACAAGATCTCTGGAGAAAATTCTTGCATTCCTCTCTAACCAACAACACCAGAGAATAGCATTACGCCACAAAATCTTCATCTCCTTATCCCTCCCAAACACGAATAAGTGCACCTGCAACTCCTCCAACACAGTCGTAAGAAACACCCATTGCTCCCCCACAATGCCAAACAACTTACCCCATAAAACACGAGCCATATCACAGTGAAGGAAATGTGAACAAGTCTCACTACTTGCACGACACAGCACACACATATCAGCTGAGATAGCCAACCTCAGTCGCCTTTTCTGGAGCATATCATTAGTATTGATTCTCCCCAACGCTGTCGTCCAAACAAACGCTCTTACCTTCAAAAAAAACCTTTGTCTTCCACAATAGGGTAGCGATAGGAAAAGGGGCAAAAGGGGCACACTGTGGAGACGAACCCAAGCAAGCCAAAAACGATTTTGAAAAAAATTCCCCCGTAGCATCTCCTTTCCACACTCTTGCATCATCATTGCTAGAAGGACAAACACTATCCAGCAATCCGAGCAAAATAATTTGGTAACTTTTACTTCATCTATTAGGGTTGTTCAAAGGGTGCATTGGTATCCTTAATATATGGGAATGATTTTAGATTGTTAGGTAACAGGTATATGGAGTTGTTTGTTTTGTTCTTTCTCCGAGAATGTTCAGGTGTGTTTTAGTATTGTCAGGTTTACTATGTTTGTTATATAAGAGACTAGACTCAAGAGGGGGTGAATTGAGGCTAGGCGATTTTTGGACTTCTTTGATCTTAAACTCACAAGTAATTGACTTGCGAGTTCTTTGGTGTTTCCCTGTGTTAAGAAGATAAATTGGACACACAGATTTTTACGTGGAACCCATCTACGGCTCAATCTAGATGTAAAACCACGACCCTGGGGGATTTTCAAAGCGAACTCCACTAAGAGCCAAATAAACCAAACTCGGTCACAAGGATAATCCCTAAACTACCCTTGAGCCTAACTTGAACTCCTAACCCCAAGTCCAAGTAACCCCAACCTCTAACTATAGAGATTGCTAATCAAATCGAGTGGACAAAAGTGTTTACCAAAGAGAGCTTCACAAAGGCAGAATTGGTACAATAAAATCTAGGAAGTTTCTTGCGAACTAGACTCGGAACGGATAAAGGAACTATTGGGGAACTCGTGAATAAACGTTTTAGTGAGCCAACATAAATCTCTCAGGAAAAGCTTGTTCTCTCAAAATGAACTTTGTCACTCAAAAAGCATACTCTCCAACTTAGTAAGTCTGGTCTATTTATAGAGTAATTGCCAAACCCTAAAATAGTAGTTTGTGAAAGATAGGGAAGGAGTTTTAGTCAAAGCAAACTCTATCACTCTAACCAACTAAAGAGCTGACCAGTTGAGAGTTCTTATTCATAAAACCGACGGAAGAAATAGTCAAGGTGCATTCTGTTAGAGTGGGATAGAGTTCAAGTCTAACTAGGTAACTCACATGAAGTGAATCACTTACCTAGTCAAATCTTATCCCAACTAAAATCAGTTTTATCAAAAACGTTTTACTGAAAAATGATTTTTGAATAAACCACGTTTTATCTAAAATATTTTCCAGAATTAATAAAACATTTATTTACTGAAAATGGTTTTCAAATTAATGCATGTTTATCAAAAACATTTTCAGGAAATAATAAAACTCATTTTAGTAATCTTCATCGAGATGTTGGCTCACACATTTTGTCTATAAATTCTCTGTCATTTCCTTAAACACTTATCAAAGATCTACATAGCAAGTAACCTCTTAACATGAAGACTAATAACAAACGTGATGAAAACTTCTTCTTTTCCATCTTCATGCACCAGCATTGTCATTCTCCTTATAACAGCAACATTTCATCTTCACGCAAAAACAATGCCATTCTTCATATAACAACAACGCTCCTCTTTATGCAACAACAATATTAGGTTCTTAGATGATCAGCCTCACAACGAACCTTCTTAATAAATTGGCATCCTGTATCAATGCTAAACCAAATAGATTAGCTAGATAAGCGTCCATTGTTTGACATCATCAAAATCATCATAATGCAACAATGTTCCTTGTTCTTTGTCGGATGTTTGTTGTTGGTGTCTAGGATTTCTTTGGATAGGGTGCTCTTTTGTCACATGGGCGTATGTTTTTCCTTTTCGGGTGTTTTGTCTTCTTGACTCCAATTAGTGTGGGTGTGTTAAGGTTTTGGTTTAGGGGTGTTTAAACCAGTTAGCTGTTTTGGTGACGTTGGTTTCTTGTAGCATGCTTGCCTTGCTTTTTATTATTCAATAAATCTCTAATTACAAAAAAAAAAAAAAAAAAAGAACATTGGTTGTGTTCCTGTATAATTTGAAAATTGCAATTACTAGCTAGGGCAATGTTGCGTGCTTCAAAACCTCCCCAGACCCTGTCCTCTGCAGCACACTTCCTATGGTGGAGGTGTTGTGTGTTCCTGCCCAACAGTTTTTGTTGAATTATGCTCCAAAATTAATTAAAATAAATTATTAATGAAAAATATTTAGTGGCAATAGCTATTTCCTAAATATTAGGGGTAATGAGGTTAGTGGAGATAAATGGTTAGTGGTTGTAGTGAGCATGTACCCATGTCAAGTTTGCCTACATAAGTAGATATTGCAGTCATTTGTTAATTGGAATGGAGATCAATAAATTAAGTTTATGAAGTTGCATATATTATTATCTCCATTTTCCCAACAGTTTTGGTGATGAATTTCTTGTTGGTGACACTAATACTTTTAAATTTTAATGCCTTGTGTCGATTCATATGGTTGCTAACTGCCCTTCTTGTTTTCTTGACTGTCGGCTATGTTCTTCAGAATACATCTCAGCTTGCATCACTTAACTACGATTTACTTACGAAAGGTTTGAAGGATGATGTACCTCCCAACTCAAATGTTGAACAACCAATTGCTTCCCATTAGTGTTTGGGCAAAGAGGAGTGCCCAGCCATTTCCCTATCTGTGCAACCCGTGCATGTATGATCTTCTCATCTCATGGACTTTTGTTATTCCCGTAATCTCATGTACTCTGCATAACTAATGGACAAGTTTTTATGCATGCTTGTGCTGTTGTGCAGAAACAAAAGCCGCTCTAGCGCAATGTGGAGTGACCTCTATGAGAACTACTTCGCATAATGGGTTGCCAATTTAGTAATAAGATTTTGGTCCAGTTTGGGGTTTGTTAAATGTGTTGGAAATCTATACTAAACGTGGATATTATTAGGGCCTGTTTGTTTTGGGTGTAAGAGAATGAAATGGAATCAAGTGGTGTTATAAAACTTAAAAAAGGTGTTTGGTTGGGTAATTTTAAATCAGTAACCTCATACCTCTGGAATCAAGTTCCCCCCCTAAACTCCACCACTTGATTCCCGTCCTCCACCCCCGATTTCAAGTTCTGATATCCAAGGTATCAATTATCTTCTTCTTTTTTATTTTCTTTTTATGTTCCCTTCCTCTAATTAAAACACAATCTCTTCTTCTACCATCCCCTTTCCCCACCCACGCACCCCTTCACTGCCATGGCTGCACATGAACTACACCATTCCACACCCACCTTCCCACCAAAACCACTACTTGCTTCCACCATCGCATCAACTTCCACCCACCACCATTAATATCGCAACCAAAAGAGGAAGAGAGAGAAAACGTCGTCGACTGCCCAATTTTTGACAACAGATCAGTACAACTTATATGCCTAAAAATTAGAGGCGGCGACTATAATTCGAGGGTCAACTGGGATAGTTTGGAGAGAGAAGGAGAGGGGGCATAGATAAAAAGGCTATGTCCAGGTGCTTGGGTTGCATAAGAGGAAGAGCCATGGCTGGACTAGGAGAGAGAAAGTTGTGGGCTTTGAGTATTGCGTAAAGAATTGATCGGGAAATTGAAATGGAGATTTGTTTTGCTTTATTTTGTTACTCATATTTCTTAAATTACATTATTTGCTTATTTATGTTTGAAAATAAAATAAATAAAAAATTGATTTGATTCCATAACTATGGTGAACCAAACAGTAGGAACGGATATAGAATCCATTCATATAGTGAACCAAATATATGATATCAAGTATGAAGTTCTCATTCCATTCCTCTAGGTATCGAGTTTGATACCGATTCCATTCCAGTTCGTTGAAACAAACGACCCCTTAGAGTCGTGATTAGAGATCATTGTCCTTAAGGTAATATTAGCCCCCATTATTAACCTAATTGGAGTTGAGTTACGGCTAATTCACCCCAGGATTACTCTAATTACGAAATTCTATAGACAGCATTATTATGAATTTCCCTATAAATATTGCCATGGTTGAAGGAGGAGGAAAGTTAGGATAATCTGAATCAGTGCCTCAATCTCTTATTTATAGGCAAAATATGGGGCGGTTACCAATAGTTATAAAACTGTCATTAAGGATAATTACGGATTTTATTTGATTAAAATAATTAAATAAATATAACCACAAAAATAAAACATTAAGGCATGTTAATCGACATTCGTGCAAAGTGCTAAGTGCTTTTAAATATAAATAATATACTAGTTACGGTTCGGGTGTTTTTAACAACTAAAATATTTTTATTGGTACAAATTTGCAACAAATTTTTCGCATATGTCACATGTTGCTACGAAGTTCCTAATCTATGTATCTCTCCCTTTCTATACTCAAATCAAATTTTTTTTGCTTTCCTGGTACGTCCCGTGTGATGCACGTTTTTATCAAATATATTTGGTTTCATATAAAATGAAACTTTTTTATTGAATTATTAATGCAATAGTATATTAGATACATCCCTAATAGACATATAGGTGAAGTGAATTTTTATTGGATTTTGTGACATTAAAATAAGAATTAAATAGTATAAAGGAAGATACATGCATCTAGGGTATTTGATGACATGTCAAATTTTGCTTATGTGTCGAAGCCTACGTGTCAATCTAGCATGGGTGAATTAAATAGTACACACTTAGTACATATGCATAGTTCCCTCCATAATTTCAATTCGAACTATGAAAGTACACTACATCTTATAGAGTGACCAACTTTCTATTTCCCCACCAATGTGGGACTTTTCCATTCTCCAACTTCTCTTTGTTTATAAAGACTAACTCTAACAATCCCCCACTTAATCTTTGAAAACAATTATCCATAGATTATGCATAGATAAAGGTATCTTTCGATTTGAACATTTAGTGTAAAACTCTTCAAATAGTCTAACGGAATCAGTGGCGGCTCGCAGCATTTGAGCCATGATTCCTAATCTCAGAAAAGGAAGAATAACACACATAAAACTGTTATATTTATGTTCATAAATAATTTAGCACTATTATAGCCATGTGCTCATCCTGGTTTCATGGACAACTATAAAATATAACTTAAACTTTTGTTAGGAGCGGCAACACTCCTTCTGTCCATATAGGTGAAGTTTCCTTTAATCCAACATAAAGGAATTCTTCATTAAGAGTCTAAAAAACTCACCCTCAAACAATTACTCACTAGTTTGAAACTAGTGTTCAAGTTGGTTATCAAACAACTTGTTTTTACCACATTGAACCTTTCGACTATAAATTAATCTAGATAGAGGTTCGGTTCCCGTTGTTGCCAACTATATTAAATGGGTTTGTCCCTAGTATTTTCAAAGATTATGTCTTTTGGAAGTCCTTTAGTAAACGGATCCACCAAATTGTTACAAGATCTTACATATGTGATAGTTATTATCCCGTCGGATATTAATTGTCTCACCACGCATGCCTTAGACTAATATGTCTAGATTTTCCATCATAAATCTTATTATAAGCTCTAGACAATGTAGCCTCATCACTATCGTAATGCAAAGAAATGGCTGGCATCGGTTGTGGCCACAACTTTATATCTAACAACATATTTTTTAGCCATTCTCCTTCTTTGCATGCGTCTGCCAAGGCCAAAAATTCAGCCTCCATGGTGGAATGTGTAATACATGTTTGTTTCTTTGAAGCCCAAGAAAGCGCTCCACCCCCAAGTGTAAAAATCCATCCACTAGTGAATTTATTATCACTTGCACTAGTAATCCAACTAGCATCCGAGTATCCCTCTAGAACCGCTGGAAAGAAATAAAACAAGATTTTTGGTTCTCTTTAAATGTCCAAAAATCCTCCCTATTGCTTTCCAGTGATCTTCGCTAGGATTGCTCGTAAATTTCGAAAGTTTGCAAACCGCAAACGCAATATCAGGTCTAATAGAATGTGTAGCATACATTAAACTACCTATTGCACTTGCATATTCAATTTGAGCCACTGCTCTTCCTGTATTTTTACTAAGTTTACAAGATGTCTCATATGGGGTATTAGCTTCTTTAATATTCAAATGCTGAAATTTAATTAGCATTTTTTCAATATAATGTGACTAATCCAAAGCATAACCCCACTATGTTTAATCACCTTTATGCCTAAGATAGTATCAACTTCATTTAGATCTTTCATCTTAAAACATGAAGTTAGATACTTCTTAGTCTCATTAATATTATTCATGTTAGTATCAATGATTAACATATCATCAACATAAAGACATATAATAACACCATAATCATTTGTAAACTTAGAATAAGTACATCTATCCGCTGAATTATGAGTGAAACCATTAGAAAGCACCGCATTGTCAAATTTCTCATGCCATTGTCTCGGTGCTTGTTTCAACCCATATAAAGATTTCTTTAATTTATAAACTTTCTCTTCATGATCAGGCAAAACAAACCCTTCAGGTTGTTTCATGTACACCTCTTCATCCAAATCACCATTCAAAAAAGTTGTCTTAACATCCATTTGGTGCACCGGTAGATTATAAATCGATGTCAACGTCAATAGCACTCTAATGGATGTAATTCGAGCCACTGGTGCATATGTATCAAAGTAATCTATTCCCTTCCTTTTGGCCAAATCCTTGTATAACCAATCTAGCTTTAAAAGTTTGGATGAATCCATACGTGTTGTATTTCGTTCTAAATACCCATTTATAGCCTATGGCCTTTGATCCAGGAGGCAAATCTGATATTTTCCAAGTATTATTAGATACTAGAGAATCCATTTTATCATTAATAGCCTCCTTCCAAAATACTGCATTTCTAGATGTCACAGCCTCTAGAAATGTTTTAGGGTCATCTTGCACATTAAACGCAATGGGAATTTTATTGACCACGTTTTCCCTATCACCTTCCACAAGGAAGACAATAGCTTGTGAATCAATAAAATCTGGACCCAAATCTTTTTCCTTTCTATCCCTTTGGCTTCTTCTAGGTTCTCTAGAAGTTTCAAAAATTACCCTTCTATTGCTAGAATTCGAATTTGGAGTAGGAATACTATGGGATGCATAATTATCAATATTTGTGGAATCATTTCGAAACTTTATTTTCAAAAAATTCGACATCTCTAGATTCTACAATTACATTTTAGTCCAAATCCAGGAGACGATATGCTTTTGAATTTTCTGCATAACCCACAAAGACACTTTTCAATGCTTTTGGTCCTAATTTCGTCATCTTAGATGGAGGGACTTTATAATAGGTTAAACCACCCCCACACCTTAAAATAACTTATATTAGGTTTCCTTCCTTTCCAAATTTCATAAGGTGATACCTTAATTTTATTAGAAGGAATTCTATTACTTACATGATATGCTGTGAGCAAAGCTTCACCCCATAAATTATAAGGTAAATTGGCATTAACTATCATTAAATTAAGCATGTCTTGTAATACACCATTTTTCCTTTCAGTCACCCCATTGTGTTGAGGTGTATATGGTGCGGTTCTTTGGTGTATCATTATGTGAGTTTCACAAAAAGAATCAAATTATGTGGGAAAATATTCACCACCTCTATAACCATACAAAATTTGTATTTTCTTACCCTTATGTGTCTCAACTTCAGCCTTATAATTTTTAATCATATTAAAAGCCTTGTCCTTTGTTTTTAACAAATAAACATAGGTATATCTAGAACAATCGTCAATGAATGTAATAAAATACTTATTTCCGCCTCTTGTCAATTGGACATTTAATTCACATAAGTCTGAATGAACAAGTTCAAATAATTCAGAATTTTTTTCAATTTTTGAAAAAGGCTTTAGTTTCATTTTCGCTTGTATACAAATTTCGCATTTATTTTTATGCTCATTACTATAGGAACTGATACCATCCTTTAACATAGATTTCATTGTCCTATAGTTAATGTGTCCCAAATGATTATACCATAAATTGAAAGAATAACATTCAATATTAAAATTTGAATAAAAGGCATGCTCAACAAAATAAGCAGAACTTTCAACTTTATTGATACTTAGTTTGAACATTCCATCACAGGCATAACCCTTCCCAACAAACACACCAGCCTTAGATAGAATCACTTTGTCGGATTCTATCACAACTTTAATCCCTTTCTTACATAACATAAAACCAGAAACTAAATTCTTCCTAACACTAGGAACGTGAAGTACATTAGTCAGAATCATGTTCTTTCCAAAAGTAAATTGAATTTCTACAGATCCTACACCATGGACCTTAGAGGTATGGTTATCACCCATTAGAACTTCGTCTTCAGATTCTGAGTAATCTTTGAACATCGACTTGTTGTTGCAGACATGTGTGGTTGCACCAGAATCATACCACCAGTCATTATTGACCGTGGTATTTGCCATATGCAATTTCTGAATCATCCCAATGTTCAATTCAGAAATCATGGCAACGATCTCATTGTTGTCAACCTGTTCAACCACATTAGCCTTCTTGTTGTCATTGTTGTTGTTCTGGTTCTGTTGCTTCTTCTTGAGATTCTTACAGAATCGTTTGATATGACCTTTCTCATTACAGCCAAACAACCAACTTCTGGCAAGGGCTTTTTATCCTTCTTGTTTTGGGAATTATTCGAATTGGCCTTCATTTTCTTGCCTCTATTCTTTTGAAAATTATTATCATCAACATGATTAACCTTGGAAGCAGATCCAATGTTCAGATTCTTCTTACGGATTCGAGCTTCCTCTTCAATCCATAAGTGTTTCTGAATCTGTTCCAAATTCATATTCTCAGAAGTATGCAACAGATTATTCCTGTACTTTTGCCACGATGGAGGTACCTTTGCAATTACCCCCCCTTCAATTTCTCAGGAATTTCAATTTTTAGATCCTTAAGTTTAGAGACAAGAATTAGTCATTCATTAACTTGGTCCAAAATTGAAACATTATTAGACGTAGTGAATTCAAAGAAATTAAAAGTGACAAACTTATATACCCCTTGCTTTTCTACGGTGTATTTGATCTCTAGTGATTTCCAAATTTCCTTCGCAGTTGGTTTGGACGAACAAAGATCATACAGGCGATCAGTGAGACCATTCATAATGTGGCCTCGGCACAACATCTCGTCTTTTTCACGCTTCCTCATTTTTGCCTTGATAAGTTCAGTGTCATCTTCACTTACCTCTAGAATGGGTGCCAGAAAGAGTCCAGAATATAGAATAACTTCAAAGCAGTCAGAAGGAACTTCATCTTTTCCCTCCAATGAGTGTAGTTCGTACCATCCAAACCATCAAGTTTTGCAGTTTCATGACCGAAAAACCTTAAACGTACCACTAACAGATGATTCTATAATATTACCTTAAGATTGTTAGAAATCTATACTAAACGGGGATATTATTAGAGTCGTGATTAAGGATCACTATCCTTAAGGTAATATTAGCCTCCACTATTAGCCTAGTTGCTGTAGGGTTAGGCTAATTCACCCCCAGGATTACTCTAATTACGAAATGCTATAGACATCATTACTATGAATTTCCCTATGAATATTGTCATGGTTGAAGAAGGAGGAAAGTTGGGATAATCTGAACCAGTGCCTTAATCCCCTATTTATAGGCAAAATATGGGGCGATCACCAACAGTTATAAAACTATCATTAAGGATAATTACGGATTTCATTTAATTAAAATAGTTAAATAAACATAACCGCAAAAATAAAACATTAAGGCATGTTAATCGACATTCGTGCAAAATGCTAAGTACTTTTAAATATAATTAATATATTACACTTAGTACATATGTATAGATCCCTCCATAATTTCAATTCAAACTATGAAAGTACACTACACCTTATAAAGTGACCAACTTTCTCTTTCCCCACCAATGTGGGACTTTTCCATCATCCAACTTCTCTTTGTTTGTAAAGGCTAACTCTAACAAAATGTAATTGATGGTAATGATCATTTTGGTGCGTCTTTCAGTCAGCCCTTCTTGTACTAATTCATTTCGGATAGCAATGAGAACCACATCCCTATTTCTTCCCACTTATGCTAGTGTGTTCTCTATATATTTGTTTTTTAATTGTTGGAAAACTAATTATGCCTATGATGAAAAAAGACAAACAAGGCACTATGTAACTACATCATGGAAGTTATAACTATAATCCGACATTATATATATGTCTTGATGTCAAGTACTTCGTTACTTTCTTCTCCACCAAAGTGATATTTAACCATGAGAAAATGGATGAAACACTTGGGTTTGTGACTTTTGATTTTATTTGTAGTAATTGAAATCCCGACCAACGCATTAATTAGTACGTGATTCAAGCACAATTCCCTAGTTAATTAAAATTGACATCTGCAAGCAATTGAAAGGAAATTGACATCTAGATATGTGTTTTTGCTCAATAATGGTATTATACTGTATATTGGAGTAGCAAGAAGCAAGCTTGTGTACCATTGTACACAATGAAAGCTGAATACATAGCGTGCTCCATAACAGTGTAGGAAGCTGTTTGGTCAACGGTGGCGGATCTAGAATTCTAGGTAGGGTATGCACAATTAAGTAATCAAATATAAAACCAAATTACAAAAATAAGTCAAATTTTGATATAAAATTGATTTTATACCAAATTTGGAATACAATCCCCCAAAAAAAAAAACAAAATTAACATCATAGAAGATAATATATATATAAGACAAAAAAGAATTTACACGAATAGTGGAAAAGAAAAAAAGAAAAAAAGAAAAAAAGAAAGAGGCAAGAACCGGCGCCGTTTGCCATTTCTGTGGGTCGTCTGAGTCTCTGTGTGGCGTCTTTAAGTCTTATCCGGCCATTGTTGCTCACCCTCTTTGCCTCTCTATTTCCCGGCTTGAAGCTCCGAATCATAATATAATATATTAATTTAAAAGGTAAAGCCTTTCTTAAAGGTCTGCTTAATTTCCATCTCTCCATTTATTTATCATTTCTTTGTTAAGCTTAAGTAATAGCTATCCCCATAATTGCATCCAATGAACTTTTATATGAAATTCCATAATTGAAATTTGATATTCTAGTAGTATTTCCTTGCTTGTTATATTGCAGTAGTTTGATAATTTTTCCAGTTGATGATTGGAGATGATGATTCCACCACCTTCACACCCTACTTATGATTTGAAGGCTGTCATCAAGCTTGCCCTTGCTGAAGATTCTGCTGGACAAGGTCATTTTCTCTCTCCTCTCTCTTATCTAGCTGCACTTTCTGCTATTTTAATTTTTTTTTGTGTCCCTTCTCATTTTCCCACTTGTTTTCTTTCGAACTATTGTGATTACTATCCATGTTTTGCTGGTATTTTATTAATGGGTCTTCATGAATTCAGACCCTTCTTCATTTTAGGAAGAAAGCCCTCTTTTTTTTTGGGAAGTTTTGTAATTGAATTGGATACAGTACACCTCTTTTAAAAGGTCATTGGGTAATGCATTTTGTGGTTGAAAATTGATTACTTCAGAGCATACTAGTTTACAGGTTGGTGTGCAGACATTCATACAAGGAAGTTGCTTAGTTTTGAATCCGTAAATAATGACCCTGGTAGGCTGTTTCTAAGCTGGAATGTGGTACAAGGGTGGATACTGGTTAGAGGGCTATTTGGGTTATTGTAGTATTGTCTGTGAAGGTCTCCTGCCCTCTCTGATTGGGTTCCTTCTTTGTGAAGGTATTGCCTTTAGGGCTCTTCAGAAGCGGAACTAAATTCTGAAGATGCTTGGAAGAAATACATGACATAATAAGAAGATGATGTTAGAATGGTCAGAGTTGCAGGTGGTCATGTGTTAAATGACCCATAGTTTAAGGAAAGGAAATGACCCATAGTTTTGAAAATGAAAAAAAAAAAAAAAAGTTTTCGTGGGTCTTTCGGAAACAGTCTCTCTTCTAGGCGACTAGTTAGGGGTAAGACTGCGTACATCTGGACCTCCCCAGACCCCGCCCTAGGCGGGATACTTACTGGGTTGTTGTTGTTGTTGTTGTTGTTGTAGTTTAAGGAAAGGAAATGACTTCTAGGTCGTAATGCTTTCATGGTTGCTTTTTGAATATTTGATAGGGAAGGTCAAAAGTTATGTTCCGGTGTACTCAAATTTTGTTAAGATTAGAAGACTCTATATGAAAGGAAGAGATGCTAGAGACAGTTGTGGCTGATGAGGTTTGAAGTCGATAGGTTTAGGGTCTTGTGACTTAAAAGTAGTAACTATACTAGACGGGATTCTCCATTACACGCTAGTGGTAAGAATTATGAAGTTCGAGCATGGCCTCAATTCCAGCAACTTTTCTCTGAGATGTAGGGGATGTGACATCTATGGCCACAATTCCAGCAGATATGGAAGTGGAAGCCCGCTTTTTGGGAAAAGAGGATGGAATTGTTGCAGGAATTGCCCTTGCAGAAATGATTTTCCATGAGGTGGATCCTTCCCTCAAGGTAGTGATGCTTCACATATGTTACTTTGAGTCATGCTGTAATAATGTGCTAATTTCATACCTCAATAGGCGCAAATTTTGTTATCAGGTGGAGTGGACTCAGAAGGATGGTGATCATGTTCATAAAGGACTGAAGTTGGGGAAAGTGTATGGTAATGTATTGATCAAAAGTCTTTTCCGTTCATAGAAAGTCCAGATTGTTTTTGTCAAACTAAGTGTGGTCTTTGCTTCTTGTGTAGGAAGGGCACATAGTATAGTAGTTGCTGAAAGGGTGGTTCTGAATTTTATGCAAAGGATGAGTGGAATCGCAACTCTCACCAAGGTATATGGATGCTTATAATTGTGGAAATAATTCTCATTGCTGGAGTTGGTGAATAGCTATTTGTAAATTTGACCTTGTTATATTATGCTTATCATTGTTTCATTGTTGGTGTTGCACATGAATCGAAGATCATTTGATCTTGCTGATAATCGGCTTGTTTTTACAGTTTGTTTCATGCTGAGATGGAGCTTTGTTGTGAACATGACTGACTTACTTTTTCTTTGATGCTTGTCGAGCTCAACCTGGTGCACCAATAATTTAAATGTGTTTGTCATTTATCCTGATTGCTTGATGTGTACTTCTGATTCAATATCTACATCTTATAACTTGATGAAACTGAAAGTTAGGTTCCATACATTGGCATGCAAAATATGCTACTAGATGTTCTATTTATCATTAAGCCGTTGGATAAGCCTTTTTGATAAAATATTTAGTTGAAATCCTCACAAGCGAAGTCTAGTGAAGGCTTGTTAATAAAATATAAGGAAGTGGATTGGTTGTGTTAACCATGATCTCCCTGAAACTCGCTAACTGTGGGACTCTCCTGGTGTTAGACTGCGCAAAATGGAGAAACTGATACCAAAACCAGAAACTGGATAATTGCTGAAAATATGGGGTAGCCGAATCGATAAAATAGGATTCAGATAACTTTTAGAAAGGAAATTGGGTTAGTGGTTCAAACCGGTTTGCAAATCTGCTGAAACAGAACGATAATATAGGTCTGCAGATTTTGATAAACAAATTGATTTGTATGTTTTCAGGAAAGCACTTGTGTAGTTATATGTTGTTGCATAGGCATGAGACTGAGTCCTGGAACATTCTTAAAATGAACCTTTTATTTATTTTTGTTCCTTTTCTGTCTCACTAATATGCTGTTTTCTCTCTTAGCAACCCAGTAGGACTTCAGATGTTCACAAATCTTAGCGGGATTCAAAATTTTGTTTTGTTTGAACTTCTTGGATTACAATTATCAAAATGTGTGGCCCTTTGCAGTTGTAGCCAGCGCTTTTTACTCAAGTTGCTCTTTTGGAACGAGATATCTATTGAAATATTTTGGAGTTGATAATCCCAATGAACAAATAATTTAATTTTCTTATTTACTCTAATGCGTACTTCTACTCTTGAAACATAATGCATGAAATGTTGAGAGGGCAGTGGGTCTTCAGAGAGCAAGAAACGCGTCAGACTTTCAACTTCTTTTGTCACCTTTAAGATAAAGATATAAAAATCGTTATCCTAACTGAATGGTCTGAACCAAATCAATATATCCAGATGTATAGGGTAACTGATAGTTTGGTTTAGGGTCAGGAAATGAAAGATGGTTTCTGAAGCTTAGTTTTGCACACCCCTACCCCGGTGTTACTGTTGTTTTTATTGGAGTTAATTGGCCTTTTGTTTAGCCATTCTTCGACCTGTTATTGTATAGCTTTGTTCAATTGCAGTCTTGAGTTGCTGCTTACTCTTCCACAAAGAGGCTGGGAGGGGTGGGGTCTAGACTTATGGACTGCTTGAAAATAAAACTTTTGCACCTTGGTTAGGTACTCTGGTTCCAGGGAAAAGTCACAAAATGTATCCTTAAAAAGCAACTTCTCCTGTTTGCTTATGTTTTCTTATTGGGTTTATGTTACCATGGATTCTGTTGCAAAAAGCATGCTACCGGCTGATATATTTTGGTGGGCTTGTTAGTAAATAAAAAATGGCTATTATGTGCAACAGTGCAAGAAATTAGTTCATACCATGATGGGCTCGAAATGGATTTTTTAGATGACAGTGTGGTTATAGTACCATGTTACTTCTATGCTGGTGTATTCTACGTCAATGTATGTCAGTGTGAGCTGAGTTTCTAATATGTGTCTTTCAGGCGATGGCTGATGCTGCATATCCTGCCCTTATTTTGGAAACAAGGAAGACTGCTCCAGGTTTACGCTTGGTGGATAAGTGGGCGGTGTAGATCTTTATCCTGCTGTTCAAATTTCCATTTATGTCTCAACTTCTGTTGTTGATTTTGAGGTTCGTTCTGCTTGTAGGTTCTAATTGGTGGAGGGAAGAATCATAGGCTTGGTTTATTTGATATGGTATTGATCAAAGATAATCACGTATCAATAGCTGGAGGTGTGACAAATGCCTTGAAGTCTACAGACCAGTATTTGCAGAAAAATAGTCTCCAGATGGAGGTTGAGGTGAGATTTAGTCTCTGAACTTTACTACTTGGCCTAGATTATATTCATGTAGTATTATAGAAGATGTAAAACCTGAACTTATTGATCTGTACTTCTGTAGTAGCATCACTGCTCTCAATATTTTTGTGCATATATCGTTCTACACCGATATTAGGAGTGAGTAGCAAGCAGTAGATGTGATTAATATTTGTAACTCTTTTTTTGGGTTTAAAACAGATTGAGACCAGAACTCTAGAGGAAGTCAAAGAGGTGTTGGAGTATACGTGCCAGAATAAAACATTCTTGACGCGAATAATGTTGGATAACATGGTTATCCCGAAACCTAGTGGAGATGTTGATGTTTCCATGCTTGAAGAAGCTGTCAGAATAATTAATGGAAAATTCGACACTGAGGTAGCTCCTCCCCTCCAGCTTTGCATGATATCACTTGCTTTAGCATTGCTATTATTATTAATAATCTTGAAAATGTGAACTTAGCGTTTCTGTAGCATATTGATTTTGATGTTGAAAATGACCCAAGACAGATATCTGAACACATACCTCATTGGACAGTTGTGATGGAGTCCAAGTTAACTGGGTGTGAGTGATTGTTTGCTTCCACCACCCTACCTACAAAAAAGAGATAGGGGGGGGGTGATATGAACTTTCTAGAACTGAACTAACAATTGAAGAAAGAACTGAACACAAGTGAGGAATTCAATAGAAGAATAGAATTCGAGAACTTGTATTAATGGTGGTGTCAGCCTTATAGGGAAAGATTACGGAGGAGAGAGACAGACAAGAGAGAGAAAGTGTGTATCATTCTTAAGCTAAGTGTAAATAAGCCAGCTACTGACTTATATAGCACACAACTAATCAACAACAAGCGTGCCACGCACGTGCTAATTAAAAAGGTTCATATCAAACCATTCCCCTTCAATGAAGCTTGTCCTCAAGCTTCTAAACTGAATTCAGGAAACCTTTTCTCTATGTCATCATAAGGTTCCCATTAGCCTTTGCACTGGTTCCGTTGGACCATAGTATCAACACATAGACAACTAGACAATTTCCTCTTTTTTTGCCAACACTCCTAAGAATACCCAACGCCTTTTCTGATTCACGAGAGAGCATCTATGCATCAGCTTGCTGCCTAACAACTTTAGAAATATCAGCAACTTCAGCTCTAGTAGGTGTGGGGTACTCGATCACGGACTCAAGAAGCTGGAACGCAACAATGACATGCTTATTAAGCTTCCTGCACAGATAAGCAATTCTCTGTTGTGTAAAAGGCACTTGCTCCAGAGGTATCTGTGAGCCCGTGTCTCCTCTTGCAACCATAGCGCCGTCATATGCCAGAATAGTCTTGCCCACGTGTTTCAGAAAATCTTCGCTCTCTATTTCTGCAATAACAGCAACACCACTTTCAGGAGATCGCGCGACAATGTAACTCTTGAGATGATTGATTGCATCTGCTGGCCGCACAAAAGTTAATGCAATGAGGTACACTGCTATGGAGAAATCAATATCCAGCCAATCCTTAGTGCACCTTAAGATAAAAGCGTGGACATCTTCGCCCTTTGAAAAGATGCTTGTCCTCCAGCATCCATATTGAAATCTTGGCCAAAACTCTGTCCATGACAGCAACATGAACAATCGTGCTCTCAATTTCAAATGTTGTACCCATGTCCCTCCAGGATAATTAAAAAGGTTCATATCAGGGGGGTGGAGAAAGAGAAGAACAAGAGTTGTGCTTCGGTCAGGAAGATTATGAAAGGTTAGACAGGACAAGATTGCCTCTTTCATATATAAACAAAAAAGAAATGACTGAAGGAGGGCTTGGGACAGTAATACTTTCAAGTCTCTTTGTATATGCTTAAACTTTTAGCACCCCTGGCCATACATGCACAAAGAGGGGAAATACAAACTAGCAGATCTTAAATAACATAAGTGCAAAATACCGGCTAAGGATGTCTTGATTTTGATCCCAGTACCTCATACCCTTGCTTGGGGGTCTAATACATTGAGTGGGGTTGAATTTGTGGCAGCATTGGGGAGTATTCTCCTACTATTATGTAGCATATCTCTGGTTTGGGTTTCAGTGCTGGAACAATTTGCCTCCTCAAGATACAAACTGCACCCTGAAAAAAGAATGATCTATGAGGAGTGCCTACAACGAAAAGAGTGAAAAAAGGAGTATAAAACTATTCATCATACGATTCTAGAGCCCTGGACCATCCATATCCCATTGACTATATATCACTAGTTCAATCATCTCTTTGTGCAAAGGGGATTTTATGGTCAGAGTGTTTCTTGCTTTTTTGGTTATGTGAATTTTGTTTTATATTGCCTTTTCCTATTTAGTGTTTTAGACCAATTATCTTATTTGACAAAACTTTAACAGTCTTTAACAGTTTTTATCTTTCTGTAAGTATTTATCTAACTAATCACTCATCTTTGTGGATGACATATTTTAAACTCATGAAGTCCTTTCCTTTGTTCATTTAAGCTATCTCTTCCTTTTTATTGTAACAGGCATCTGGAAATGTTACCCTTGACACAGTACATGCAATTGGACAGACTGGAGTGACTTATATCTCTAGGTAAGAAACAATTTTTTTTTTATAGGTTAGGGGGATAAGACTTGTTGAATTGATGCTGTATCCTATGTTATTTTTTTAATCCTTTGTGAGTCGTGACTCTTGGTTTATAGTTATCTCCTTAAGAATAGTGGATGTTAGAGGGTTGGCAATTGAAGGAAGCAGCTACAGAAAAAGGTTAAGATTGGTACAGTTGCACTGCTGCAGCTGGCTCTAGTTCTGAAACTAACGGCTCTCTGATTGTACTAGCATGTAAATGTCGATGTTTGCTTTGAACGGGAAGTTCATGGTTAAGGAACTTGATTTTTTTCCCCCTTCAAGTTTCCATATGTTCTAATGACTTAGGGTTTTGAGTAACTGCGGAGGGGAAGGTGATAAGTAACTTTATCCCCTCGTTGCAAAACGAAACTCCAGCGAAAGTTGATTTTCTAAAGAATTAGATGCTTTGCAAAACAAAACACACTGATAGAGAGGGGATTGAGTTTTGAAGAATGAGCTTAAGGTGTACTCCACATCAATTGGATAAAGCAAAAATGAGATGACAAGGAAGGGTGAGGTCTATTTTTAAGTCATGGGAATATCTTCTCGAAACACACAATGTCAAAGTTGACCCAGAAAAGATCTTTAGAACTGCTATTCCTAGAAATTGGATTGACCCTTCTTGTCATTCTATTATTTTCTGCCTTCTTTCTTTCTCTCATTCCCACCACCCTGTTTTTTGGGAAGGGTTTGACCACTTGAGTCTGCTGCTTCTTTTTTTTTTTTTTTTGGGTAGGTACTGAACAGTGAATATGCCCCCTATAATCACATATTTGTTCACTTAAAATGATTCAAATATTAACATTACCCAAATGCTTCCAAAGAGGCTCCAAGGCGGGGCAAGGGCGGGTCTCCTGAATGCAAGGCCAGGTCTCCTGTATGCAGCCTTACCCCTGTGCAAACAAAGGCTGTTTCAGACATAGTCAGAGTCTTAAAAGACTTGCTATGTCTTCAGCTTTTATATACCAGTATAATCTCATGTGTCTTTGCTGCAGCCAGTATTCTCAATCACTCGTGATTATTTATTTTCTGGTAATTACAGTGGTGCATTGACGCATTCGGTGAGAGCACTTGACATCTCGCTGAAAATCGACACTGAACTCGCCCTTGAAGTTGGGAGGCGTACAAATCGTGCATGACTCTGTAGGCTGCTTGTATACCGGTATGCTGGTTTGCCTTTGCACTTAAATGTTCTGTTAACCAACCTTGCAATAATCACCTTTTTGTGACCCATGCTGGTATCCATACAACGGACAACATATTGCTGAAGCAGATACCCTAGTTACTTTATACTCAGGGAACAATGTCTGATGACCACATTATAGTAACCACTTGCTAATGCTGACCTCATAGGAGCAACACTGTTATGATGTTAATCCAAGTTTATAATGTGTAATAAAAGATGGGTGACTTTATTGCCGGATCATAAAATACTACTGTCAGGTCCAATTTTGAAGGGCTTAGCTCTTTTAAACAATCTTAAATATATTTTGTTTTTCGGGTTCAGTTTATCATAAAAGTTGTTTGTTCACGTGTTTTGCCCAGCGTGTTTGGCTCTTTCAGCTATAAATATAGACTAAATAGAAAATTATAGTAGGGCATTCTAGTATTTTGACTTTTCAGGCAAAGCATTAGAAGCATGGACCAACTATGATTATTATTAATTCATAATAAATTATTAACTTATAATAAAACTGTAGTATTTCATTATGGGATAAACACACTCGTGTGTCAAGCCTAGGAGAAGCGAAAATAGCTTCTGGTCTTGGAAAAGGGCCCATTTGGACTTCCTTATTTAGAAATATCAGGTCCAACTTTGAGGGCCCATTTATTCTAAACCAAAGGACAAATTTTCCAACAAGAATATTTGTAAAAGAATGATAACGATAAATACGGAGTAATATTTTAACAAGTTCTATTTGGATAATATACAAATTGGGGGTATGGAGTAATAATAAATTAATAAAATTATACAATATGATATGATATGATTACTTTGTCTACCATTTTCAGTGGAGCCAAAAGTTTCACTACTCTTTGGCTTCAGAATATAATTGACTAAAGTTAAATTACTCATGAAATTGTCGGCACTTCTTATTTTGTTGTGAAGTTGGCGATAATTGTCGCACTTCGGATCTCGAGTTAAATGGAAATAAGCTCTTTGTGAGACTCTTGCATAAATAAGGTTGTGTACAATTGATCCTTTTTATCCTGTCTAGACAAGAGCGTCTTTGAAAACACTGGGAAATGTTGATGATATGATATGATTACCTAACATAATAATGAGATTGTAATCTTACGTACTTTATTATTATTGCGATTGCTTGGATGTCCTATTCACCCCCCTTTTAGTTTTTAAATCAAGAATAATCAAGAGCCAGAGGAGTACATAGATAGAATCCTTTGGCATATATTTTCAATCATCGTTTTATAATTCTTTTATTACTTTATGGGATATAGTGGTTAGAGAAAAGAGGATTATAAAAATGAAGTGTCACAATAATAAAAAAATAAAAAAAATAAGAGTATTCAATCAAGGACAAAGGAACCAATATTACGACAATTTAATAGCTAGCAGGTAGAGAAACAACGTAGAATGTGTTTTAAAACGTAGTTGTATAACTTGTATCCTCTCGTCAGGGAAATATAAAATGTATCCTAACACTAGCAGGAAGAAGAACAACGTAAGATGCGGTATTAGATACCCCTTTCCCTTTGGGTGTTGTATGTTTTTCTTTTGCATGTGTTGTGCGTGGGCTGTTCACCCACCGTGGCCGATCCAGTAATCAACTCAAGTGCGTGGACTTTATACTAATACATAGGACATTTTTAAATATTATATTAAAAAACAGATTTTATAAATAAGGAAATTATTAAAAATTTGCTCCAATTCAATAATTCCGACATATGTATATTCACCTGTGCGTGTTTACCTCCTCACTTTCATCTATGAGGCGGCATCACCTTTATCCATGAGACGTGCTGATACCTGTGAGCAAAAAAATAATATCACTACGTAGAAAGTGATACTTTCAAACAAAAGAAAGTGATACATTATAAATGAGGCTACATTATAAGAGAGTTTCAGACAAAAAAGTGAAACCTTATACATGAGAAGATTGCACCATATTGGAGTTTTTGTTAGCCAATAATACTGGTTGATTATTCTAAAGCAAAACTCATGTGATTTAATATTATCTTGATCACCATGTCTATCAAATTAAGAAACCGCGTAGCAAGGTGGAATAAGGTGGGCCACGATGATTGAAAGGTAGGAGCACAAAGGTCAAAAGTTGTTACTACTTTAATACGCACATATAGTACTACTGGTTACTAGAAGACATGCACAAGAAGAAGATATCGATATGCACAATTTACTTCCTTAATTTGAGTATTGACAATTAAATTTCAAAAAACAAAGCTATTTAGATATTAATAAGCCTGCTTCAAGGTGAAGCTACCTCTACATACAAGTATGATATCGGCATGATATTGGCATCCAAGGCCGTCCCTGCCAATTTGAAGGCCCTGTGCTAAATTTAAAACTAGGCCCTTAATTTTGAAATTTTAGTGGCTAAAATTTACCAAGCTTCTTAAAAACGAGAAATTGATAATTAATCCTTTTAAGAAGCTTGATAAGAAACAAATTTACATTAGCTAAAGCCCTGATTTTCAGAAATCCAAAAAAAAAAAAAAAAAAAAAAATCAGGTTTGGGCCTTAAGGCAGGGTATGGAATTAGAGTAAACTTCTATTAAAAATAACAGAAATCAGCTTTGTATTCAGTTGGAGAACTACAAAGTATAGTAGTTCAGAAATATTATTCAACTTTGCTACCTTTCAGAAAATTCAAGTTGATTCCCAAACAACTAATGGGCATCACAATTCACAATAGTAGAGAACAATTCAGAAAATAATGAAAGACGAATGTGCTGGTGTTTGAGGGCCCTTGGGGCAGAGTATAAGAAGCAACTTGTATTAAAAATAACAAAGAAAATAAACCTAACAGAATACTGAATAGAGAGATAGGGTAATTGAAATACGAGTGTGCAAACCAGAAATTGGCGAATAAGAAGGAAGCTGTATAAGCTGTAAATAACAGAATTTTCTTAATATTCTTCAACATAATGGCAAATTGTTCTTGCTCTTGAGGCTTGCTTGCATACTCCATTTGTAATTTACTGCAACGGTAAGGTCAGTCGGCATCCTCGTCACGTACTCCTACAACAGTGCAACCCTCTCATCCTCACCAATCTAGTTGAAGCTTTGGAAGAGAGAGACTGAGCTAGCAATAGCTATGGCCTCAGAATTTTGGGGGCCCTAAAATTGAGAGGCCCTGGGCGATGGCCAATGACGGGTCTGATGACATCATACTTGTATGAGAGACCTCACCTAGAGGTTGTCTGATAGGAGATTTTGTGATTAACAATAAGTTTCCCATCAAAACAACTACGATTTCTTCTGTATGTTTTTTCCAAGTCACAAATATAGCTTGCCTTTTTTTTTTAAAAGGAAAAATATAGTCTTAAAGTTTTGTTAGCTATGCCAATAGAATGAAAAATAAAAGAAGAAAATAATACCTTATTTATCGAAGTGAAAATGATGTTAAAATAGTCAATCGCATATCAAAGATCGAGTTAAAGCATGAGAAGATATATCGTAGGTGCATGTATGAGGGAGAGCATTTTAAGAGAAATAACTACAACGTACAAGCTGATAAAAATCCATAAAAAATGAAAAAGTTTCATGTATTACTACGACATTTTTGTTTTGCTCGTTAAAAGGAAAGGAGAATACAGCCTGTAGCTTGGTCTAATTGAGCATTATCATAAAAGTAATCTGCTGGCTGTGAAATGTCTGGTTTGAATCTGTCACCATTGCACACAATTAAACACAAAACTTTGCTAATAAGTTAAACGAACAGTCTCAGTACAAGTTATGTCAAGATTCGAACCTCTAACCTTAAACAAGTAGACATATCACATATATAACCCTCCATTACTAGGTTACCGCAATGTGGTCAATGTTAGGGCATTTAAGTTGGGTTATTAATGTGAAAAATAGCAAATAATTGAAAGATTGAAAATGTACTAATCATGTTAAGTGGGCCTTGACCTTGAGTGTAGGAGGCAACTTGGTTTAACAACGTGTTTCATGATGAAGCTCATGCAATTTTAATTTGAAGGCATATTTCACTCTAATAGTCTTATAGTAGTAGTAGTAGTAGTAAACTCTCAAAATCAGGTTATTTAACCTTTGAACTCCGAAACCCTAACTAAAACAAGGCTGTAATTTCCATTTCCCATAATGAACCCCCCTTGACTTGTAAAAATGGATACTCACTCAAAGAAAAAGATAAGACCACCAAAGTGAGAAACCAAAAACAACCTCCACAATCCAATTTCCAGCTGGGGCCAAAAAAGGATAAAAAAAATAAAATAAAAGCAGCAACTAAGCTAGCGCGTAAAGTTCAACCGGGTGAGTGATTTCGAATCCCCTCTTCTTCCATATTCAGTGTCTATTGGCTTCTATAAATTATACTCCCTCTGTCCCTATATTTTTTTCTCACTTTCCATTTTGAGCAGTCCCTATATATTCTTCTCATTACCTAAAATAGTAACTTTTCTAGTGTTAAATTCCTATACTACCCCTCACTTACTCATCAAACCACCCCATGTGCTTGTGGTCCCAGATTTTTACCTCTCTCTTAACTCATTAAATCAGGGGCAAAGTTGACAAAAATTGACTACTTTCACCTTTTCTTAATTTGCGTGCCTTTTGGTCATGAGAAGAAAATATTGGGACGGAGGGAGTACTAGTTTCTTGTTGATATTATGTTGACGCTCTTGACAGAACAATACTTGTCCTAATTGTTCAATTAATCGATACATATATATATTTATTGTTCAGTACGAGAATCCAAATATTAAGAATTGCAAATATTATACAGCGAGCGTGCTTGGACCGCCATTTTATTTGGACGAGCAAAAAACACTGGGTGAGTGATAGAGAATAGACTTGGGTTAGGTTGGGTTAAGTCTGTCAGCCAAGTGGTCCCCAGCTGGGTTGTGGTCCCCTATCCCCATGTGCTCTCCTTCCTGTCTCCACCAGCTCCTGCCCTCTCTCACCTTTCTCTCTCCTCTCAATCATTACTCTCTCTCTCTCTCCTCCTTTCCCCCCTTCCTTCTTCCTCCCTCCCTTAACCAAACACCAAAACCCTCGTCTCTCTCTCTCCCCCACCTCTCTCTCTCTCCTCACTCTTCTTCACTTCACTTCTCATTTCATTTCCCAGCGGGGTCACCTTATTTCTTATACTATTATTTTGGGGGTCCAATTCCACAACCCACAAAAATTAATTAAAAAAAAAAAAACAACCAAAATTCCCCCAACCAAAAACACAACTTTTTTAAATTTTTGCAATTTCTTCAAAAATCATTTCCTTCCTTCATGTCGGCTACAGAAGGAGCCGGTGAAGGATTAACAGCAACAACACCGTCAACAACAACAACAACAACAACGGCGTTAGGTGTGGTTGTAGCAGCAAAGAAAGCACCAGCTAAAGACCGTCACAGCAAAGTTGACGGACGAGGTAGAAGAATAAGGATGCCAATTATCTGTGCCGCACGTGTTTTCCAGCTAACACGTGAGCTTGGTCACAAATCCGATGGCCAAACCATTGAATGGCTTCTTCGTCAAGCTGAACCTTCTATTATTGCTGCTACTGGTACTGGTACTACACCTGCTTCTTTCTCTACTTCATCTCCTCATTCCAATTTGAATAATAATTCTCACTCTCTCTCCTCTCACCATCCCCACCACCACCACCTTCTTCACCACCGCTCTGCTGGGCCCACCATCAGTACCACCACCACCAAACCACCTTCTTCTGGTGGGGGTGGGGGTGGGGGTGGGGGACCCACTCCGTTTTTGTTGGGTAAGAGGTTAAGGACTAGTGCTGAAGAAGAAGAAACTGAGAATCAAAACGGTGTCGTTGATAAAGAAGATATTAATATGAATATTAATATCAACCACCACCATCACCAACAACAACAACACCAACAACACAATCACCATAGTAATAATGGTGGTAGTGTTGTTACTACGGCTTCGCTTGCGGGTGGGCCCACTGCGGGTTACTGGGCTATACCAGCTGGTAGGCCCGATTTCTGGAGTTTTGCGACTCCTGAGATGGTTGTGGGTCCTACTGGTGCTGCTGCTTTGGGCCCACAAGCGGCTGCGGCTATGGCGGGGAGGTTTCTCTCTCATCAGCACCAGCAGCAGCAACAACAGCAACAACAAGCGTCGGTGGCGGTGTCGATGGCGGAAGCTGCTAGGGTTGGAGGGTATTACTTGCCGATTGGTCAAGGTCATCATCTGAATTTGCTAGCGTCGTTGTCTGGTGCTCCGGCTTCGTCTGGGAGGAGAGATGATGATCAATGAAATGAATGAATGATTTCTTTGGATTGGGATTCAATTGATCAATTGTGGTTGCCTTGCCTTTGTTGTCACTTGTTTGTATGTAAGTAAGTAAGTAAGTAAGAGAAAAAAAATTAATTTGTGTTCAATTTGTTTTGAGTTATGTTGTGTGTTTGTGAGAGAGGGAGGGAAATTATTAGTGAATTGAAATGAAATTCTTTTTTTATTTTTTATTTTATTTTTGGGTATTTTTGAAGGTTAGGGCTTTTAGTTGTAGTTTGTTTTTGATGTCTCTCTCTATGTTTGTGTGCCTGTGTTCTTTCCTGAAGGAGAGGGAAGAACTAGGGGGTTTGATGTTTTGATTGATTAAATTAATTTCAGTTTAGGGTTTTAGCATAGAATTAGTTGGGTAGTATTAGTAGTATAAGTAGTAAGTAATTCCCTCAAACCCTCCAAAGGAAATGGAAATGAAAAGGAAAAATGTGGTTTGGAGGTTTTTTGGGGTTTAGGTTTCAATTTACTTCAGGGGTTTTTGGTCTGCTGCTGCTGGTTGGTTGTTCATGAAAGGAAGAAAGATGATATGAGAAAGACAGACAGATGGTTGGTGACTGATGAGGTGAACTTCATTGTGTCACTGTTAGCAGAGTTTGCATTTTGTTTGTCCAATGCCAAATTGGGGAATCCTAAGGAAGGGTTTTTCAGTTGTCACAATTGTGAATCTTTTGAGCTTGGGCTGCATATATCTTGTGGACTATTGCATCTCTGACCTTCACTGAATTGCACATCCATTTTGTGTGCCGCCCTGTTTGCGTAATGTCGATGGGTTACTAGGTTTGAATTCAGGGTTTATGGTCATTGCGGCGAATGACACTGGTCTCGTAATGGCAGCTGCAATCTGTGTGTGATGAACTGTCCAGAGGCTCATCTAAGGGGATTTGTGTCATCATGTTTGGTTGAAGCTCAAACTTTGACAACTTTGTCGAACATGTGGTTGTTGCCGTCGCTTCTGCTGTGTGATTTTTGGTGGACTCTCAGCAGGACTAAGCAATGTTGATGCTTGCAGGACTCTCATTTTGGCTCGTCTGATGTCGTTGTGCCTTCCTCCTGCCAATGTCATTTCTTGCGATCTCGAAAGAGATAAGATGGATGGAGGTAATTCTGCAGATAGCTGAATTTAGCTATATGGTCTGCTCTATTGTTTGTAAGATTTGTAATTTCTTTTTCATTTCCTTTGGTTGGAATTTTTGTCAGTTTGTGTTCCTGGCCATTTCATTTTGTGATCAAAACGATCAAATTAGCGTGCAGAAAAATAAAATGTCTCTCTTGTATGTAATGAATGAATGTTTTTGCAACTCTATTGCTTTCTTCTTCTTCATTTTCTGGGTGCTTGATGTGGTGTGAATAAAGAAGCCCATCCCTTTTTTTTTTCCATTCATTTGTGGTTCTACTGTTTATCTTGCATTATTATCCTATCCAGCTGGAGAGTTGAGACTACTGTGTAATGTGTTCCCTGTTGGCTTGTTCTAGTAATGTTTGAAAAACCCTTTGTGGTTGCATTATTTCCCACAAAAATGACAATGATGAATACTTTGAATTTAAAGATTGCAGATTTTATAATGTGAAGCAGCAGAAAATGTTGGTGGGGGTTGTGTCTAATTTAGGTGATGTGATAATAATGATAAAAGAGACTCTTGATTGCGGATGGTAGTTTTAACTTTCAAGTTCCTTGTTAGAGTCCACTGGCAACGGTCATCAACATTACCCCAATGTCTCTAAAGAGGCTCCTGCTTAGGTCTAACTTTCAAGTTCCTTGTTAGAGTTAAGTGTCAACAGTATGTACCATATTATTAGGTGACAGTTCGGGATTTTGGATGGCTGGTGGGGTTTTTGTGAGGTTTGCCTTGGCCCTGAATTGACTTCATTCTTATGCCTTCCCCGTTGCTGCCTTGCCGGTGGTTGGGTCTGTTTTATGTCCTATACTATATATACGGAAGACAAGCTGGTGAAGTGAGTAGGACATTCAAAATTAACCCAAACCCTGTTTTTTTTACCGAGCTTCATTTGTGTAAGAATTTTGTATTGAGTGTTCTTTCAAATCTATACCTCATTTCGGTATTCAAATAATTAAGTGGTTGTTTGGTTTAATGTGGAAAGTAGTAATTCTTAGGAACTTGTAATTCCTAATAAGAACTAAAAATTTTATGTGAAGTGTCAAATATTGTTCGGTTGAACATAGTTCAAGAAGTTGCACTTGCTTAGGGGTAGACTTGGGCAAATGGGAAGGGCATATAGCCGACTGGCCAGTGGGTCATAACCCGTTTACAATTGTAAACAGGTGGGTCAAAATGGACCAATCCATTTAAAAGTTAGACGAGTCATATCGAGTCACAAATGAACCAACCCACTGAATATTTTTTCACAAACATGTTTGACTCGAACCGGCTCATTAATTGAACACAGAATTTCATTTCAATTCACTTAAGTTCTGACTTCACTAGTCCTCGTTCTTCAACTCCCTTTGCGAGAGGCAGCAATCAAACCCAGCACCTGACTTTACTTAGTGGTGAAAAAGAGAGGGATGGGGAGATAGATAGATACAAATTAGTAGTAACAGTACATCGCTTTTCTTTTTTCGTGCCAATCCTCTCCTCATAATCAATGCCAATGATTTACACCCAGCTCATAGACTTGTTGGTCGTATCTCTCTCTCTATCTTTTACTACTTTTGGATTTGATTATTATGTGTCCATTGATTTTCTACGTTCGTTTTTGTAAAGTTAGGCCATGTTCTTTTCGTCGTTTTTATACTACATTCCGTTCCGTTCTACACCGCACCGTAATTTCCGTTCCGTTTTGTTCTGTTCTGCATCGCACCGTAATTTCCGTTCCGTTCTGTACGACACAAGTTATATTTATTATTTCATTCCGTCCCGCGCTGTAATTTCTGTTTCGCTCCGTTCCGTTCCGCATCGCGCTGCAATTTCCATTCCGTTTCGTTCCATTCTGTTCTGTTCCATTTTATTCCTCACCGTCCTGCATCATTCCTTTAACGAGAACATAGCCTTAGTTCCATTCAAAATAGCAAGAAAGTATATGTTTTCTTTCTTCCTGGCAGGACTAGAAATAAATATGAGACTTTGTTGTATGATTCAATTTGCCTACCTAATCCATCATTATGAAACCAAATAAAATCTAGGGGTTATCCAGAAATATAACAGCTATTGGGAGGCATGGTGGTAGCCTGGTAGGGTCTTCACTAGATCCTAATCACTAGCTCGTGCTTATATAAGTTGGTCTTCGTGTTTGGCAAAGAGAAACCTTCTTTTCTTTTTTTTTTTTTTCTTTTTCCGGTGTGGTTAAAGGATAAGATTTCGGATATTCCATAAATTAATTCGTGTAGGTGTTGCTCAAGAGACTTGAACCCGTAAACTTGTTTACCAGCAAGTCAATCACCACTTAAGTTTTAAAATGTATCAATCATAAGATGATTGTAAAGAGTATATCTTACTACTTCTCGTTAAGGCATGGATGATAGTAGGGAACAGCAAACAGTTTCCAAGTTGGCATTTTGCAAGCACTTTATCATTGGATTGATGTGGAACAGGATTGGTGCACTTTGTTGTTCGTGGTTGTACCTTCACTTTCTAAAACTCTTGTTGAATCTAAAATTTTAATAAAAAAAGAATTAAAAAAAAAAACATCTCAATGCTGAAAACACTTAAACGTGTAAAAAGAAGTGGTAGTTATATCACCTGATATTTCTGCCAGTTGCATTACAAATAAATAAATAAATAAATAAATAAATAAATAAATAAAGAAAAGGAACATGGGTGATAGTGGGACTGTGGGAGGCAGTTACTCTCAACAGTTATCCCAAGTATCTCTTTAAATACCCCTTTGGCTGTAAAAAAAAGAAAAAGAAAAAGGGGACAGAAGAGACAGAATATACAACAAAAAAGGAGAGAGAGCAAAAAGACAACAAAAAGAAAGAAAGAGAGAAACCTTAGTTTTAGAAAACTGAAAAAGAAGAAACCTGGAAGAAAGAGAAGGTAAAAATAGGAGATTGGGGATGAACTATTGAACTTAATCTTCTTCTTCTCCTCTTTAGTTTCCAAAATTTCAGATTTCTTTTATCTTAAACTTCAATGTTCTTCATTTCTTTCTCTTTACAACTCAATCTTCAAAAAAATGCTCTTTAAATTCTTTTTCCTCGTTGTTTTATTTTACTGTCAGTTTGTTTAAGTTTGTTTTAGTATGATTTTTTTTGGTGATTGTTATGTTTTCTTCATTATATGTATGGCTGTCTTATGCTTAAATGGCATGTCCAAGCCTAGAAACCACATGGTTTCAAACCTGCAGCCCAAGTTTGATGGAGAGAACCAGAAACCATATGGTTTCATCACCAATTCCTAACAAAAATGACTCCTACTATGAAACTAGATGGTTTCAAAAGTCGGATTATGAATTTGTGGGAAATCAAGACCTAAAACAAACTGGAAATTACTGCTGTCTAACATATTGCTCCTGAGATCAAGAAGAAACCGAATGGTTTCATTAAACTCAAAGAAAATCACTGGAAACCATATGGTTTCAAGAAAAGATCTGAGTTTATTTAATGGACTGAAATTCAGGACTTAAAAGGCTAAAACAGAAGGTTGGAACGTTGTTTTGAAATAAAAAAAAAATAACTGATCAGACCTACTGTTTTATTTAAAACAGGTCTGGAAACAATAGGAATCCATATGGATTTCACAAAAAATTCCAGACTTAAGGATTCTTATGAATTCTGAGATGAAAACAGTTTTGGATTCCGAAGAAAATGGATTTAAAATTGCAAGGACAGAAGAGAATTCATTAGAAACCATATGGTTTCATAGATGAATTCCGAACTTAAAATCTAACAGCCACTTAAAAGCTTAGGGATAAATCGAAACCATATGGTTTCGATATTATCCCTAATGAAAGAGCCTTTTGAAGCCATCTGGTTTCACAGGTTCAAGTATTAAAGTAGCCAGGGACATGAAATTTTGAAGACTTAGCAAAAAAAAAAAAAAAAAAGGACTCAAAATACTTGAGGAATAAACGAAACTATCTGGTTTCACGTATTCCTTTATAAAACTAGAATCAGACATTAAAAAAAATTGCTTTGGGAATGAAGGAAACCATCTGGTTTCACCACAATTCCTGTAAAACAAAGCAATGACCCTACCTGGCGTGATTCTTTTCTTCTGATATTTTCCTTCTATAGAGCGTCTGTTTTGTTCCAGTTGTGAAAGAGCAGGAGAAAGAATGAAAGACTAAGAAGCGTTGTGTATTTATAAGTGAACTAAAAGGAGACTTATAATTGAACTAGGACTCTAAAAAATAAATCATTTAAATCTGAAATTCAGATTCAAATTCAAACAGAAGTCTCCAGTCACACTTGTTTTCCTATTTCTGAGATAAAAAAGGATTACAACTGACTAAAATCAGCTTAATATGTTTCCTATACCTAAGGGAACAGTTTTAAATTTAAATAATTAACTAAAACATCTTTTTTTTGACTATTACAGTAAGTGAAAGTCAGAAAAAAGGAGAATACATATTGTACAACACAACATATGATTAAAGCAACATAAAAAAAATATAGAAGAGATAGTAGCAAAGTGCATGAAAGCAAGCAACAAGCTTAAACTAAAATACCAGATGCAGGCACATGTTAACTACTGAAAAAACATTAAAAAGAAGCAACAAAAGCAGTAAAAACAAAATACCTAAACATGGAACTACGAATGGCTTGATTCCCTTTAAAGGGGTACGTAGGCAACTCAAATGAGTACAGTCCAAATCAAATTTAAACCCCAAAACATACCTAAAACTCTATAAGATACAACTAATTTTTATTAAATTAGTACTAGTCGAAATCAAGAGGTGATCTCCTAAGCGGGGATGTAATTAAGGGCATTAGTGCCTTGAATAGGGCCGTACCAAAATAATAAACCAATGTGCAAGGTTTACATTGGAAGGTTGTGTTTTGCATACCGAGTTGCGATTTTTGCTTAACATAATTTTTGGCACGCCCAGTGGGACCCTATTTTCCTTTTCATCTTCGACTAGTATATAACATATAACTAAAATACTTAGTTTGTGTGCCTCCAGGAAAGATGGCACCACATGTTAACATTAACCAAGAAGAGGTCTCGATCACGTTCGTCCTGCAAGGAGGTGTCATGCACAGAAAGCGAACCTTCAAATTGGTTGTCACCTTAGGCTCGAACAACAATGCTATGGTAATTCCATTGGCAAATTCGATGGAGCCGCTTCGGCATGTAGATGAGAATGGGAACATAAGGCGTGTTCCAAAACAGAAAACCCCCGTCAAGAAGGCCAAGGTTCCTAACGCCAACAAGGCTAAGGTTCCTAGCACCAACAAGGCTAGTTCAAGGAGCACGGGTCCTAAACCTTCGAACAAAAACAAGAGAACTACAGCGAAGAATGCCCCAAGAAGGTATGCTCAAACCAACCAAGCCTCGAGTTCGGATAATGAGCCTGCAAAAAGGAATGTTGCTGCTGATCGTTCTTCTGCTGGCAGACATGCTTCTGTAGCAGCACAAAGGCCAACTTCCCATGCTCCTCACAAGACTGCTCCTGCTATACGTGATGCACGTAGGGCTGCTGCACCTGCTGCACCTGTCAGACCTGATACACGTAGGGCTGCTGCACCTGCCAGTGGCCATGCTGAACATGCTGCCACCAGAAGGCCTGCTGCACAACCAAGGCCTACTGTACAGCCAAGAAGGTCAGCCAAAGCCACTCATACACTTAACAGAAGACCTGTTACAAGGTCAGTCTTGGGGTCAGTCTTGGGACCACTGGTTAATCCCCCAAGACAATTTTTTGTTGGCACAATACCAATCACAATTGGCCAAGTTGAGCAAACAATGACAACCTCCTATTCTGAGGAGGAAGTTCACCCTCAAACACCAAAAGTTAAGATTATTAAACCTTCTATTTTGAAGGAAAACCAGCAAACCGAGCAAGTCACTACACCTCCCCTCACACCCGTCAAAGGAAAAGGAAAGAAGGTTTTGACTATTGAAAACCAGAGCCACGTCTCTAGTGACAGTGTAGAAGCTCGGAATTTCATAGGCCCAATTACAAGGTCAAGGGCTAAAGTCTTGAGTTTTTCCGAGATAGCTTCACAATCCTCAGTTAATTCTCCCGAGAGCGAATCCGAGGAGGAGGTTACAAGCCCTCTGTTTTTGGATAATTTATTCAAGCAAACAGATTTTCCAGCTCTCGTTTCACAAAAATCAGTGAGAAATCAAGTAAACCGAGATGAATGTGATAAAATGCCAGTTCTAGTGACGAGCATGACAAGTCTCGAAGAGCAAATGCAAGAATTATAGCGAAAGTTAGCTGAAAAGGATGCTGAAATTGTAGCCCTTGCAACAGCAAATGCTCAATCACAAACACATGGCCAGACAAATGGAGATGGTCATTGTGGAAATTCAGGTATATCCCAACAAGAAGTCATGCGAATGATTGCTCAAGGTATACGTGACTACCAAGCAGCCACAACTCCGCCCGTTCTGGGATATCGGAAACCTTACCCATCTCAATATGACACAATTCCATTTCCCTCGGGTTATCAAAAACCACATTTTGAAAAGTTTGATGGTATAAATGGGTCTCCTCAGGAGCATCTAGCCCATTTTTACTCAGCATGTAGTGAAACTGCTTTGGTCGATGCCTTACTCATTCGGCAATTCGTTCAATCCCTCAAAGGATCGGCATTCACATGGTACACCCAACTTCTGCCCGGGTCTATTCACACATGGGATGGTCTCCAAAGGGCATTTTTGGCACAGTTTGTGAGCTCGAAAAAGAAAGTCTCTATCATAGATCTTGCCGACACTTGTCAAAAGCTAAATGAGGGAACGAATGATTTTATAACAAGATGGAGAAGCCTAAGCCTACAATGTCCTGAGAAGTTAAGTGAACAATCTGCATTGCAAATGTGCGCAAATAATCTGCTTCCTCAGATTGCCACATATGTAGGTACGGCCGAACCTCAAAGCTTTGATGCTCTTGTTTCAAAGGCTTGCAATGTCAAAAGACAACTCGCTCGCCAGAAGAATATGTCAAACAAAACTCTTTCCAGCGATGTAAGGAAGGATGAAGGTAAAAAGCCAGCAAAGAAAGGAGAATCTATGGCAACCTTCATCAAAGCCAATGTAAAACCAAGTAGTAGTGGAAATGGAAAGAAAGAAGACAAGAGCAAGTCGAAGGAAAAAGCCCGACTCACATTGCAAGAAAGGAAAGAGAAGAAATATCCCTTTGACGATGAAGATGTTCAAGGGATTTTTGATGAATTGCTTGTTGCAAAAGCAATTTCTCTTCCAGAATCAAAACGGCCTAATGAGGCAAATAAGACAAGTGATCCTAAATATTGTCCTTACCATCGGATTATTAGTCATCCTATCAAGGATTGCTATGCTTTCAAGGACTTGATTGAATCCATGATTAACAAGGGAGAAATTGAAATCGAAGGATCACCCTCCAAAGGGACCACGACGTCTTCAAACGCCATTTCTTGTACAATTCCCGAAAATGAGGGAATACCAATAGTGTCTTTACCACCTAATGCCATACCCGTACACTTTATAATAGATGGAGAAACCACAGTGGTTTGGGCATATCCCGACATGCCTCGTCTAAGTCTAAATGCTCCTAATATATATGAAATAATGATGGACTCAGACTTGGAAATATGGGACTCGTCGGATGATGAAGACACAAACGGGTGGCAAACTCATTTCACTAGGAAGAGCCTTCAAAGAAGCATGACTCCAAGTCCTAATACTGGTGTGAAAATTTGAGGACAAAAGCCATCCAAACCGAAATCTAAGAAGAAAAAAAAGAAGAAAACCAAGGCAAAGAAAAAGCCAGAGTTAACTTCCGAGGATGAATATGTTCCCCCAAAAAGGGTCCCTATCACTTTGGAAGACTATATTCCAAAGGATTTCTTTCGGGGTGTTGTTTCTTCCGATGATGATGATGACTTTTTCGGTAGTGCTCAGTGTTGCATGACTACCGTAACTACCTTTGAAGAAGAAGAAAAGGAAGAGCAAGTGGAAGTAGATGAAGTGATTCGCCAATATGCTCGTCGTAATCGGAAATCTCAAGGAAATGACAAGGAGAAAAACTCACCAGATTCTCCAACTCAAACACTCGAGTCCGATGCAAATGACGAAGGACCAAGGGCTTTACCTAAGTCTAATGAGCAAGCATTTAGCTCATCTACTTCAGCCCCTATTTCCCAAAATCAAAAGAAGAAAGAGCTTCCGAAAGAAAGCTTGCCTATGCGGGCACCCTTGCCTATTCGTCGGAGTTCATACAAGGAAGTGGTTAAGTATGGTGTTGTTAGCCACCTCCAACGGGTTCCTTCACGTTTGAGTGTTTATGATGCCTTACAAATGTCAAATGAGTTAAGAAGGGCACTCATTTACGCTCTAATGAATCCCGATGAATACAAAGATAAGGTTGATCCAATTGAAGTCAATGAAGTGCACTTGCCCGCACTTAATCGACAAGCCTCATGCATGGCCTGCATCACATTTTCAGATGAAGACCTTCAAGTAGGAGTTGAATACCATAATAGACCATTTTATGTCACAGGTCTAATTGGAGACTCATGTAAATCGAATCCTACTTGATTGTGGATCAGCCGTTAATCTCCTTTCATTTAGGATATTGAAAGCAATGGGGATACCGTCAAGTCAATTATCTTCCACTTTGCTTACAATACAAGGATTCAACCAAGCGGGGCAAAAGGCTTTAGGTGCTATAGCTTTGAAAGTGGAAATGGACGATCTATATACAGATGCACTCTTTCATGTTATATACGCTGATACTTCTTATAATGCCTTGCTTGGACGACCATGGCTCCATAGTAGCAAGTCAGTGGCTTCTACTCTTCATCAATGCCTCAAATACACTGATGAATAAATGGTAATGAAAGAACCATTCGAGGAGACCCAAATCCTTTTCATGGAGAAGATGTCAATTATGCCGATGCCAAATTCTACAAGTCGACTACTTCCATAAAAGGGGGCAATAAAATGAGAGAACCCAAAAGTTTTGATCAAAAGGGTCCACGATGGGCCGATATGGTGGAAGATGAAGAAAGAGAGTTAGGAGCCTCAAGGTCAAAGGTGTTGTTTAAGTACACCCCAAAAGCTAGAAGAAATGTTGGACAAAAGCCTTTAACTGGTGTTGGAAGTATCATGAATTCTCTTGTGACAAATTACACTTGTCCTCTTCGAAGGATTAATCAATCTGTCCCGACCGAAAATTTGATAATCACAAAATCAATCGGGAACAAGAGAATTGGATTCAAAGAGAATGCTCCAAACCCTCGTTCACAGCCATCTTCTTCGCGAGGATTTCCGCCTTCTGATTCACAAAGGAAAAGGCGTAAGTTCAGATTTCCCTCCAATAAGAAAGTGAACATCTCTCAGAAAGATGGAATCCTTAAAGCATCGTTTCTCGAAGATGAACCCCAAGTTTCACATGATGACGGGGGTTCCAAAGAAAATGTCGATGATATGATGGCTTTGACCGTGCAAGAGAAGGAGATATTCTTCGAAGAGAAACCGAGCCAAACTTGAGTCTCCGCGTTTGAAAGGCTTGGAAAAGTCAACAACTCAGTTTTCAATAGGTTGGGAGATGTTGACCTACCAGAACAAACCAACTCGAAAGTGAGAAGGAATAAAAAGTGGAGACTCAAGAAAAAGAAGCAATGGAAAAATCTCGTGAAGGAATATGGACAATGCTATGAAACTCAAGTCGAGGAAGTAAATGTTGTCATTATTTTCGAGATAGACGATACTGAAATTTGTGCAAATGTTGAAAGTGACAGCACAAATACACAAAATCAACCAAAAGACGATTTTGTGGACAAGGTAGAGTCTGCACCACCAGAATTGGAAGATGGTGGTCAAGCTACAATTGATGAGCTTCGAGAAATAAACCTTGGCACTCCAGAAGAGCCGAAACCAATTTTTTTAGCACTCAACTCAAAAGCGATGAAGAAAAGCTATATGAGCAACTCCTTTGCGAGTATAAGAATGTGTTTGCTTGGGGATACCAAGATATGCCAGGCCTAGATCCAACTGTGGCTATGCATAAATTGGTTGTTTACGAGCAAATAAAGCCAGTTAAACAATCTCAAAGACACTTTCGTCCAGAATTAGTGGTGCAAATAAATATCGAAGTAGAAAATCTTATCAAAGCCAGGTTTACACGAGAAGTTCAATACCCAAATTGGCTAGCCAATA
Organism: Tetragonia tetragonoides; assembly: GCA_038025085.1. Classification (NCBI taxonomy): domain Eukaryota; kingdom Viridiplantae; phylum Streptophyta; class Magnoliopsida; order Caryophyllales; family Aizoaceae; genus Tetragonia; species Tetragonia tetragonoides. Next base: position 442,275 of record CM076145.1, read on the forward strand.
TTGTCCCAGTGAGAAAGAAAAATGGGCAACTCCGTATTTGTGTGGATTTTAGGGACTTAAATGATGCATGTCCTAAGGATGAATTTCCACTACCAATTACGGAACTTTTGGTTGATACTACAACAGGTTTTGGCGCATTGTCCTTTATGGATGGTTTTTCGGGATATAATCAAATCAAAATGGATCCCAAGGATGAAGAGCTAACCGCATTTCGCACACCTCAAGGCACATTTTGCTATACAGTGATGCCTTTTGGTTTGGAAAATGCGGGGGCGACCTACCAGAGAGCCATGACAGTCATCTTTCATGACTTGCTTCATAACACAATTGAGTGTTACGTAGATGATTTGGTGGTGAAAACTAAGTAAAGGGAAAATGATCCCGACGACTTAAGAAAAATCTTTGGACGGTTACGCCAACATCACCTGAAAATGAACCCCCTAAAATGTGCATTTGGGGTCACCTCCGGGAAATTCCTTGGTTTCGTCGTTCGACAACAAGGAATTGAAATTGATCCCGATAAGATCAAAGCAATAATGAAAATGCCTCCCCCAAGGAACCTAAGGGAGCTTCGTGGCTTACAAGGCAGGCTTGCCTATATCAGGCGATTCATATCAAACCTCTCCGAAAGGTGTCAACCTTTCACAAGGCTAATGAAGAAAGATACGCCATTTATTTGGGACCAAGCTTGCCAGAATGCTTTTGAAAGCATTAAAGAATACCTAACAAAGCCACCTGTCTTAATGGCGCCAGTACAAGGAAAACCATTGCTCTTATATACAGCAACCCTTGAACGATCTCTAGGAGCTATGTTAGCTCAAATTAACAATGAAGGAAAAGAGCAAGCCTTGTACTATATCAGTGGGACAATGGTTGGGGCGGAAGTAAACTATTCTTCTATGGAGAAAGTTTGTTTGGCTTTGGTATTTGCTACACAAAAGTTTAGGCATTATCTATTATCCCATCCTATCACTTTGATTTCAAAGGCGGATCCTTTAAGGTATATGTTGTCAAAGGTCGTGCTTTCAGGAAGATTGGCCAAATGGTCTATGCTTTTAGCTCCATTTGATATCAAGTTTGTGTCACAAAAAGCAATAAAAGGCCAAGCCATTGCCGACTTCCTAGCTGCACACCCATGTCTGGACTGTGAAGAAGTAAATGATGACTTGCCAGATGAAGAAGTTTTTATGGTGGAAATATCATCATGGCAGTTGTATTTTGCTGGAGCAGCAACGAGTCGAGGAGCAGGAGTTGGTATTGTGCTTGTCACACCTACGGGAGGACTCATTCATTACTCCTTTTCTCTCCTCGAAACATGCTCAAATAATGTGGCGGAATATGAAGCATTAATCATTGGTCTTGAAATAGCACTTGGAATGCGCATTGATCATTTACAAGTGTTTGGCGATTCTCAATTGATCGTTAGACAAGTAAATGGACAGTACGAGGTGAGAAATGCCAAGTTGATACCACTCCATCAAAGAGCTAAAGATCTAGTGAATCAATTTCTTGAAATTGAAATTACTCATGTACCAAGGTCCGAAAATGATAAGGCGGATGCACAATTGGGGAACGTCATGTGTTAGCGCCCATTGCAGACCGTTTCGAGGAAATTGAAGAAGTGAATATGGTCTCAGTTTATGAAATTGAAGAAGAATCAGATTGGCGTCAACCAATAGTTGAATATTTGCGGTATGACATTTAACCAATTGCTTCGAAAAAGAAGGCAGATTTGAAACGACGAGCATTCAAGTTCCTTTTTCAAAATGATACTTTGTATCGAAGAGCTTTTGATGGAATGTTACTTAGATGCTTGTCAGAAGAAGAAGCTACTCTTGTCCTTAAACAGACTCATTCGGGCATATGTGGAGCTCACCAAGCAGACCCAAAGTTAGCCGATCAAGTCAAAAGGTTAGGCTATTATTGGCCTACAATGGTGCAAGATGCGATAAAGTTTGCAAAAGCTTGTCGGGCCTGCCAAATTCATGGTGATTTCATCCATCAACCACCTCAACTTCTTCATCCAAGTCTTTTATCTTGGCCTTTTGATGCATGGGGTTTGGATGTGATGGGTCCTTTTAAACCCTCAACGTCCCGTGGCCACCTATACATCCTTGCAGCAATGGACTATTTTTCAAAATGGGCCGAGGCCGTGGCACTAAAAGAGGTGGAGGCAAAAGAAGTAGCTAATTTTATTCGGACTAGATTGATTTATCAATTCGGGGTCCCCTCAAAGATCATATCAGATAATGCCCTGTACTTCAAAAACCAAGTGATGATAAAATTGGCCGAGAAGTATAAGTTCAAACATAGTTTCTCATCAAGCTATAATCCATCATCAAATGGTCAAGCCGAAGCATTCAATAAAGTGCTTTGCAAGATTCTCAAGAAAATGGTGTCGAAAACAAGGCGAGATTGGCATGAACGCTTACCCGAAGCCTTATGGGCTTATAGAACCACAGTGCGAACCTCAACTAGTTGCACACCGTACAACTTGGTTTTCGGGTCTGAAGCGGTTTTACCCCTAGAGGTCCAATTGCCATCTCTCAGAGTAGCCATACAACTCACTAATCCGGATGAAAATGTCAGAATCAGACTAGCGGAGCTCGATGCACTTGATGAACGCATGCTAGCGGTTCAACAAAGACTCGAAATTTACCAAGCTCAAGTCGCTGGTGCATTTAACAAGCGAGTAAAATTTTGGTCTTTTTCTGTTGGTGACTTGGTCCTAACAATCAGACGACCTATTGTCATTAATCAAAAAGCACGAGGGAAATTTGAGCCAAAATGGGAAAGCCCATATGTAATCACCAAAGTCTATCCCAAAGGTGCTTATGAGCTTTCCAACTCCGAAGGCGAAGTGGTTTACTCTTGTGTAAATGGAAAGTTCGTGAAGAAATTCTTCACTTAGATTCCGGCTAGTTGAGTTGTATTGAACTACGGTAGACTTGATCCCTTAAAAAAAGGGTACGTAGGCAGTCTAGCTAAAAAATGTATGCTAGATGTAGCTCCCCCTACTAAAAAAAAAAGGTTGTACTGAACTACGAAAGGCTTGATCCCTTATAAAAAGGGTACGTAGGCAATCTAGCTAAATATAATAAAGCTAGACGCAGCCCCTTCAATAAATAAAAAAAACCTTTTGGTTTACCATGACTTGTGTACGTTATTTTCCCTATTATTAGATAAAATGCATCGTCACAATTTAGTGATAAATGGAATAAAATAAATGAATAAATAAAACAAAGCCAATGATGCAATATCAATCAATAGAATGGAAGGAAAATAATGACCATAAAAATAAATTCATGTGTCACCGACATGATAAATAAAAAAAAAAAAAAAAGACCACACAGCGACAAATTCGAAACAAAGCAACAATGAGGAAATGTTCAAAGGAATTGCTAAAACAAAAACTAAATCTCCATGAAAGAAGAGAGTGTATCAATAAGATCCTGCACTTCAACTTTCTTTGCTTGCAAGGGTTGAAGTTGTTCCTCCCGAGTTTGATGGATCTCTTTCAAGTCACGTGACATTTTAGCAGCAATATCATGCCGTTTCTTCACAGATATTTCAAGTTTTTCCTTCCTCCCTTGAAATTCCGCTCTGTCCTTAACAATTTCCTCCTTCTGTAGGCGTAAGCGCACTTCTTCCTCCTCTATATCATCTGCCTTGCGCTGTAGATGATCCAATTCATCTTGCAACTGTGTAATTGTTGGTTGGATCTGTTCGATATTGCTAATACAATTACCCTGGTGTTTAGTCAGAAGCTCGATCTGCTCAAGGGAAAAAGTTTTCTCTGCAGCATCAATAACTTCTGTTTGCTTTAAAACCAAATCAATTTGGGCAGCAAACCAATCAATCTCAGTTGTATTAACTCCTATGGTATTCAACAAAGCTTTCAGCATAGCTATATTAGAAGTTATCTGAGTACGCTTTTCCAACATAGCAATAGCGGGAGAATTAGAAAAACAGCTCAAAATAACTGTAATGCTGTCCAGAACATTCTTGCTCGCCCATTCAGGAAGTTGACCCAACAAATTATCCAGTGAAACTGGGATGGTTTTCAATGGTGTGGGTTCGGGCAGATCTCTCGGCAAGGAATCTATTTGATAGACGGAAGGAATGCTCTCTTCTGTCAAGTCTATCACAGGACTAGAATCAACCATAGGATCAACGGTCTGATTAACGGGAACATCTTCAAATGGTTGGTCGTCTCCCCCAGAATTCGAACCATCAAAGTTCTGAGAACGCTCACACCAAACCTTTTTAAAATTGATGTCAGCTGGGGACCTAGGTCGATAGGGTCTTTTCGGGGCTGTGCTTTTCTTTCTAGTGAAACTCGACTTGTCTTTATTACCCCCAGGTTGAGAACTAGCGCCAGACTTTTCTTGTGATTCATTTTCATCTTCTGAATGATTTTGCACAAATGATGGTTGGGCACTAGAACTTGACTTTCCCCCGTTTTTCGACTTGTTTTCACTTCTTGATTCTTTTGGAACAGAAGATGAAGTCGCTCCTGTAGAGATAAGAACATTTTGTTCTTCAGTTAAAAATTAATGATAAAATTTGTTATGAAATGAATAATAAATAAGTAACAAAAAAAAAGTGGGAATATTACGCTCTGAAGCCTTAACGCCTCTTATTCCAGTACAAACATTCCTCAAATTCACAATTTCATATGTGACTTCTCGAATATGAGTAGTTTGGTTGGTTAAGATCACTTTGATCTTATGAAGGGATTGCTTCAAATACGGTGTTGTAGCGCTAACCCACCAACCGCAGTAAGCATAAGAACTTGTCCCTTGGTGAAGTGCAGATGGTATATGGAAGAAAGCTCCTGTGCCTCTGTGAAAGAAGCGAGCACTCGCCTTAGCCACATCTTCCAAGGATCTTGATGATATTTGGGAAAAATTAAAACTCAAATTATTGGTAGGGATATGTTCATAGCCAAATTGTCGAGAAAATCTATTAGGATAATAAGGCTGTAAAATCAACTTCGCCCTAACTCGAACAGGTAAAATTGATGAGCGAATAGATAAAAAGGCTTCAAAATGCTCTTTAGGCAGATCTGGAATATCTAGATGGTCTCGTTTAACTTCTTCGCCAAAGGGAATAGCTCGCTCCCTAATAGAGGTATAGGCTCTGAAAACCAATCTAGCTTTATGCAGATCAATGTCATTTCCAATTACTCCAGCAAAACGAGCTAAAATTGGATAACCTTCTGGAAGCTCATTATCTGTACGGCTTTTGTAGAGACATGGAAAAAACTCTCCTAACCACCCAACCACAAAGTGAATACCAAAATTTGGATTTGCACACCCAGGATTTCCATGGTAAGTAGCCATCTCACCCAAGCCTTGATAAATATGACCCAAAATAGTGGGGGCAAGGAAAATTTCCGAACCTGCTGCCATTTTCGAAGCCATAACAAAAGTTTCTGGCCTCACCACCTTAGCACCATCAGGTAGAACAAACCGACTAAGCAACAAAGCCAAAAAGGCGGCAAGTTCACCTTTATCGGTCCAACTCGTGGGTAACGGCCTCTTAGACCCAACAGATGCTTTCTCTGGATGTTTCTGCTTGTTATGTGAGGGATTATTCTCTCTATATGCTACATACAAAATATCATCTCTGTAGAAATGTTGCAACCAATAAAACCAGGACACTTCATCCTTTACATGGTGTCTACAGAGATCAGTATGAATCCTCAATAACTCGACCACAAGCGGTGAGAATTTAGTGTCATCTAAAATATTCTCATTCAGTGGCAAATACTCCTCGTAAGGCTCACCTGAGATAGGTAAGCCTGCTAGTTAGTTCAAATCATTCAAAGAAATACCCATCTCACCATTCCCGTGGTGAAGAGTGTTTGTCAATGGGCACCACAGTTCGCAAAAGGCTCTCCAAACGTTCTTGTTATACCAGAAAGGAAAAGGTGAAACTGCCACAAGACCGTAAATGCCAGCCGCTTTCAACAGTATTTCATAGTTACCAAGGATACGTTCGGTCCATTCCATCAAACCCGGAATAAAACTAGATAAGCCTCTGAAATTGAGTTTGACTCCCCAATTTCTTTTTTCCTTGAGCAATCTATAAATAACAGGATAAAACTCGTCATTGCGGACTAATTTATCATCCTTTGGAATGTCAAAAGTGACTTTTTCTAAAACGGTCGCTTTGAAACTATTCATAGCAACTTTGCATGGCACCAAACACTTCTCATCGTCTTTGTACGAAAATTGCAAATACCCTTTGTTCATGTCCTCCACTTTTGTCCAGACTTGACGAAATTCTTTTGGAGAATCGACAACAATATGGGTCATAGACCGACTTCTCCTATAAAGAGGACCGTATGAAAGTTCCTCATTATTATTAGATGGTGCGCGTTGCATTCCTAGTTCACCGTCCATAGTTTACCTAATAACCACAGTTCAAAAAAAATTAGGCTAAACTGTGTACGGAAATTCAAACAATACAAGTTTTAGTGAATAAAAAACGTGAATCACTTGAAGGGGGCAACTGTTGAATCTAAAATTTTAATAAAAAAAGAATTAAAAAAAAATTTCAATGCTGAAAACACTTAAGCGTGTAAAAAGAAGTGGCAGTTATATATATCTCCTGATATTTCTGTCAGTTGCATTACAAATAAATAAAAGGAAAAAAAAGGAACATGGGTGATAGTGGGAGACAGTTACTCTCAACAGTTATCCCAAATATCTCTTTAAATAGCCCTTTGGCTATAAAAAAAAGAAAAAGGGGACAGAAGAGACAAAATATACAGCAAAAAAGGAGAGAGAGCAAAAAGACAACAAAAAGAGAGAAAGAGAGAAACGTTAGTTTTAGAAAACTGAAAAAGAAGAAACCAGGAAGAAAGAGAAGGTAAAAATAGGAGATTGGGGATGAACTATTAAACTTAATCTTCTTCTTCTCCTTTTTAGTTTCCATAATTTCAGATTTCTTTTATCTTAAACTTCAATGTTCTTCTTTTCTTTCTCTTTACAACTCAGTCTTCAAAAAAATGCTCTTTAAATTCTTTTTCCTCGCTGTTTTATTTTACTGTCAGTTTGTTTAAGTCTGTTTTAGTATGGTTTTTTTTTGTGATTGATATGTTTTCTTCATTATATGTATGGTTGTCTTATGCTTAAATGACATGTCCAAGCCTAGAAACCACATGGTTTCAAACCTGGAGCCCAATTTTGATGGAGAGACCAGAAACCATATGGTTTCATCACCAATTCCTAACAAAAACGACTCCTACAATGAAACTAGATGGTTTCAAAAGTCGGATTATGAATATGTGGGAAATGAAGACCTAAAATAAACTGGAAAATTACTGCTGTCTAACATATTGCTCTTGAGATCAAGAAGAAACCGAATGGTTTCATTAAACTCAAAGAAAATCACTGGAAACCATATGGTTTCAAGAAAAGATCTGAGTTTATTTATTGGACTGAAATTCAGGACTTAAAAGGCTAAAACAGAAGGTTGGAACGTTGTTTTGAAATAAAAACAAAAAAAAAAAAAACTGATCAGACCTACTGTTTTATTTTAAACAGGTCTGGAAACAATAGGAATCCATATGGATTCCACAAAAAATTTCAGACTTAAGGATTCTTATGAATTCTGAGATGAAAACAATTTTGGATTCCGAAGAAAACGGATTTAAAATTGCAAGGACAGAAGATAATTCATTAGAAACCATATGGTTTCATAGATGAATTCCAGACTTAAAATCTAACAGCCATTTAAAAGCTTAGGGATAAAGAGAAACCATATGGTTTCGATATTATCCCCATGAAAGAGCCTTTTGAAACCATCTGGTTTCACAGGTTCAAGTATTAAAGTAGTCAGGGACATGAAATTTTGAAGACTTAGCAAAAAAAAAAAAAAAGGACTCAAAATACTTTAGGAATAAACGAAACCATCTGGTTTCACGTATATATATATATATATATATATATATATATATATATATATATATATATATATATATATATATATATATATATATATATATATATATATATATATATATATATATATATATATATATATATATATATATATATATATATATATATATAAGTGGATGTTGCACGTTGCTTGATGGACACGTGTGCGTCCACATAAGCGCTGCATACTCACATAGCTTGACATGTCATCATAACATAAAATGCATGAATTTACACTAATGCATGAACCTACTTTAATGCATGTATCTACGGTAATATTAAATACTTCCTTAAATTTTCATATGATACATGCATATTACAATAATAAAATGTTTATATATTTCTATTTGATACATTTTATTTTGGCGGATGCATGCATGTTTTAACAAAAGAGCTCACTATATTTGACTCAAAGTGTACATTGTTACTATTTGAATTTTGTATTAAATCCTCTAACGGTAATATATATATAGTAGACATGATATGTGTATTAGCTTCCAATGATGGGTATACATAGCTGTTAACTAATTAAACATAATTTCATTGCATCCATTTAATACTTTGACTTTGATTCTTTTGACTGCATATTTGAAGTAAACTGCATCAAAAAGTAGTAGTGGTGGTGGTTTTTTTTGAATAGATATTGGACACTAGATATTAGGGTAGATTGCAACAAAAATAATAAAGATTTGGTTATACAAACCAGTTTTACATCATGATTAACAAGAAATGAGATATTGTATATTTTGGTATTCTACTCTACAATTGATACAATATTTTTGGTTTATGTACGATATTAATTAAGCAAGAGGTTCATAGAAGAGAATTTTTGTATCAAATAGTGCATCGCACGGGAATGTAACTAGTTCCTTTACAAAACCAGAATCAATCATTAAAAAAAAATTGCTTTGGGAATGAAGGAAACCATCTGGTTTCACCACAATTCCTGTAAAACAAAGCAATGACCCTACCTGGCGTGATTCTTTTCTTCTGTAGAGCGTCTGTTTTGTTCCAGTTGTGAAAGAGCAGGAGAAAGAATGAAAGACTAAGAAGCGTTGTGTATTTATAAGTGAACTAAAAGGAGACTTATAATTGAACTAGGACTCTAAAAAATAAATCATTTAAATCTAAAGTTCAGATTCAAATTCAAACAGAAGTCTCCAGTCACACTTGTTTTCCTATTTCTGAGATAAAAAAGGATTACAACTGACTGAAATCAGCTTAATATGTTTCCTATACCTAAGGGAAAAATTTTAAATTTAAATAATTAACTAAAACATCTTTTTTTTGACTATTACAGTAAGTGAAAGTCAGAAAAAACGAGAATACATATTGTACAACACAACATATGATTAAAGCAATATAAAAAAATACATAAGAGACAGTAGAAAAGTGCATGAAAGCAAGCAACAAGCTTAAACTAAAATACCAGATGCAGGCACATGTTAACTACTGTAAAAACATTAAAAAGAAGCAAGAAAAACAGTAAAAACAAAATACCTAAACATGGAACTACGAATGGCTTGATCCCCTTTAAAGGGGTACGTAGGCAACTCAAATGAGTACCGCCCAAATCAAATTTAAACCCCAAAACATACCTAAAACTCTAAAAGGCACAACTAATTTTTATTAAATTAGTACTAGTCGAAATCAAGAGATAATCTCCTAAGCGGGGATGTAATTAAGAGCATTAGTGCCTTGTATAGGGTCGTACCAAAATAATAAACCAATGTGCAAGATTTACATTGGAAGGTTGTGTTTTGCATACCGAGTTGCGATTTTTGCTTTAACAACTCTTATCACCCTTTTTATGATATACACCATAGTACGTGTTAGGCATATGAATAGGATTTCCATTTTTTGGATTAATTAACACCCAAGTGAGTTTAAAGTTAGAATCAAGAACTATGATTCATTCGACTGTTTTGATGTCCTTTTCAACGTCTATAATAGAATAACAGAGTATTTGCCATAATGCATCATTGCAAGATGGTTACTTTGATTATGTAGGAAAGGGCGATATTTTTTTTAATGGCTCAACTTATTTGGAAGTCCTAGGGTTCATATTTATTATATTAGAATTATAGTCGCACAATTAAAGTTTTGTTTTTATATATACCCGAAACCCGATTACACCGTTTCAAACAGCTAAGTATATATATCAATCAACTAAAACTTGTTGGGTACATAATGCACGATAACGAACAATTGTAAACTTGCTCATGAACAAAATGATAATAGACATCAAAGTGTTGGTTGAAATTGGCAATAGAATTAGCGGACACTAGTGTTTTTACCCGTGCGATGTACGGTTATAATCAAACTAATATAGTAACAAACAACATTCATATTAAACATTTGAAATTTTAATGTGTAGTAAAAAATAATTAGCTTCTAGGGCGACAAAAATGGTTGTCATGAAAAGAAAATAATACTCCATCTCGATCACTATTGAAGATTTTGCTGCAAACTTTGTTAGGGTAAGAAGGAAATATGACCGGATGTAAATTCATGTGTACATTATAGCTTATTCATCTTCTTTTTTTTGCTAACCAGCTTATTCATCTAATACCATTAATAAATTTGATTAATCGTTATTTTTTTTAGAAGTACAATATGAATCCTGCTACAAGAAAAAAGGAAGAGTACTTTATGATCAATGATGAGCAAGAGTAGTGTGTCAAAATCAAGCTCTATAATAAATTCCACAATAACATTGGATTCAATTGAATTGCCTAATCTCCCAACTTTGTAGTACTATACAATAGCTGCAGCAACATAGTAATTTGATTTTCCCGAAAGTACTTTTGAAAATGAATCTAACCATAGTATTTTTACTTTGTGAATCCTTATATTTTTTCTTAAATAAATAATCAAAGTTTTTAAATTTTGACTTTCAAAAAACAACTGTGTACATTTATCTGAAACGGAGAGAATGTGTTAGAAGAATTTCATTCCAGTTATATATATCGATCAACTATTTCAATTAGATTTACTCCCCCTTTTCAGCAGGAAACATTAAAGTTTATTTATGTTGCCAAGAAACAAAGATAATAATAAGTACTCATATCATGGTGCCCTCCCTTGCTAATTTGCTACTCCATGTTTTTAATCATGAAAGTTAAATCAATATATATCTTAATAAATGAGAATTGGAGTTGGGAGCACCGACTCGATGTGTCTTTTTCACTTTGAATGTAGTTAGGTGGACACTTTCAGTGAGGAAAAATACAAATTTCGGCCCATGAAAATATAGAATAGGGATTAGGCTTTGTACACGAACACGATCCAATTTTAATGGTTACGGGAGTTCTCATCGCTTGGCTACATTCAGGATTTCAGGTGTAACGACCAAAAATTTGCGACGCATGTTTGCCAAAAAACAATAAATAAATAACGGCCAAATTTAAATAAAAAACTACTAAAATTAAATGAAGGGAAAGTAAAAGTTATGACGGATGGTTTGTGCATTCTTATTCTAAGGCTGCGATTTGCACCCTGCAATTAGAGTAGGACACATATATATGCACTAGTAAAGGAAATTGGTTTTCTTTTTCTAATTTTTTCAATTACAAGTGATTGGGCGTTCTATTCTGATTGGGGCGTGCAAATTGGAGCTTCAAAGTGAGGCTGTACATAGCATCCCAAAAAGGTATTGGAAACAATCAAAGATGAGAGAAGGAAAAGATGCCATACCTCGAAATGGAAAATCCCCAGCTTGAATTAAGCCAGGAAGAGAAAGATAGACCAAGAGACAAGAAGGGCTCATAGTGTCAAAATATAAAACTGGAATTCCAGCCTCTTTACCAACAACCAAAGCAAAGTTGTATAATCCATCTGAAATAATGCAAGTCACTGGAGGTATATGTACAAGACATGGATACTTAACTTTGATATTATTATAGAGTCAGACTTTAAGAATGCAGTGATGTGGAGTAATGCGTCTTAAGGTGATCCGCTTGGAGTTCGATTTGCGTTAAATTTCATCAGAGCTATAAAGGGGTGGTGGCCAAGAATCAAAGTAGTTCACAAGCCAAGAAGTGAGAATGCGGTAGCAGACCACCTAGCAAAGCAAGGGATGGACAGAAAAGAGGAGTTTGTGGCATGGTTTTAGGAGTTTTTCATTGTACTGTTTGTCTTTTTTGTATTTGCTTTTTCAGTGGCTTTGTTTTTTCTTTCACCCCCTTGCATCTCTCACTAGTAGAGGATCCATCTTGATCTCAACTCTTCCTAGAAGGTGGGGGTTCATGGATGGTTGATACTTTATGGAGAGTGCAATTTGGAGAACTTTGTATGAGTTTTTTCTCTATCAATAAAGTTTCTCCTTAATTATCAAAAAAAAAATATCTGAAATATCTTTTCTACTACTTGTTACCATTTCTCTCAGAAGTGGATGGCTAACATGTTTAATGACCTCCAACATTTCCATGAACTTTTCACCGCCTCGAGGGTGGTCCTCTGGGAGGCCATCTTGGAAGGTTCGGATCGAAAACCGCGGTCATCCCTCGTAGGAATGATCGTTGGTGGCACTGAGAAGGAGACGGCGGTGAACGTGGTCAGTGGTGAGGAAGGTGACATGCAGGTCGTCTGTAGTAAGGGAGAGCAACTCGGCTAACATTAACATGGACTTGACTGGACCTTGCATGCATTGGCAATGGGAATATTAAAACGTGGGGATCAGCTGGTTTAACGACGTTGACTTCCATTTTGATCTGGAGCTAATTTGAAATTGAATTGATGAGCAAATTTTTTTTTGAAATTGAATTGATGAGTGTTAGAGATAGTCAGATAGATATCCAATTTTTTTTTTTTTTTTTTTTTTGAAATTGACTTAATTCTAGCACCTTAGAGCTAGCTTGAATAGAGAGATAGAGACTAATAATATAGTGAGGGTTGAAGATAATTGGGTTTGGGGGCAAATGACTCCATTCTTTTAAGGTCATGGCAAGATAAATAATACACTCTCTCCGTTCCCGTGATTACGTTGTTAATTACTTTTTAGAGGTCAAATTTTACAAACTTTGATCGTTAATATATGAAAAAATATAAAGATTGACAATGTAAAAAATTTATTGTTAGATTCGTTTTTAATAGTACTTTTGCAAAAATCATATTTTTATAATTTCTATATTCATAGATTTATAGTTATTTACGGTTAAAGTTGTGCCTTGAAGACCGCGATAAAGTAATTGACAAAGTAATTATGGGACGGAGGGAGTAGATATTGTTAGGGAATTTTCACACCACTACATATTACTCTGCTTGTTAGAAATTTGACCATGACGGAAACATAATAGGTAATATACACAAGATAAATTATCACATTGTGTAAAATATTTAATGTGGAAAATTCCTCTTCTACTTGGAGAAAAAACCACAAATTTTATTACTATCATCATCAAAGAGAATTATTGTTGAATACACTCAAATACTAACATCTCAATTTCCTTTAACGAGTAAGCCACCTTACCCCTTTAACACTCATATTTTTTATGACCTAACAACCGCTTAACTACTAATATTACCCAAGTTTGAATTTATTCACAAAAAAGTTACAAAACCACCCCCTTTGTCTACAATCTAACTTTTGAGGTCAAAATTAATTAGAAATCTGTTGCAATCTGCATATTTTCAATAATATGGACGGGTTGCCTACCTTACCTTAACCCACATCAACTGCAACAAGGAAGTCTCTCTTCCTTAGGGCCAAGCCAAGTCAAGCCCCTGCCTCCAATCTAGTAGTAAATTACTTATTGCCCTGCGACTACACAAGTAGGAAGATATAAAAGAAAAGAAAGTACTCAACTTGACAATTGCACAAGGAGAAAGATAAACTGCACATAAGGCCAATGTTGAGCTATAATGATTTTGATGATGATAAATAATTGACACTTATCAAGTTTACATTGTCTAGCTAAGTGTTGTTTACAAGGAATCAAGAACAGAACAAGAACGGAATCAAGAACGTTGTGATTGATAATCTTAATGTTGATGCAATGAAGATTAATTCAAGAACAACATGGCATAAAGTTGGAAGTTGGAGCTTTATTGCTTTTATTAGACTTCATGTAAGAGAAGTCGTGCTTAAGTCATTGAGGTTGGAATCGAAGGTACAGTTGGTAACAACTGAAGTAACAGTGCGTGAGTTACCAAGTATTTTTGAGTACGCAAGTTTTGTACGTGTATTTATGAAAACGATTTTAAAGAGTTTTTCTTTATAAAATAACTTAACTAAAATTATTTTTTCAGAAATATCTTTTTAGTACTCAATATTATCATTTTATACTCAATATCAAATATAAGAGTTTTATTTAGAAAATCTTTTTAAAAAGAAGTCTAGTTGGATTAGAACTGTTTCTTTTATGGAAAGTCTATTTTGCTTGGAAAACAAACTATTGTGTTTTAAACCTAATCGGTTTCTAGGTTGATTTAGGTTGCCTATATAAACCAATGTTCACAGACTTTATAACTGCCGAAATCATAGAGCAAAAAACGTGATATTTATTTAGTGATTTCATAAGAGGCATCCTGGCTGTTACTGCACGAGTTACCTTCACTGTTACCTTGGAATTCCTCTTGATACTTGAGCATGGTTTCTCATAAGGTTTGATTGTACCACTTTACCTTATTTAGAAGCATATTGGTAAGATTTGTTTGTTTAGAATACGGCTGCCATAGTAGGTAGTTTGGTTCTTGAGTTCGGGGTTGAATTCAGGAAGTACGGCTCAATGGTAGATTAGAGTCTATTGTATTGAGTTTGTTTTACGGCTCTTAGTGGAGTTTGAAAAATCACCCAGGGTCGTGGTTTTACTTCTTGGTTGAGCTCAAGAATGTTTCCATGTAAAAATCTGTGTCTCTTTATTTATTGCTTTGTTATATTGCTTTGCTATTAACAACGTAGTAATTAATAGGTTAACAGATTGTGCTTAAATTGATAATCCGCGAAAATTTTGAATAACTCCTTAATACTCAATTCACCCCCCCTCTTGAGTCTATCCTTGAGTATAACAATTGGCATCAGAGCAGGTTATCTTGAGTACAGGTTAATCTCTGGAGAGTAGATCACAAGGATGGATTCAACAAACTACGACAAGTTCGAGAAAGGTAAGCACTTTTGCTTTTGGAGGAATCGCATGGAAATATTCATTAAAGCCAATGGACAGCCAAGAATCGAGGACAAAAAATTCAAAAGGGAAAATCAAGCAATTACAGTTGCGTTTGGGGATTCAGATTTAGATGAAGAACCAACGGAGAACCCAAACGCTAAAGCTTTCCGTTGCTTGATGGCCCACAAAGATGAGGAAGAAGAGGTAAGCCTTGAAACGCTTAAAGATAAAATGCATCTGCTCACTAAGAAACAATTGATGAATGTTTTGAGTATTTGCATTAGTGATTGCATGGATCTTCGTGATGAAAAGGTTCAACTTGATGATGGTTTTGTTTCATTAAAGAATGATTTGAAGGATTTAACAAGTTTGAAAATTGATCTAGAAAAGAGAAATAAAAACTTCAAAGATGAAATCTTTAAATTGACAGAATATGTCTGCAAGCTTGAAAGTGAAAATAAGATCTTGACTAGTAAGCTGAATAAATTGCAAAGTGAAATTGATGCTAGTCGAACTACTAACTTATGTGATTCAACTGATTGCAAAGAGATGAAACTGAGTTTTGATAAATTGAAATCTGATTTTAATATGTTGGAAAAAGAAAAGGTTGATCTTTGTAAAAAGTTAAAATCGAATGAGATAATAGGTACGTCGACGGGTAACAATAAGGGAACTTTTGCTGAATGGTTCCAAAGTTACTAGCCAATAGCTAGTAGGTCTGCAGGTAACAATCAGGGAACTTCTGCTGAATGGTTCCAGACTTACCGTAAGAGAAATAAGCAAGGCTTGGGATATAAAAGACCGTGGGTAGGTTATGATCCTAAAAGCAAGTATGTGAACCTACCAGAATGGAAACTTTGCATGTATTGTGGTAAAACAGGTCACATAAGAGTGGAATGGCCAAGGAGGTAAAAAGCCTTTCAGAGTAATAATGGTTATGCTCGAAAGAGTAACAATGGCCATGTTAGAAAGGTTAAACAAATATGGGTTAAGAAGTCTGATTCGAATGTTAAATTTGTGAAAAAGGGACCCAATCAGATATGGGTTCCAAAGACTAAACCCTAATTAAGTTTTGCAGGCATGAGTGATGGGGAACGACCCGTGGTACCTCGATAGCGGTTGTTCCATGTATATAACATGAGATAGACTAAAATCATTCTCTCACTCAATGCCTTCAGCGTTGGAAGTGTGATGTTTAGAGACAATAATAAAGGTGAAATAACCTTATGTAGGTAAGGTAGGTAAGTCTCTCATACACTCCATATATAATGTTCTTTGTGTCGAGGAAATTTGATGATTTTTGCAGGATAATCAAAGTAATGATTTTGAGATTGGACTAGTACACTCATATCCAGATGAGAAAGCAATGAATAATGAGAATTTGAAGGAGCAAGTTGCTGAGCTCCGAGATGCAATTGCTGAGGGGGAACAACGAGAAGTAACAGACAGGGTAACAAGCGATGACGCACTTAAACGGGTGTAAAACAGTGCTGAGCTGTTCCCGGCCTGTTACCTCAGAAGTTTCCTCAAATCGAGATGTCACATTCTTCATGTAAGTCTTTCTTGAAGCATGAGAAATCATGGTTCGGTTCTATGAACTTAATCATAAGTGACATTGACAGGTAAGTAGAAACTCGATCTCAATTTCTTTTGTATGCTCATTATGATTTCAAATCTTTTGGTGAGCTTACTAATATTCATGATATCCCAGTGGATTGTATTTGCAATATGGATCAAATTGTTGATATCTTTACAAAAAACCTTTGATTAGAGAACAATTTGAAAGATTAAAGCTTGAGTTAGACATGATTAGACTGACCTAAAGGTTCATGATTCATACCCCCAATGATTGACTAATTTATGTAGAAACTTGCAAACAAGTGTATTTTTTTGTGTGAATATACCATGTGCATATGAGATCTTTTTGTAGGTCACAAGCAACTCGCGTGTCGTAACTGGCATAACCACTTGCGCCAAGTGTAAGTAATGACTTATAAAAGATCTGATGATATTACCCTTATGCTTCAAACGTTGAAACTGAGTAACAAAGTACGAGTTCATATGTACTATCACTGTTTTCCCAACTGTTACCTAGCCATCAGTTACCTACTATTAAAAAAATCGTCTTATTCTTTTCCGCAGCCCTACTCCATTTTGATATATCCATAAGACGGTTCTACTTCCTATATCTTCCCAATTATCCCACTCACCCAACTTAGCTCAAACACTATCTTTATCCTTCCATATATAAAAACCCATCTCTCTCTCCTATTTTTTGTCTCTTCCCTTGAAGGTTGTTTCAACAATGAGAAGAAGGTGAGTTGAAGTTGCGGTAGTGTTTGGCATGTGATTCATGTAATTGAAAGAAAAAAGTGAAAGTGGGTTGTGAAGAATGAATGGGGAGTTAACATGAAGATGGTTGTGATCAGAGTTCTACATGCATTAACATAGGGGGGAATTAGATGGAAACACCAAAGTCGAAAAAAGTTCTACTATGACCAATATATGTTATTCAAGAGGCTAACTTTCTTTTACAATTGCTTGAGTATGTATATTGTTGAAATCACCAGTGTTCTTAGTTAAACACATAGAGTGGTTCGAAAAAAAAAAAAAAAAAAAAGGAAAAACGTTAAAAGAAAAAAAGAAAAAAAAGAACCACTCGTATGAAAATCATTGCGCAATTCTTATTTGATACTGGTTGATTATTATTATTTTGTCAAGCAATTGTTGAATTTACTTACTATAGGTGAATAGCTCTACCGAAACTAATTGAAGGTTGGCTGTTTCTTAAGAAGGTTAAGTAGAAAGATTTTTGGTGATGCTATGGATGGTTTTATGATACTCATGAAGATGGAAGCAACATGGATGATATTAAGGTAGAAGGAGAAGTTGCAATGAACTTCACATATGTGCTGGACTATTTTTGTAAGGTTCAATAAGGGAATTCGAATTTCAAGACGAAAAGGAGAGAGGGAACCCTCAATCATATGCTCCTTGTTCCCGGCTTGTTTCCTAGCCACTTGTTCCCTAAGCCTTTTAACCTATTTTCACCATACACTTCATCTACCCACGTGGTTTGCACTTGAGCTTATTACTCTTATAACTTAGTTTTTGGCTGGTTTGAATGGCTAATATCATTAGATTGCTTGTTTGAGCTAGTTGATCACTTGGTTTACTTTTGCAGGTGCTTAAACCCTTGGTGGTGATGTTTGTGTCTTACTTGGCTTAATATGTGTGTGTTATTTGCATTCTATTTCACTATGCATCTTTCGCTTTTCGATGATGCCAAAAGGGGGAAGAATTGTGATGCTTATATGGTCATGTCTAGCTATGTTTAGTTTGAGTTCTTAGTTTCTTACTAATATTGTTTCTCTATTAGGTGTTTGTTATATAATGATCCTAGATGCTTGATTGATGTATACTTTCTGTTTATAAGTTGATTCCTTGAACATGTTGGGTTTCATTGTTTACGCTTAATGTTTGGATAAGTATTAATTGTTTGTCATCATCAAAAAGGGGGAATTTCTTGAGCTATAATGATTTTGATGATGATAAATAATTGACACTTATCAAGCTAACATTGTCTAGCTAAGTGTTGTTTACAAGGAATCAAGAACGGAACAAGAACGGAATCAAGAACGTTGTGATTGATAATCTTAATGTTGATGCAATAAAGATTAATTCAAGAACAACATGACATGAAGTTGGAAGTTGGAGCTTTATTGCTTTTATTAGACTTCATGTAAGAGAAGTCGTGCTTAAGTCATTGAGGTTGGAATCGAAGGTACAGTTGGTAACAGCTGAAGTAACAGTGCGTGAGTTACCAAGTATTTTTGAGTACGCAAGTTTTATACGTGTATTTATCACAACGATTTTAAAGAGTTTTTCTTTATAAAATAACTTAACTAAAATTGTTTTCAGAAACATCTTTTTAGTACTCAATATTATCTTTTTATACTCAATATCAAATATAAGAGTTCTATTTAGAAAATCTTTTTAAAAAGAAGTCTAGTTGGATTAAAACTGTTTGTTTTATGGAAAGTCTATTTTGCTTGGAAAACAAACTATTGTGTTTTAAACCTAATTGGTTTCTAGCTTGATTTAGGTTGCCTATATAAACCAATATTCACAGACTTTATAGCTGCCGAAATCATAGAGCAAAAAAATGATATTTATTGAGTGATTTCATAAGAGGCATCCTGGTTGTTACTGCACGAGTTACCTTCACTGTTACCTTGGAATTCCTCTTGATACTTGAGCACGGTTTCTCATAAGGTTTGATTGTACCACTTTAGCTTATTGAGAAGCATATTGGTAAGATTTGTTTGTTTAGAATACGGCTGCCATAGTAGGTAGTTTGGTTCTTGAGTTCGGGGTTGAATTCAGGAAATACGGCTCAACGGTAGATTAGGGTCTATTGTATTGAGTTTGGTTTACGGCTCTTAGTGGAGTTTGGAAAATCCCCTAGGGTCGTGGTTTTACTTCTTGGTTAAGCTCAAGAAGGTTTCCACGTAAAAATTTGTGTCTCTTTATTTATTGCTTTGTTATATTGCTTTGCTATTAAACAACGTAGCAATTAATAGGTTAACAGATTGTGCTTAAATTGATAATCCGCGTAAATTTTAAATAACTCCCTAAGACTCAATTCACCCCCCCCCCTCTTGAATCTATCCTTGAGTATAATAGCCAAGTTTGTTGGTGATGGGTAAAGTAACCTAACAGTATGCTAGTTTTCTTTTCTCTTATCTTCTAATGTGGGACAACTAACGTGTGCTCTCTATAACAAATCTGCTTCACTTAACTTCACAATGCACATAGGAACACTTTAAATTTCTCGTTTAAAAGCTCACATTTTCACATTTCATGTATTGTTGCATGTTATTCTCTTATTAGTCGCCTAGCAAATCCACTTCCACCAAAACTAACATACGTCTAACACAAAAACTCATATAAAATTGTCTTATTGTGAGACGAATGTTACATTATTTTGAACAAATTTATATCTTTAATTAATCACGAAACATTAAACCAAATACTCTAATGAAAACATTATATTGAAAGCCTTACAACTTGCTACTAGCACTAGGTGCAACACACATGAAAGGAACTCTTTATCACTCTCAAGATTAGCCATATCTTCATCGCTCAAGTTGATATAAGCCTCAACATCCTTGCTTGATCGGCGAGCAGGTATCATGATGACCAAGTCCTTGAACACCAGAGTTGCTGATGTGACCCATACAGGTTCACGCCACCCAAAATCGGCTTCATACACTGGCAAACTTCGTAGGTTGCTAAATCCGAGTGAGGTAATCTCTCCTCTACTCTCCCTCTTAAAGTGATCCATCATGAAACTCAAGTCTTCGTTACCCTCTTGCATCTCTCTTAAGAATCGATCATCAATTATTATTCTTTCTATAGACTCTTTCATTTGGTCTAAGAAGTTGCAACATAAATTGTACTCCTTGTCCTTGTTAACTTGACTATCATCTAGCTTCATTATTGATGGCTTCGTTATAGCATTGACAGCCATGTTTCCGAAATAGTAACTTTGCTTTGGGGTACTCACTTTGGGACGAATATTAACCGCATGGTAAACTTCATAGGGAATAATATTACCACCAGTACCTTGACAAGCCACCTTGATTCGACTCCAGATAAAAGACGACAAAACCATGGGGAGCGAAGGGAGACTATTAATATTATCACTACTGTTTATCATACAGTTTCGATCGAAGAGCATCCAATTTGGCTTGACTGAACAGAAAGCGCTTGGTTACCGGCCTAGCCCCAATGAGGTCAGGATTTGGCTCTGTGGATACTTCCATTTTGTGTGAAGGAGGTGGAAACATTTTCCATGTCTCAAAAACAGGTTTTTGTAGGAGGGTTCGATGGTCCTTACCATAATTCGCGATAGCAGTCCAGGCCTTGACGAACATGAATAGAGAGAAGGCATCAGAAATCGCGTGGCTCATCTTCACCCCTCCACAAGGAAACGATGTGACTTGGATCACTAAGAGTAAACTTGTGTATCCCTCTTGGCCATCCAAAGGTACGAAAAGATCGAGTTGAGTTACCTCCGCCTTATGGACAATGTCCTTCAAATGACCACCAATCACCTTGGCTTCTACATAAGGCACACCTTCATCGTTGCAATTGATATGGTTAGTGCTCGTGGCTGGCCCTGCAAGAGGGTAGAACAAGGACAATGTTTCAGGTAGGGATCCCTTGAGACGGTCTAAGACTGTGTTAATTGTGATAGTGGTATTCTTTTTGGGAGAAAAGAAAAAGATTAGGGGCATAAGAATTGGGGAGTTTTCATAGTCAAAGAGCGATGGTTTAAGATAACGAAGGTGTTTGGGAGTTGTATGGGACGGTTTGATGGTTTCTGTAGAGATCAATTTGACGTTAAACATGGCGGGAAAAGAAAAGAAGTTTCTTGAACAAATTGTCAAGATAGAGTTTCCAAATTTAATGGTGCTACAATACTTTATATATACTTGGGTGAAATAGTTGAAAGTTGAATGCAATTGGGTGTTTTTAATTAGGCTTGCTTGTTTCAGCACCACATGGAGTCGCGCTACTAGCTCATTGAATTGTCAGCACTTAGCATTTAGCAACATGGCTAATGGCCATCTCACTTCTATTTAATTGGAGTATAATGATTTTGTACTTGATAAAAAAAGTCAACTTTGTTGGTTAATACTCTATTGATTTTATTGTTTAAAATTTTAAGTTGTCCATATTTTAAGTTAGCTGCGCTATATCGAATATAACTCTCAATCTTGAAAACATGTTTATTAGGTTTCTAAATCTCCAAATTGCATACTACTACCAAGTGGTCGAGTGTGGTTATCCATCATTAACCAAGGTCGAGTATTCGAATCTCGCTCGCTTTTGGCAATGTTTTCAAGACCGGATCGGACCGCCTGGTTGAACCGATTCAATCGGGAACTGGAGATAGTCCGGTCTGAAAGTGTTCGTCGAAATCGGTAAAATTAAATTAGGGAGAAAGTTGTCTATATTTTAAGTTAGCTATCAAATATAACTCTCGATCTTGAAACATGTTTAGGCTTCTAAATCTTCAAATTGCATATTCAAACAAGGGGGTGTGGTTGAGTGGTTCAAGCTCATCAATCACTAATAACCAAGCAAAGTCGAGGGTTTGAATTTCGCTTTAGCCGGCATAAAGTAGCGTTAAGTCCATTTAGAAGTTGTCCCATATTTTGAGGTACCTTCAAGCTAGCGGGGAAAATAGTAATTGTGATAAACGGTAAATACCCTTGGTGTAATCCAAAAAAAAATTGCACACACTCACGAGATTGATTACGTTTACGTCGATTGATGATAGGAGACTAAGAGAGTAGAGTATGTATCAATTTTATTTTTTTAAGGGGGGAGTAGGTTTATTTTTTATTTTTATGTACGAAGCTTCGGACAAGGGGGGAGAGTAGACTTTTTTGGTGCGAACAGTAAACTTTTTAGTTAAATCGAGGATCCACCTTTTTCTTTAGGACCTTAAATGTGATGCGAAATGCTAAACAAACACCATCTGGTGGTTGCTAATAACATTATTTAAGCTCAAAGTATTCCTTCATTTGTTCTTGTAGTGCTGATTACAAATGCACTGGAATTGCAACTATCTAGTACTATTTAAAGCACACACATACACCTAACACACGAAATAAAAGAGAGAGTAGGTTACACCTAACATCAGTGAAAGGAAAGAACAAGTCTTTCAACCATTTTGCCTATATATGCTTCCATTAGATCTTCAAGACATCAATTCACTCCCAAATAACACCCACCCTCTCCAAAACAATGTTTAACGTGAAGGTGATCTCTAGAGAAACCATAAAACCGTCTCATGCAACTCCTGAGCACCTTCGTTATCTTCGAGCCTCGCTATTTGATCATGTAAACATCCCAATGTTAATGCCCGGAGTCTTCTTTTTCTCTCCCAAAACGGATCCCTCCATTACAATCAACTCGATTTTAGATAGACTCAAAACATCCCTACGCGACACATTTATCTGTGTTCTATCCCCTTGCAGGAAGAGTTAAAGACACGAACTACAGAGCTTGCAACGACGAGGGTGCACCCTATGTAGAAGCTAAGGTGACTGATGCTTGTTTGGACGACATTGTCCATAAGGTGGATGTAGATCAACTCGACCTTTTCCTACCCTTAGACGGCCAAGAGGGGTATACGAAATTGCTCTTGGTGATCCAAGTCACAACATTTCCTTGTGGTGGGGTGGCCATTGGGGTGAAGATGAGCCATGCCACTTCTGATGGCTTCTCAGTACTCATGTTTATGAAGACATGGGCCACTATTGCTAAACATGGAAAGGACCAATGTGTGCTTAATCCAAGCCCTGATTTTGAGATATGGAAGCCGTTTCCACCTTGCACACCCCAAGATCCAAACGACGTGGATGTGCCTGTAGAGCCAAATCCCGCCCTCATTCAGGATAGACCGGTAGCAAAGCGATTCATGTTTAGCCACGCGAAGTTGGATGCTCTTCGAACAAAAATGTATACTAGCAGGGATAATAGTCTCCCTTCGGTTGCCATGGTTTTGTCGGCCTTCATATGGAGCCGGATAAAGGTGGCTTGTCAAGGAACTAGTGGTAATAAACCCTACGAGGTGTTTTATGCGGTTAATATACGTCCCAAAGTAACTACCCCAAAGGAGAATTACTTTTTCGAAAATATGGTTGTAAATGCATTAGCGAAGCCATCTATGTTGCTAGGTGATAATAATGCTAACCAAGAGTATTACTTATGCCGCGACCTTCTGAAACGATTAAAGGAGTCCGTAGACAGAATAATAACCGATAGCGAGTTCATAAGAGTTATGCAAGAGGGTAAGGAAGACTTGAGGTTCATGATGGATCACTTTGAAAGAGAGAGTAGAGGAGAGATAGCCTCACTCGGGTTCAGTAACCTAAGGAGCTTGCCAGTGTATGAAGCCGATTTTGGATGGGGCAAGCCAGTGTGGGTTACATCGGCAACTCTTGTGGCCAAGGATTTGGTCTTGTTGTTCCCTGCTGGTTCAGCAAGCAAAGACACTGAGGCTTATGTCAACTTGAGCGATGAAGACATGGAGAAGCTCATAAGTGACAACGAGTTCAAATCATTTGTGTCGAATACACCTAGCTAGCTAGTGCTAGTAGCAATTCTTGAGGATTGCAGTGTTATTGTAACATTCGTTCTATGTTTCTTTCTGTCATATTTATAGCATGTACTGTTACTCCTAGAACTGGGGATCAGCAAGCAATATATGTTTTGATAATTATGCATTCTGATGGATCATTACAAAGAATGCAGTAGAGCTAGACCACAACGTCATTCAACACAATACCCCCACCTTCTATGAAGGGTTTGGTATAGTGTCAAAATCATCTAAAATGGACTAGCAACAAGATCATACATAAAATTAAAACCAAGCTACAAAGTCCTCATCTCTAAGTAACCCCTGCTTCGCTAAACCATCTGCAATAGCCTTTGCACTCCTTACTCGGTGTTGAATGGAAAATTTGGGCCATCTCTCCTTTGTGCGTCTAATAAAATTAAGATTAAATCTTGCATTCCAAGGACCTTCCTTGCGCTCATTACACCAATTTACCGCATTCAAAGAGTCCGATTCGAAAATGATGTCAAAATTTGATAGCCACTCCCTAGACAAAGTTTCCAAGAGAACCCGCCCAATGTAATGAGCTTATTAAAAGATTTTTTTTGTTATGGTAAGTTATATTCAAGTGTGCATTGTCCCATTATATTTTTTTCAATAATAATTCTACAGGTCTCATGTGTCTCCAATTTTCTTTTCTTGATACCTCATTTTTTATTCTCCTTTTTAAAAGCTCTTCTGCTATTAGTAAGTGGTAAACAAAAAACTCTGTCATCAATGAAGACCTATGGGGGTGCTACAGACAGGCTATTAGGCTATGCCCCAAAACTAAACGAACACAAAGTAACTACTTTTGGAGGCTCCTAAGAGGTATTTTGAGCTTCTTAGAAGCTGAAAATGAGGGTGGAGAGTAGGTGGAGGAGATGATTTGTGAAGGAAAATAGGCTAAAAAGTAAAAGTTGTTCACAAGTTATGTCAAGCACCCCCTTTGTAGTTGCACCACTTCCACAACCACCACATCGCAACAGCAAATTCTTCAGCCCTACCTGTTAGTATCATCAGCAGCTCCCATGAGATTAAATTACAACCATTTATCAAAGGGAATAGGCCAAAAAGTCAAATAATTTTGATTTAACCACAGTACCACAAATATTGCATCAGGAATCACTAGTGAGATGTCAGGTAATAAGACTCGATCATAGATTATTGCTGGGACAAGTGGAAAATTATCACTGCGCTATTCACCTCAAGCACATGTACAAATAACACTTAAGTAAGCTAAACATCACTTCTTTTTTGTTATATCAATAGAGATTACATTATTATTATATTAATTGTCAAAAGATATCAGAGTATTTTCTTACAAATATGTGATGTGATGGAAAAATGTCACTTAACCGGCTCAATTACTAAGTAGTACTCCCTCCATTTCCTTTTAAACTTACTACTTGCTTTTTCACGGTCTCCAATGCGGCACTTTGATCATTAATATCTCTAAAATTATACAAGTAAAATTTGTAAAAATTTGATATTACGAAAATACATTTCTAAAGGAATGTAATGCATATAATTTCAAATCACAACTCATAATGAATTTTTATATATTAACGGTCAAAGTTTACAAATTTTGACCTCAAAAAAGCAAATAGAAAATTTAAAGGAAAACGGAGGGAGTATTTACTATTGGTGAGCCATGACGACTATTCTTTTCCCAATAAACTTTTCCAATTTGACATGTTCCTCATATTTTAGTTTAGTTTAGTTTTCTCCTTTCCTTCCTTGTTGGCACGATTGAACATGTTATACAACCATTACCAGCTTAGCATTTGATTTTGCGATATATATATTGAATTAATATATTGTTGTACTCATGTGTTGACCGTAATTTTTCAGTCTCAATAGTCAATACGATTGCTTAGTACTAGCTATATACTCCCTCCGTTCCAAATTGAGTTTCATGTTTGACTTTTTGAGTCAAACTTTATAAAATTTGACTATTGATTTGTAAAAAAAAATACAACCTAATGAGATGTTAGGTCATGAGATTCGAATCTAGGTCATTACTGGACTGGAATGAGTGGAAAACGGTCACAGCGCTATCCACCCCAAGCTCATGTACAAATAATACTTAAGTAAGCGTACATCACTTCTTTTTTCGTCTATTCCGGTTCCGTTCTATTCCGATTCCGGTCTATTCCGATTTCAGTTTAGACTAGTGTTCATCCCCAAGTATACATGTGTTTTTTTGTGGCAAAATATTTGTATTTTGCCACAAAGCCTAGTACAGCAATTTTTGACTTAGCCACAAATTTTATAGTGGCAAATTGCTTTTGCCACAAAGGCTATTGTGCTGAGCCTTAATTGGGTCATTCACTACAACTTTATTGAATTGACTACAACTTTTGTATGTGAGCCTCAATTGGGTCATTCACTACAGTAGAAGTGGGTCTCAATTGGATCATTCACTACAACTTTATTGAATTGACTCTCATGTTCTACTTATAAATGAAGTTGAAAGTAAATTCTTTATCGTCTGTTGATATGGGACACTTCCCAATATTGTTTGTACATCGCTCTAACTCTTTCCGCGAAATTGAGCGTCTTTCTTTCTCTTTCTCTCTCCTCACATCACAATGGGTTCACCAACGATCGCAACTGTTTGAGCCGAAGAGTTAGATTCCCTGGTAAAGGTAATCTCAATGTTTTGTTTTATTTTTTAATAGTTTTTTTTAATTAATTTATAAGAAATAGTGGAGCGTTTTTCGTGTTGGGCGTCATTTGAACAGTCACTTCGTGTAAGAATGACACGTAGATAGTATATAGAGGGATCATTTTTATTTTATATAATATTACAAGTTTTGGCACCTGCACAATGCATCGGGGTTAGTCTTTTATTTAGATATTGCTTCATTGTCTGTAGTTGGTATTTTATGTAAGATCTAGAAATGACTAATATGTCGAACTTCATTTGTTCGTAATATAAATAGGCAGAGAACATAAAAGTTCCCTCCAATAATTCTACAACGTATTTATATATAGATGGTTTGGACGGCTCAAAATGAAGACATGACTAAGTAAATATTAAGATGTAAATCTTTATCTTTTTATTGAACTTCTAATTCACTGCCAACGTATTGGTAGATTGAAAGGTAATTAACGAATTAAATGACACACATGGTAAAGGTCATATTTGGGCCACATGGGAAAGGTGAATGATGTGGTGACTAAAAACATAATTGTGACTCATAGAAATGCCATATGGCAAGGGTGATATTGATACCACATGGTTAGACTGTATTAGGTGACATCCTAAAGATAGCTAAGACCTCATAAGAGTGTCAGATGGCGAGACTGGTAAGACTGCACTGTGTTTCTGTATTTAATATAGAAGATAAATAGATAGATAATAATTTGTTAATTAGAAAAATAAAATAAAAATATTTAGATCACCTTTCATTTTATATAATTCAGATATAGCCACTATCCTACATGTCTTGTCCATTTAGCTTCTACTAAAGATTATAGGACATACATATTTTATTTTGAAGTATTTTTGGAATTCAATTTAATGGGGTAAAAATTATAATTTTTTGTGTTACGTAACTTAAGTTATTTTAATTTGTAATTTGAAAATATACTAATAAATATGTAATACATTCAACTAATGATAAGACATTAATGACTGACACTTAGGCCTCGTTTACTAGGTTGCAATCAAATGCAAATGCAATGCAATCATTTTATAGGGTAAATGGGAGGTGAAAAATGAAGGAGTGGGAGGAGAGGGATAAGAAAAGTGGGGTTGATTGCATTAATCATTGTAATCACAATTGCTCAACTTTTCCCATGTCATGATGATTACTTTGGATGGTGTAATCAATCTTACTTTTTTCCATCTTCTTCCTCCCCTTTTTCCTTTTCCACTTCCCATTTACCCTATAAAATGATTGCATTGCATTGCATTTGATTGCAACCTAGTAAACGCCACCTTAGCTTGGATGATGCGTTATGTTATATGGCGAGCTTGTGCTTATGTGTCGTTTACATGGCATCCTCACACGGACATGGTCTCTTAGTAAGCGTCCTACGTGTCATTACCAAATAAGTTTTGGAAGCACCGCACTGTGTTTTAATTATAAGGTAAGATTTTATACATTGTAGCCTATTGTTAAGTTCGTGTTATGAGTAATGGACTTTAGTCAAAACGAAATCAATTGGTTAATTTGCGCATTATGCTCTAGTGCTCAACTTTGGCAAATGAAAGGAAAACGCCAAAACGGAAGGGAAGCGGTAAAGTTGACCTCTATAGTCTAAAGTCGTTCAATATGAGTCTGAGAGAGACGACGAGACGTAGACCCAAGACAATACTAAGCAATCGGCCACCATAGTCCATACGTGACAAGTACGTTCAACATTTCTACACACATGTACTTGATAGGCATACACCACAGATTGTCAGCATCAACTGAATTTCATCCAAAATATTGTGAAGTCACAGCAATGCTTTTTAGTCAAAGTCATCTAATATAATAACCCCATTCAAATCTTAAAATAAGGATACAGATATTTGGGATGTTTGGCCAAACTTCTTCTCTCATATTCTCTCACATCCACCCTTTTATTTTGCGCTATGAGCGAGCGAGTGGTCTTGGTCCGTCAAATTGAGTTGTATCTTTTGAAAGTATGGACTAGAAACATTACAAATTACTTATTAGAGTAGTTTACAAAATCCCCTAATGCCCTCTCCAATTACTGTCAGTGTTGTTTAGAAAATGTTTGCATCCGATCGACCATATTATCCAAAAATTCGATGTCATATTATCGGAAACATTAGATATCCGAAAATATCGAAAAAATTTGATTCGTGTATCCGAAAACATTTGATGAATATCAAACATCCTATGCCATTCGTATTCACATATCAAAATTCGGAATTCAATTACAACCCTAGCTTGTGAGGAGTATATATCTTGGGTTCTAAAACCAAATCACCTCATTAGTCACCCCCATCGAATACTCCTATTAGTCACTTCTTAATTCAACATATTATAGGCAAAACCAAAACAAAAACACTACGTCAAATATGGCATGCACCTAGTCAATCAACCAACAATGGCCAAATTCCAAATATATACTCAAAAATCATTGGATCGATCTCCAGTCTCCTCCCATTGTTTCCACAAAGAATATCTCATAAAATCATTGATAACTCTCACTATCTATGGTCTACTCATATACTTACCAATCTTAAATTCCCCAATAAATCTTTTAAATAGAATCCTTACACAAACCAAGTTTATTCTCATAGACAGCTCTTTCCCCTTTTATACCAAGGTTAGTTATTATAATAACTATTGATGAAGATGATGGGTGGTAAATTAGAGGTATCAGATGAAATATTGGGGACTTTTGCACCAATAGTGGTGTATTGGGTTTATTCTGGTTTTTATATGTTGTTGGGTTCTTGTTTGGATAATTATAGGTTACATTCAAGAAAAGATGAAGTTGAGAAGAATGTTGTCTCTAAATTTGATGTTGTTAAGGGTGTTCTTCTTCAACAAGTCTTTCAAGCTATTGTTGCCGTGATCCTTTTTGCAGTATGTTCTTTCTATCTAATTTCTCCAAATATATATAATTAGAACTATTTGCAGTTCTTATTTATTGTGAAGCTGATGATGGTCGTTCCACTTCGAATCAAGGGTCGTCAAACGAAAACATCCTCTCTATGAGCCTGCGTTCTCATAGAACTAAGCCTGCGTTCTCATAGAAATAAGCCTGCATACATAATTACATACTACCTTAGTTTCGTATTGACTTTAAATGCTTGTATGCAGGTGACAGGATCTAATGAGGCTGAAAAAGATGAGAAAACATCCTTATTAGTTCTCGGTTGTCAATTTGTTAGCGCCATGATGGTTTTAGATACCTGGCAGTATTTCATGCATCGGCAAATGCATCATAACAAATTCCTTTACCGCCATATTCATTCCCAGCATCATCAACTTGTTGTTCCTTATGCCTTTGGCGCTCTATACAACCATCCTATGGAGGGTATTATTCTAGATACGGCTGGTGGAGCTTTATCTTTTCTTGTTTCTGGTATGTCACCACGGACCTCCATATTCTTCTTCAGCTTTGCAACCATCAAAGCTGTGGATGACCATTGCGGCTTATGGCTACCTGGGAACGTCTTCCATGTCTTCTTCAAAAACAATACTGCATATCATGATGTGCATCACCAGCTTTATGGCAGCAAATACAATTTCTCACAACCATTCTTTGTTATTTGGGACCGAATTCTTGGGACTTACATGCCCTATTCACTAGAGCACAGAGAAGGTGGTGGTTTTGAGGCAAAACCTGCAAGAGAGTGCAAGAGTGATTGAGGCATTAGAAACATTTAAACTAGGTAGCAACTAGCAAGCATTGTGTGTAATACATGTACCACTGTTTATGGTCTAATTTGATTCAAGCTTCCATGGTGTTGCCCTACTTCCAGGGCAACTGAGTCTAGTGAGTACTAATGGGTACCCAAACAGTCCCTAACTTGTACGAAATCTCTTTTTCTACACAGTTGGATGATGTGGCAAGTTATATGGATGTACATTGCTTATGTGAATGTCTACCCCAATGCCACGATCACTAGCGAGACGTCAAGCTATTATATACTCACCTTATTATATGTCAGGCTAATTCAACTAAATCATAGCATGCACCTGATCATATACAAATACTCCCTCCATGTTTACATTTGCTTTTTCACGGTCTCCAATACACCACTTTAACCGTAGATAATTGTATATATAAATTTTAAAATTATAATTTTTCAAACGTATTCTTTAAAATGAATCTAAGAATAACATATTAAATTATTCACATTATAAATCTTTGAAAAATGAAGTGTAAACATCTTGGTGAAACGGAAAGAGTAACAGTCAAGTAAGCTAGACTACATCACTTCTTCTTTTTTTATTTTATTTATTTACAGAGATTACATTATATTAATGGTCAAAAGATATATGAGAGAATATTTTCTTACAAATTTGTGCTGTGATGGAAAATTGTCACGTAAACGGCTCAATTACTAGTATTTACAATTGGTGAGCTAGTCTGACGACTATTCTTTTCCCAATAAACTTTACCAATTTAACATGTTCCTCATATGTTAGTTTAATTTGTTTTCTCCTTTCCTTGTTGGCACGATTGAACATGTAATTATACAACCATTTCCAGCTTAGTATTTGATTTTGCGATATATATCTTTGAATTAATTTTATTATTGTACTCATGATGATGTTGACTGTAATTAAGTCATTTGCAATTTATCCTAATTGCTATATAACTTGGATATTGCAGCTATTCAATACAGGAAAGGCATACCTTACAAAAAAGAAATAGTTCAAGGCAGGCATAATGAAGTTCTCATACACCATAGCCACTAATTTTGCCTTCTCACTTATTTTTTTCTTATTTGTTTCCCATGTCGAAGCTCAAAACTCAACTATTGACAACTTTATCAACTGCCTCCCAACACGTTCAAATGCGTCACATCCGATCTCTAATGTCACCTACACTCGAAGTAGCCCTTCGTTCTTACGAGTTCTCCAAACCTACATACGAGATAGTAGATTCAACACATCATCAACCCCTAAACCTCTAGCCATAGTCACGGCCTCAGATGTATCTCATATCCAAGCAACCGTATTATGTGCAAAATCAACTGGTTTGCGAATTACAATTAGAAGTGGGGGGCATGATTTTGAGGGCCTCTCATACGTATCAAATGTACCCTTTGTCATCCTCGACATGTTCAATCTTCGATCCATTAATGTTGACATAGCAAGCGAGACTGCTTGGGTCCAAGCTGGAGCTACTCTTGGTGAACTTTACTATAATATCGCTACCAAGAGTAAGATTCACGCTTTCCCTGCTGGGGTATTGCTTTACTGTTGGGGCTGGAGGCCACTTTACCGGGGGTGGCTACGGGAATATGCTAAGGCAATTTGGCTTAACCATCGATAACATCATCGGTGCACAAGTTGTAGACGCCAATGGCAAAGTTCTCAATCGCCAAACTATGGGTGAAGATCTCTTTTGGGCCATCAAGGGTGGTGGAGCAGCTAGCTTTTGTGTTGTCTTAGCATGGAAAATTAAACTAGTACGTGTGCCAAGTGTTGTTACAGTTTTCAGTGTTCCTAGGACCTTGGATCAAGGTGCAACGAACATCGTCCTTCAACCGGCAACAAGTTACGCCTAAGATTGATAAGAAGCTCTTCATTAGAGCACAACCACAAGTACAATTCCTACAAGGAGGCACCAAGACCATACTAGTCTTATTCACTGGATTATACCTTGGGAATGCTAGTTCACTACTTTCTTTGATGCAGACGAGCTTTCCACTTTTAGGTTTACAAGGACGAGATTGCATGGAGATGTCATGGGTAGAATCAAATCTATTCTGGAATGGCAACCCCAAAGGCACCCCTCTTGAAGTATTGTTGCAACGAACCCCTACACCATCCAACGCCTACCAAAAACACAAGTCCGACTATGTGAAGACACCTATCCCAAAGGCAGGCTTGGAGACCATATGGAAGAAGATGATCGAGGTAGAAAGTGTGTTTATGCAATGGAATCCCTATGGCGGGAGGATGAGCGAGATACCTAGCAACGCAACAGCGTTTCCCCATCGAGCAGGGAACATCTTTAAGATGCAATACATCACAATTTGGCAAGATGGCAGTGCTGGGGCTTTAAGTAAGAATCTCAAGGCTACTCGAGATCTTTATGCTACGTTCACTCCTTTCGTGTCAAGGAACCCAAGAGAAGCGTTCTTGAATTATAGGGATATCGACATTGGGACCAATAATAATGGGAGCTTGGTTTTCGCTATGGACTTTTTCAAGGACAATGTGAAGAGACTGTTGCAAGTCAAGGCCAAAGTCGATCCCAGCAATTTCTTTCGATATGAACAGAGTATTCCAATTTCCGGTTCTTAGCAAACACTAATAGTCTAAGATGGAGTGTTCCAGGGAAGCTGCTAAATTATTTTTCAATTACTTGATTGTACTATTGAATTAGTAATATATTTGATTTACATAATCATGATGTTATTAAATAATATGCTAGCAGCTGCCTATCACGTAATTACATATCCTATGTAAATGAATGTCGTGAATGGATTCTAAATAATTTGAATCATATTTTGTGTGTTGCAAATCTGCTATCTTTGAGAAATACTCTGTTAGTAAGTAATGAACCTATACTCAGTTAGCAAGTAATGAACCTATACTCGGTTAGTAATTAATCAACCTTATACTCTGTTAGTGAGAATACTCTTTAGTAAGTAATTAAGTAATCAACCTATAACTTATGACTAATGACCCTACATCTTATAACTAATGAAAAGAGGTGCAAGACAAATCCGGCTCTAATCTTCCCATCGCCGAGGAATCTACAGACTACAGTCATCGTGGTTGTGATAAGCACCACCTAAGTTAAGCTCAAGACTAACCAGATCGCCCGATTGAAAGACAAAAGGGTCTGCCACTAACCTACTTATCAGACCTCCCCCTGGCTCTCCAGTAAGTTTAGTGCTTGGGTCAAACCGGAGACTTTGCAGTTACTATTGCTACTGCTATTTCAGCTGAAACAACACTAAGAACAAAATTACCAGAAAGTAACAAGGTGCTACTTTTTTGGTATAACAAATTAAGATATGGCTCTTTCAAAAGAAGATCATGTTGAATATCCAGTCATCAAATAATATTAGAGGCAAGTTGTTGCATGCTCCCACAAAATCACCCTTGCATAGACATTTCAGGATAGGTCCACAATGATGCTTATTATGGGCTAGTCTTTTGGTGATTAGGAGCACATACGAGTTAAAGATATTGCTGCATTTTCTTGCAAGGTTCTAAATTTTTTGAATAATATAAAATTTCTTGAATTGTACAACAAAAAGAAATAAAAAAAAAAAAATTCACAGCGTGAACACTTGCTCTGGTAATGGTAGTGAAAATAGGGGGGGGGGCGGGGGAAGGCAACTATAAGAAAGTTTCAAATTCCTGACTCCAAAGGCAATTTCCAAATTATTCAATTTCTTAGAATTTCAAACATGGCCAACATTTCATGTACTCTTATCTTTGAGGAAACTATAAGAGTAATTTTATTTTCTTTTTGGTGCAAAATATGCTAGTAAATTAACATAATCCCTAGCTTTCCATCATCCCTCATACCTGACAAACAAAGCAGAGATGATGTTTTTATTAGCTATCAATCTGGGTAAACAGTTGATATCACCTAAACAGAACAGAGATGGAGGAACAGAGGATTCTATGACCCTAAAAAGCAGCAGTAACTATTAACTACAATGCAGTATGAGAATGTCAGGGTAATTGATTTGTAATTTAGATCATAACCAAGATGAAATATCTGGAGTATAGTACATAGTATCAAGTTTGTAAATACTATGGTTGCAAATAAAGGAGAGCCTTCCATGGGGGTAGGGGAGGGAAAGAAAGCAGAACAAGAAACATTGATAATCTGGAAACTTACCTCACTCTTTTAACTGCTCACTGTTTCCCTGTTTAATACACACTGGTCGTTGCTAGTTGTTGTGGTTCGTTGTAACACTGCATAGTCAATGAAACAACTATTTTCAAGACTGAAATATGTGCATGAATGTAACAATGGGGTGCTTTGGATCATTGCTGAATGTTTACACTAAGATTCGATAACAAACAACAATAAACAATTGAAACTTTATTATGTAGCTGGTCTCTAGATTCCTGCATATAATCATCAGAAAATACTCCAGCAGAACAGTGATTTGCATTTCCTTTCTAACAACTAATAACATATATCACAAACATAAACACTAGTATTCAACCAGTTAAAAATGACATACCTCCTGTTTTTCCTTCTCCTCCTCCTCCTCCTCCTCCTGTTCTTTTTTCCCTGTTCTTCCTCGCTCAGAAGTCACAAGTCGGTCATAGACATTATTCAGCATGAGAAGGTTCTCCACACATACATGGGCATATGAGCACAAATGAAAATCAGAGACCTTCACATTCGTAACCTCCATAGTTTCCAAGTCAAGTGAAACAACCTGAGGAAAAAACCTCACAAACAACTCCTTTTTGCTGATTGAATACCCAACAATCCCCTCCCAATATTCATAGCCCTCTCGCCTCTCAACACTAAACAGCCTCGACCAAGACCCAGCCACACCATACTCTTTCATGACCCATACATCAGAGTAATGTATATAATTAACTGTGAGACACAAGCACCCATCCAGCACTCCTACAATCATGTGGTAAATAGTCTGCTGTGGATCAACATCAGGCAATGCTATCGAGCTAAAAGTTTCATCCTTAAGATTCAAGCAGAGTATAGGGAGGAAAACTCTTTCATGGTAACCATCTTCACCAACCCAATGTAAAGTTTCATTGAAGAAGGCACTTTCTCCTCTGTGGGAATAAAAATAGTAGGGAAGATCTTGAACTCTTCGCCACGAATTGGTTTGCAAGCTATAAACCATAACCTCACTATCAAAAGAACCTGTTTCCTTATAGAACAACTGGAGAATCCTCACACACTTATAGCTCCTAGAGAAGCTATCATAACCAAAACCGAATTTAAAGTGCGCCTCGGCGAAACTGAAAGGCGGGTTCATCGGGAGAAAGGGCAGGATTAAGTGGGTTTGTGTTGTTGGGTTGTACAAATAAAAGGAAAGGTCATAGTCATAATTCCATATGCACAACAAACCATGGCATGATCCCACCACATGGGCACCTCCACAATCAGGCTTCTTAAAAGGGTAATCAAGTTCAATGGGGTTGTCAAAAGTATCATAATCTGCCAAATGAAGAACTGGGTTTCTGATAATAAAATGCAGGTTAGATTGGGTGGCCCATGAGCGTTCAAGATGAAGTCTAATAAAATCAGGGCCGTTAATTAAATCATACCATAATTTGCACACACTCTTGAAGCGTAACACATATTTTGCAGGTAAACTCAGGAGAATATCCGTTATCACATCCATAGGAATGGTTGCCATTATTTACCCAAAATACCCAAATTCTGAATTTTTGGGGAAATGGGTTGTTGACAAATTACTCAATATCAGTACTATTTGTCACTGTGAGAGAAACCCAGAAATTAACAATCTAAATTAGCACAAACCCAGAATTAACTTGAACAATATTATATCAGACTCAACCTTCTGATGATTCATACTTCTAAATTCGTGTGTAAACTGAAGATGATAACAAAAGGCTATGGCTTCAATAGACTAATCAGTTCTGGAATTAGAGAAACATTGAAGAGAAAAGACATACCAGAAATCAAGCAGTTGAGAGCATCCCATTGCGGGTTGAGCCGAGGGTTGGAAGACTAAACTCTGAAGAGAGATGGTCAGATAGACTCGGGTCTTGGAAAGCTAATGTCAGAAATTCAGAAAGAAGCAGAGGCAAAATTTACCTAATCATAGAACCAAAAAAGAAAAAAAAATAATAACAAATTCACAAAAATTTGTATTTAACGGTTTTTTTGTACTAGGGGTCATTTTTCAATGAAATAAGGTTCTGCACATCTAAGTAATCCCTACATTTCTAAATAATGACCATGTTTTTCTATGAGTTGGTAACAAATTACCTTTTTTTATCTTAATAATGATTTACTTAATCGGATAATTAACCATCATAAATAGCCAAGGGTTCCAAGCTTATTTTGACCCATGGTTTATAACCATGGTTCATGGGTTTTGATTTTGTCCGATTTTTATATTTTGGCCTTTTAGTCGAATAACAGAAATTTCTCAAGACGTAATTGATTCAAAAATGTCTTGGCCCGACATGTTCAACATGTTTGTCAAATATTAATAATTGTTTCTACACAAAAAAAAAATATATTAATAATTGTTTTTTATTTTTTGGGTGTAACAAAGGGGGTTAGACCCCACCCCATAATTAATAGTCGTACAAATAAACAAACTAAGCATGAGTTTTACAAGTGCATATCACAGCTATGGTATATACATTACAAAAATAGATAATAATAAGGGGGCATGCATTTATCACAAAAATATAGTTTTTTTCTTTTTTATTGCACAAAAATATAGTTTCGACTTTCGAGGGTTGATTCACTCTAATATTTATAAGCCAATTTGCAACTTTGTTAGCCGCCATGTAGATCGTATCAATGACTAATTTGAACCTGTCATTCTTGCTTAGCCATGAGTTCTTTGCACTTCCTCTATATGATAGTAAATCTATTAAGAACCCCTAACTTACAATTCGGCAATTTAAATAAGTAAATAAATTGATTATGCACAAGTGAAGAAAAATAAATTGAAAAATAAGTTATGTCGTTGATATTTTTCAAATGGATAAAATATCCTTAAAATGTGTAAAAGAATATTTAAATAATATTGGGAATATAATAAGTGGTGAATGAAAAGGGAATATATTTATGTAAAAGAGAGGCAGAAGAAAAGAAAACATTACAAGTAGCTAGTGTCCACTTTCTAAACAATATTGTGCTATCTATGTTGATCTTCACATTTTCTTTCTTCAACCACAGAAGTTTCAGATTTATTATCAGAAAGTTGGTTCTTGAATTTCTTGTAAATATCCCCTTTGTAGAATTCTTTTGTTCTGAATACCAAGATGAGCAAAATAAATGCCCCAAAAATATTAGCACATGCCAAAATTAGGAAGGACTTCCTGAAACATTGGCTTCCAATGCAACTTAAGCTCTTCTGTGTGGCTATCTTAATACCCTTTGTAGCCATTTGTTTAGCTGCTTCTTGATCATATAATCTTCCCACAACTTGCACATTTAGTATATAAGATCCTAAAGGACTAGCCAATTGTCCACAGTTAAACAGAGTTGAGTAGTACTTTAACCCAAAAAGCTCAGAAATGACAGTAAACAGCAATGTGAGCTGAGCTCCAAAGGAGAAACCTATGAGCAATGAGGCAAAGTAGACAGAGCCAGAAATCGGAAAGGCGATAAGGAAATCACCGATGCTTGACATGAATAAGGCGCTTGACATTATTAGAGGGCGCGGTACCTTGTACTTGGTAAGTAAAATTTCAGAGCTAAATCCTGCAAAAACTCTGCCAAAGTAGTTCCAAATGCTAATAAGGGAGATAAATGTACTAACTGTCCTTGTTGGGTACCCAAGTGCTTGCCCAATTTGACCCATATTATCAATTGCTGTTAAACTACAACCCAAACCACATAATGTAGCTAAGAAAAGGATTAGCATGTCAACACTTAGGAGCGCTTGAAGAATTGTGTAATCTTCCCCTCTTTCGGGCTTGTTTCGTATGTTATAAAGCCATGAACCTTGATCATCCTTTTTTTCTTCTTGTTTTACGACTTCGATTTCCTTCTTTGGTTCTTTCTCAATTATGATTGATGGAGGATTCTTGAGTTGTTTTCCTTTCGTCGTCCAGTCAGTATATTCTTCTCGAATCGCAACAGCTAGAGGTAGAAATA
This sequence comes from Tetragonia tetragonoides, assembly GCA_038025085.1. Lineage (NCBI taxonomy): Eukaryota > Viridiplantae > Streptophyta > Magnoliopsida > Caryophyllales > Aizoaceae > Tetragonia > Tetragonia tetragonoides. The sequence goes on from CM076145.1 coordinate 480,980, forward strand.
GCCAAAAACAGACAATTGTAGCACTCATAATGTAAGCTCCATGAGAGAAATGAATACCCTTTTGAGCAATTGTTAGTGCCATTGCTGTTAATGCTAAAGCAATAGAAATATACAAATAGTAATAAAACACTTGAACTTCTCTTGGATGTTTATACACCACCATCACCCTCATTGTGAAGACAAAGATAATAGAAAGAGCAGCAGGCAACCAAGCAATGAAGAAGATCAAAGATGTCGCATCGTCGCCATAAATTGCATGATAAAGTTGTGTGAAAACTGCCCCACTAAGGCCTACATAACCTTTCAATAAACCCAACATCATTCCTCTACTTTCAGGAAAATTTTTCACACATGTAACTAAAGAACCAGTATTGGCAAAGTTTTGAGAATTTGCACCAACACATATATATAAGCACATTTGCCAAACTGCAGGTTTTTTTATCCTTTCAGTTACAGATAACCAAATCATAAAATAGCCAACAAAGTTTAAAACAGATCCAATTAAGAGAACAACCCAAATGGGAGTTACCTCAGCAATGAGGCCTGATAAGACACCGACGTTAGCCCCAAGATCTTTAAATGTGCCCATTAGATTAAGAGTTGATTGATCATAACCCAAAGTAATCTTAATTTGCTGGGAATATACACCAAATAGATAAGTAGCACCAGCACCAGCCATGATCAACATAGCTCCAAACATCATAAACCATCTTCCCCATAATAATTGGACCAAGAAACCTTGAATGGTGGAAGTAGCCATTGTGAGTTTACTAGGCCAACTTCCTATGTATTGTTTGTTATCTTCTCTTTGGTTTATTTGAATCTCTCAAAGTTATGAATGTGTACAATGTGTTATATAGTGTTTTATTTTTAGATTACAGATAATGTTCTTTTAACAATGAAAAGAATGATTAAAATCAAGAATGTACTTGCATATGAAGGTTGTTTAGATAAAGGATAAACATGACTTCTAATTGACAGAGAAAAAAGTTGTTACTACATAGGTTGTTTTAAGATATATTTAGAAAATTTAGCTACTTGGGAGGTAGATGACTCTTAATTTAGTGACCTAAACATATGGACATCTCTCACATAAAAAGAAAAAAAGGGAAAACATGTGGACACCATACATACTTCACCTCACTAATTTTAACCATTTTTAGAAAACTGATTGTATTGGTGGATCTTGTTGGAAAATATATAAGTCAAAATTTCAACCAACACAATAAAACAAGCGTAAAATTCTACTCCTACTAATTTAGGAAGCTACATCAACACAATAACAACACAAGCCTGAGTTGAAGTATGTCTAAGCGCTCTCTATTGAAAAGAAATCTTTCACCTACACTACTCACTTTTTATTTATTTATTTATTGATAATTACACTACACTAGTAATATTTGAGGTGCGACCTTCTACCAAAATTATTCAATAGCAAAGAAAAACATGGTGGAAATAGCTTATGAAAACATAATCTAGTTTCAACACGGAAAATCACAACATTTTATAATTTGTGCATTTCAAATTGAAATTCCAGTAGTGATTACTCTTGCAAACAGACACATAAATATTTTTTATGATACTCCTACTTACCCTAAAAAAAAGTGGTAAATATTGACTTTTCATGATATGACCATTGTTTTATTTATTTATATCGAGGTACAGTATAAAAATTAAATAATACTACTCAAGACTTGTAGTACAAATACATCAATTGATTTTAAATATTAAGAAGATTAAAACTTTTAGATGGGTACATAAATTTGTAGAGTTCAGGTATTTTAGAAAATCTCTCATAAGTCATTGTCAATTGTGTAAGCCACCCCACGACTACATCAACCCACGCCCCTGCCGTAGCCCCCACCCACGATCCTGTTCCTCTGACGAATCCCATAGCAAACCCGCACCGACGACCCCAACTACCCCACGCCCCTGCGTAGCCCCCACCCACGACTCTAGCCCCTCCGGCAAACCCCATGTTCCTTGCCGCAACCCGCACCCACGTTAAGGGGACCGTAGAGAGAAAGAGGGAGAGTAAAAAAAGGGTCACAAAATAATTAGGGGTATTATTAGAAAAAATTTACACTAAGTAATTTCTAAGCAATCCCTTAATTAATTAACTAATGAAAAATGAAACACGTGAACTCGTATTCTGAGAGGACAAGTTTCGGTCTTTTCCGTTGTGCGCTCTCCTCATCCCATCCGCTTTGAGTTTTTGGTGATCAAGGTTTTGTTGCAATTGACGCATTTTTCATTCCAGCAAGTTTCATGATCTCAAGGTTTAAATCCATTTTCTCTCTCTTCAGTTAGGCTTTTTCAAGTTATGGATTAATTGATGATTTTTTTGAGCCCTAATTTTAGTCTATTATTATACCCTCCTGATTTCATTTATTTTATTTGTTTGACAACCTAAATTTTGCTACAGCTTCCTAATATCTGGTAAAGTTTTGTCCTTTTTATCTAATTTGTCAGCTGAAATCTTTTTATCTCAGTATTCGATTAACGAAATTGGTTATGAATCGCGCTAAAATTTCGTTTTTTTTTTTGTTTTGTTTTTGTTTTTGGTATTTGTTTTGCAGCTAGATTGTTAATTCAATGGAAAAATAGTTCGGCACATTTTTGCACAAAATAATTCAATGCAGAAAAATCAACGCATAAGTCTTTGCTAAAGATTGGTGTTTAGTTTGTATTTTAAGTTCAATTTGGCTTGTTTTGTAGGTAATTTGAAAGAACCAGGTGGGTTTTTCGAGCGAAAATGGTGGATATTGTTGAGCAACAGAGTAAATCAACAGGTTATGAGATCATGATTTCCTAATGTTTGTTTTGTTCTTAATTTCATGCTAAACTTAGATTTGTTGACTTTGGGACAAGGGGGAGAAAGCTAGAATGTATACAGATGTTTTTGTTGAATTTCTGGTTAAATGTAAGGCTGGTTATTGGACTTTATGAATCACAATATTGTTTTGTGGATTATCTAATAGATTTCGAATATTTTCGAGGATGAATACTGGTATTTGGAGATAGCTTTACTGGTGTTTCAGTTTGGCATTATTGCACTCTCTGTAGTCTTTTCCACTCCTACTCTCATATAATTGATCAATCCATAATGGGATGTTGCACTTTCTGTTTGTTAGGCTAATATGTTTTCCTTAACTGCATGATATCAGATATCTTTTTCTTTGAGATATTTCTCTAATTTCAGTCTTCAGAATCCATAGATTTTGTTATCTTCTTTAATTTATTGGAATAATGAAATCTTGAAGTATGATTCCCCAGAAATTTAGTCTCATATAATATTGTTTGTACTGATTCTAAGTTTATGACATTTTTGTGGTTCTCTGATTTTCTCAAATTCACAAACAGTTATACTGAATTATTTGTTCCCAATTCTCCGAATTCAGAAATTGGATATATAATGACGACCCTTCCTATGGATGTGATCATTGATATTCTACTCCAATTGCCGGCAAAATCTTTGCTACGTTTCAAGAGTGTGTGCAAATTATGGTATGATTCAATCAACAGCTCTGATTTCATCAGACTCCATCTTGAACGATCACTTACCACTCAATCGAACCTGCATTTTGTTATCAAAACCCCAGTTTTTCATTTGGCAGATTTTGATACCTTCGATAACCCCATTGAGCTTGATTACCCTTTCAAGAGTCCCGATCACGGCGGTGCCAGAATGGTGGGATCATGCCATGGCCTACTGTGCCTATGGAACTACGACTATCACTATTCTGTTTTCTTGTACAACCCAACAACCCAGACCCACTTAATCCTTCCCTTTCTCCCAAGGTGCCCGCCTTTCGATTACCCCAAGGGACACTTTAACTTCGGCTTTGGTTATGATAGCTTCTCTATGGATTACAAGTGTGTGAGGATTCTTCTGACATCCCATAAGGAAATAGGTTCTTTCGAAAGTGAGGTCATGGTTTATAGCTTGCGAACCAATTCATGGCGAAGAGCTCAAGATGTTCCATATTATTTTTATCTCCATAGAGGAGAAAGTGCCTTGCTTAATGAAATTATACATTGGGCTGGTGAAGATGGTAACGATGAAGGAGTGTTCCTCCCTATCCTTTGCTTTAATCTTAAGGATGAAACATTTAGCTCCATAGAATTGCCCGATGTTGACACAGAGTTGCGTATATGGACATTGATTGTAGGAGTGCTGGATGGGTGCTTGTGTCTTACAGTGAATTATATAGGAGTAGATTACTCTGAAGTATGGTTCATGAAAGAATATGGTGTGGCAGGGTCTTGGTCAAGGTTGTTTAATATTGGGCATCGAGCAAGCTATCGATATGTGGAGGGGCTCATTTCTTATTCAATCAGCAGAAAGGAATTGTTTGTGAAGCTTGGCCTTTCTCCGATTGTTTCACTTGACATGGAAACTATGAAGGTTACAGATGCAAAGGTCTCTGATTTTTTCAGGTGCTTTGATGTCCATGTATGTGTGGAGAATCTTCTTATGTTGAATGATATCTATGATGGTCTAGTGAGCAAGCAAGAACAGGGAAAAAAGAATAGGAGGAGGAGCAGGAGGAGGAGGAGGGGAAGGAAAAACAGGAGGTATTGTTATTTTTGTTTATGTTGAATACTAGTGTTTATGGTTGTGCTATAATGTTGATTTTTAAGAAGGAAATGCAATTAATTGTTCTAGAGGAGTAGTTTCTTATGATCATCTGTGGGAATCTAAGTACAACCACATAATTAAGTATCACCTGTTGATTTCTATCAGTTATTTGATGTTAGTTTAATTCAGCAATGAATCAAAATATCAATTGTTTGTTAACTTCATTAACTTGTACCAGTCTGGATTCTCCTTCTCAGTGGCTATGCAGGGCTATGATGAATCACAACAACTAGCGACGGCCAGTGTGAATCAATGAGCTGAGAAAAGAGAGCAAGGTAAGTTTTCAGTTCATCTATTATTACTTGATCCTGTTTTCGGTTCCTCCCCCACCCCCTCCCATTGCATGACTTTGATTAGTTGGAAGTTTAGTAATGATAAACTTGATGGTATGCAAAAGTAATATCAAATCAAGTATTGATCTATGGTGCATATGAAGTACCCTGATTTTCTATCACTGCAGTATAGTTATTAGTTACTCTTAGTTTTTTTTTGCTAAGCAAAAAGAGGGTGCAAGTGAATGGCGACCGAGGCACCCCCTGCTACATCATGTTCGGACTCTCCTGTTCAACAACGAACACCAGATTAGTTACTCTTAGTTACTGGTGCTTTTTATTTCCCAGATTGGCAGTGGATAATATTAACACCATCTCTGCTTTGTTTGTTTAGTAATGTTGTTGCTAATTTACTCTGAGGGTCATTACACAATGGAGAGTTGCGGCGCCCATCTGGTGGATCATGCCATGGGCTGTTGTGCTTATGGAACTATGACAGAATTGAATTTACCCTCGTCTTGTATAACCGAACAACCCAGACCCACATATTCCTCCCCTATATCCCAATGAACCCACCTCTCTATTACACCAAGTCACTCATTAAATACGGTTTTGGTAATGATAGCTTTTGTAGGGACTTCAAGTGTGAGGATTCTCATGGTGTTCTTAAAAGGAAACAGGTTCTTTCCATTGTGAGGTCATGGTTTATAGCTTGAAAATTAAATAATGGCAAAGAGCTCAAGATGCACCCTACTAAATTATTGCCACAGAGGAGAGAGTGCCTTTCTTAATGATACCACATGCATTGGGTTGGGGAAGATGGTAGTGCAACCAAGACAAAGTGTTCCTCTCTATACTTGGCTTTAACCTTAAGGATGAAACTTTTAGGATAACCCAATGTTGACAAAATGGTGGTCATTAAGTACATGGTTGTAGGAGTGCTGGATGAGTGCTTGTGTCTTACAGTTATTCATACATATTACTTTGACGTAAGAGTACCTTTTGGCTAGGTCTTGATCGAGGCTGTCTACTTGTGTTTTGGAAGAAACAAGCCATGACTCTTTTGAGGGACTTGTTTCTTATTCAATCAATCGAGAGGAATTGTTTGTGATGCGTTCCCATACTTTTGTTGGTTCAATGTACTTGGAAACTATGGAGGTTTCGGATGTGAAGGCCGACTCTTGCTCATATCAGTCATTCGCTCATCTACGTTTGGAAAACCTTCTTATGTTGAATGATGTCGATGAAGGTCTTGAGCATCATGAACATGAAGTATGCCATTTTAGTTTAACTTGTTGTAAATTATTGTTTACATCTTATAAATGATAAATTTTAGAAAGGAAAATGCAATTTATTGTTTTGGTGTAGGATCAAATGCAGGAGTCTAGAGTATCACCTTATACCTAAGTTTCACTATTAGATTGCTGTTTGTTATCTAATGTTAGTATATCATTCACATAGTTGCACCTTATTATTTACAAACTTGATGCTATGTTGAAGATAATGTATCTGGGTTATGATCTAGCGGGCATATGAAATACCCTGATTTTTGTATCCAGATATAGTCACATTGGGTTCAGCAACCTGCGGAGCTTGGCGGCATATGAATCTTATTTTGGGTGGCAGGGTGGGGAAAGCTGGTGTGCGTGACTGTTGATATCGCCTACTTTGGTGTATCATCTTGATCCCTGCTGAGTGCTGGCCCTTCAACTGAGGACACAGTTGAGGCTTATGTGAACTTGAGGGACGACGACATGGTCAACTTGTCAAGCTCAAAGTGATAGTGAGTTCATATATGTCCAGGGGAACCCCGTTACTCGGTGCTACTGCAGTTGTAAAATTTTCTTTTTGTCTTTCTTTTCTTTTGTGTGTAAAGAATAAAGATTACAGTTTAAACATGGGGTATTTAAATTGTTCAGTATCATGTTCCCAAAAAAGCACAGTAGCATGGCGTATTAAGGAATTTAATAATGGGGCAACCTGGGAAGGAAATTTTATTTAATGGGTTTATTTGTCACTCAATGTAAAAACTTACTTGCATAATTGTATAGGGTATACATATGATATATAAACTTAATTAATAGGAAGCAAGGATACGATCAAAGTTACTAATACAAAGGTTTGAACCTGCAATATTTACGTGTTTATCTGTTTGACGAACCAAATAAGACAGAATTAACACATTAACTCGTACACTATGACAACATTATTTATGACGTCAGCTTGGACTTCAGCCCCTCATGGGCATTAGGCAAATCAAATTACATATGTCAAAACCAAAAATTACATATACTGGAATTACCAAAAAAAAAAAAAAAAAAAAAAAAAAAAAAAAATTACATGATTTTATCCCAAATAAAAAACAAACTTTCATGTGTTTAACTAGACTTAACAAAATCGTGAACCATCCGAATCAGATTGAAAAAATCTGGAACAAAATAAAAACTCTCAAAATGAGATTGATCGACTCAAATTAAACAGTCTTGTACCTAATCCCAAGAAGACAAAGGGTGTGTTTGATAGAGCTTATCCGGTTAGTTCAGTTTAGTGGTTCAGTTCAGTTCAGTTCAGGTGTCAATTAAGTGATTTCAAATTCAGTTAAATGATGTCGAGTTCAGTTCAGTGGTGCTGAGTTCAGAAACATACTTTTGTCTCACATATCAAATTGTGTTCAATTCAGTTGTGTCGAGTTCAATTAAGTAGAATTCAGTTCAGATCTGGTAAGTTCAGCTCTAACAAACGCATCCAACGACTAATTTTAATATTTTGAAAGCCTACTAGTATCGAATTGAAATTTAAACCCACAAAGTAAGATTAAAACTCCAAAAGATTAATCTGAACCAACCCGTTTGACAAGTCTAGACTTGAATTGAATCCTTAATATTTGGTTAATGTAACTAAAAAAAGGTGAATACTTTTGCCTTTAAAGCACATTTTCCCTCTCCTCCAATATCATATTGTGATTTCTGCCGTTCTAGGACACCTGCGCTCTCATCGTCCCATTGAGCTCTTGCTGATAAAAGTAAATGTTGCAGGTTCAACATTTGACAGGTTTAATTCTTCTCTCAGAATTCTGTTGCACTCTCGACGTCTCTTTTTAGAATTCAGTAGAGTTTTCGAATTTTTCTTCGTAAAGATTGAATGAGGATGTTAAATCCTAATTCTAGTTTATACCCGCCTGTTCTCAGTTAATTTTTTTTGTTTGTTTGAGAGCCTAATTTCTGCTGAAAAAACTTGTTCTTTGACCCTAATTTTTCATGCAACTGATTGATGACTTGTAAAAAAAATGGCGTCACAACTGAGAGTTCCAAGAATGGTTAGATATGAAACTCATCATCTCAATATTCGATTAACGAAATTGATTGTATTAAATCGCTTAATTTTGAGTTTGTTCATGTTGCTAATTCAATACAAAAAATTAGTTTCTAAATGAACTGACTTTATTGTGCTCATCTTCAGGTGAAATAGTACTGCATCGTTTTGTTCATGGTAGTTGTTTGCTATAAAGTGGTGCATGTTAGTGTATTTGAACTTGAATTTGGTTTGTTTTTTCTTCCTTTTTTCAAAAAAAAAGTATTAGTGAAAATGGAGAATGTTGTGAGTTAAATTCAATCGCCATGTTGTAAGATCATTTTGTCTTCGTGTTCTTATAGCCTTCAACTAGAGGTGATCATTTGCGGGCTCGGGCTGGATACGGGCCGGGCTTTTAATGAAAAAATTGTCCAACGGGCTTTGTTGTCCTTGTCCGCCCATCAAGGCTCAAAATTGTTGCCACGGTCCGCCCTATTAATGGGCCGGGCTTGCCTATGGGCTAACTGGACTTTTAAAAAATTAATTTTCAAATAAATTTTAAGAGTTTTCTTTGTTTGGAATAAGTAATTTTACTATTAATATGTAACTTAACTCAAAAATTAAGCGTAATACTCAATATAATTATGATTTTGATATTTTCTCATCCAAAATAAGTCTTAACAACATACAAACAACATATAAAAAAACTCACAATTTTTTAAGTGGAAAATATTAAACAGGCCGGGCGGGCCTGCCCACGGGCCATTTTGAGATGTCCTTGTCCGCCCATTTATTTAAACGGGCCGGGCTAAACCCGCCCATTAAATATTTTTTTCCCAAAAATCTTGTCCATACCCGTCTAAATTGCGGGCCGGGAGAGCCGGGTTTTTCGGGCCGTCCCGTCCATGATCAACTCTACCTTCAACCTTCATGCTAAACTATACTATTTGTGGGGAAAAGTGGAGGAAGCTAGTAATGTACTCCATATAGACATATTGGTTAAATTTATGCTTTGATTGGAAAACTACTTTTTGGACTTTATGAGTTACAATATTATTTTTTGAATTATCTATTCGTGGATTGCAAATTTAGTTAGGTTTTGAATGTTTTCAATATGAATGCTGGTACTTTGTTGGAGATAGCATTAGTGGTGTTGTTTTTTTTTTTTTTTTAAGGGTGTAATACGGGGTGTGGGGTATTTTATTAATCAAGAGAATCAAGTTCCACCAGAGCAAGAATGCCATGGGGGAAATTACATAATTGAATTTAAGCTACCCCATCGAGAGGACGCCATCTCGCAGCGAGATGAGCCACTGTGTTACCAACCCGTTTCACATGTGAGCTAGCGAAAGACTCAAAACAGAAGCGCATAGCTAGAATGTCTTCAGCAAAAATGTCTACTGGTGCTCTTCCTTGTTGTTTAGCTTGCAACCTGTTTATAAGTGACAGTGCATCTGACTCAAGAACAACATTAGAAAATCCGAGCTGAGCTGCCACTTGGGAGCCATAGCGATCAGCTGCTCCTTCTGCAGTTTCAACATCCCACCTCGCCTTCACCCTCTTCGTAGCAACAGCAAGCAAAGCCCCTGCATCATTCCGAATCACAGCACCCAACCCCACCAAACCATCATCTAGCATAGCTGCATCTGTGTTAACCTTCACACAACCCAAAGGCGGGGGCGACCAGCTGCTTACAGTTGGTTTAGGAGCTAGCGCACCCGTTTGCAGAACATTCTGAGCATACAATCTATAATCCCGAACATAGCGGAGATACCCAGGCACAAGTGTCTCCATATTTGGTGGATTGGCTTCAAAAATCACCTCATTTCGAGCTCTCCACATTGCCCAAATAATAGTCAAAAATACGCAGAATTCCTCCTTCTTGAGTTTTTCACAGACCCAAGCGATTGTCCTTAAAATCTAGAGACACAGCATCTGACAACTGAAAATAGCCTGCTTTGTTGATTCATCTTCCAGTCCGCAGATTGTGCAGGTACCAGTGGGTCGTATGTGTCTGCGATACAGCTCCTTAAACACCCCTAGACAGTTAGAACAAGCCCTCCATATGAAGTGCTTGAGCTTTGGAGGTACCTCTAGGCCCCATATCTTTTTCCAGAAATTTTCATCTCCTGCACTGTGAGTTGAAGTCAAGGCTCTCACAGCACCCAAATGCCCCATCCAGTATGCTGATTTCACAGAGAAAATACCATTTTTAGATGGCCACCAAAACAAAGAGTCTGCCTCTAATCGTATACTCAGAGGGATACCCAACACCAGTTTTGCATTCTCCTCATTAAAAGTTGTGTGAACCTTCTCTTCGTTCCAACAGGCATTGTCAAAATCAATTAATTCAGCTACTTTCATTTCAGGATTGGAATTCGGATTTGGTGTGGGAACCAATGCCGAAGTCGAGCCCGGCAGCCATGCTTCATCCCAAACATTGATTTTATCCCCGTTCCCTACACGCCATTTTAAGCCATCCAGCAACAATGATTTCGCACCCCATATGCTCCGCCATGAATAGCTCGGGTCATATCCTCTATAAGCGTGAAGGAAGTCATCCTTAGGAAAATAACGAGCTTTTAGGACTCGATAGAGAAGTGAGTCACCTCCAGTAGCCAACCTCCATCCTTGCTTCGCTAAAAGAGCTTGATTAAATGTTTTGAGGTCCCTAAAACCCATCCCTCTCATGTGCTTAGGAAGACAAAGTGGAGACCAACTCCTCCAATGCATTTTCCGATCGACATCCCTGGAGCCCCACCAAAATCTTGCCAACATAGAACATCAATAAGACCCTCTGGGAGCCTGAAAATGCTCATAGCATAAGTTGGGATAGCCTGGGCAACCACCTTCATTAAGACCTCCTTCCCGGGCTTTGATAGAAGCTTCTCTTTCCACCCTTGTAACTTTTTCCAAACATGATCTTTAATTGCTGCAAAAATAGACTTTTTAGACCTGCCAATGATTGTTGGAAGGCCTAAGTACTTCTCATGTTGTTGCACTTCAATAACTTGTAGCTTATCCAACATTCTGTTTTCAGTTCTGTGCTCGTGTTTTTGCTAAAAGAGGCTTCAGTTTTTTCAAAGTTGATCCGATGTCCCGAGGCACTCTCATACTTTCGTATCACATCTACCACCACCTCACACTCTTGCGCAGTAGTTAGGAAGAAAAGCACACTGTCATCCGCGAAGAACAGATGGGACACACTAGGCGCCCCACGACAGATTGTCACTCCGTGTATTTTATTTTCAGCAACCATCTTCGTGAGTAGCATGGAGAACGCTTCTGCGCAAAGTATGAAAAGATATGGGGAAACAGGGTCTCACTACAAGAAAACCTGTTTTTAGCAACGACTAAAATCGTTGCAAAAAATCAAAAGTCGTTGTGAAAAATATTTTTCGCAACGACTTTTGTCGTTGCATGGTCGTTGCGTGTTATGGCGTTACAAAAGAATAACGTAGCGACTTCAGTCGTTGCAATAAATGCATTTTGTGCAACGACAATTGTCGTTGCGATACACATGTCGTTGCAATACTGGATTTCATTCATCAACAAGCTAGACATATATTGCAACGACTTTGCAATAAATGCATTTTGTGCAACGACAATTGTCGTTGCGATACACATGTCGTTGCAATACTTGATTTCATTCATCAACAAGCTAGACATATATTGCAACGACAATAGTCGTTGCAAAAAATATGCGGTTTTTATTGCAACGACAATGTCGTTGCAAAAGACATTCACAGTGACATTGCTTATTGTATATTGCAACACAAAATTGTCGTTGCTATAAATATTTTATATAATTAAAAAAAAAAAAAAAAATCTGTATGCACAACTTTAATTTAACCTTTATGCCCCATAATAGAAGTTCAAAATAAAAAAAATTCTATCATTATTAGTGTAATATAATATATAAATTACATACAAGATATCATAATCTATGTCCAAAAAATTACATTTGAGACAACCAAGTCAAAAACTCATAAAAGTCTAATGGAGCTCCACGTTGCCATCTTCGTAGCTTCTAGGACTTCTTCGCGCTAAAAGCCTGCAACAATTGATGATTAGCCATATGCATATACAATTTTTCAGTAAACTAATATAGCTTTGCTCATCATTACAACGGTCTAACTCGACCGAATATGACATTGAACTCTCTAAACAGATGTTAAACATGTGAACATTGTAATTTGAAGCGCATAAAAATTGCTTATATCGAGCCTGCTTTGGTTTCCAAGTGGTAATCTGATTCTAATAGTGAACAGATAAAAAAAAAAAAAAAAAAAAAAAAAAAAAAAAAAAAAAAATTGATTTTCTTTTACATTTACAACATTTCAGTAAGCAAATATAGCTTTAATCATCATTACAAGGTCATCTCATCAACATAACCTTTAAGCTCATGAACATCCATTACTGAGGTGGCAAATTCAAAACTTGAAAACAGCTTATGAACGTAAGAAACTGAACATTTTAGTGCATACAAGTCCAAGCTCATTACTGTAAATCAAAGAGCATGCTGAAAATGCATGTAAACAATCATCAAACCAGCGGCTACTTAAGACAGTAGGTAAATCCCAAGAAAGTGCCTCGGATTCAGCAATCATTAGTTCTTAGACAATTCTAGCATCCGTTTCGGGGAGAAATCAATGATCTAGACACTCAATCCTCTCATTACACTAGCTACTTAAATCAAGCCTGACCTAGCGCAACCAAAAAAACTCATCCTAGCTAGATTGCTTTAAATCCCCACATGGTGCATTGATTTTTATTGTCTGTCAAGCCCTTTTTGCCTGCAAAAATCATGCCAAAACAGTTCAGAGACAACTATTCAACTACCTTACAACAGAATGGAAAAATCACCAATTTTGCCCCCTAATATCACCATGGAACAACTTCTGTTCAGCTAATTTGGTTAGTCTAGTAATCAAGCAAAAATCATAAAGTAAAGTCTTAGTTAGTGATAGGGCATGCTCTTTTATTCTAAGCCTTTCAACTTGCAAATTCGAACCAGGTGTCAAACTAGATCACAGATTCAGATTAGAACAAGAAAAAGAACTCGATTGAAGCACGTAAAAATTGATCTTAAGTAGTGTACATTGAGATTCTCATTTTCAACTTGATTTATCTTTGTGTTCATTGTACTTCCAGCCTCTTGGCAAGCAGAACACTCACGAGCAGGTCAGAACTATGTCCTCAAAAACAGAATGTAATTTACAGTATTCTTGTCACACATACAGCGTAGAACAGATTTTCTCAATGCCCATAAAAGACCAAATGTGTAGCTAGATTCGCTTTTCCTTTGGACTCATTTATACCGGAAGAGCATATTGAAATCATAGGTGTCAACTGCCAGAAGTAAACATGTTCTGAACATCTAAATGTAAGTTCTTACCTTAACCTCAAAGGTAAGTCAAGAAGAATGTCCATATCACTTCTATCTCGAAAAAAATAAGACCTGAAAGAAGTACTGTGGCTACCAATTTCTGCCCATGCAAAAACCACTACTAAAAAATCTATTTTAGCAAGAATAATTAAGTAATACCCGCAACCTTCATGAAGATAAGCTGCACAAAGAGGCTTTTTTTTTGTCATTTTAGATAAAAAAACAATGCTGTCAAACCAATTTTACAAGTTACTCAAACTCATAACACCAAGCATTAGCTCAACCTCAACAGATCATGATTAAGCTCAAAGAACATACTCAAACATCCTGCTCATGTGTGCTTCATGGCTGTTATCAAGGCTCTTGGCACATTAAGAACACTTGTTGTTAGTAGCAAATTAGTTGGGGAACAAAATCAGCAGGAGCTACAATCAAGCTCCAATCATCACAAAACACACAAACAGAATCACCTTATTTCATCACAGAACAAGTTATATCACAGGTGAATTAAACAAATTCTCTTTAGCCAATTAAGGGGCAAATTAGATTACAATGTATCAAAGACTAGTATAACATCTACACTAAGAACATAAGATTTAGTATATGCTGCAAGTACTAGACATAGACGCTCTGAGATGTATTCTTCGAAGAGTAAATACTCAAACCACAAATTGGGAGTAAGATGAGAGAATAAAAGCATAATGAGAATAAAGGAAAAAGATGCTGGAAGCATAGCACTTGCATACCTGGAGTTGGAATCCATTGCAGTTTTGAGAGAGATAATACAAAACCAAGCACAAGACAAACACAATTGACCCCAACTACATTGAACCACAAAAATAGACAATTATCAGACCTAGAAATTGTCATGTTGCTCTTGCAACTCGACAATACCAAATAGTTTCATTTAAAAAGAAACAAATATGGATGAATTGATCATAATATAAGCTTAATAATAATCAGGGATACAAATATCAAGCCCTATCATATTGTCAAGCTGGACTGACACATTGAGGACAACTCCACTAATATTACAAGCAACCAAGGACCAAAACACAACTATATAGGTACAGAGCACCAAAGTCATTTGACTAACATGTTTTGAAAAATCAAGAGAACCAAGTATAGATCACTACACTGAGAATAGACACCTGAAACACGAGTCTTAATCCAACCTGAGTAACTAAAGCACTGAAGAAAGTAGTGTCATTTACACACTATAAAATGAGCAGACTTACCACTAGACTAGTACCAAAGAAACTATACTTCTGTACACTTAGTTTTTGTTCTGTTACTGCAGCAAGAGGCTTAATATTTCTGGATGAATAATAAATCGGATAAATAGGATGAGAATCATAAGGCCAACAGATCAAGAACAAATGGCTAGAAAATGCAATTTTACTAATTATACAATAATTGTCATGAATAACAGCCTTAAATCTGGTTAAATATCCCTCAAACATCCCATGAATCAAAATCCAACACCTCAAACTTCAACTTTGAACCTAACTACATAGAAGATCAAAATTTACCTTTCAATTGAGGGACTCAGAGCAGCGAATAAACCTTCCTTTCGCCCAAAACGACCCCGGACAATCAATTGGGCATCCTACTGCAAACAATCGAAGGTAAAACTCTCACGGTTGCAGAATGAACTTAAAGTCGAATTCAAACCATATGCAATTTCAAATCTAAATCAAACATAAAATCACTAAAATTCTACTCAAAATTCAGCAAAATTCAATTTACCCAAACAAATATAGAATTAACTACTCATTAGAGGCTAATAATTTTAAGGTTTTGTTGAACCATACCTACTTCAGCTACTTGAGATTCCAATTGCAGAAGACAATATGAGGTAGAGATAGAGAGCATGAGTGAACCCTAGAGCGTGAGTGAACACTAAGGAGAGAATCTCACCCAAAATTTGTCAAATTGAACCTAAAATTGTAATCCTAGATCTCCTTGACGGAGCCCTCTGGTTGGTTTTATCTCCCCACTTGACCTTCCATTGACTAAAATTGAATAAGAAGTGCTAGGAGATACACTTCTTCACCCGTTGGATCCAAGTTTCACAGAAACCCATTCGCCTCATGACCTCGATAACAAAATCCCATTCCACACGATCATATGCCTTACTCATATCGAGCTTGGGAGCCATTAATCCTTTTTTCCCTGTCTTCCCTCTTTTCATTGCATGGAAAATTTCGAAGGCCACCAAGACGTTATCTGTAATAAGACGCCCTGGAACAAAAGCACGTTGATTTTCGGAAACTAAAGATTGGAGATGCCTTTTCAGCCTGTTGGCGATTGTCTTTGAGAGAATTTTATGCAAAACATTGCATAAGCTTATTGGACGGAATTCTGTAACTCTCTTCGGTTTTTTAACCTTTGAGATGAGAACAATATTAGTCTTGTTAATATCCTCCAAAGAAATCTCACCTCGCCAACCACGCCTCACAAAATCCACAACATCGGGACCCACAATGTGCCAAAATTTCTGGAAAAAAAGTGCGTGCATACAGTCAGGGCCGGGGGCCTTTGTCTGATGCATCTGTTTAAGAGCTTCAAACACTTCCTCTTGGCTCACCTCACTGTTAAAATCGGCATTCATTTGTTCTGTAACAAGCTTTTTTATTCCCGTCAGTGCTTCATCAAAATCACTTGCACCAGAAGACGTGAATAATTCTGTATAATATTTGCGGACAATCTCCTGTAAATCCTTTTGCTTCTCACGCAACACTCCACTGCTATCCTCCAAGCCTTCAATAAAGTTACGTTTTCTCCGTTGTCAAGCTTTATGATGAAAATAAGCAGAGTTTTTATCTCCGTCTCGTAATTCATTTGCCCTGGCTCTTATAAACCAGAAAGATTCCTCCTCCCTGTGCAACTTATCGAGCTCAGCACCTAGCTCTTTACATTTTTTCAACATTTCTGTAGAAGGTGGAAGACACTGTACAGCACGCAACTACTTCTCTATCTGTCAAATTTTCTTTTTAAAATCACCAAATCTTGAAGCCGCCCACGTTGACAGCTTCCTAGAACATACAACAATACTTCCCAGCGGACTCTCTCCACGACCCATCTCCCATGCATCCCGGACCACCTCATTACACTCTGGGTTCGATAACCAAACAGGTTCAAACTTGAAGCCTTTGGGGCCTCTCATTCTTCGATCACGTAACACAGTAGACAGAAGAATAGCGTTATGGTCAAAACAGTATCGTGGGAAATGTTGAACATCCGCAGCAGGAAAAAGATTACACCACTCATCATCAGCTAAAAAGCGGTCAAGACGTTCACGTACAATTCGTCCCTCTGTATATCCTCTTTGCCACGTAAACCGGCAGCCATGGTACCCCATATCTCGGAGGCTACAATAATCAATAGTTTCTCGAAAAGCGTTCATCCTCCTCTCCGCTCGCACAACTCCGCCATCCTTTTCAGAATCCGAAATAATTTCATTAAAATCACCAAAGAACACGAGTGGCAAGGAGTGTTGGTCTCGTAGGCTCCGCATAAGGTTCCACATACGAGACTTCAACTCCTCCTCTGGCCACCCATAGATGCTAATAGCACCCCAGGCCGCATCACCATTGTCATTCAACACCTCCACGTAAAAAGAATGTGCTGAGTATGAGACAACCCGAACATCGATATCCTTCCACCACATGCCCATACCACTCGAGTTTCCTTGACTACTCAAACATACACCATTGTATCCACAAGAATCACGAACACGTTGCAATTTTTTATGATCAATCATTGTCTCCACCAGGAAGACAATATTTGGGCTCTCTCTCCAAACCCAGTCACGGAGAGTCTTGACTGTTCGGGGGTTGCCCAACCCCTGACAGTTCCAGCTAAGGATCTTCATTGTTATTCGCGGGATCGGTTTGCCCCGATCTCCGCTACTTCATTTAAATTCGAGCATAGTACCTCATTTGTTGCAGTCCTGATCTTCTTATCGGGGCCATTCGTGCCAATCTCCATTTCATCCATACCTTCAGTACCCAACAAGTCTCTTTTCATGCCTACCACTTCTTCTTTTGACCAAGCATTTCCATTAACTCCTCTCCCAGCCTCCCTAGTAGTTCGTTTCCATTTTGGGCGTTTCATATTAATTATTGAGCCTGCACCCAAAGAAAAAGTTGCCCCCTCCATAGGCACCATTTGAGGTATTGTGTCCCCAGAGTTTCGTCCTGCACTAGTCTCAGATCATCTCCACCTGCAGAGTTCCTTGTATTCTTAGTTTGTGATACCACTGCATTGGCACCGACCGTGCAAGCCTCTTCCAGTCTTGCTACCATCCCGTTCGCATCTGCTTCTGTATTCAAGTGTTTTAAGCCAAGATGCTCCTCCATTCTTTTGTGTTTATCATCCTCAATATCAACCGAAAAAGCAGCTGTTGGTTGAATTATATTCCCAAGACCATCTGTCACCCTGTCCCCATCCACCACCTTCGTCATCTTCATCTCGCACCGTTTTCCCCCATCCGGGTTTGAACAACTAGAAGTATCCTTCCGTTGTCCCTCAACCATTCCTTCGTATTCAAAATGAAGTTTACGAGCAGCGCTTGGCGGGCCTATTTTCACAACACCAGGGTCAGAATATCGAACATCTCGGAAAGGCTTCGAGTTGCCTAATTGCTGAAACTTTCTAGCCTCAAAGTCTCGATCCGCAAAAGCTCCACTCTTACGTGGTGAAGCACGTAACCATGGACCATATTGGAAAACAATGTTGTCTTCCTCATCTTCATCCTTAACAAGACAATCCCGATAAACATGCCCTAAACAGCCACAATAAAAGCAGAAAGACGGGAGTCTCTCATACTTAAAATCTACCTACTTTGCCTTACCCTTGCTCACCGCTATCATGACCCCACGTTGGAGAGGCTTGTTCACGTTAATGTATGCTCTAATCCGCATTGATTTTTCCCAATCTGAGTTGTCAAAATCAATAAAACCCTCCAATCCTTTCCCAATATCCTTTGCCAAAGTCATATTACGTCTCCGAAAAGGAACGTCATAAACCCTAACCCAGAAAGGGGAAATTTCAAACTTGATCTCTGAGGGCTGTTCATCCCCTTCTATCTCTTGGAGTAACAAGAGGTTGTTATCAAAAGTCCAAGGGGCACCTTCGAGGACACGTAACTTGTCCTTCTCAGCAATGATTTGAAAAACGAAAAGCTTCGTTTCAATATCACGAATCGATACCCCCTCCATAAGCCTCCAAATCTGTCCCAGAGTCCGTTTAAGAGCCCCTGTATTAAAGGGTTTATCAGTATGAAGTTTTCCCACAAGGCTAAGGGAAACCTTGTTGTCATCTGTATCTTCATACAAAGATGAGCCCCCTATAACATGTTCTTCATCATTTGTCACCTTTAATTTTTTCCAGTCAGCCACTAAATCAACTGCCATCATCGCACAAACTAATTAACTCAAACTCACTCGACGAAACTGATCTAAATCCTTCGAGAAGGACTCAAAACGAGGGTACGGCACCACACTTTGTCGCCTCCCAAAAACCCTAGGGTCAGAGAACTAGTATAATGCATTAGTGGTGTTTCAGTTTCACTATGGCTTTTATCATTTTATGTCTAGTTTCTTTAAAATTGTGGTAATAGTTTGCAGTCTCTTTAATTACCTACAGTCGTACTATCATATGAATCCATAATTGGATGCTGTACTTTCTTTCTGGATGGTGGTTGTGATATCTTTCCTTTACTGCATGATTTCAGATATCTCTCAGTTGATTTAAGTCACCGTTGTTGATAGCTTGAGAGAGCAAAATGAGAGGAGAAGAGGAGAGAATAATATTCTGACAGTCTGAGCAATTCTGTTACAGAGCTAGGCTTATATATGCTAGCTCATTCTTGCGTAATCATAATTTATAGAGCTGGCAAAATCCGATCCGCCCGATATCAGACCCGTCCAACACCCGAAAATGTACCAATTATCATTATCCGAAACCGACCCGACCCAACCTGGTCCAACCCGACAACACCCGACCCGAAGTTACCCGAAACCGAGATGAACCCGAACCGACCCTACCCAAAATCCGAATTTATCCGACTTATAATGACATAATATTCAAAATGATTGAAAAAATACTAACTAAACACACATGTAGACCATATTATTGAAAAAATTCATATAAAATTGAGTTTTTCATATTATTTTCGACTTTACACACTCTGAAACATGAATTAAATTTGACCTGATATGACCCGAAACCTGAACTAACTCGAATCCGACTTAACCGAAACCCGAACTAATCCGACCCGAGTTGACCTGTAACCCGACATCAGCATAAACCTGAATCAATCCGACTCGACCCAACCCGACCGGATTACTCTTCTAAACCGATATTACCCGAACCCGTAATAACGCGAAACCGAAAGATCCGACCCAAACCCGACCCGATCTGCCGGATTGCCTAATCATAAAGCAGTAAAATGTAACTAACTTCTAGTATTCTAACAACCTGATTGCCACCTCACTAGCTAAATGCCAGCTCAGCAGGCTTTATTACAATAGCTAATTCAACTCTCTCTCTTTATGATGTCTCTCTAATGTCAGTCTTTAGAAGTCTTAGACTTGATTATCATCTTTAAGTTATAGGAGATTAAAACTATTATTCACTGGTAGTTTTGAGTCTATAGAACAATGTTCTTATCAATTCCGAGGTTTTAACATTTTATCGTCACAATTTCTGTCATAGTCAAAACGAGTTATACTGAATTATCTGTCTCCATTTCTCCAAATTCAGGAAATGGATATATAATGACAACCCTTCCTATGGATCATGGATGTGATAATAGGTATTCTCCTCCGGTTGCCGGCAAAATCATTGCTACGCTTCAAGAGTGTGTGCAAATTATGGTATAATTCAATCAACAGCTCTGATTTCATCAGACTCCATCTTGAACGATCACTCGCCACCCGCTCATTTGGCAGATTTTGATACCTTTGAAGAGGCCCGATCATGGTGGGATCATGCCATGGCCTACTGTGCCTATCGACCTATGACTATAACCTTTCTGTTTTCTTGTACAACCCAACAACCCAGACCCACTTAATCCTTCCCTTTCTCCCAAAGTGCCCGGCTTTTGATTCCCTCAATTAACAGTTTAACTTCGGCTTTGGTTATGATAGCTTCTCTAGGGATTACAAGTGTGTGAGGATTCTCCTGACGTTCGATAAAGAAATAGGTTCTTTCGAAACCAATTCATGGCGAAGAGGTCAAGATGTTCCATATTATTATTTTAATCGCCATAGAGGAGAAAGTGCTCTCCTTAATGAAAATATACATTGGGCTGGTGAAAATGGTAACAATGAAGGAGTACAGTGTTCCTCCCTATACTTTGCTTTAATCTTAAGAATGAAACGTTTAGCTCCATAGAATTGCCCGATCTTGACACAGAGTTGCGTATATGGACATTGATTGTGTTAATTATTGCTTCAAAGTAGTGGGTGCTTAATTGTAGGCATTAAGCTAGATAGTGGCTAATGGTTCCCCTATATTAGGACTCTTAAGTATTATTTAAATAGCTTTTGTACTGTGATTTAATTGGAATGTGAAACACAACGTTTATTCAGTATTTTGCTTTTAACTCTCTCTCCTCGATCGCCAACAAATTGGTATCAAAGCTCCAGGTTCAATTCGAAATTTTGCCACCATTAAAACAAAGAGAGAGTTATGGCATCAAACAATTTTTTCCCAACCATTCCCACTTTTGATGGAAAAATTATCATGCATGGGCCATCAAAATAAAAGTCTATTTTGAAAGCCTTGAATTTATGGGAGGTAATTGAGAGTGGTGAGAATCCTACCCCACTTCCTCCAAATCCCACACTAAACCAAATAAAAAAATATGATGAAGAAGTGGTAAACAAACCGAAGACGCTTTCTTGCTTACATTCGGTCTTGTCACCGGGAATTTTCACAAGTATAATGACTTGTGAGGCACCAAAAGAAGCATGGGAAAAGTTCAAGGACGAGTACGAAGGCAACGCACAAACAAAGTTGATGCAGATTTTAAATCTCAAAAGGGAATTTGAGATGCGAAAGATAAAGAAACAAGAGAGTGCCAAAGATTATGCAAACTCACTCATGTCAATTGTCAATGAACTTCAACTACTTGGCGGAGATTTTCCTACCCAATATGCGGTTGAAAAAATTCTCGTAACCCTTCCGGCAAGGTATGAGTCAAAAATTTCATCACTTGAAGACTCTAAAGATCTTTCCAAAATATCATTTGCAGACTTAGTTAATGCTCTTCAAGCCGTGGACCAGAGGAGTGCAATGAGAGAGGAAGACAAAGAAGATAAAACTGATGGGGCTTTTCTAGCCAAGACATCATATTCAAAGAGAAGAGGCAACATCTCTCAATGTGGCATATGCAACAAGCTTGGTCATGAGGAAAACAATTGTTGGCACAAAGGCAAGCCAAAATGTTTCAAATGTAAGAGATTTGGGCATCTCCAAAAAGATTCCTAAATTAGCAAGTTGGTGATAATGTGCATCAACAAAAATTTGGCGTCGATGATGAGAAGTGCATCATATTGTGAAGAGAAGTGCTCCATGAATCTTGAAAGTTTTTGAAGCAACTGGGTGTGTTAATTATTGCTTCAAAAATATAAATTAATAAATTAGATGTTTTTCTTAGTATTTTAGTTATGGCTGAATATTAGGAGTAATGGCAATTGGTACGTGAATCAGTAGTATATTCAAAGTAGTGGGTACTTAATTGTAGGCATTAACCTAGACAGTGGCTAGTGGTTCCCCTATATTAGGACTCTTAAGTATTATTTAAATATGATTTAATTGGAATGTGAAAAACAACGTTTATTCAGTATTTTGCTTTTAACTCTCTCTCCTCAATCCCCAACAGATTGTAGGAGTGCTGGATGGGTTCTTGTGTGTCACAGTGAATTATGTAGTAAGGGTAGATTACTCCGAAGTATGGATCATGAAAGAGTATGGCGTGGCAGGGTCTTGGTCAAGGCTGTTTAACATTGGGCGTCAAAAGAGCTTTGAATACGTGGAGAGGCTTGTTTCTTATTCAATCAGCAGAAAGAAGTTGTTTGTATGGCTTGACAAGTTTCTTTCACTTCACATGGAAACTATGGAGTTTACAAATGTGAAGGTCTCTGATAATCCTAGGTGCTTGGATGTTCATGTATGTGTGGAGAACCTTCTTATGTTGAATGATGTCTATGATGGTCTAGTGAGTGAGCGAGCAAGATCAGGGAAAAAAGAAAAGCAGGAGGCGGAGGAGGAAAAACAGGAGGTATGTTATTTTAGCTTAACTTGTTGGGTACTAACAATTTGATTTATGATATATGATATATGATATATGATATATGATATATGATATATGTTTGTAATTAGAAAGGAAATGCAAGTCATTGTTCTGTCAGTAACTTTTTTAATTATCATACCCACGTAATTAAGTTTCACTTGTTGATTGCTGTTTTTAATCTGTCTTAGTTTGATTCTGGAATAAATAAGAAAAACATCCCATTGTTACCTTCACACACAAATATCAGTCATTCAGTCTTGACTTTTTGTTTCGTTGACTATGTAGACTACAGCACAACTAGTGATGGCCAGTTTGAATC
The DNA here is from genome assembly GCA_038025085.1 of Tetragonia tetragonoides. Lineage (NCBI taxonomy): Eukaryota > Viridiplantae > Streptophyta > Magnoliopsida > Caryophyllales > Aizoaceae > Tetragonia > Tetragonia tetragonoides. Next base: position 504,200 of record CM076145.1, read on the forward strand.
AATGAGCAGAGAAAAGATAGCGAGGTAAGCTACCAGTGCATCGATTTTACTTGGTTCTGTTGTTTTCCCCCCTGCCCCCCTCTGTTGCAGGACGTCAATTAGTTGCAACCTTTTGTATATTTAGTATTGTAGGGATCACTTATAGTGAGTAGTGACCCTTTATTTTATTGAAAAGTGAATCCCGTCTCACTAAAAGTTACGGAAAAACCGTCTTATAGAAGTTTTTGTGTCCCATTTTACCAAAAAAAAAATATATCTAAATATTATTTTGCTGTTAAAAGAATATAAATAATATTACATATGTCAAAACCAAAAATTACATACGTTGAATTTATCAAAAAATGAAATCAAATTACAAGATTTTTTCGAATTAGAAAAAAAAAAACTACATATGATTAAACTAGACCAGACAAAACATGAAACCGACCCTAACCGATCAAAAAAAACCCGAAATAATTAATTTAATAGCTCAATTACGAAAAAAAACTTAATAGTTCGATAGCGCACAATTAGTGGAAAAGTGCAATTAAATGCCCTCAAAAATGAGTAATTTATATATATATATATATAAAACTTGTGAGTAAGTTTTACTTTTCTCAAATTTTCCTTCACAAAGCACTCCTCCACCTCTTTGTCACCCCATTTTCAACTTTTTAAATCTTTAAAAAATCCTATAGGACCCCTAAAGCCCCTAGGAGGCTAGGACCCTAGGACGCTCAAAAGTTAAAAGTAGAAGTATCAAATTGAAAATTTTACTTTTTGGCCTCATGACCTAATAAATAAGGGTATCCATAATATATGAGACTCTTCAAACTCCTCAGAATTTGGCACATTAGTTTTTCACTCATTTTTCGGTGGTTTAGACTTAGCTTCAAACTTTTTAAACTTGCCACCACAATATTTCAAGACTCTTCAAACTAAATCTATTATTTTTACATCCAATTTAAAAAGAAATTTTCGATCTTTTGTATTTTCGGATTATATTTTAATGCCCGTTTAAATTTAAATATTTAATATATTTATTTATTTATTTTGGAAAAATGGTAAGTATTTATTCCATTCATCCAAGGGATACCGGAATGGCACCCTCAAAGAAAACCATACATGAATGCAGGGCATGGTACCGTGCACATCAACAGACAGAAAACCTCAAACAAAAGAGGAAAGAAAAAACCCATATCCATCCTAGCTCAAGCTATCCCCTACAGGACCCCAATGACATCTTCAGCTTTCCCTTTATACAAAGCAAAAAACCTAGCACAAATATCAATCTGAATCTAACAATACCATCAACAGTTCTAGTTTTTTGCTGAAATACTCTACAATTCCTCTCCCGCCATAATTCATAGATAGTAGCTGAGAAAGCAGCTCTTCTGACTTTGTTTATCATAGTATTCTCTTTGCAATGCTGGCTATACCACCGTATTTCATGCCCTAAGCTTAATGGGCCTCTGTGAACTCCAACCCACCTCAGTATAGTTCTCCAAACAGTGTGAGAAAAAGAACATGCAAAGAAAATATGGGAGCAAGTTTCTTCCTCAATACCACACATGCCACAATTAGTATCAATATCCATACCTCTATTTTTAAGAAAAGCTAGAGTCATCAGCTTCCCTTGACACGCCAACCATGAGATGAACGCATGGCGAGGCCTCGTGCCTTTCTCCCAGACTAGCTTATGCCAACGCACAACAGTTCTGGTGCTGTCAAGCTGATTATAAACTTGCTGTATATGAAATTTTCCTCTATGAACACATGAGTCAAGGAAAGTTTTTGCTGTATCACACGCCCCAACCTGAGTGACCAGTTGGTCACGGACCTGCAGAATTTTTTTCCATACCCACGAGGTACTCGAATTGGCTTTAACATCCCAAACAGAATGTTTATGTAACAAGTATGCGTCAACCCGCTTCGTCCAGCAAATTCCACAAATCAATATTTCGGACTAGAGGTGGCCACTGGGCCGGGCTTGGCCCAAGCCCGCATGGACCGGCCCGGGTGTGGGCCAAACTAGTGCCGAGGTGATCAAAGGCCCAGGCCCGGCACTACTATGACCCACGAACTACCAGTGCGGGCTCGGTCTTGCCACGAAAAAAGCCCGGGTATAGATTCCTCCTTCCTCCTCCCCAAAATCCATAATCTCTCATTCCTCCTCCCCAAACTACATCCCAAATCCCTAACAATGGCAGCAACTCCCCAATCCCCATTATCTCTCCTTCCTCCTCCCCAGAATACATCCCCACGGGCGAAAGCTGGCTAAGACCCTGCCAGGCCCGGGTGGACGGCCCGACACGGACCGATACCTATCCATGCGGGTCAGTGCCTAGTTATGATGAAGCCCGGCCCACGAACGGAATGGGCCTGCCCGTGGCCATCTCTATTTCGGACATGAAGACCACCAAATTTTTCCAGACAGCAAACTTTTTGCCAACTTACAGGGAAAATAGTATGAGAAATCCCAAGCTTACCCCAAATAAACCCTCTCCCCATCTTTTCAATCTCGTAGATAACCTGTTTGGGGAGTAAGAACACAGAGCACCATTAATTTAGTGTAGAAAACACCACAGAGTTCCACAATTAAAGCCTGCCAGCATAGTTAAGCATGTGAGAAGCCCAGTGATGGACATGCTTCGAAATAGTGTGCAGAAGAGGCTGACACAACGGACGAGTGAGCCTGGTAGCAGAAAGAGGGACACCCAAATACTTGAAGGGGAGGCTGCCCTCTAGGAAGCCAATACAGTCGAGTATCTCACCTTTTGCTCCCTCCTCGACTCCCCCAAAATACAAGCAGCTCTTTGAATCATTTGCCTCCAAATCAGAGAGGCTAGCAAATTTATTAAACATGTCCATGGCAGCACTAATAGATGGCTTATCTCCCCTTGAAAAAACTAACAAGTCATCCGCAAAAATTAAGTGAGTTAACCCGAGCCTACAACATTTCGGATGGAAGTTGAAGTTGGTGTGGCAGGATAACTTCCTCATAATTCTTGAAAGTCCCTCCATACAAACCACAAACAAAAACGGGGACATGGGATCCTCTTGCCTCAATCCTCTCTTTCCCGGAAAAAAAACCCCTCAAACAGCCAATATTTAAAGAAAATTGAGATGTTACTAACACACACCATCACTCTATCAATGAACCATACAGGAAACCCAGACTGCTCACAACCAATTAAATCAGGAATAAAAGTCTTCATTCGCTCAGTCATAAGCATAGTGATCACCTTATAGAGCACATTGCAGCTTGCGATAGGCCTATAATCACCAGGAGTAGAGGGATTTGCCATCTTAGGGACCCGAGTCACAGCTGTAGCATTTACAGATTTAAGTAACTTGCCACTAGCAAAGAAATCTTTAACAGCCTCACACACTTCGCTTCCAACAACACCCCATGCCTTTTTGAAAAAAGCAGACCCAAATCCATCCGTGCCCGGAGCCTTAAGGTTAGGGATACTAAATAGATTACCCCTAATCTCCTCATCACTAACCTCTCTCATCAGCAAGTCTTGTTGTTGAGCAGAAATACACGGACCATCAGTAAACAGATTCGGATCAAACTCAGCAACCTCAGGAGTTTCGCCAAATAACCCTTTATAAAAGCCAATCATAACACTCGAGATCTCATCAAAACCAGTATGACAAACCCCTTGAGCATCATAAAGGGCCTTCACAGAGTGTCTAGCATAATTTTCTTTGACCTTGGCGTGCATGTACTTATTATTTCCATCCCCAAGGCTAATATCCAGAGCTTTAGCCTTTTGTTGCAGAATTTTTTCTTCAACATTTCGCCATTTAAGATAATCTGCCAACAGCTCCTTTTCCTTGACAATCAACTCATCATCCCTAGGAAATTGTTGCAGCAATACTTGAGTATTCAAGAGTTGCTTCTCAGCCTCTATCACCTTCTCACTGGTCTTGGAAAACTGCTGTAAGTGCAGCTTCTTGAGTTCCCCTTTAAGCCATTGTAACTTCTTGGTAATTCTGTACATAGGACATCCTCTGACTTCTCTTGACCACACTTTCTCAACAATATCAATAAAGGTAGGATCATCCCCCCAGCAGTTCAAGAACTTAAAAGTCTTGGGCCCAGTTTTATTTCCAACAGAAATATGAATAACTCCCGGGGAGTGATCAGAAACTCCACGGGGTAGAAACTTAACAGCCGTACTCCAAACTTGAGAGCCCCAAAGTACATTACTCAGCACCCTATCCAGTTTACAAGATACATTTCTAGTGGAATGTTGCTTATTACTCCACGTAAATTGTGCACCTATATAAGGCAGGTCTTGAAGTCCACAACTTCCAAGACACTTAACAAAATCATCAATATCAGTCATATCTGGTTCAGAATCAGACATTCTCTCATCTGGCGCCAACACCACATTAAAATTCCCCGCCACCATCCAAGGCTCTTGCATAGCCCTAGACTTTGTACATAACTCCTCCCACAAACATTTCCTAGTAACACCCTGATTAAATGCATAAACAACAGTGAGCTGGAAACTAACCCCTTCACTCCCCTTTATTCTCAAATGTATAGCCTGGGCAGACATACCGAGCACATCCACATCAACCTCTCCTCCCTTCCATAGGCAAATAACTCTCCCATTATAATGGTGACTATGATTACTAACAAAGTTATATATTGTCTGAACACCCTCTTCATGATTGAATGAACTATTGAGTTTTTGGGAATGAACATCAAGTATATTCATGATGAACTATTAAACAAACTAAGTATGAACTATTTTAGCTATTTCCAATGAACTATCAGCATACTTTGAATGAACATTTAGTATATTCATGATGAACTTTAAATAGACTATGGATTTTGCTATTAACAATGAACTATAAGCTTAGTATAAATGAACATACAATTATTCATGATGAACATACAGTAAGTTCAATAAGTTCATTCAAAAAATCATTTCATTTTAAAATGATGAGTGTTCATATGTTCAGATGAAACTGTTCATTTCCTAGAAGATTAAACACATTGAATATCATTTTATGTCATATAACAAAATATATTCAATTATTGAAATGAACTTTTTGAAAGCTGTAAGTGAACTTACTACTTTCATTTGAAATCAACTGCATTTTTTGTTCTTCAATTGATAAAGTTGTTGATGAATGTAGATGAATTGGTGAAGAAACCTCAATTGATCTTCGTATTCGTTCATTATCGATAACCTACAGTTAACAATCAAACTGAATTAGTTTTCACAATGAAAACCCTAAATCTGATAAAATAAATATAAAATTACATTTTCGCTTGAAATTGTTGATGAATTTGAGCTCAAATGTCCTTCCATTCGATGTTGTTTGAAATTGTTGATGAATTTGAGCTGCCAAAATTCTTCAATGGCGGCTTTCTTCGCGTTTGAAGAGAGAGAAAGAGAGAGAGAAGAGAGGCGCGCGTTTTGTGTTTTTTTTTTAGCTGAGCAGCAGTTATGTGGGGCCTGTTTCATTTAATTAAACGCGGTCGTTTCTTTCTGTTTGTACCCATTGCTGGGTACAAATGCAAGTATACATTACCCATTGCGAGCAATTGTTGCCCAAGTTTTGACGAACATTAATAAGGAAAAGGCGTCCGCAACCTTATGGTTCATACAAACACCAAGTGCAATTCCACCACAAGCAAATATATTAACTTGGATAGTCAAGAGAAGCTTACTAAGGCCTTCGAGTTTACAAGGTAATAACTTGTCAAGGTCGATTAGCTCTGCCTTATGCACAACATCGTGTAGGAGACAATTGGCTCGGGCTTGGACATAGGGAACACCCTCGTCGTTGCAGACAACAACGTAGTTATCATCTTTAATTCTTCCAGCCAGCGGATAGAATATGGCTAATGTGGTGGCGAGTGATTCTTTCAACCGGTTCACCATGTTTTCAGTTGAAGCAATAATGCTGATAGGCTTATTGATGGGTGAATAAAAGAAGACCAAAGGCATAAGGACTGGACTATTTACGTGATCGAGCAATGAGAGGAGATGATAATGAAGGTGTTTAGGGGTTTGATTAGATGGTTTAATTGTCTCTCCTGACATAATTTTCACTTCCATCTTTCTTTCGATCGATCTAAATTAAGGTGTGCAAACAAATTGATGGGGGTGAGCTCATAAATAGAAGTACGTGGTAGTATTATAGAGAACAAAACTTCATTAAAAAATAATTACGGTTCTAGTGATGGTCCTCCAAATTGAAGATATGATATCTCTTTAAATATGGAGATAATCATCACAATTCACAATGTATATGTTAATTATAGTTTCCACGGAGATATCATGTCGGAGTATATGATAGAGGATCCAAGAGATCTTTGGAATGTCTAATCAAATCTATGCTTGGGATTTAGGAGTAGAGTTGTTAACATGGACACAACACGATACAAACAAGACAAGAAATTACTGAGAGAAGCATAAACACGAAAACTATGACACAAACACGAATAACCTAAATCTGATACGATTGCATTAATTTGTCATAAAATATGTAATTATTATCTTCAACTTCCATCATGTCAAATTCATACATTTAACTAAAGGGGTGTGGCTGAGTGGAAGGAGCTCATCCACTCTCAACCATCGAGGGTTCAAATCTTGCATTGGGCATGGAGCAACCTTAATCCCTTGGCCAAATGTCTTACCTTTTGAGGTGCCTACACGCCAGCGTGGGAAAATAATCACTGTTAGAGTTGTTAACCGTTCAAGACCAAAATTTTCGACCGGACATGACCGACCCGAACTCTTTCGGTCCGACTTTTGGGCCTATCTCATAACAAGTGTGTGCGGTTCGGCCCGATTCGGGTTGAGACCGATAAACATCCTTAGTGTAGTCGATGATGGATACCCCGCTGTGAAAAAAGAAGGCATCAAATTATTGCTCGAGTATGATTCGCATCTTCCAATAAATTGCCTTCGCGGCAAAGCACAAGCTGTAAACAGCTATGATTATGTATACTTTGTGAAGATTCAAGAGGCATCGTCTTCGTCAATAGAAAGACGCACGTCATCATCTTCAATGTCATCATCTACAAATTGCAATACGTCACTCATGACTAAGTAACTCATGAGCCATACGTTATGCTTCTAAATTTAATGCTTAATCACGTCGAAGGAGCATTACCTGTGCCGTAATTACAGGTCATCCTTAATAGTGATTTTAATTTGTATTTCTCAACGTGCATGTGTAAGCAAACCATAATGTAAGAATCACAAGGTATGGCAATATCAATCTACTCTGAATCCATCATCAATAATAATCTATGTATATGAATTAACAAGCTCTGAGAGTAATATGCAAGCTACTCTAGCTAGACTTATGTGATCATGGCCTTAGGCCTTAGCTTGAAGATAATTAGAACTGCCAATTCTTGTTAGAATAAGGACGGGTTTGTAATAGAGTTTGTGGACTATAATGTGATCGTGGCCTTAACTGATAGTAGTTGTACAGTTGTACTATAGGCTTAACTAATGTTATATATATATATATATATATATATATATATATATATATATATATATATATATATATATATATATATATATATATATATATATATATATATATATATATATATATATATATATATATATATATATATATATATATATATTTATTTTTTTTTATTTTTTTTTTGAAGAATTAAATTTCTTAATCCTTAGTTTATGTTTTATGTCCTGTCAATTTCAACAGACTTTTCTCTCAAAAAAAAAAGAAGGAAAAAACTCAACACACTTATATATCAACAATACAATTTTCATCACTATGCTCATTACATACATATATGGTTGCTATTAATTTCACTTGTTGATCCCCACTTCAAGGATTTCAGGAGTAACATGCTATAAATTTGAAGGAAAGAAAGCTAGAACGAATGTTATAATCACACTCAAAATCTCAAGACTTGCAACTAGTACTAGGTCTATTCGACAGAAATGATTTAAACTCATTGTCAGTTATGAGTTTGTCCATGTCTTCATCGCTCAAGTTGATGTAAGCCTCAATGTCTTTGTTTGATGGACGAGCAGGGAACAAGAAGACCAAATCCTTGACCACAAGAGTTGTCGATGTAACCCACACTGGCTTGCCCCACCAAAATCGGCTTCATACACTGGTAAGCTCCTTAGGTTGCTGAACCCGAGTGAGGCTATGATGTGATTTATTTAGGGATTTTCTGTATTTTGATAAATAAAAACAATAAAAGGGATATACCTCTCGAATCACTCAAGGGGTTGGGGTTTTTCGTTCAAGAATCACTCAAGAACAAGACTTGCGCATCACACACAAGGGTTTCAAACTGAATCACTCAATTTGAGGGGGTAAATACTCACGTATTAATCATTAATCATCAAAGTCTATATTACAATTTCGTGCTCTCCCCTATTTATAGACAAAGAAATCTAAAGCTATTCGGAATCTTAATCCTAGTCCAAATAGGAAACTAACTACGAAACTGACTACAATTGTAAAACGAGCTAACCAATAGCTTTCCTAATACCTAGTGGACTCTTAATGCTACTAATAATCAGAATACTACTTTCCTAAACATATTCTAACTAATTAAGGAAATAGTCAAACGAAATCAAACTCAAACACTAATTACTTGGCGCCCAAGGCTAAAACCGCTGGAACAGTTTTGCTCTGTAACTTCAATTGCCTTTACAACTCCGTTACGTTCTGAATATGGAAGAACTCAAAGCACGGGAATTTTAGATGGCGTTTTCAGCTTTCTACAGAACTTTGAATCACCACGATCCCGTGTCGTATGAGTGAGTTATGATCAAAATACGAACCAGTGTAGAAGCTGTCAAAATTACGGGAATCCTGATAACGAATGTGATCATATAATAAGAGCTTTAATCCCGACCTTGTATGGCAACTCCATGTAATTATCTTTATAGGAGTCGATTTAATGCATAACCACCAAAGAAACTCGATGTAAGCAAGAATAGATGTTCTCTTGCTAGTTCCTTGGTTGTTCTGTTTACTTTGCACACTTGCTGCCGCATCAGGCTATCTCTCCTCTACTCGCTCTTTCAAAGTGCTCCACCATAAACCTCAAGTCTTCCCTACCCTCTTGCATCTCTCTTATGAACTCGTTATTGTTAATGACTCGATTTACAGACTCCTTTAATCGTTTTAAAAGGTCGCGACATAAGTAATACTCTTTGTTAGCATCATTATTATCACCTAGCTACATAGATGGCTTTGCTAATGCATTGACAAACATATTTCCGAAATAGTAACATTGCTTTGGAGTAGTCACTTTGGGACGAATGCCAACCGCATAAAACACCTTATATGGAATATGATCACTGCTAGTACCTTGACGAGCCACCCTTATCCGACTCCAAATGAAGGCTGACAAAACCATGGCAAGTGAAGGGAGGTCCCTATTATTTGCAGGAAAATCGTTGCTAGTATACATTTCTGATGTGAAATCAGTAACAAAACGGAAATTAACCTTTGATAGTATCACACAAAGGGATCTTGTTCAAGAATCACTCAAGAACAACTCACGAATCACTCGTAACGGTTTCAACCTGAATCACTCAGTTTGAGGGGTAAATACTCATGTATTCAATTATTAATCATCAAAGCACGAGTTTACATTAGCAAAGCTCTCCCCTATTTATAGACAAAGAAATCTAAAGCTATTCGGAATCCTAATCCTAATCCAAATAGGAAACTAACTATAAAACTAATTACAATTGTAAAACGAACTAACTAACAGATTTCCTAATACTTAATGGACTCCTAATGCTACTAATAATCAGATTACTACTTTCCTAAACAATAAATCACGTTTAAGGCAGGTAAAAACAAACTAGGACACTCCTTGTTGCGCAAGGAATATGTTCCGTAACTTGTAACTCGTTTTTGACCATATTGAGCTTTGAATTAGAGAAAACACAAAGAATAAATGCTGTAGATCTCGATCTTATCTTTCCACAGAGATTTGAATCATCGAGTTTAGATTTCTTATGAGTGAGTTATGGCCAAAATACGAACAACTGTCAGACCTGCCAAGATTACGAGGTTCTCCATAATGAACGTGATCATATAGCAAGAGCTTTAATCCCCATCTTGTGCGTGTATTCCAAAGTATCTTCAATGTAGGAGGCAATGTAATTGTAACCCATTTTAAAACATGCTCCATAAACGAACATAATAGAACTAAGATTGAATGTTCTTTCAATTCCCCTTGGAAAACACCATTGTTGTTCTTTAAGAGCCTTGTAGGGGAATCAAGATCATTCCTAAGATCTATGTAATGTTGAATATGATGTTTATCATTGTTTAAGCCTGTTGCTCCCGCATCAATCTCCCTTTCTTCAAAAAGAATTGTCCCCAATTCTTGGTAGGTAACAATCTTTTCTTGAGTTTTGTCTCCATGATCTTCCATCAAATAAATCGAACAATTCTTGGAGAAGTCGGTATGAACGAAGTCTTCATATTTGAAAAAGATTGAATCCTTTTGAGATGTCTTCAATGAATCCACGACCACAAGGTTAGTAATGTTGTCAACCTCATCTTCTTGACTTACCTCATCATATATAGGTGGTTGACTTGGGTCAAAAGAAAATTCTTCTTTCAAAAGGTCATCATCATCATCATAATTCACATATTGTGGTTTTACAATTTCTAGAGCTTCTTGTTCCCCAAATAAAGATTCTTCTATTTGTTTATCTTCTTGTTGAGAATTGATAACTTCTTGATTTTCTTGTGAATCTACAATAGGAACAATATCTTTGAAGGAACCATTAAAATCAGATTTCTGCAAGAACTCCTCAATGATCTCTTTCTTTAGTTCTTTGGCTTCACAAGATCTCAAAGATTCTTCAGCCGCGTGCACTTCTTGAATGTATTCTATAGTTACTTGAAACTTTGTAGCACATTCATCTATAAAGTGACCGAAACTAAAACAATTGGAACACTGGTTATTATCTCGTTCCTCTTCTCTTAACTTATGCAATTGTTGTGCAATCCGTCTCACCTTCATCTCATATAGCAAAAGTTTAATACTTTCATCATAACAAGATGCACATGAACATTCTTGATCGTTGCTCGGATATGAAAATCTTCTCTTGAGATATTTCTTCAATTTGCTCATGGTGCGGATTTTCTCTTCCCTGATGAGTTTTCTGCGAGATTTCAAAGACTCCCACCAATCTAGAGCAGGTCCTCTTAGGCGAGAAATCACAATCTTTACTTGCTCGTAGTCAGTAAACTCATAACATAAAAATAACTCGTCAACCTTTTTAAGCCATCGACAAAAGTCCTTTGAACAATACAACCCACTAAACTCATCTAAGCTGGACTCAATAAACTTAGATTGCCATGGTGACTTCATATTGTTTATTGCTTCAGAAGATCAATGTCAAAATAATATTTTCCACTCGTAAAAACACAAAACTGCTCAGAAATAGTAGTAAATAATTGAATTTCACAAAAATTGCACAGGGCTATTAAGCAAAGCTTAAATAGTCTTGCTCAGAACGTCAGTTACCTGCGAAAAACACTACTGTTGTGTCGAAAACGGATACCGGAGTTCTGATGAACAGCAACACGAACTCGAACAGCTTTAATAATCTTCTCTCAATCTGGATCGTTTGAAGTTTTAGAATACTCCAAAAGCTTGCTCTGATACCAAGTTGATGTGAAATCAGTAACAAAACGGAAATTAACCTTTGATAGTATCACACAAAGGGATCTTGTTCAAGAATCACTCAAGAACAACTCACGAATCACTCGTAACGGTTTCAACCTGAATCACTCAGTTTGAGGGGTAAATACTCATGTATTCAATTATTAATCATCAAAGCACGAGTTTACAATAGCAAAGCTCTCCCCTATTTATAGACAAAGAAATCTAAAGCTATTCGGAATCCTAATCCTAATCCAAATAGGAAACTAACTATAAAACTAATTACAATTGTAAAACGAACTAACTAACAGCTTTTCTAATACTTAATGGACTCCTAATGCTACTAATAATTAGATTACTACTTTTCTAAACAATAAATCACGTTTAAGGCAAGTATAAACAAACTAGGACACAATAACTAGACTAAAGTCGTTGCCTTGGCGCGCAAGGAATATGTTCCGTAACTTGTAACTCGTTTTTGACCATGTTGCGCTTTGAATTATAGAAAACGCAAAGCATCAATGCTGTAGATCTCGATCTTATCTTTCCACAGAGATTTGAATAATCGAGTTTAGATTTCGTATGAGCGAGTTATGGCCAAAATACAAACAATTGTCAGACTTGCCAAGATTACGAGGTTCTCCATAATGAACGTGATCATATAGAAAGAGCTTTAATACCCATCTTGCGCTTGTATTCCAAAGTATTTTCAATGTAGGAGGCAATGTAATTGTAACCCATTTTAAAACATGCTCCATAAACGAACATAATAGAACTAAGATTGAATGTTCTTTCAATTCCCCTTGGAAAACACCATTGTTGTTCTTTAAGAGCCATGTAGGGGAATCAAGATAATTCCTAAGATCTATGTAATGGTGAATATGATGTTTATAATTGTTTAAGCCTGTTGCTCCCGCATCAATTTCTGTCCGAAGAGCATCCAACTTTGCATGGCTAAACTTGAAATGCTTTGTTTTGGGTCTATCCTGAATGAATCAGGGGTTTGGCTCTATAGGCACATCCACATCGTTTGTGTCTTGGGGTAGGCAAGGTGGAAACACTTTCCATATCTCAAAATTAGGGATTGGAAAGAGCATGCAGTTGTCCTTACCATGCTTAGTGATCGTCGCCCATGTCTTCATAAACATAAATGCCGAGAAGCCATCAACAATCGCATGGCTCATCTTCACCCCGATGACCACCCCACCACAAGGAAATGTTGTAACTTGGATCACTAATAGCAAGCTCGTATAACCCTCCTGGCCGTCTAAGGGTAGGAAAAGGTCGAGTTGATCTACATCAACCTTGTGGACAATGTCGTCCAAACAAGCATCAGTCACCTTAGCTTCCACATAGGGTGCACCCTCGTCGTTGCAAGCTATGTAGTTCTTGTCTTTAACTCTTCCTGCAAGGGGGTAGAACACGGATAATGTGTCACGTAGGGATGTTTTGAGTGTATCTAAGATTGAGTTGGTTGTAATGGAGGGATCGTTTTTGGGAGAGAAAAAGAAGACACATGGCATTAGGATTGGACTGTTTACATGATCAAATAGTGAGGCTCGGATATAACAAAGGTGAGCAGGAGTTGCATGAGACGGTTTGACAAGATTGAGGCAGAAAAGATGATTTCTGTATTGATTATCACGGAATATATATACAGCCCTAGGTTAACTATACATATCTTTTAATATATGAAAACAATCCTAAACGAAATCAAACTCTATGATAACTTGCCATAAATAGGCGGAACCGAACTTTTCATAAGTCACGCCTGAAATCTCGCAGATCTGGTAACACCCCCCCTCAAGTTGGAGCATGGGGGTTCACGATGCCCAACTTGCTGAGTAATAGATCAAACTGCTTCCTGCCTAGAGCTTTTGTAAATAAATCAGCCAATTGCACTGTCGTAGGGACATACGAAGGGGCAATCAGTCCTTCGGTAATAGCATCACGAACAAAGTGACAATCAACTTCAATATGCTTCGTGCGTTCATGATAAACAGGATTGCGGGCAATATGTAAAGCCGATTGGTTATCACAAAACAATGGTATAGCTTTGGGATGATGAACACCCAAGCTTAATAACAAACCTTTCAACCACTTGAGCTCACATGTGATAGCAGCCATGGAGCGATATACTGCTTCAGCGGAAGACTTTGAGACAGTAGTTTGCTTCTTTGTTTTCCATGAGATAGGTGATTGACCAAGGAATTCCAGCCAACCCGTTAAGGATCACCGTGTGAGGGGGCTGTAATACCCCGTATATTTCGAGTATTTTCCTAAAATAATTATTATTTTTATAAAGTGATATTATTTAGTTTTGGGTTATGTTGATTGGTGTTGCCTTTTAGAAAAAAAAATAAAGGGAATAGAGTTCTACTTGAATTGTTCCACCGCCTCTTTTATTCTTCTCCGAGCTTCTTAAACCGCCTCTCCCTCTAATATATCATAAGAATTAATTTGCTTAACCATCCATTCTTGTGACTGAGTGTGGCAGTGACGCCCTGGATTGCTAGAAGTCTTCCACTGTTGTTTTGGATATTATGTTGTTTAGTCTGTATAAGCAGGTTTTTATTAAGTTGATAACTTGGGATGCCCCTTAATATGTGAATTATTATTTGTTGAATTATGTTTTCAGATTGCTATATTGTGATGATTGATGCTGTAATTGAGCTGTTTGGTCAAATTGCTATGTCAGACTTTTGTTTAGCTAGTTTGTGCTAATTGGACTTACATCAGTAAGCTTATTGATATGGTTAATTAGAGTACAACTTATGAGGTGGCAGTATTAGTTAACACTAGATATTGGGTGTTCAACTTAGATATACGCAGACAATGAACTGAGATATATGATTTGGGGAACCCGTGCCATATTATGAACTATAGCGTGATTGACCTGAGATGGGTATTTGAGATGAGAATGATAAGATTATGATTATGAGAATATGAATTGTTATGATCTTAGTTTGAGGCTCAGACGTTGTTAGTTCCTTAGTTTTAGACATGTGGGCAAGTAGCCTAAGACGTTGACTCTTAGGTGATGAGCATTATTTTATGAAAATGGTTACATGGTTATGAGAATTGGTCCGAGAGTGGACTTTTGAGGGCCTGCGGGCTATGTTATGTGTTATGGGGCCTATGGCCGAGTTATGAGAATGGTTTTGTATCTGCGGGTTTTACCGCCAGTTCACTTCCCACATTGTCGAGGCTAGGAGGTAGTGACCAAGAGCGATTGGCACATACTCTTGGGAATTAAGTTATAGCTAGGAGAGTATCCTAGAATGCAATTGAGACTACTTTTGAGGCTTATGTGACTTTAAGGTCATAGTTGACCTGAGATGAGATCCTAGTGCTTTTTATTTACTTTTCGATAGAACGTTTGGTTAGTCAGCAAAAGCTGATTGGTTGTTTTCTGTGTTACATGTGTATGCGTCCATTTTTCTTCAATGGTGGGCCTATGATGAACCTATGCGATGTTCGATTGCATGGGGGAGTAGATTGGAGTATATTTTACAGGTTTATGATTTGTGAAGATCTTGTTTCCCGAATGGACGACTGAAGTTGGAGCTATCAAGAAGTTTGATCATTGTTGTCATTTATTTTCATTTGATGTAATAAAGAGATTGATTAAAGTTTATTGGTTTATTGTTGGGATTTGTAATCGTCCGCCTTGCACTCATTCTTGTGACTGAGTGTGGCAGTGACGCCCTGGATTGCTAGAAGTCTTCCGCTGTTGTTTTGGATATTATGTTGTTTAGTCTGTATAAGCAGGTTTTTATTAAGTTGATAACTTGGGATGCCTATTTACAAAGGAAACTCTGCCCGATTTTCGGCGTGAGTTTAGTCATTTTTATTTAATTAATATTTAGAAAATCCAGGGTGTTACAAATTGGTATCAGAGCGAGTTTGGTTTTGGGAAACGCGAGTATCTTTATATGCTTGTGTTGGTCTTAGGAAAATGGAGTTAGATGTTAAGTGTTTGTTCATGTGGTGTTTGCTACATGCAACGTGCTCAATGTGCTATACGTGCTCAAATGTTTAATTGTTGCGTGCCTTGCTTGTTATGGATGGTATTAGTGGGCCCATAACCCACAGGTCGTTTTTGCTCAGATGTTCAGTGGTATGGTTGTAAGTGATTTTCGGGGCGAAAATCTTTTTAAGGGGGGTAAAATGTAATACCCCGTATATTTCGAATATTTTCCTAAAATGATTATTATTTTTATAAAGTGATATTATTTAGTTTTGGGTTATGTTGATTGGTGTTGCCTTTTAGAAAAAAAAAATAAAGGGAATAAAGTTCTACTTGAATATTTCCACCGCCTCTTTTATTCTTCTCCAGGCTTCTTAGACCGCCTCTCCCTCTAATATATCATAAGAATTAGTTTGCATAACCCTCCATTCTTTCTCTTTGCTTTGCCCCAAAAACCCACGATAGAACCACCCATCACCATCACCTTCTTTCACATACGTCACCACCACTGCCACCATCCTTTTTTCGTTCTCTCTCCGCCTTCTGGAAAACTTTACTGCGTTTTTGTGAACTATTCTGCTGGTGATCAAACCCCGCTGTCCACAGTCGAATTTCTCTCTCCTCTTTGTCTTGTGGTTGATGTTGCTGCTTGCGTTCCCGTGGCTTCCATGTTTTCCGGCGACCATCAACAGCCCGAGTGCCACCAGTAATCGCTACCCATGCCGTGAGCCATGCCTAGTTTGCCCAATTTGTGGTTTGATTTCTGAAACCCTAAACCCGTATTTTTGTTGTTCAATCCTGAATTGGGTATTGATTTATTCAATTTTGTTTTTCTTATGCATATATGTTGGATTTGGGTGACTTAATTGGAGAAATTATGATGCCTAGTTGATTGGAGATCAAATTAGAGGTAACCCTTTCTATTCGGTTGGAGATGGATGTTATTTTCTCTTTTATGTGGAAAGGATGCTTAATATGTGAATTATTATTTGTTGAATTATGTTTTCAGATTGCTATATTGTGATGATTGATGCTGTAATTGAGCTGTTTGGTCAAATTGCTATGTCAGAATTTTGTTTAGCTAGTTTGTGCTAATTGGACTTACATCAGTAAGCTTATTGATATGGTTAATTAGAGTACAAGTTATGAGGTGGCAGTATTAGTTAACACTAGATATTGGGTGTTCAACTTAGATATACGCAGACAATGAACTGAGATATATGATTTGGGGAACCCGTGCCATATTATGAACTATAGCGTGATTGACCTGAGATGGGTATTTGAGATGAGAATGATAAGATTATGATTATGAGAATATGAATTGTTATGATCTTGGTTTGAGGCTCCAGACGTTAGTTCCTTAGTTCTAGACATGTGGGCAAGTAGCCTAAGACGTTGACTCTTAGGTGATGAGCATTATTTTATGAAAATGGTTACATGGTTATGAGAATTGGTCCGAGAGTGGACTTTTGAGGGCCTGCGGGCTATGTTATGTGTTATGGGGCCTATGGCCGAGTTATGAGAATGGTGTTGTATCTCCGGGTTTTACCGCCAGTTCACTTCCCACATTGTCGAGGCTAGGAGGTAGTGACCAAGAGCGATTGGCACATACTCTTGGGAATTAAGTTATAGCTAGGAGAGTATCCTAGAATGCAATTGAGACTACTTTTGAGGCTTATGTGACTTTAAGGTCATAGTTGACCTGAGATGAGATCCTAGTGCTTTTTATTTACTTTTCGATAGAACGTTTGGTTAGTCAGCAAAAGCTGATTGGTTGTTTTCTGTGTTACATGTGTATGCGTCCATTTTTCTTCAATGGTGGGCCTATGATGAACCTATGCGATGTTCTATTGCATGGGGGAGTAGATTGGAGTATATTTTACAGGTTTATGATTTGTGAAGATCTTGTTTCCCGAATGGACTACTGAAGTTGGAGCTATGAAGAAGTTTGATCATTGTTGTCATTTATTTTCATTTGATGTAATAAAGAGATTGATTAAAGTTTATTGGTTTATTGTTGGGATTTGTAATCGTCCGCCTTGCACTCATTCTTGTGACTGAGTGTGGCAGTGACGCCCTGGATTGCTAGAAGTCTTCCGCTGTTGTTTTGGATATTATGTTGTTTAGTCTGTATAAGCAGGTTTTTATTAAGTTGATAACTTGGGATGCCTATTTACAAAGGAAACTCAGCCCGATTTTCGGCGTGAGTTTAGTCATTTTTATTTAATTAATATTTAGAAAATCCGGGGTGTTACAGGGGCAGGCAGCCCAATCCGAGTCACCCCATCCATTTAAAGATAAGTCACTGGCAGCTCGCAATAAAATACCTTGACCTGGAGTTCCCTTCAAATAACGCGTAAGACGTAGAGCGGCCTCCCAATGCTCTTGGTGAGGATCTTGCATAAATTGAGATAAAAGATGAACCGAATATGCCAAGTCAGGTTGTGTGACAGATAAATACACAAGACGACCTACAAGGCGCCGATAGCATTCCGGATCATCAAGTTTGGCACCAATGGCATGGCCTAACTTGTGATTTTGCTCAATAGGAGTATCTGCTGGTTTTGCCCCCAAGAGGCCGACCTTAGTAATAATGTCAAGGGTATACTTTCTTTGACAAATAAATAAGCCAGCTGTACTCCGAGCTACCTCAATACCCAGAAAATATTTAAGTTGACCAAGGTCTTTCATATGAAAACAATCACCCAAATAGGCCTTGAAAGCACTTAAAGCAACAGAATTATTGCCAGAAATAATTAAATCATCAACATATTCCAAGACATTGAGCTGTACGTCATCTTTAGTGTAAGTAAACAGGGAGTAATCAGAGTAAGACTGAAGAAATTCATATCATTTCAAAGCAATTACCAGTTTTGCAAACCAACAATGGGGTGCCTGTTTTAAGCCATATAAAGAATTGTGAAGACGACATACCAGATTTGGCTCCGATGACGTGAAGCCAAGTGGCAATATATAAACTTTCTCATCAAGATCACCATGAAGAAAGGCATTGTGGACATCCATTTGGTGAAGTTCCCAATTCTTGGAAGCGACAATAGCTAAGAAGGCACGAATGGTTGCCATTTTGGCAACGGGAGCAAAGGTCTCAGAGTAATCCAAGCCTTCGATTTGATGATTTTCAAAAATAAACAAGCGAGCTTTTAACCGCTCAAGATCTCCATTGGAGAGGTATTTCCTCTTATAAACCCATTGATTTCCCAGTGCACGCTTGCCAGGTGGAAGGGATTCGAGAGTCCAAGTACAATTATCCTCCAAGGCTTTAATTTCCTCTTGCATAGCCTACTTCCACCCATCATCTTTCATGGCCTCCTTAAAAGATCAAGGTTCCTCTCCTGTAGTAACAGCTGCAAGAAACTTGCGATAGGGCATAGAGAAATTGTCACAATTAATATAATGTGCTATAGGGAAAGGAGTACCTGAGGTATGCTGTGGAAGGGAAGTAGCAGTGTTCGATGGACTCTCTTTAACAACGCTGTGAGTAACAAAATCCTTGAGGAGCACTGAAGGGGTTTTAGTGCGCTTTCCACGACGCAAAACTTCTTCTGAACCCTGATTATTTAAGCCTGCCTGTTCTCCAGTATGGTCAGACCCAGACACAGTTTGGACAGAGTCGTCCACAACACTAGGATGTTCTATTTCTATTGGGCTTGCCGGACCTGTGGTTTGGTTAGACCCAGTATTGACAGTGGAAGAGGAATTAGGGTCATTGGGGATAAGAGGCACATCTAGACCCTCATCTGTTGTATCCCTCGTATTAGGGACAGTGGCAACAGTGGAGTCTTCCAAAAATTCTGTAAAGTCTAAATCAATATCCACATCCATATCAAAGTGATCCGCTGGCCTAATATTGCTAGCTTCCGTGTCAACAAAGGGAAAAATCTCTTCAAAGAATTTTACGTCTCTTGACACAAAGAACTCATGTTTATCAAGATCATAAAGCCTCCATCTCTTTTGACCAAAAGGATACCCAACAAATATGCATTTACGGCTACAACTCGCAAATTTATCCCCCATTGTCTTTTGGTTGTGGGCAAAACATAAATACCCAAACACTTGAATGGCATCATAAGATGGAGAATAACCAAACAATTTTTCAAAAGGAGTGTGATTGTCAAGGACAGTGGAAGAAGTTCTATTGATTAAATGGGCAGCGGTCAAAACACTCTCCCCCAAAAAATAAATAGGCAAATTTGCTTGGAAACGCAAGGCGCGGGCAACATTTAGAATGTGTTTGTGTTTCCTTTCAACTCTCCCATTTTGTTGTGGTGTCCAAATGCATGAGGTTTGAAATAAGATACCACAAGCAGTAAAATAACCAAGCAAACACCGGAATTCCGATCCATTATCACTCTGAACAATTTTTATGGTTTGAGAAAATTGTCGCTCAACCATAGCAACAAAGGACATAAATTTAAAAAAGACCTCTGTTTTATCATCCATCAAATAAACCCATACAGCTCGAGAAAAATCATCCACAATAGTCAAAAAATATCTAGCACCACAAGAAGATGTATGACGATAGCCGCCCCACAAATCAATATGAATTAGTTCAAAAATTCGACTAGCTTTATTCTCACTCAAAGGAAAATTTTCTCTGGGATGTTTAGCTCTAAAACACACTTCACAGGCTTTATTCAAACTACCTTTAGAATTACAAACGGGAGGGAGCAATTTTACTACTTTTTCTGAAGGATGCCCCATCCTAGCATGCCAAAGAGCCAAAGAAGAAGCGTCCGCGTCCACTGTGATTGCATGCACTGTTTGTGGTCTCTTGAAGTAGTAGACTCCATCTTGCTTACTTCCCGTTCCAATCAGCTTTCTCGTTTGGTCCTGTATAGCACACACATATCAATTAAAAATGACATTACTATCCAAATCATCACACAATTGTGACACTGACAATAAGCTGCAATTCAAGAGAGGGACATAAAGAACATGAGTGAGAGTCATAGCATCCGACAATCGTACTGATCCCTTCTTTGTTGCAACCACTTTCTTTCCATCAGGAAGACCAACGAGACATAAGATGTCTTTCACATCAAATAATAAAGAAAGATTACCAGTAACATGATTAGATGCACCTGTATCAATAATCCAAGAGTGACCATTAATCTTACCACTCAAACGATTAACGAAAACAGTCATATTACCAAAGACACTTGCAAGCGCCTTCCACTGATCAGCGAAAAATAATTCTGCAGATGGTGTTCCAGTGGGTTCTGAAACAACTGCAGCATTGGCACGAACCCCCCCCCCCCTCGACCACGCCCTGTCGCAAGAGAAGAAGAATAGGTCGTTGGTTTTTGGTTACGACCAATCATCAGTTTGGTCATACCTGATCTGCTGTCAGACTTCACACGATCCTCCCACCATTCTGGATATCCATGAATTTCGAAGCAATTAGTTACTTCGTGGCCTGTCTTCTTACAGTAGGTGCAAGAAAGATGTGATTTATCAGGTTTCTCTATTTTGCCTCGTGTGCGCCCACTAGTTCGCACAGAAAATCCAACCACGTCGGATGTCTCCTCGGGCAGAGCCGAAGACGTTCGGACTCGTTCATCTTGAATAACTAACTGATAGGCACGGCTGAGAGAGGGCAGAGGATCTTGAGCAAGAATATTTGATCGCAAAGGACCATAAGATGGGGTATATAAACCCATCAGAAATTCATGAAGCATGTCCTTTGCACGGCGACGCTCATGTTCAAGGCCTGCGGTACACTTTGTACAGCAAGAACAAGCAATCAAGGGTTCATGGTTATGCAATTTCTCCCATAGAGCCGTGAGTTTTCCATAGTAATAAGCAACTGACATGGATTTGGTTTGCTTACAGTCAGAGATGGCCGCCTTTAATTGCTGTGTGCTTGGTCCATTCGTAAGAGCAAATCGCTCCTTAAGTGTCTCCCATAGACGCCTGGCGTCTTTATATTTGGGCAAGGTACTTTTCACTTCCGCTGTGATGGTATTCAGAATCCAAGATACCAACATGACTTGAATTGTATTCCAATCATCTTGTGTGCAAGGAGGTGTTGGAGATACAATCGTACCATCTAAAAATCCGAACTTTCTTCGAGCTTGAAGGGCGGTTTCAATTTCACCAGCCCAACCATCATAATTTTCGCCATTAAATCTGGCTGTAGTAAAAAAAATCACCAAGTCGATCTTGAGGACCTAGGAAATAAGGGGATTTTGAGTCGATTTTTGGTGGTGGATCTTCCACGGCCATTGTTTGAGTTTAAGGTTTTTGTCTTTTTGTTTAGGGTTTGTTTAAGGATCTTTCATGCTCTGATACCATGACAAGATTGAGGCAGAAAAGATGATTTCTGTATTGATTATCACGGAATATATATACAGCCCTAGGTTAACTATACATATCTTTTAATATATGGAAACAATCCTAAACGAAATCAAACTCTATGATAACTTGCCATAAATAGGCGGAACCGAACTTTTCATAAGTCACGCCTGAAATCTCGCAGATCTCGTAACACGGTTTTATGCTTTCTCTAGAGATCACCTCGACGTTAAACATTGTTTTTTAAGAGGGCGGGTTTGTCTTGACGATCTAACGGAAGCTAAGCACATATAGGCAAAATGGTTGAAAGACTTGAAATGAACGACTTCTCTAATCACGCTCATTTTTAGCACCCATATGAGCTTAATCTTTCCTCTCACTTATCTTAGGTGTAGTGCAATATTTTTTTGGTGCGTTAGTTCGACCTTTCTTCTTGGTCAATCGGCATAATGTACTTTAAATCATATTCTACTGAATTCTAATGCAATCAATCATAGTTTACTCCACCTTAATTCCAAATTATGCCAACTTGCTTGGAATCAACAAAATATTACTCTACTAAGTACTCTACTAGTTACTCAAATAAGCTGGAACGAAATCTTATCGCTATGAGGGTGCAATTCCCCAAAATTAGAAGGGAACTAACTTTGACATAATCTGAGTTGCTTATAATTTGGAACCATGACTGGATAATCCAATGAAAAGGAATTGAACGATTATTTCCTTGTATATTAGAGGTTGGGATAGTAAGTATTTTTCAATAGGGTGTCCACGTATAGGATGGGACACAACACAACTTCTTTTTTTTTTTCCCGCTGGACATGCGTAAGTCGCTACGTCGCTACCACGAGCGACTTTAACCCATAAAGGTCGCGACTATAATAAGTTGCTAATTCCTGTGGCAACTTATGAGAAGGAAACTTACCACCTCCAACCGCGACTTAATTATTCGCCTATTGCATGTTGGTGGTTGATCTTTCAGTCAGACAACACTCGCGATATCAGATATCGATTTTATTGAGTAAAGTAACTGTGTACTCAACTCTTGTAAAAACATCCCCAAGTAATATTCATGTTGAAATATTTCTTTAACTTATAAGCTATTAATGAGATCGATCAAATATTATATAGCATCAAAATTCCTTTTTCTTAGAACTTATAAACTGAATACATGTGAATAGACGTACACTTTCACAAAAGTCAACTATTTTGGACCGTTATTGATCTAGTTGAGGTCATTTTGGCGTGATTTGTCTTTGACTCATTTAGGTTTTAAGTCAAGCTCGAGTTCTTTTTAGGTTTTATTAGAGAATATTATAGTTTATCTAGAATATTTTTATTATATCTTTTAGAATATTTTATATTAGAATTTTATCATACATAGAAGTTATGAAATCACCATATATATAGGGATACATGACTCCTATATATGATAAAATTCTAATACAAAATATTCTAAAAGATATAATGATAATATTCTAGATAAACTATAATATTCTCTAATAGGTTTAGAGTCGATGAGTTCTTGAATATAGGTGAGAGTTACTATCGAGTTGGGAACGGGTCAATCTTGAAGAGCTCACCCATCGTCGCAGCCCTAGTTTCCCGCGTATCTTTAGCAAAACAAAAGTCTGGCTTTGCCTAAAGAGCCCTAAGCAAACCAAACCCACCAGCAGCCCATCAGACGTGATCATCATCTCCGACGACCACCATTCATCTCTCTGTTTCTATCGACTACCCAGGTTAATTTTCCCTCTTATTTCTCCTTTGTTAAATTGAATTTTTTTTTTATTGAATCATTGAATGAAATGTGTCACGAATTTTCATTGTTTTTTTTTAATTTTTTTTATCGTCGTTTTTGCTAGATGTTCGCTTGAATTTTGAATCTGATGATATAATCGTATCAATTTTTAGGGGTTTTTAACCTATAATTTTGATTTTTCGTTGCTTCTTGTGGGTCTTCCTTTGAATTGTGAATCTAACACAAACCATTCAATTTGGAGGGTTTTTGACCTACAATTTCGATTTTGTCTGGCGTTTTTGTTCTTATTGTTTTTGCTATAATATTTGAATCAAAGGTACAAATTTGGTAGAATTAATAACATGCAACGTCGATGTCTGTTTAATTATGTATCCCAATTTCGCTAAGAACTTTAATGGTAGACTGATTACTTGAATTTATATCTCAGTCAATGCGCTGCTTATTTAAATACTGTAGTACAGTAGAATATGCTTTTTATTATCCTTCAAAGTGAATTGTAGCTTGTGTTTTGATTTTTTGTTATCATTGGGCTGAATTGCTAGAATTATGGTTTTCGAGTTAATGTTAGTACATGCATAATTAAAAGGCTAATTAACATCTAATTCATTCTTGATTTAGTTACAACATCTAATACTGATGAGTCCTTGGAAAGAAATTTAAGTGGTGTAGGGATTTGAAAGGGAACAGCCCATTTCAGAACTGTTTACTTTTCTAAAGCCATAGAATTTGTATCATCTTCAGTTCAGAGGAATTTAAGAAGTATCATTCACCTGTAGTTTTGACTATTTTCAACTGTTTTAAAAAAATCCATTTTGTTTTCGTGGGTCTATCGGAAACAACCTCTCTACTAGGTGACTACCTAGAGTAAAGCTACGTATATTTGGACCTTCTGCAGACCCCGCCCTCGGCGGGATACTTACTGGTTGTTGTTGATGATGATGATTCGCCTGTAGTTTTGAGTTTGATACAACATTGTTAGTATTAATTCTGGATTTCTGGCTTTATAATATTTTCAGTTTCTCAGTTTCTGTAACAGTCACAAATTGTTATATTGAATTATTTCTCCCCATTTTCCCCCAAATTCAGAAAATTTGATGTATGATGGCTAGCCTTCCTGTGGATCTGATAACGGACATCCTCCTCAGAGTACCGGCAAAATCTGTAGTACGCTTCAAAAGCGTGAGCAAATTATGGTATGATTCAATCAACAGCCCTGATTTCATCCGTCTCCATCTTGAACGATCGCTCACCACAAAATCGAACCTGCATTTTGTTTTTAAAACCCAAATCCTTCATTTGGCAGATTTTGATACCTTTGATAACCCCATTGAGCTTGATTACCCTTTCAAGAGGCCTGATCGTGGTGGTGCCCATGTGGTGGGATCGTGCCATGGTTTATTGTGCCTATGGAATTATGACTATCTCTCTTCCCTTTTCTTGTATAACTCAACTACACAAACCCACTTAATCCTCCCCTACCTCCCAATGAACCCACCTTTCCCTTGCATTAGCGCGCTCTTTTACTTTGGTTTTGGTTATGATAGCTTTTCTAGGGACTACAAGTGTGTGAGGATTCTCCTGATGCTCAATAACTTAGGTTCTTTGCAAAGTGAGGTCATGGTTTATAGCTTGCAAACCAATTCATGGCGAAGAGCTCAAGATGCTCCCTATTATTTTCGTCATTCAGGAGGAGAAAGTGCCTTCCTTAATGAAACTATACATTGGGTTGGTTCAAATGGTAACCATAACCAAGAAGAAGTGTTCCTTCCTATACTTGTCTTTAACCTTAAGGATGAAACTTTTAGCTCAATAGGATTACCGGATGTTGGCGCAAAGGTGCCTACTAACATGGGTGTAGGAGTACTGGATGGGTGCTTGAGTCTTACAGTTAATTATATATATTACTCCGACATGTGGGTCATGAAAGAGTACGGAGTGGCTGGGTCTTGGTCAAGGCTGCTTAGTGTTGGGGGAGGAACGAGTGTTAAAATTTTGGAGCCACTTGCTTATTCAATTAGCCGAAAGGAAGTGTTTGTGAGGCGTTCCCCTTATCCTGTCGCTTCAATTGACTTGGAAACTATGAAGGTTACGGATGTGAAGGTCTCTCATTCTCGTTTGTGCTCCTATGCCCATGTATGTGTTGAGAACCTTCTTATGTTGAATGATGTTTATGATAATCTTGTGAGTAAACGAGAACAGGGAGAAAAGAAGAGCCGTATGGAGGAGGAAAAACATAAGGTATGTCAATTTAGTATAACTTGTTGAATTCTAGTGTACAAGTCTAGATATGTTGGTCTTTAGAATGGAAATGCAATTCAATGTCTGGTAGTGTTTTCTGAAGATCATATGCAGGAGTCTAGGGAACCACCTCATAACGAAGTTTCATATTTAGATTGCTGTTTGTTATCTAATGTTGATTAGTATTATTCAGCATTGATCAAAAGCACCCCATAACTCCCCTTATGCACATATATCTGTCCTGACTCTTTGTTTCATTGAATGCAGGGCTACAGGGAGCGAGTCACAACAACTAATGTTGGCCAGTATTGAACTGAACAGGAAATCAATTGAGCAGAAAAGAAGGGTAACTTTTCAATCAAAACGCGTTGTTGGTTAGCTTATCAGTTCATTCATTTTATTTGTCCCCATCCCTCCACCCCTACGGCGTAACCTCAATTAGTTGCAACCTTGGTAGTTAGAAACTTGAAGCTATATCGAAGACATTGTATCTAAGTTATGATCTATTGGGCATATGAAATGCCTTATTTTCTCATTTGCGCTGTATCTAGAGATAATCACACTCGGGTTCAGCCTACGGAGTGTCGTAGCATATAAAGCTGAACTCGGGTGATGCATGTTGGTGTGGGACTGTGGGTGAAATCGCCTCCTTTGGTGTATCATCTTGATCCCCAGTGCTGACCCAGGCCATCAACCTAGTAGAACGTCAAAGCTTATGTCAACTTGAGGGACAACGACATGGTCAAGCTCGAAAGTAATTGTGATTTCAGTTACATATGTCCACTGAATTAGTCCTTGGTGGCAGCAACAAGTTATAAAGATTCCAGTTTAAACATGGATGCAAATAGTTCAATATTAATGCATTTCCAGGTGTAGAAAAAGAAGCAACAAGGATGTGTTTGTAATGAGTTTGTCACAAGCAGAAAATCAATGAATGCCTTTTATTGCTCCAGTATATATGGAGTGAAATGAAACAGATTAATAATTATCTTGTTTGATTATTTCTTCATCTTTTTTATTAATTGTGGCAGAGTGATATTGAAGGGTGGCCCAAATCATTCCTTTTATCTACAGTAACTACACTATGATCCACACTGTAGTTACTGTCTTACTGATACTGTAATATAAGATAATCAAATAAAACCTTATTTACTGGTTTGATATTTGATGAATAGGAGTATATCATTTTTGGATAATTAGCAAATGGATTGGAGCACTGGAAAGTATTTCTCTGTTAATTGTTAAAAAGAAGATTTGTGTTATTACTTATAAGAGGGGATTTGCCACAACGCCACCAGTATAGGTCCATATTTCTGTGTGCCTATGCTAGCATTCTCATATATTGCTACTATGGCTGTGCGGAATGCTCTTCCCACATATGACAGAACCTAATGCCACAACTGATCATGTATGTATGTGGAAAAGGACTCGTGATTATTTGGAATTGAGACTTGAACTCAGCCACTCAGGTTATTGTTGGGAATATGTGGGGGATGTGTCACTGCGTTATCCACCCCAAGCTCGGAGAGTCCTCTTAATTTTTTTCCTAAGTGAAGAAATGTTCATTAATCCACAACACACAAATGTCACTATCAATTTTCAAAAATTGAGGATAGTAAGTTTTAGATCCCCAACCTTGGAGGTATGAATGCTCAATTACTAAGTTACAATACTAGAAGGGCTTATGACTTGGGAGTTGTGACTATGAGCAACCACATTGATATTGACATTACTAGCTTGTGAAAATGGTAAGTTGTTATTTTATTTTACTTCTATTGTTTTTCCATCATTCAAATGGAATTACATCCATCAATTTCTGATTTTTTGAAATTGGAAGTGGATTCAGCGGCAACCTACCAATAACTAGGACGCAAGAATCTTTCAAATCTATATTCATTGACTTTAGAATCAAATAATTTTGTATTTAAATGATAAGAATTAGGACTTTATCCGTGATATGCATGGACGACCCATTTATCACTATATTTGTATGTTCAAATTAATTTTTGGATTTTTTTATTTAAACTTATAAATATAGGTATATAAAGAATAATGAAAAATAGTTATTGGTCAAAATTTTACACATGTCATATCACTCGTCATTCTCTTATTAAAAAAATAAAATAATATCTATCACTTGTAACTTAACTTGCAATTGTACATCATATATATAAGTGAATAAATTGACAATCCAAAAGTGATCCTTGTCATTTTATTTAAGCATATCCTTACAAATTTTATGTATATATGTGTTTATAGTTTACCCTCAAATATAAAACGTAATTAAATATTTAACGCTTGTCATATTAACGACGATCACCCCGACAAATAATAGTCAATAATTTTCACGTATACAACTGATATATATTTTTATTATTAAACAACTGATATATTAAACTCTCAAAAACAGCCAACTTTATATATATATATATATATATACACATTGTTTATAACAATAATTAATTTATAACTAATTACAATTCAAATACTTAACCTTGTAAATTAAAATTCAAATAACGAATACAATCCACAAATAACTAATAATAATATTTCATGGATTGCTTGACTATCGCTTATTTCAAATAATGAGGAAACCTTTTTAGTTTACACTATATATCGTTTCCGGTTCCGAAAAGTCAGGATTCGAATTGGATAAGTTAAAATTTAGAATTTGGTACATTAGCCCCGTTCTAGATTTAAAATTAACGGTTCCAATCCGGTTTCAATTTCTCTAGCAGGTACCCAATATACTGCTCCACAAATACTTTTATAAAAAAACGTCACTTTGAGATAACGGTTACATTTTGAACAATAATAACATACAAGTGTAATATAAAAGAAATATTACATTTTGGAAAAAAAACGAAGATTATTTTTTATTTTCTCATCATGAATGGCTTTACACAATACTTTTAATTTCTGCTAGCTTCTAAATATGATGTGATTTTTTGTTTTGGTGCGCCAGTACAATGTATTTTATTTTATATTTTTGATCAGAATACAATGTGATTTTTACAATGAGATTTTTAATCCTACACAACATTTTGAAGGGTTCTTATCAAAAGAATTAAAAAAAAAAAAAACATTTTGAAGGGTAAATGACAATGTTGCCCCTCACGTGAGGTGGACGAACTTAATTCTCAAACCCCCAAAACCCATCCAATCCATCATCTTGTCAAGTTGTTTTGTCTTTCAGAGTGACGAAAACCCTCAAAACCCTAAAAATCAAACAACCAAATTAAATTTTTTACATCCACTTTCTACCACAATTACAACGTCTTCTTCTGCACTTCAGGTTTCTTCTTTTGCTACTCTTTAATTCAATACCTTATTCACTTTCTTATTATTGTTGCCCGTTTCTTTTTTGTGTATGTGTGTGTGCTGTTTTTAATGCTATAACATAGATGATTACACGTTGAATATGTTAGAAATTGTTTGGTTTTTTTGTAGCTTGTGATTTTAATTGGGCTGAAAGTGAATTGAAAATTAGGCAGCAAAATTGGCATTTTTTTACATTTATAATCTTGTTTGAATGACTAGACTCTGGAGTGGTCAATGCAAACTGGAAATGGGACTAAATCTTGTCTTTGTGTTTATAGGGATTTTTTTTTTGTGTGTGGTTAAGAAATTGTGGAATTTGGTGATGGGTTTGTGACCAAGGCGCATTTTCAATGTGATTTCTTGTCCGTTTTTGAAATGGGTTTCCAAGGGAAATTTGATGTTGCAAAATGGGTTCTTACCCAGGTACAGGCTCCTTCATGATGCTAGGGTTTTTAGTCATAGGGGTCCAAGGACCTAAGATTTGACTGGCTTCTTCTAGAAAAATTGTTTGGTTCATGAATTTGGTTGCTTGTTTGGTTTGATCAATTTTGTATTGGAATTAGGTTCTCATAGCAAAATCTCGATTTAATGTTTCTATTGGTGTTTGGGGGAGGGGAGGAGGGTGGTGAAACTGACATTGTTCTGTCTGTTCATATTCAGAGTCCGATCTTTACGTCTGTGTTTTGTTTAGCACCATATGAAAATGGCATCCCTCATATGTCTGATCTTCAGTTCGACATTGCTTTAGTTCAGAAGTGCTTGCTGTGGAAGTCAAGATGCCTGATGACAAAAGCCCCACTAGACATGGTTCTGAAGTTGGAGATAAGGACGGCGATAAAAAACGTCGGCACCAGCTTCAAGATCGTTTGCCTCTTCACACTCCGCCAACTTCTGATACTGAAGCGGAGGTTAATGATGTAAGCTATGTATCCAACAAGAAAGCTGATGAACATGGTGAAAGAACCAATCATTCTAATCCAACTACAGTCCCTCGTTCTCGATCTTATGTTCAGGTTTTTTATTTATCACTTTTTAGATGTTATGATTTCTTTGTTTGATATGCATCAGTTGGCACAGGTTCTTTTCTGATTTCTGGAGTAGCCCTTATGTGCTTTGATTATTTGTGATCTTGCTTCTGGCCTTTATATATGCATACAGCTTTGCGTAATTTAAAGACAAAAAAAAGGGTCGTGTTTTCTGCTTTGTTTTGCATATACTCTTTGTGAAACACAAGCCACATGAGCTGCCCTCTTTGAGTGGTCATTATGTTTAAGAAAGTATCCATACTTTTTATTGACTATCTAAACTGAATGTCCTCCATAAATGTTTGCTTATTTTTCTTGTTAACCGTCAACAACATACTTTATGAAGATAATATCTTGATATCTTGGATTTTCGTTTTTTTTCTTTCTTTTGGAGTTTGCATTGTTAAACAAACAGTGCTGAACTGCAGTTTATCTTTAAAGTTGAAACCTTTTTATTTGATGGTTTCAACTTTCAACATCCCATTTCGTTTTAATCATTAATAAAAGTTTGATTCCCTTCCCCTCTTAAATTTCCTTATCTCTCTCATATGTGGGTAGATGTCTGTGTTTCCATTGGCTGGCTTTGATTTTGCTTCCTTTTATGGGTTAGAAGGTTGTTCCATTCGGATAACTCCTTTTTGGTTGTGCTAGCATTGCACGGCCAGCAGTCTTTACATCATAAGACAGGGGATAGATATTGGATTATTGGTTTATACAGCTGTATAACAACTGCTAAAATTGACAGTATTGGGGGGGGGGGGTACGTGGCAAGGGTGGTTATGGCACAGAGGATAGACTTACAGTTCACTGAACGATGCTTAGTTGTGATTGCTAACAGAAGGTTGTGTGGGCCGTGGGGCACCGATGTTAAGGAAATACTGAATGCCTTGGCCTCAAATATACTATTATGAAACTGTCATTTTTTCACCACTTAGATGCTATGACCAGTTGCTCTTGAAGTATGGCACTACAATAAGTTTTCTTATTACTGCGGTTTTTGGAAGTGTAAAGCGATTTAAAACCACAAAAGCAGAGTTCTATAATACTAGTATGGAACTATGGATGATGAACTGTTGTCTTATGTTTTGGCAATAAAATTAGTGTACAAGTATTTCCCCAGTACGTGGTGACCCAGGCACATGTTTTTGCTGCTCCTTTGTTGCATCTAAAGGGAAGGGAGCTGATCTAAATGCATGGTTTGTCAGCTTTTCTCCTTCTCAAGAATTAACCTAGTTCTGGGTGCCAATAATTGAGTTGAAGGGAAGTTTTATCCGAAGCAAGTTGTCCTAAACTTGGTGAACATGCTATACTGTTATATCATGGGAAATACTGCTTGGGCAGTCTGTAGAATGGGGATCTAACTATCTGCCCTTAATACTTTTCAGTTATGTTTTGCATGTGTCTAAGACACTAGAAAACATTTAATGGTCCTGTTCTTATGCTTATAGGTATCATGTGCATTGCAATCTTGCCTAGCCATCTGATGTGCATTATATAAATCAAACTGTCTTCTTGTTAGAAAGTGCTATTTGTGTGAAGAGACATCTTTATTTCTCTTGAGTTTGTTTACTTGGTGATTATTCAGTGTTTGCAAATCCATTTACTGGGCTGTGAAGTAGCAGGATAGCTGTTCGTCACATGATTTTCAGTGCTCCCGTGTGTGTAACTATATTAGGCTTCCCTCTGATGTCTTATAACAGCATGATGACCGTGGTGCTGCCGCCGCAGATGGCAGACGATCTGGGCGTAGAGTCACATCTGGTGAGTGCCTTTCTTTCCTTTTCAGTTGTAGTTGAATATCCTTGGATTGCAATTCATCATTTCGAAATATACTTTGAGTCTGCACTTGACAAAGTGACGTCATTGCAATTGTATGATGATTCTAGGTGTTGCTAATTGGTGGTTGTTTGTCATGGCGAATAGTCTATATTGCTTATCAACTAAACGTTTTCCCGATATTATTTGAGGCCCTGCAACTTTATAGAATGATGTTAACTTGGTGTTTTTCTCTTCTCTATCCTGCACAGAGCGTAGATGGTTGAATGATTCCAAGGACGAGGAACGAGCAACACGTAGGGCATCAGGTTCTGATGTACGAGAAAAAGAGGGGAAATCCGTAGCTCGAGGAGGCGACAACCGTGTGTGGAGACATGATAGGTTCTCTGATATTGATGGTGGTGCACATCAGCCTACCAAAAAGAGACGTCAATTTAGGGAGGAGAAGCTTCCAGTGGAGCCTGAGCCTGTAGAGAATGCTGCTCCTGAGTCTGGTAAGCCTCCCCATCCTGTTAGCTCCAATGTGGATTCTGAAAGACGGGAAGAGAGAAGTCGTGATCGTCGCCCTCTAGAGAGAAATGACTATGATCGAGCAAATGTGAGGGAGAGATCATTTTCTAACAGGGGACGGGTGGAAAGGGTTGGCTTTCTATCCAGGGACAGTTTCAGTGGTGGTGAGAATGGTGGCAAATACAATGGAAGAGATAAATTTGGTGGAAGACAAGGCTATCGGTCCAGTGGCACTGGTGGTCGTGTTGAGAAGTGGAAGCATGACATGTTTGATGAGGCCAATAGAAGTCCTCCCACGTCTAAAAACGAAGAAGATCCCATTGCTAAGGTCGAAGCTCTTCTGGCTTCGTAGAACAGCCAACAATTAAACTTTGTGTCTTCGAAGTTAAAATTATCCGTTCTACCTTGAATAGCTCTTATGAGTTTCTGGTAATTATTTTGTAATGATCCTACCAGATGAATTTGGTAAATTTAAATAATCTTTATGAGGTGCATGTGCTTTATATCTTTTGCATGCAGCTCAACATGACCCTGTAACCGAATTGTCTCTATAAATGACCATTTTTAAACCTTGTTAATGAGTTTTACTCTTAACAAAAATTTGTTAAACCTCTTTTTATGCTGATAGTTGAAATTAACATTTAACTCATTTTGTCACCATTTAAAATAAAATAATATTGTTGCATTACGGAGTACTATGAGACTAAACAGACGATCTGCTCTAGACTATCCAGTATCCAGTATGGACATTGGCTACCTGTGTAGCTTGGATCATGCATTCTGTCGGTTCAAGTTTCGCGTCTCGATCTTCCTTGTGGCTTTAGCCCTAGTCCAATTTGATAGACATTAGAAACATGCCAACCAAAGTGTGTATAGATTGACAAGTTGATCAGAGGAATATGCATTGTAAAATTTTGAGATGTGAGGGCATTTTCTGAGTTCCTTGGAAGAGTTGTTAATTGCTCAAAATTTAGCCAAGCAATGAGATAAAGTTTGTATAATCTCTTTAGGATTGGAGCCACTTTGGATATTGCCTTTGGTCATGGTTACCTATATCTATATGTAGTCTATATGTAGGCTTTTCAGCAGAATACGAAGATTCTAAAGCCTTCTCTTGCAATGCTAAACAAAAATGTTTTTTGAGTCTTTGAATGAACAAGGTTGAGAATATTGAAGCAGCTAGGTAACTATGACTGCATTACTCAAACTAAGCTGAGAACTGATGCTTTCAGTGCCCAGACTTGATTCATTACTGAGGAGCATGCAGCTCGATCCTGAAAAAGCGATCTACACTGGATGAGGCTACTTGCAACAGAATTCAAGAAGTTTTTTCACGAGCATATAAAACAAGGGGGCTCGAGATCTCGAACTAAAAGAATTTCTTCTCAGCGGTTAAAGCTACATGGATACACCTTGCTGTAGATTCGACAGTACAACATATCGGATTCTGAACTTTGCTGGAGTGGGGAGCGATGACAAACTATGGAGGACAAACTGTAGAAGTACAAGTCAGGTATGTTTTTTATCCAAAGACCAACTCTTAAAATCTTTACCACACAGAAATTGATTTATAATATGTAATAATATACGATGCTAAATCATGCTATCTCCAATAAAGAGAAGAAAAGATAGCAGTTGAGAAATAGAAAGTAAGAATATGTAGTTCTGAACTTCCGATCATGTACATAACTTGGATCACAAAAGCACAGGTAATTCGTATAGAAGCGCGCCAAGTGTTTGTCATATATGGATGAAAGAAAGCCACAGCTGATGTCTGTTGGATATGAAGACTTTAACTGCTAATGGTAGTCCTCAGGCGTTCAAGTACATTTTCCTCTCCTGTTAGGACCTCGGCCAATCCTAGCAAGATATAAGTAAATAGATCAGAGTTAGCTTTCAGAATTTTATACTGATGGTAAACCATGAAAAAGTCTCATTATATTGATCATTTTGATCATGAAGGATTTTGTGCCTCCTATTTTCTCTCAACCAAGGATATATCAAACGTCTTACCATTGGTATAATGGCGACAATCATGCTGACCAATGCGTAAATCAGTTTCCCAGCCATTGTTGAACTTATAGGCAGCTTCTGTAGCATTTGACTTGGACAAACCAATGAACCAACATTTGTTTCTCGGAAGCTTGCTAATATTCCTTACCAGAACAGTTCCTGAGCAATCACGACGAGAAACAAAGGAAATTTATATTGTGACATTGCACTCCACCAGTCATATAGTTCCATCAATTTTCTCCAACAAATTCTCCTACTAGTTTCCTAGAACAAGTTCTGTGATGACAATCTTATTCAAGCTTATAATGCGAAATTCCATTATGAACTGTTGTGTGGCTTCTGGCTTGTTTAGTTGTTTGCTGAACTTTTAGGCATAAAAGTTCATAGGATGGAATTACTTGACAAAACAAGGCTCTACCTATTGTTAAATTATTTTACGGGACTAAGATTTGCTGGTTAAAGTTAAAGTTTTATCAAAATGTCTCTTATGAGGCCGCCTCTATAGCCAAGCATGTCGTCATGCTTGTTTGAGACGCCTCACCTTGAGGCCGCCTCATACGAGTTTTTTTGAAGTTTTATTGGTATATAATGGGACTGTTAAGACATCAAAATGGACTGAAATAAAAAAAAAAAAATGAAAAAGGCTCACCAGGAACAGCTCTACCGGATAAAGCAGCCAGAGCCACATATATGTCTTCAGGATCCTGAGGCTGAAAATCAAATACAATGGCCTGCCCAGAATGCTAAAGAAACTGAGAAAATAGATGAATAATAAGAGCTAGAAACCAAGTAAAAGCTCTATTACACTGAACAATTCAACAGATTTAAGCCAGGTTCGTCGCCAAAATCAATTGGCAGTAATGAAGTTATGGTTTCACTATGACTTAAGAAGTTCAGAAACAGAAGAAAAGTCGGGTAAATTTCATTGACGTATACTAAGGTTTGGCATCTTCTCTAATCTTTACGTGTAGTCCAGATAGAAGATTAAAGAAGAAAGATTCAGAAATAAATCAGGAAAAAGGGCATAAAATGAAAGAAGAGGAACCTGAGATTGAGAGACAGGAGGTGTTGTAAGGGTGGAGGGTTTGATGATGAGCATGAAATGCTGAAGATGCCATAAGTGGAGAGAGAAAGCAGCAGACATAACCAACTGGGCAGGTCCCTTGGTGGCTCTCAATGGCGTTGCCGCCACGTAAATCTCATCCCTACTCCTTGGTTTTCTGGGATTGCTGGGAAGGCTGGCCATTTTTGTTCAGCTGTTTTAAAGCTAAGCAAACGGGTCATGGCTTTTGGTTCTACTCTAGTTACTAGCAGGGGCTTTTTTTTTTTTTTTTTTTTGCTTGTCAACTAGCAGGGGCTTCTAACTACTTTTGAGTGGAGATTTTTTGGCAAGCTAAGGTAGCCTAACGTGTTTATGGTGTATTCACGTATAGGCTACTTTATTACGAGTAGTTTAAACGGGATGATTTTTGTCTTAGAAAATTGAGAAAGAAAGTTGAATATATTTGAATTGGATTGAATTTTGGACTTGATAGTTATAGTGAAAATGAATTTTTATTGGATTTAGGCTATAAAATTCGAGCTCAAAATGAATTGGATTAGACAAAACTCAAGTCCAAAGTTCCTAGACAGAGGTCTCTGACATTTGTTTGGCTTAGTTTAGTTCATGTGAGACTAGACGATGTTTAAATATAGGCTAGTTTTGGGTGAAGGCAAGATTTGGAAAAATTAAAATAAATGAGTAACAACCATTGGCACAAAGAAGTCTTACCTGGCAGTGTTCGAAAGATGGATACAAAGTGACTAGGAATAACAAAGCACAAAGAAGTCTTACCTGGCAGTGTTTGAAGTGTGAAGTAACTCTAGGTCACTTGGAGTGCTCTTCAGTGGCATCTTAAGGTAAGAGATGGGCAAGCTATTGAGGTGTGATGACAGTTGGCATGTGGAAGGGGTTTTTTTGTGGAATTTGGATTAATTTGCATCTGTATTATTGTATCTTATTTTAGGGGACTTACAAGTTATATGGGTGTAATATAAAATTGCTTGCGTTTTTAGTCCGAGCAAATGATAATGTCATTGACTTCAACCCTTCCTAAAAGGTGAGGAGTCCAATGTACAATGATGCTATCAAGAACTATACGCTCTCGCCTTTTTCGCATAATAAAATTATTCAATTATCAAAAAAAAAAAAGTATAAGAACCATTTTAATTTACCAAGCAACAATAGTAATCCCCACTTCCAATCCTGGCTGTTAAATTGGCCACTATCAGCCTATTGGTTTATATTTTTGATTTCAAGGACTTTTTTTTTTAACTTTTCCCTACAATTTAGGCTCCGTTTGATTTACCTGGATAAAACTGATCTGAACTGAACTGAATTGATCTGAACTGAACTGAACTGAAATAAATTGATTTTCTAAACTTGACCGTTAACCATTTAAAATTTGTCCAAACATAGCCAATATTGGACTCATTTGAAAGTATGCTTTGAGATCTTTCCGATGACATAATTATCATCATGAAATTATTTCGGAATAAAAAGTTACATGAGTGTTAAAGTTACGCATGAACTGAACTGGATAGACTGAACTGAACTGAAATGAACTGAATTTAAGTAAAATTAAGGTGAATCAAACAGAGCCTTAGACATTTAAAAGACAAACATTTGCCATCTTAAATAAACATTCAATGATACAATGCATAATGTTTGTCCATAACATTCTTATTCCTCCATATAAAGCATATTCAAAACATCACCATAACATGTAGCTAGCTAGCCAATTAACATATTTCTCCCTCCCCTGAACCCAAAACACATTTCCCATAAAAGTGCATTTTTCATAACCCACCCTAAAAGTACATTTACCATAACACATACCAAAACACATTATAAAGTTGTGCATCAACTTGGGAACTTTGAATTTCCATCTTATGCATCATCCTTAGCAGCCTTCTCAGCAGCAACAGGAACAGGTTCAGCAACTTCAGAAACTTTCACTTCAGCACCTTCCTCTTCAACTGGCTTCTTCACTTCTACCTCATCCTTAACCTCTTCCACTGCAACCTCTTTCGCTTCCTCGGCTTCCACCTTCGCCTCCTCGGCTTCCTTTTCTTTCTCTTCCACCACAGAAGGCGGCTCAGGAGCGACCTTGGAGGACTCCTTTTCTTTCTTCTCCAATTCGAGCTCGTCGAGAGCAGCCTTTGTCTCTTCCAGTACCACTTCAACTGCCTGATTCTGATCACTTTCTTTAGTCTTTTCCTCTTCTTGTACTGGAGCTGATTTTTGCTCTTCCTGATCAGCTTCTTTGGGCAGCTCTTGATCAGCTTCTGGTGCTGCTGATTTCTCTAGCTGATCATCTACTTGTGCTTCTGGGGCTACCAGTTTCTGTTGTTGATCATGATCATGCTGCTTGGTGGTTGTCTCTTGGGCCTTGTTTGTTTCCTCCATTTTCTTCTCTGCTGGTAGTGCATTTTGAGCTGATACAACCTGCATCAGTAGTTTTATTAAATTATATGTAAGTGTTTCTTTCCACTGAACTGAAGTGAACTTGGATGAACTCAGAGTAATAATATCTAAGAGAAAAAATAGATCACTGAACTGATATAAATTTCGCTAAACTAAATTAAACCAATTAAAAAACACATCTCAGTCACTGTACCACAAATTAAATAATAATATATCCAAATATGACACTCTGAGAAGGTCACCCATTACCCATATTTGCTATCCAATCAGCTGTACTGTTCTATTACCTGATCACAGCATCTTTATGTGATGACCAGTATGCTTAGTTAACTATATACTGATCGATCATGATCTAGAATAATCAATTAATTAGTAGCTAACTAACATTAAGTACCTTGCTAATAAATAGTATATAACATTATATCTATGTTTACCTTGAACTGACAATTAAGTTTTAATTTGCTTAGTATATAGATCTTTCTATTAATATAAATAACAATTCAGGCTAAAAAACAGATCATTATATTAGAAAATATTGATCATGATAATGATAAAATACAGACCCAAGTGTCTGATGAAAGCTATTTAGACACAAAGGAGAGAAATGGTGATTTAGCTATGCTGTACTATTTGTGTTATGCTGTTATTAATTGCATAATATAATGAAGCTAGATTAAAATTTGTTACCTCAACAGTGGCCATGGCTTTGCAAGGGAAATGAGAGAGAGCTACAGAGTACTGAGTACTGAGAGTGAGAGAGGAAGGGTAAGTAAATGATAAGCAAGCTAAGCAAGAGAAGTAAGCTGTCAAATTGGTGATGAAAAACTGAGCAATGGAAAGGGGTATTTATAGTGCTCATGTGTCTTTACAAAAATGTGTTAAATTATTTTTAAAAAGCAATATTGACAGTACCGCTGGGGCTTGCTAAAGAATCTTGGGAATTTAATAAATCAACCTCACTGAATTTAAGGTAAATAGCATGTCTGCTATTACTGTCAAAAAGGAATGATGTAAACAAAAGAGCAGAAAGTTCCATAATTTAATTCTCTGGTCTCTTTAAACTCTTCTCCAGGTATATGGCAGTGGTAAGGTGCGAATCTATAAAAATAACGTCGAGCATCGCCAACCAAGCCCCTGAATTCAACTCTTAATAGTTACATCGCACATCTCGCGATTGGAGTGTGATAAACTAGTTAAACTTTTTTCCCCGGACGAAAAGAGGAAGTACAAACTCACTTAATTTTATTTTTTTCTAATCAAAAGAAATGTGCAAATAGTGAATGACAACCAAGTCACCTCCTACTATAACATGTTCGGACTCTTGACCTCACAACGTATGGCATATATTCTGAGAATTAATTTGTATTAGGGAGCAAGTTTTCTATTAGATGGGCAATTAAATTTTTCCTCTTTGATCTGCTATTTTGTAGTGTAGTAAGACTCATAACCTAGCTAATATAGTTACAAAGAAGTATGGCTTATATAATAACTGACCAAATAACTACTGGTAAAATCATTAATAATTAATTAAACTAGTATGCTTGAATGAAGTTCGTTGATGAGGTAAAACTAATGGGGAAGTCATTATCTTTTATGTTTTCCAAACTTTGTCATCATTCTTCCTTTAGATGTGTGTGCTGGTGTGCTTTGTGCAGCCTCTCTTAAGGGTGACCTCATTATACTTCACTCATGTTCTTCCCATTTCTTTCTCCCATAATCTTTTAACCATAAGCCTCATACTATTCACTCAAAAAAAAAAAAAAAAAAAAAAAGGCCTCATACTATTACATACTGTATCTAAGTCCATGATAATAGCACAATCAAACATTGGGACTATTAAAAGTTGAGTATACAATGTCAAAATCGCACTAGAATTTTTTTGTTTTAGAGCAAAGAAACCAAAGTAGTTAGGGGCCGTTTAAATTGGGGTAATGATTAAGGGGTAATGGAGCAAGTTAAAGTGTAAAATAATAGTAAGGTGAAGTAGTGATGCGGATAATGATTTTAGGGAGTTAATGGAGAAAATGAAGGAAAATGGGGGAAAATGATTACCCTAGGGGGAAGTGGGTTTCTATTGTCCTCCAATTGGAGGTAATCATTACCCTTCTTCTCACAAAATCTAACCTCTACTACCTCACATAACTTCCATTTTAGCTTAAATATTCATTCCATTACCCCAATCCAAACATCTCCTTACTGTAAAGAGTGTCTTGATTAAATCTTAGAGTCTATTCAGATCACAAGAATGTGACTAATGAAGAAGAGATTTGCATTGAAAACGTTGATTGCCATGTGGTTTACTATCTTATCAATGTCGAATTTCAACTCTTGGCCGGTTTTAAATTTTTTGGCCAGATGTCCGAACCCTTTGATTATCATTGTGATTGACGGTGGATACCCCTGATGGATAATATGAACCAATAAATAAATAATCGCTGAGAGTTGTCGTTGATCATGCAAAGGCTTGCAATATACATTTTCATTTCTTATAAGTACTTGCAAAGTTGCATTAGAAAAAGGATGAGACCAATTAATTAGTGTTAGGTATAAGTCCTAATTGACAACATCAATTACAATTGGACATACACTGAGCTTTCATCAGAACAAATCAGAAACGACACTGAGGTGGCATGGCCATATTTTCAAAAACCATGCCTCATCTTCCCTAAGAAACTCGATGCTGATTTTGGAGTTTGGCCACCGAAAGTCCCCTCTCCTTGCTGTGACTATACCCCACTTTTCTCACAATATTATTCCTCTGGCTTACTTGGCTTTTCTAGATCAAGGTCATCACTCATATTA
Organism: Tetragonia tetragonoides; assembly: GCA_038025085.1. Lineage (NCBI taxonomy): Eukaryota > Viridiplantae > Streptophyta > Magnoliopsida > Caryophyllales > Aizoaceae > Tetragonia > Tetragonia tetragonoides. The sequence continues at coordinate 545,054 of CM076145.1, forward strand.
TGACGATCGATCATGCCTTAGCTAGCTATTTAGCCTCAACTTGCAAATAGCACCCTATATATATGTGCCTTTCTAAGATTGGTCTAATCATCTAATATACGGAAAAGTGACCCCCGTCTCACCAAAAATTACAAAAAGAACGTCTTATAGAAGTTTTTGTGTTAACCTTTGACATGCCATGGGTTTATGAATCTTGAGGGGGGGGGGAATTCAAGATTTAAGGATACAATTTGAATAATTAAGTCTTATGTGAGACCAATTTACACGAATATGGGATCTCTATTTGTAAATACAAATGACACTTAGAACAATGACCATTGTGAAATAAAAAGTGATCATCATCTCACCAAAACTTATTGTAAGATTGTATTATACAAGGTTTTGTGTAGTTAAAATTTTAAATTTTAAAAATAACGGTCGTGGATTTTATCGTTTCTCTTTGTTCATAGTTTTTTTTATTTGCACAAAAGGATTTTCACCTAAAAATTTAAAATTTTCATTCCTCTCTTTTTAATCCTTAGCATAGATTTATCAAAATGCTCTTTCTAGTAAAATTTCTTGTACTTATAGTGAAAGAAAAAGGTAATGGTCTTGATGATGAGTGTCAAAATATTTTTCAACTTCATTTTTGACTCCATAGTGTAGCAATATGTTTAATTTAGTTCTAAATCATGTTTTCTCTCATATTATTATTCTATCGGTTCAATTTTGAGGTCTAAAATCCATTAAGTACAATCTCTCAGAAAATCCTTACTACTCTAACCTAACCTCTACTCTAACCTAACCTCTACTCCATTACTTATGGACAACATTGTATTGTTGTTGCCGTGTTTTGTACTTAGGGGCCATAGACAACCATGAGGAGCAGTTCTATGGCCCTTAAAAAGGTCCTAAATAAGGTCGAGGACTATCTTAGAGCAGGCCGCTCCCTATTCGAATCTACTCCTCCACTCCCAACTCCAAGTTGACGGTGGACTCGGTCAACGGTGATAGTCGGTTTCTAGTGACTTGATAGAATTCCACACCTATGCACAATTCGACCAACTGTTCGACCTTTTCGGGGAGTTGGTAGTGCTTTTCGATGCGTGGTTCAAATTGGCTATCACGTTGATAATTAACATTGCTATTCGACAAGGTCTTTTTGGGCGTTGAGTTGGGATCGTGGTTTCCTTTACTTTAACGAGTAGGGTGCGAGGGGGGTTTGAATACTAGTAATTCGAAAAAAAGACATTCATTAGATTGATGTAGACAAAGTACAAACGGGAGGATTTAATGGAGTATGATACACTACATTACGTTTAATCTACTCCTAAAACTACACTACACTAGAGACTACATTACTCTACTCCTAACGCATCTTTGCGATGAGACTCAATTTGTCCTTCTTCATTGCTCCGTCGATCCTATTTATAGGAAAATAGGAGAGTCCTTGGTCTTCTAGTAAGTAGTAACCGCCCATTATTCAATCATGGGTGGGGTGTAGTCAATCACTATCCCATATCCTTCTTTGAATGGTTAACACATTCACTTCATGGGTAGTGCTTAATTGGGTAGTTTTTGTAGGAAATAACTACCATGTCTAGTGTATTAGTGGGTAGTGGTAGGAGATAATGGAAGATGTGCATTTCAACCACTATTTTTATTTTATAAGCAATAATATATTTTCGTAATATATTTTTATTCGAGTTATCGGTCTATTCGAATATCCCGGTAGATTATTTTCGAGTGTAACAATTGTGTTGAGATAATATAGTAGTCCTAAATTTCTTGGAAGAAAATACAATACTATTATTGTAGATCCCAATCACACCAAACCAAACTGAAGACTTCGTACGCTTATGTGTATTGGCTAGTGTAAAGTGTCTTGAGAAGGATGCTAAGAGCCGCAAGACTCAAGAGCCATGACTTATTGTCCCTCATTCTCTCTTACCCCATTCCTTAAACCCCATTTCCTGTTTGGGTATAGGCCTCTAGAAAGTTGTTCTCCTTTTCGCTATGATGTAAATGGTGGACGGTGGAGGCTGACCCACCAAACAGGGCCCAGTAGGAGCATCGAAATACCATTTTTTATCATGCTTTCCAAGAATTCCAACCAATCACAATTTGCCAACTGTTACGCCCTACGAATGATCCGACGTGTTTTCCTTGTCATATAGGAGTATAAAGATGGTTTCGGACCGGATTCGTAAGAGGGTTGACCTATCACAACACGAAATTTACCCTGCTTGACATAAGCACGGAACAGCTAGACCCGAGCATGAGCATGTAGAATTGGGCCTAGTGCTCGCTCTTGAATTGTTGTTGAAGGTTGCTATGAAATGTAGGAGTAATAAAATAGGAAGCTCAAGTTTGTTGGTGTAGTTTCTCAAAACTAGTAATGGAAACTCAAAACTCGAGTTGAAAGTTTGATAAAAGTGTTTAATGTTTGAGAGTTGAAAAACAAGTTGAATGCCGAAAATATAATTCAAATTGAAAAGTTAGCCAAGTTTTGTCAAACATACACATTGTATACTAATTGGGCGAGAGGAAATCAAACATAAAAACCAAAACAAAGTCTTATATGAACTTAGTTCATATGATGGACCATGTAAGAGTCACGTACTAAAATTTTAAAACTATAAGTTATATAGGAAATTATTCCACTAGAAATGAGATCCACCGCTCTAATTTTAAAGCGTAAGAGTCGATCCTGTAAAAAGGAATAAATAGAAGAAGAAAACTAAGAACAGAAAGCAATTACACACAACTACGGATCAAGGATAAACATTGAGCGGGGGCCATATAATTAAATAAAAAGAAAAGAAAAAAAAAAGTACTTAAATGCAGGGAGATTTTCCTAACTCTGTGTGTGTGTGTGTGTGTGTGTGTGTGTGTGTGTGTGTGTGTGTGTGTGTGTGTGTGTGTGTGTGTGTGTGTGTGTGTGTGTGTGTGTGTGTGTGTGTGTGTGTGTGTGTGTGTGTGTGTGTGTGTGTGTGTGTGTGTGTGTGTGTGTGTGTGTGTGTGTGTTGACACATAAGCATGTCATGTAAGCTAAACTACCTCTACTATATGACACGTAAGCAAATAAGCAAATTAAATGGTTTAATGTGTTCATACATGGTTTAATATATTCACACATTGCATTTAAGCATCTTGGTATAAGTTGACTTGATTCAATGTACATTTTTAATGCAAGTATATCCTTTCAACGTATTTGTACAAAATGCATACTGACAAATTCAAATATGTATATGTATACTAGCACTAGACAATTATGATGCTCAAGCTTATACATTTGTGGTACTTGGATACACCATGATTATAGCTAGCTAATAGAGTATGAGAATATGGAGAACTAAATTTTTTTATTTTGAATCACGATCGCATGTTATATTATCTCCATTTAATCACATTAAAATAGTACGAATAAAAAATAAGGAAAAAAATTCAGATGTTTTTGTTCCAATAGAAAAAAATTATTATAGTTTGAATCATCGCAATGAAGATCGAACAACACTACAAAACTATTTTAAATACAATAAATAAAATGAGTTAATAGTATGAGAAAGATGGAGTAGCAAAATTTATCTGGATGTCCAATTATCAGACAAATAGTAAAAACATGGCAATATGATGAACTAAGTTAAAAGATTTCATATAATGAAATAATAAGCATTTGAGAATAAATATTTGAGAATCAATTTGTCGATGCTTGAGCAACCGTAAATAGGAGTATGCTCAAATCGGTTCTCGGACACTTTACCAAACATATGGTTTTGATGATCAGTGGTGTATTAGAGGTCTGATGTACGAGTGTGATTTTTTTTGAATTGCTTGATGGACAAGTGGACATCCACATAAGCAAGGCACATCCACATAACTTGGCATGTCATCGTTATTTAATATGCATGAACCTACATTAATACATATTTTCTTTGATTAAATGATATTTTCTCTCCAAAAGTCAAGTACATGTATCTTACAAATACATTTCATTAAAATTTTTATAATAATACATATATAATCACAAAAAATATCTATTTGCTCAATTGAGTAGTTGTATGATTAAAAAAGCGTTATAATAACTTAAAATTTTGTATCATCCTAAGTCCAGTGTTATTCCACACATTTTCTTTTTGTATGGTTTAATTTTAGTTACGTTTCATATTTCAAAATATGATTACAAGTTTGTGCCTTGCAAAAGATGACATGTAGGCTTCTACACGTAAGCAAAATATTGACATGTCATCAAATACTTAAGATGCATGTATCTTATTTTACTACTATTAGCTTTCAATGAATGGTATACATGGTTGTTAACTAATTAAATATAATTTCACTGCATCAATTTGATACTTAGGTCATCCTCTTTTTTGGGTTGGATACAGCAAAAAACTTCAACAAAATTAAATAGTAGTAGTGGTGGTGGTCTTTTGGACTGGATATAGAAGTAAATTGCAACAAAAAATAATAAACAAGTTTGGCTATACTAAACCAGGTTTATATCATGATTAACAACGAATGAAATACTGTATATTTTTTATATTTTGCCCTAAATTTGGTGCAATGTGGTAGGTTTGTGTATATTAAGGGATCGAGAGATTCATAGAAAAGTATTTTTGTATCCATATATGACATATGTCAACGGTGTCTTGGAAGTTTATACCAATAAAATATTTTATTTAATTTTAACACACAAACCGTGCATCGCACGGGAATGTAACTAGTATATATATATAAGTGGATTTGCACTATTGCTTGATGGACACGACGTCCACATAAGCAAGGCATACCCACATTGCTTGACACGTCATCAAATAAAAAAAAATGCATGAATCTACACTAATGCATGAATCTACATAAATGCATGAATCTACATTAATGTTAAACACATTTTCTTAAATTTTTTTATAATGATACATGTATATAATAATCAAAAATATATTTATTTTGCTATTAATACTCTTTTTTTTAAGGGGCACCCATGCTTTAACAATAGAGCTTACTATATTCGAGTCAAAGTGTACATCGTTACTATCTCAATTTTTGCATTATTTGTTCTATAGTAGTAGAAACAATATGTATACTAACTTCCAATTATGGGTATACATAGTTGTTAACCACTTAATCATACTTTTATTGCATCCATTTGATACTTAGGATATGATTTTCTGGGTATTTGGAGTAAACTGCAGAAGAATTATTAGTATTGGGGGTAATCTTTTGGACGAATATTGGACACCGGAAATTAGGGTAAAATTGCAACAAAAATAATAAAGGTTTGGCTATACAAACCAGGTTCATATCGTGATTGTTAAGGAACGAGATATTGTGTATTTTGGTATTCCATCCTACAATCAATGCAATGTTGTAGGTTTGTACCATATTAAGCGAGAGATTTCATAGAATAAAACTTTTATACCAAACCGTGCATCGCACGGAAATATAACTAGTTTCATTCTATATTTGAATGGGGGCACTTTCCCCCAGTACTCAAAGACAATGACTTAAGAGCTTTATACGCAGTCCGGGGTGTACAAAGCTCTCTAAGTCATAACAACATTTCATCAAAAATGAAATCTAAACAAGAAGTGAGAATCCTATCGAAAAAAAAAAAAGGAGGATTGGTGAAAAAAAGACAGAGCTTGTTTTCTTGCTCATGTGTGTTTGTGAAGCCCATAAGGACTAGGCCCTGAAGAAATTAAAAAAGAAGAAGCGAAAAGCCCAAGGGTATTCATTGGTTCACCGTCAGCTATGACAAAATATGTTTGTCAATACAATATCTTGTGTGGACTTATTTCACGGTGAACCAAAGATCAAATCTTTTTAAAAAATATCTCCTATGTCTCTCAAAAAAATTGGACTATATCCTTAATTTACCCTTTGGTCTACGGTGGACTAAGTCCACACAAAACGAGCTAATTTGTCAAAAGCTCTTAATCTCCAAGGCCATTGGGCTGAGGTACCGTTAACATATCATATGTGGCCATAACAAAAACCCAAACATGAAACATCTCATCGGAGTACTCAAGTGATAGTGTTATCGGTTTGGATTACATTTTTCTTCTTCTTTGGTTTAACCACATGTTAATCTTGTACAAATTTGAGGTTTAACTAGTCTAATTCGCACCGAATCGGCCTATTATAGGATAAAGTGCTCTCAGCAAATAGTTTCTTCATTCACAATGATCAAATCATCGACCTTGTTTAAAGGATGAGAGTATCGAATCACTCACACCAATCACTTAGTAGTTTTCGATTACCATTTAAATGAGCACGCAATAGCAAGAAGCCCTAAAAATTAGAGCTGTCAAACAAGTTAAATTCGGGATGAGTAACTTGAGGTTGAGAATGATAGATGCTTGTTCATAACTAAGAGCTTTCTATTTCGTCTCAAGCCAACAAATTGAGGACACTTAGTTTTCCGCCAATGTTAACTTTAACTTCTTTTTTTTGCTACTTAAAATTTAAAGGGAAAAAAAACAACATTTATATAGCATTCAATTTTTTTAAAATAAAAATTTTAAGAAAAGGAAAAATGTAATAACATAAATATTTATCATGTCTAGAACAATCAACTTTATTTCAAAGAAAAATTTATAAGTTCACACATACTATACAAATTGTCTCATTCGAATTAAGAAAACACGTCAGATTGGATCGGTTAGGGATTCAATCACTTTGAAGTTCGGATTGTGGTTTATATAATTATGTCGTTTACCCAAATTTTCCGATCGATTTTGGGTCGGATTTTGAATGGAATAAAAATTTGACATATCTAGTCCAAAATCAAATGTAAAAGGACAAGAAGAAACTAAGTGCTCGTTTGGTTGAATATGGGAAGTAACTTCCCATAGGAAGTACAAATTCATAGAAAATAGGAATTCATGGGAATTGTTTTTTTTTGTTTGGTTGAATAAAGGAATTGTAAATTCATGGGAAGTGATGTGGAAAGTCACTTACCTAGAGGAGGCTAGGTAAGCAACTTTCCCCATTATGTGGGACGTTACTTCCTGCAAGAAGTAAGTTCCTATGTTTTTTTTTATCAACCAAACAACAAAGAAATTCACACTTTCCAAAAATTAGCACTTCCCATGTTTTCTAGTTGTCAACCAAACTACCACTAAATTAACCAATATTTCCCCCTCAATCTTAGGCTGATTATGCGTCGTTGGAATTTTAGCAGTGCCCACAGCAATCTCTCTCTCTCTAAACCATTTCATGTCTCGGTCCTTCCGGATCACCACAAAACATTTTCCCACCACTTTTCAGCTTCCGGAAGCTCCCCTCATCCCTCTCTCTCTCTTTCTCTCTCTAACCAACAACCCATCACAACAAGAGAGAGAATTTAATTTGATCAAAAAACAAAACCATTTCTCTTTGATTCTCTCTCCCTCTCTCTCTCTCTCTCTCTCTCTCTCTCTCTCTCTTCCCATTTGCATTGCTTCATTCTCTATATGCACAAAATCGTCCAACTTTTTTATCCCCTCTGTTATTGGAAGTCATTCACACTGAAAAACACCAAAATTCACACATTTCATTGACCAAACTCTCAGTCAAAGAATCAATTTTTGGTCCCTTTGGTGGTTTTCCTTAAAAGGGTATCTAATTGGATTGATTTTGCCATCTGGGTTTGTCTTATTTCCTATCATTTCTCCTTCATTTTTGTTTTTTTGGTTGATGAATTGATGTCTTTGGGTGTTTGGGGTTAAAAATGGGGTTTGATGAAAATAAGGAAATTGGTGAGCAAAGTGGTCCAGAGAGAGAAAATTATAACCCCAATGAAGAAGACACAGATAATGAAGCAGAAAAAATTGGGAGGCAAATGAGTGAGGCTTCTCTTGGCAACACTGATCAAGAGGATGAAGATTATGAGGGCAAGATTGATTTGGGCCCTCAAAGAACACTTAAAGAACAATTAGAGAAGGATAAAGTTTGTTTCTTTTCCTACATTTTGCTGTGAATTTTCTTCTTTTCATGATATTGTATTAATTAATTGATTAATTTTACTTATTGGGTGTTTGAAATTTTTTTGATGGTGGGTTGTATTGTTAAATGGAAATGCAGGATGATGAGAGTTTAAGAAAGTGGAAGGAACAACTCTTAGGAGGTGTTGATTTGAATGAAATTGGAGGTAACCTTTCTCTCTCTCTCTTAAACAAAGTAGACTGTATCCATGGATATATAAATTAGAAAAAGAAATGTGTTTTTTTATTTAATAAAAAGAATGTTTCAATGATTAAAATAAACTACAGGTAATTTGCTGCCTACTGTTGTGAGTTGTGTTAGTGTTAGTAAGCCTTTACTTGGGACTTTAAATGAAAATGAAGATCATTGTTTTTAAATTGTAAATCTACCAGTACCATTGTATTTTAAGCAAATGTAACCAGCCTTTGTGGTTGGAATTATCAATGTTTGCCCCTTGATTTATATGAAGTACAGAGTTATAGGTGTGAAAATTTGCCCAATGTGGTTCGTGTAGCCCAGCAATGACTAACCAAATGTCCCATAATTAGTCTTATCATCAAATCATTTGTGCCTTAAGCGCCACTTGACGTCGGTAAGTATGTGAACTTCCTAGGAGGCCAACTAACATAGTACTTCCCTTGCCTAAACACGCTTAGTTTCAAAAGGCGTACGCGATCACGAGTTTTGTTGCTTGTAAATTCGCACCCTTACACTAGTTCTATTAATGTGGGTAACTAATTTATGCTGAGAAATTTCTGCCATGCTTGTGAACTTCCTTTCAACGACATATGGGCCATGGTCATGGGGTGCTTGGAAGTTGGAAGTGCTTGGAAAAGGGCATAAGGTTATTTTGTTAGGCACTTTCGCCACGCTCACCTGGTTCTGGTGACTCATCCCTTATTGATGATTCTTTGGGTTAAAGGGTCCGGGTATGAATGAGAAGTAATAGTGACTTTTGAGTCATGTTAGAAGGCCCACGTCATTCAAGCTATTGCCTCAATAGTCAATAGATGTTCTGCAATGTGGGATGTAACTTATAGCTACTTATGATTGATTCTTCTGGGAAGTTTTCGTACAATATGATGATTAATTCCTGAATGAACTTTATAGCAACCACATTTCCATGCCACGTTAGAAAAACGATAACTGAAAAGAGAAAAGAGAGATTAATAACAAAAGTTATGGTAAGACCGCATTATACAAGTTTTTGTGAACGATAAAATAACATTAAAGCCTCATCATGCTAATAAAACTTGTACGCTATTGCATGAAATCCTTTTTAAAGTATCCAGTGCTTAAAAGATTAGTTTGTTTACTGCAGAAGCTCTAGAGCCAGAAGTGAAGATTCTGAGCCTTTCAATCATCTCGCCAGACAGAGAAGACATCTTCCTTCCAATTCCAGAGGATGGAAAACCGAAAGCTCCATGGTTTACTTTGAAGGAAGGTAGCCGTTACATATTGAAATTTACCTTCCAGGTTAATCATAATATTGTAGTGGGGCTCAAGTACACCAACACTGTGTGGAAAACTGGCTTGAAAGGTATCTTACATTTCTAAACTCTTTTTCTTGTTTGAGATTTAGAATAACAGGGAATTTTAGCTCATACGAAACTATACTTTCAGTGGATAGTGCAAAAGAGATGCTTGGAACCTTTAGTCCTCAAGCGGAGCCATACACACATGAGATACAAGAGGAGACCACCCCTTCTGGTTATTTTGCGCGTGGGTCATATAGTGCAAAGACCAAGGTCAGTCTCTATTAGATGGATTACTAGTCATATTTCGCCAACATGATGCCACTTCAACCTAGTTACCTAGTAGTATTGGATTTATATTCTTGCATTGTGTTTGAGACTTTGAGTTCCAGTTTTAACTTTTCTTCTGTGCTAATTTATGTCATGCGTCTAAGACTCTTATAAGCAGAGCTAATGAAAGCCTAGTATTGAGGATTGGAAGGCACTTTGCCTATTACATCACATAGAAATCTTTAACTTGCAAAGTTTTTTTACCCCCGAATACCAATTTTGTCATTGAAAGGGGAGGTGGAATTGAACATTAAGTAGCATCCTTATGTGTGTTTACTTTCTTCTAAGTTGACATCTCTGCTGCCTAAAGAAGGATAAAGTGCAGCAAAAGGATTATACTTTCTCTACATTTATCCCGTCTTCTGAGAGTTTGGACTTCAGAAGTCTCTACAATCCAATACAGATAATTTCTCTTCATATTCTGCAATTCTGACATAAAGGAATTATTGTTCCTCCCTTTTTCCTCTGGTCTGTAACTTTGCATGATAAAACATTTTCGGAGTACTCAAAATATATTATCGACTATGTTTCTTTGCTACGACATTGTTGCCTTTCCTCCTAATCCAGAGGACCGTTATTCAAGAATATTGGTGCTGCACTGCTGCTTATGGAGCCTTTCTACATAATGGACCACTCCCATTTCATGTGATAAAATATAAAGCAGGTTACTGACCTTCATATGATATATGTGAATATGAATTAGCTTCCATTGCTTCATTTGTGGTACCATGGTCCCAAGCCCTTTCAATTCTTAAGCAATGTGTTCTCTGTGTTCCATTATTAATGAATTAGATTGTTTTTGCCACCTTTTAACTAGCGCTGTTCACCGGTCCGGACCGGGACCGGACCGGATTGTGACCGGTATTGGACCGGACCGGACCGGGTTTTTAAAAAGCCCATGATCGTTTTTTTTAGTATTTAGCATTAATTCGCCATCCGGTCCAGACCGGACCGGTTTTTGGACCGGACCGGACCGAAACCCGGTCTAAAAGTAGATCCGGTCTCGACCGGTTCGGTGCGGTCCAAAAATCCGGTCCGGACCGGAACATGAACAGCCCTACTTTTAACACATTATTTGAAAGGTTCATGGCCCTTGTAGAGGATTTTGATCCAAATTATCTTCGGGGTGGAAAGCTATTGTCTCGCCAATGTTAATTGCAATATTACATTGGTCACTTTACTCTTTTTGTCAATGATTTTTCCAACTTTGCCTTCAAAATCATGTTATAATTACACCCCTAAAATTTGCTAATACGCAAATTATAACTCGTTTTGCTCTTCATCTGCAGTTTCTTGATGATGATAACAAGTGCTACTTAGAGATCAATTACACATTTGACCTTCGTAAGGATTGGTTAACTACATGAATGGATCAGCTAGTTCATGTCGAGTCCTTTTGACCTTATTAGCTCCTCTTCTTGCTTCATTTTATTTTTCCATTAAGATGAATATAGGTTCTATCTTTTGTACTCATGTTATGATTTATTTCCTCTGTTTTCATCAACCTCTCAAATGTCTTGTGTAATGCTAACTTTATTATTTGCTCTTGAGCTACTTTAAGACTTTGCTAGATTGCATACTCTATGAAACGTGAACGTTTACGAATTGTGGGAATTGTTCATTCCCTGTAACTGTAAACCTTGCATTCTACATTTCTATCAAGATACGGTTACTATTTGACACTGTAATAGATTATAGTGATTGCAAGAAAGTAATCTAGCTGCACAAGCATACGACTCGTGAGCTACTCAGGATGGACTTTGGCCCAACTTAGCGGAAGTTGACAGAGTTAAGAGCGAGGTCCTTGTTCAGTCTTTCTTCTTCTTCTTCTTTTTTTGCTCGTCCGGTTCTTATTCAGTCACTTTGATAGTTAAGGTCCTCAAAACAAGTTTTTTGCACATTTGTATGGTGGCTACCGCATTTGTGTAACCACCTTAATAATTAAAATAACCATTAAGGCTCCATTTGATTCACCTGGATAAAACTGAACTGAAATGAACTGAACTGGATTGATTTTTTAAACTTAACCGTTAACGATTTAAAATTCGTCCGAACATAGTCAATATTGGACTCATTTGAAAGTATACTTTGAGATCTTTCCGATGACATAATTATCATCATGAAATTATTTCGGAATAAAAAAGTTATATGAGTTACAAAGTTACACATGAACTTAACTGGACTGGACTGAACTGAATTTACCTTAAATTAAGGTGAATCAAACAGAGCCTAAGTGATTTTTATCATTTGTGTGATTTGTTTTATCTATTCTAACATTTAACTAAGATTTTTAAATAAAGAATTCGAACTAGGTGTAACTAAAGGGACATCATAAATTTATCTGATACTATAACTTGTTACGAACAAACTCACATTATAAAAGTTAATCTAAATCGGTCAGTGTTAAATATGAAATTAGTATTACCCAAGTATATTGTGGTGGTTACGAGATTATCACGATGGTTACAAAAAAAATGGTAACCACCATATAAACATAGGTCCTCTTTGCATAATTAACTTTGAGTAGTTGCTATCTTTAAATTAGTTAATTATTATTTTATTGATTAATTAATACCTCTTTATCATAATAAAATTTCATGGTCCCAACACTATTAATTTATAGAGGTTTTACGGATAACAAATTTGAAATTTAATTTGTTCTCTCCACCTCGATACAACTAAACTGAACCTAATTGATTTAAGAGTCCTTTTTAGTCATTTATAACTATCCAAAACTCGTTTAATATTTAGGTAGGGGTGTTCAAGAAATGGCCTAAACCAAATTGACCGAAAAATATGGGTTTTGGTCCGACCACTAACTTTCAGTCTCATCCTATCATTGCTCCAAATTATGAATATGTTCGGCCCAAATTCAATTTCAATTTCAATTTCAAATCCAGCCATTTTATTATTATTTTTTTGAAAATTAAGGGTTTGCTTAGGAAAAAATTATAATTTTTTAGCGAATTCATGTTTGGATCGGTCTTTAGTCTAAGGTTTTGGAAATTTTCATCTAGTTCATCGATTCGGTCATGAATTTCTCTACACTACACCTACTACTTAAACTTATTTGAAATTAGGCGTTAATATTTTTCCAATTACACATAGATAAATGTGATTCGTGTATATGTATTGCAACATAGTACTTTTTGAGGGGATAATTGATTCGTGTATATGTGTTGGGAAAACATAAAAACTCATATGAGGCGGCCTCAATATGAGGTGCCTCAAACAAGCATAACGTCATATTTGTCAATAAATCGAGAAGACCTCATATTAAGACGATCTCATAAGAGATACATTGATCAAAGTAAAACTAAACTAAAGTTAACATTCACCTCAAAAAAAAAAGTTAATAAGAAAAGACCATATGTCCATACACCATATCCTAATTCCTACCGTTATTACCCCGGAGCAACATGAAACATAAAGTTGGCAAAATTTGACCCGATTTGAAAAAAATCTGAAAAGGTTTGACTTGTTAATAACCCAAACTCGAACTACCTGACCCGAAATTTGTAAAATAAAAATTATGTGACCCAAAAACCTGACCCACTAAATAACTAATATAACCAATCTGATATTAACCTGACTTGATAATGACCCGGTCTGCTCTTAACCTGAACTCAGTATGACCCGAATCGACCGTTGCCAGGTCTAAATTGAAACATGTTTGTTTATTTGTTATTTTCTCAATTACTCCCTCTGTCCTTTTATCGCATAAGGTTGGCTTCTACGAGGAGCAACAACCGAAAAATGGCGCCGACACACCCTGTCGAGTGAGGACAAATCGTTTGGTCAGGTCCCACACTCACTACCCAAATTCCGGTTTCCAACCTTCAACTTGCATTTAAATTTACTTTTTTCTCTTATTTTATTTTTGTTGGTGAAGCATGAGGCAATTGACTAATCTCATAAATCGTATCATCCAACGCCACTTGTTGAGACTTGAGGGCCTGCTTGGGAAGGTCTAAAAGATTATGGGAAAGTGTTTTGATAGTCATTCATTTGTAGGTGTCTCTATAGTAATTCACTCTATCTTCCTATTTGACGTGAATTCGGACTCTCGTATTCAACAACGAACATATTAGGCTAACTGAACAACCAACATAAGCATTATCCCATCAACATAGCACCAACAAAGGGATAGTATAATTCTTAGAAGCCAACAAACGCAATGCATGGATGGAATGAGAAATTGAACTCATGACCTTATCTTACCAAACCACTTAAAATTAAGTTTGGAACCATTAGACCACTGCCTGGCTTAGTATGCTTTTAAGCTCCTTTGAAAGCTTCCCAAACACATCCTTAAGACTCAAATGCTTGCGGACTACAATATTAAAATCTAAACTAAACTAAAATAAAATTGAATTAAATAGTAATATGTGAAAAGAAAAAAATATGTGACCAAATTAAACTAAACTAAAATTATTGACCAAGTAGGTGAAAAAAAACACACCTTATATACTTGAATACTAAGGGTCTGTTCTCTTCACCTTCTTTTTACTGAACTTATCTGCACAATACTGAACTGAACTGAAAGTTACTGAACTGAACTGAATTTTTCTGAACTGAACTTAATTTTACTGAATCTACAAATTCAAAGAGTAAATTTATTCATTGGTTTACCAAGCTCTACTGAATTTTTCTGAACTGAACTGAATTTTACTGAACTGAACTTAATTTTACTGAATACTTCAGGAGGAAGTTGAGGAGAACAGGCCCTAACACTTAAATATACTCTAGCTATTGATTGATTCTACTCCAATACTCATATTTGGTAGTTGGTACCTCCTATCAAGGTTTTAACTGATCGCATTCATTCTAATTGTATACCTAATTGATTTTTTTCATTTGACTTTTAACGCTACATAATATATCAAAACTCCTTCAATATTTGGTCCGTCTGAGAGTACGTGTTGAATATTTTCCAACCATACATTATATTGTCGCGTATATATAGGAGACCAAAAAAAAAACTAGAATGATAATTACATGAAACTGAGTTGAATTAAATTATACTGAGTTGGTCAGAATTAAAGTGGAATTAACTAAAGTAAATTGAACTAAACTAAACTTAATTAAACTGAACTAAAATAAAGGTTAAAAGATCGGAGTATTTAACTTATACTATAATAGCTTATTATTGTAAATCTAATTGTTTTCAGGCGACTGCCTCGAGTACACAGAAGCTTTGTTTGCCGTGTACTTAAAGGTCAATTGTCTGAAATTTTCCAAATATACAAAGGGGAGTAAATTCGAATTTTAGGACAATGATTAATCACAACACGACCTTATTCCATATAGGGTGCGTTCTTTTCCACTTATTTTCACTGATTCTCACTGATTGGGTAAGGTCCTGCCACTGATTCCAATTGATTGAGTAATATACTGCCACTGATTTCCACTGATTCAGTAAGATCCTTCCACTGATTCTCACTGATTCAATAAGGTCTAGCCACTGATTCCCACTGATTGGGTAAGGTCTTGCCACTTATTTTCACAGATTGAGTAAGGTTCAATAAATGCAAAAGAACACACTCATAGTTTGTTTCGTTCATTAGTCTTTATATACTAACACTCCCTTCTCTTTGTTGTTATCCTTTCAATACCATTATGAACTTAAGCCTGGCTTATTTCAATAGAACAAAACTTGCAGTATTTAACAAAATGAAACAGACTTTACAACGCTGAACAGGAAAAATAAAACAACTTGCAAAATGGAACAAAACATGAAAACAAAATGAAATATAGAACCGATGTCCTACTAAACAAAACAAAAATTGCAGCACTAAACAATCAAACAAAACTTGTAATACTTATTAGAACGGAACCCATAATGAAAACGACTAAAAGAACAGTACCTTAGAAGAACCTTAGGTTGATCGCTTAGCTTCTGTTTTGTCTATTTATACAAGTGTTATCCCTAGAACTTCTACAACTAAACAATGTATTCTTCATGTTCTCTAATTACTGTTTCAGTTGTATGCTCATAACTTCCATGGATTAAAATTGTAGTGTGTGGTTATAATTAATTACCACAATCACATGGATTATATATGTACTTTGAATGATGAGATGAATTCCTTGGAGATATTACCAAGAAATCGTTAATGATGGGGTAGAGTGCAAGGTTGGAGACTCAATAATTTACAATTATAATAAGTTGGAAGATTGATTTAGAAAGCCCACCATACAACGGCACTTTCTAGATCTCTTTCCCCAATAAAACACTCCAATGTCATTTTATATATTTTTGTGAAGAACCCCATATATTTTATCACCAACCCAATCTTTTTTCTTTTCATTTTTTTCCTTTTTCTTTTCATAATAAAAATCTAATCTTTCTGTGCAACACCCAGCTCACCAGCAGCTTTTGTTTGCTTTTACCAGCCTATGAAACAAACTCACCCTTTAAATACAATCACATTTTAGCATTCTCCTGCAAATTTACACTCTCTCTGAGTTCTTCCTTTGCCAGGTCAGTCAACTATTTCCTTACTTCTCTTCATTGTCGATGATTTCTATGTGTTAATTTTGCTCTTGATCTGATTGTTATGATAAAATTAGTTAATGGTACATAATAAGCTTGAATTGTTTGTGGGCATTAATGCATTATGTTTGGTAGTAAATTTTCACTTAGTTGCTTTAGTGAGCTGATCTAGATCTGCATTTTGCTTTTTTACTGATAATGTTCATCCTGTTACCTGTGAAAATGTATGATAAAGTTTGCTTCTTTTTACATTAATGCTTATGAAATTGAGGATTCTAAGCAAATCAAGCCTGTTTTTTTGATGGACCTGATAGAATGCTCTCAGTGAATGAGTTTTCACTTGTTTTACTTGGGTTTTGCTGCTTAAACATGAGTCAAGTTAGATTTTGTCTAATTGGGTACTCTTACATTAGCTAAGCACTACCTGATCTTTGCATGAAGTTTCACTGAACTCTGTTGACTAGTCAAGATCTGCCAGTTTTACCTGGTTTAAGTGTGCCATTGTACTTCAGGGTCTTTTAATCCTTTAATTGTGAATGAAGTGGGAATCTGTTGCACAAATAACTTGTTCTAAGTAACTTTGGGGAGTATTTTTGAAGCTGGTCTTTTTCTGATTTTTTGACTGTAAATGTGCAAATCTCTGATGGCTTTTGGTTCATTTGTAGGAATTTGGAGAGTTTTTGGCATATTCATAATCCTTAAGTGGTGAGATTGGTTGATTAGGGAAGATGGAGAAGACCATGACTCTTTTGTTTGCCACTATTTTGTTAGTTTTGAGTTCTTCAATGGCAAATGCTCAAAAAGGGCATCATGTAGCTAGCCCAAAGTCCCCGGCCCTAACTCCATCCCCGGCCCCTGCACCAGGACCGGCCTATGTAAACCTGACCGAATTGCTCAGTGTGGCTGGTCCTTTCCATACCTTCTTAAACTACCTTCAATCCACCAAAGTAATTGACACCTTCCAAAACCAAGCCAACAACACTGACGAAGGCATTACCATTTTTGTCCCAAAGGATAGTGCCTTCGCTTCCCTTAAGAAACCTTCCCTAGCCAATCTCACCAAAGACCAGATCAAGGAGCTCTGCCTCTTCCATGCCTTGCCACACTACTACTCCCTCTCTGACTTCAAGAACCTCAGCGGAGTAGGGCCTGTCCCATCGTTCGCTGGTGGTGACTACAGCTTGAACTTCACTGATGTCTCGGGTACCATCCACATGACTTCTGGATGGAGCATCACAAAGATTAGCAGCAGTGTTTTCTCCACTGAACCTGTTGCCCTTTATCAGGTTGATAAGGTGCTCCTTCCCGAGGCAATCTTTGGAACCGATATCCCACCTATGCCTGCCCCAGCCCCAGCACCAGAGATCGCCCCAGTTGCTGATGCCCCAGTTGCTGATGCCAAGGCCGGAAAATCACCATCCTCTTCGCCTTCAGATAAGTCAGCTTCAAGTAAAGTTATGGGTAGCTTGGTTTTGGCCATAGCTGGAGGCCTTGTTCTGTTCTTGTGATGAAAGATTCTGTTGGTGCTATAACTTATATGGAGTGGCTATTTGCCAATTATTCCTTTGGTTGCTTCATTATTCTTTTCTTCTTTTGTCTATTTCATTGGTAACAGTTTTATATTGAGAAACAATGTATGTGAAAGTGAGCTTCGTTTCGAGTACATTGTCTATTGTTGTAGCTCATTATTGGCCTTGGTTCTGGGTTTTGTGTAGGCATATTTGCCTGTCATGGTGCTCATGTTAAGCCCTGATAAAAGTGTCAAAAGGTATACATGATCATATAAAGATACACAGCTTAGTAATTGCAGTCTGTCCTTTCTTAGCCTTGATTGCACATGTTAATCCCTTGATGTTGAAGCAAAGATAAAGCTGTCATACATACAAAATGTGGACCACATTCCACATAAGTATTTTTAGTCCTTGTTAGCTTGCTTACTCAATGGTTATTTGCAGAAGCTTATGCTAATTAGTATGATCATTCTTCGAGAAACATCATCCAACCATCAGCCTCCCAAACAAAGCTGTTTGCTTGTCATCATGATTCATACTTTAAACAGCAAATGAAATGGTGGTATTACCATATTCAACTTCTTGATCATAAATTGAATATCAGATGCACTCCCTTTCCTCATATGGCCTTTCAAGGATCCTAAATTATCATAGGAAATGACTGTGTACAAATTCAGGGCCTTGCTTGGTGCATGTACATGGGTTCCCTTAAATGATTTTATCTAATCCACGCTGCACACTGCATCAGAAGTTTGCGTACTGCGGCTTGCATAATCGAGTAGGCTATTGACATCAAACAATATAGCCACTGATCCTACAATAGAAGTTTGTGTACTGCGGCTTGCTTGTGAATTTGCAGTGAGCCTCTTGCGTATTGGTCGATATCATTATGATGGCTTAGCATACCCAGTAACTCTGTTTGTCGCGAGCAGCAAATGCAGGCAGCTTTTTGAGGGGATGTGGAAGAGCAGCTCAATCTTTCTGTAATATATGGTAAGGGACTCAGGAATATGTTGAGCTTGTTCTAGCAGTAATCCAGATTCGAAAGACCCTGAGCAGATTAGTAAGAGTGATTCTGGCAAATTTCAATAGATGTTCAGACATTCAGCTGGAAAGAATAGGTCTTGGTATTGTTTTGCTTCCTGTATAATCAATCTTGATGCACCCAAGATATGCTATATTGTAGCTTGGTGAATAGTTCTGTTAATTAGTTGCTGTATTTTCTTCTAGGTGATGTTTCATGGAATGAAAACCTAATCTTATTCCTCTCCTCTCTTCTCCTCTACAATATATTTATTCCTTAAGCTTATGCTTTGTCCACCTCCTCCCTCCATGGATATCTTCCAATGGTGAAATCACTCCACCTAATACTCCCATTTCTTCTATCTCTCAGACAATAGTAACACAGATAACAGAATCAAAATGACATTTCTTCCTCATGTATCCCATATGAAAGAATTAGATTTCTTTTGTAAAATAAGCATTGTCATCAGATACAAATGCATTTATTATCTTGTTTAGGAGTAGCACCTTTGTCCAACGGTGAGACGATCTAGTTAGGAGCGACTTTAAACAATATTTGAGTGAATTAGAGAATATTATAATACAAAAACTTTTGTAAAATGGTCTTTTTTTAATTTTTGGTGAGACGGGTCACTTGTTCAATGAAATAAGGGTCACTACTCATAATAATTGATCCCTACATTTCTAAAAAGTGATCCCATTTTTCTGTAAGTTGGTCTCTTGCTGTTTAGTATTGTAGGTGACTTTTAAACACAAGTTCCCATCCCATAATGAGTGACTTGTTCCCAATTTTTGAATATTACGAACCAATTCTAATAAATTATTGGCTTGTTTTAAAGTGCGTTTTAGTTTTCAAATGATAATTTTTTGAAGAATCTACTTTTTTTTTTTTTTTGTTGAGGGGTATTCTTTTGTATTTTAGTTATAAAGAGAACCAAATAAATGTTAGTAGTGTTTTTTTTTTTTTTGAGGGGAAAATTAATGTTAGTGTTTGCGGTGTGCGATTGGTCATTCACACATAAGAAATTTGAAAAAAAAAACCACCAAAAACAGAAAAAAAGAAAAGAAAAGAAAAGAAAACAAAAAACACTAGTGCTTGAATTGAAACTTTGAAAAAGAAATAGGAAAACAGAGTGTGCTTGGAAAATGTCGAACACCCAAACACGTCGCACATATTTTACGTGCCCACAAAGCTAGGAAATGGGTATAATGTCCAAAAACGAAGAATAAGAAAACCCAAAAAAAAAAGGAAATATATATCATCACAATTTCTGACCAAAAAGATTCATGTTTTGTCACGCAAAAAACTTTGAACCAGCAAAAAAACAAAAGCTTGCCATTTTCATGTGAAAACAACAGAGAAAGGAAAAGAGGAAGAGAGAGAGACAGAGAGAGAGAGGTGAGCTTTTTAGTGCCCCCTTACCCTTAGACTTCGCGGGTTCTTATAGGTGTTACGTTTTTCTCTCTGATTTAATTCTTTGCTTTTTTTCTCTCTCTTCCATTTCTGGGATGATTTCAATCCTTCCATTTCAACCATGTCTGCCGGTTTGTTCTCTCTTTTTCTCATTTATTTTATTTTATTTTATTTTTATTGTCTATCTGAATGAGTGAATGACCAGTTTACATGGGTATTCGAAATGGGCATTTGTTGTAAATTGTAATATTCAATGTTTATGTATTTATTTGTAATGGTGCTTGTATTATTTGGCTGAATAATTGGTGTTTTTGAGGATGATGGGTTTTGTTTTTTTTGGTGTGTTGGGTTAGCAGTTTTGATTTTAGCATTGGACATTGAAGGGTAGAAGAAAAAAGATTGCATTTTGAAGATGTCTAGCTTTGTGGGTGTGCTTGTTTCTGATCCATGGCTTCAAAGTCAATTCACCCAAGTGGAACTTCGTAGCCTGAAGTCTAAGGTTTTGCATAATTTCTTTCTGTTTAATCTCTTTTTATGTTTTGACTTTTGATTGTCATTGTTTTCAATAAGAATTTTGTGAGATTTTATTTTGTTGCCCCCCTTGGTATGTTTTATTGATTGGAGACATTTTGTGGGTGGTGTTGGTGACAGTATAATGCATTAAAGTCTCAATCTGGTCATGTAACGGTATCGGCTCTGCCACCAGTTTTCGCAAAACTAAAGGGTATAAATGGATTGTATACTGAAGATGAGGTTAGAGGTGCATTGGAGGATTCATATCCTGATATTACTCATGAGATTGATTTTGAATCTTTCCTAAGGGTAAGTTATTCCTATGCAATCATTTCATAACATTCAATTCCGTCTAGATGTTGAAGTTCTTCATCCTTTGGGAGATGCCTGCAACTCTAAAGCATATTTGCAAATAGGACATTGCGTTATCCGTGTGACGCATGTTTGGTTGTGCATTGGTTGGATGAATTTTGATATCATTGAGTAGCTTAAGAGTTAGGAGTTTCCTAATTTTTTGTCAGGAATATCTCAACTTCCAAGGCCGAGCCAGTGGAAAAGGCGCTGGTTACAAACGTGCTTCTTCAATCCTCAGACAATCAACCACCACCCATTTCCACACCATTAGTGAATCAGAGAAGGCCTCTTATGTTGCACACATCAATAATTACCTGGCTGAGGATAATTTCTTGAAGAAATATCTGCCCTTGGATCCAAAAACAAATCAGCTATTTGAACTTGCAAAAGATGGAGTGCTTCTCTGGTAAGTTGCACAGTTGCTACCTGAATAATTTCTTCTGCTGGTTATAGACATTGATTTATGTGTCTTACTCTTACAGTATGATTTTTGATGTTACTCTTTTCTCTTAAGTGAAAACTTTGAAATGTTTTCTCTTCCTGCAGCAAGCTGATTAATGTTGCTGTGCCGGGAACAATAGATGAGAGAGCTATTAATACCAAGAAAACTCAAAACCCTTGGGAGAGAAATGAGAACCATACACTTTGTCTCAATTCAGCAAAGGCAATTGGTTGCACTGTCGTTAATATTGGCACACAGGACTTGGTGGAGGCTCGAGTAAGTTAACCAAAATTCATTGTTTTGTAGTCCCGTGTTGTATTTTGTGAAAGTTAAAATTTTCTGATATGCTTAATTATCATATGCAGCCCCATCTGATCATGGGATTAATTTCACAAATTATCAAGGTATTAACCTTCTCCTCTTTGCTGAATTTACTTTTCCCTCTTCTCATTCGTAGAAGTCTCCATCATCTATCTATGTATAACATAGTCAATCAGTGAGGGTTCATATCATTTGTTTATACCAGATTCAATTGTTAGCTGACATCAATTTGAAGAAGACACCTCAACTTGTGGAACTGGTGGAGGAAAATCAGGTCAGAAGCCTTTGTTTTCTCTGACATTCTCAGTGGCATAATATATGTTCCATGTGGAAGCCAGCTAGGAGTTTACCGACTATATGACAAAATATTGCAGGATGTCGAGGAGCTCATGAGTTTGCCTCCAGAAAAGGTTTTGTTGAAATGGATGAATTTCCAATTGAAGAAATCAGGATACAAGAAGGAAGTCACAAATTTCTCTACTGATTTGAAGGTGAGCCTGTGACTCTGAAACTGATATTTCTTTCCTGTCCAATTGATTAATGTTTTATAAATAGCTGGGAGCCCTTTTTCGCCTGGCGACTTCTTGTGCATGTGCGATAGTTCTGGTCCTGCTGGAAGTCGATCAGAGGACTGTGTTTTTGCATATTCTTAGCAGAATTCTAGAAGCTAAGCCAGACATTCTAGCTTGACTAGGAGGATGAGTAGGTTGTTGTAGAAAGGAAATGGAGGGTAGCTAGATGTTCTAGCTTGACTTAAGTTACTGAAGTTCCAACCCAGTATAAGGGGGACATGATGATTGGTCCATCTTACCTGAGACAATGCCTTGGTATGCGTACATTGTACATACTATCCCACCCAGAGTTCCCTTTATCGCCCATTGTGTGTGTTTGTGTGTGTAAGCTCACTCATGTTGAAGTAACCTGTTTAGAAGCTTAGGATTGTTTCTCATAGTGCGTAGATACCATATCATTACAAAAGTGTAAATGAGATCAGAATATATTCTTCTAAGTGGAGAAACTGCTTTTATCTGCTATTTATCAAATCGAGATGGCCAAAAAAATCCCAAATTCAGTGTGACAAGTTATGGTTATAGCAGCCTTTATTAATCAAAGACTTTTTGTGCTGGCTATTTAGGTTTGGAATTCAAGTTGCGACTCGTGAGTAATAGGCAATTCGACAATTAGCTGAAAGTGATCTTAAATCTGGGTATTCTTTCTCTATTTCACCACTTACTGATTGGTGCTGTGTTACATTTTTCCAGGATGGTGAAGCTTATGCTCATTTACTTAATGTTCTTGCACCAGAACATAGTACTAACAATACTTTGGAAACTAAGGATCCTACAAAAAGAGCAAATTTAATTATAGAGCAGGCAGAGAAATTGGATTGCAAGAGATATATCAGTCCAAAGGATATAGTTGACGGATCAACAAATTTAAATCTGACATTTGTTGCACAGATATTCCAGCACAGGTGGTTTATTTTTCCATTCTCTCCTGTGTGGCATTCCAGCTTAATAAAGGAAAAGGTTGTGTGTGAATGATTTTTTCTTGTCATTAATTCACCATTATGATACACTTTTAGTAAGAGCTTTTTCCATCAACTTCACTAGTGTGCTTTGTAGGAAAAGAAGAACTGTTGTGGAACTATTATCATAATAGTTTGATACTTGTTTTATTCAGCCACCTAAAATGACATTTCATCTCCTGCCTGTGGGAACTTTTCTGTCTCTTTTAGTTATTCCAGAGACTGCGAACCTCTCCCCAAGAGCTCTTTTATATTCTCATGAAAAAAATCAGAAGGGGGGGGGGGTTGATCAAGTTTTTGCTTATAAGAACTCATATGACATTCATAGTAGAGGAAAACCAAAATTTTATTTGTCTAAAAAGAGGGGGGGGGGGGGTCAACATACTTCATGCACCACTTGATAGTTGTGCTGTTGTGCTGTTGTGGGGGTACTGAATCTTTGTTTGTGCTTGGTTAATGAGTGGCTTATTTTAATCCCTTTCTTTAGCATTAAAAGAAGTGATTTATTGAATATCTGAAGCCTTCAACAAGAGGCATCTTCATGTTTTTGTCTTTGATCAATTATATTTCTTCCTTCTTTCTTTATCCTTGTTTTTTCTTTTTTTTTCTTTTTTTTTTTTTTTTTTTTATTGTTGTGAGGTGAGGAGATGAGATGAGGTAACCTTGCTTTGGTCTGCTTCTCTTGTATGGCTAAATTTGTTTTTATAATCATGGAATATTTCTCAAGTTGTAATGTCATGGTGCAGAAATGGTCTGACTGTTGATAATGAGAAGATATCCCTCGCAGAGACTGCGTTAGATGACGACCTACAGACTTCTAGAGAAGAGAGATGCTTCCGCCTCTGGATTAATAGTTTAGGAGTTGCTACATACGTCAATCATGTGTTTGAGGATGTTAGAGCAGGGTAAGCTTCTTGCCTCTCGTTGTATCTATGTTTCTCAGACTCGGGGATTCAAGGGTCGGGTTCGAGTGAGGATCCGAGGATCGGATCATCAGAGTCGCCTATTTTAGATATTTTTTTTCTTGTTTAATGGCTAATTTGGAGTGTCCTAGTGTCATATCGTATCCTAGTGTTGGAGTATCCGACACGGATACTTCTCTTGAAATGAAGAGTCCGAGAATAGCGTTGTATAACAGGATCAAGTTTGACTAGGCTAATTTGCAGTCCTCTGTTGCAGGTGGGTTCTTTTGGAGGTGCTTGATAAAGTTTCACCAGGATCAGTAAACTGGAAGCAGGCGAGTAAACCTCCTATCAAGATGCCCTTCAAGAAAGTTGAGAATTGCAATCAAGTCATTAATATTGGAAAGGAACTGAACTTCTCCCTTGTGAACGTCGCTGGAAATGACATAGTACAAGGAAATAAGAAGCTCATTCTAGGTTAGCTTCCATTTGTATTCATTTTGGTTATTCGATTTCTCTTGAAATGTTTTTGTGCTTTGGGTACTGGTTTTTAAGATTTAAAAAATGCTATGTGAACTGGCTGAAAGTCATTAGCTGTCGTGTGTCAGAAAAGGCCTCAACCAGTCATGTTCGAATTACATAACAAGACAAAGGCCTGGTCCCTCACCACTCAAGAGACTGTCATAACAAATTTACTTGTGGCATTTGCTTATTAGTCAATATTCAGATGGACGATTAATAAATATACTTAGGAATGGAGATGTCTGGGAAATGCATGCTGTATTTGCTGATTTAATCTCCTAAATTTTGCTACTTGATTAGAACTTAGAAGCTTCCTGATAGACTCCCAAATTAGAAACTAGCTTGTTAATATTCTTTATTCACTGTTTGAATGGAGATTACATCCATTCATTGCGGTTTTCTGAAGTATCCAAGCGGTATTGTGACTCTCTTATTGTGTAACATTACTTTGGCTACTCTCCTTGCTGTAGTAGATTCATGTCCTGCAGAAGAAAGATTAAAAAATATCATTGAAAAAGCAATTGATTTAACTAGCCAGGCACAGCAATACGGCAGCCCATCTCCTCTTTCCTTCCCGAAAATTTGGAGGGTAGGGGTGGACTTGAGGCCTAAACTGACTGCTCGTGCTGAATGTTTTAATCTTGGCATAAGCTATGAAGGGAGAATAGCTAGCTGCTTCAAAAATTCAGTCACCACCACCAGTTTCTCTTCTCCTTGCTTTTATCAAAGCTTTTAATACTTCGAAGCTGGGTTTTCCTTGAATGTCAATATCTAACTTGCTTCAAGCGTCATCTTCTGTATTCCCTCCCTGGCTGTGGTCAATGCAGTATCAGAATTCACAAGAGCCAGTCTCTGTTGTAAGGTCTTGTGTTCTATTGGAGGATGTAGTTGTATTTGATGGCATACATTTTGATGGAGAAAAAGAAATGGGATTGCTACGTGGATAGAAATTATGCGAATCAGCTGCTGAATTTCCTCCACATATACTCATCCAGCTTATCAAATTCCTTTTCTGGTTGGCTAATGCAGATTTATCTTTATCATGAATGCAATTTACTTCTTTTTGTTTTTTGGGGAGGGAGGTGAGCAACAAATTACATGTGAGACATTTTTCTTTTGTTAAGCAACCATTGTCATATTTGTTTTGCTTGAAAAATCTAATCCCTTTTGTTGAATGTTACTGCTTATGCTCTATGGTTCCGTTACTCACAATTTAACAAGTAACCTATTTAAACTTTGTCTTTCTCTCAGCTTTTCTTTGGCAGTTGATGAGATTTACAATGCTGCAACTCCTAAAAAATTTGAGATCTTTCTCACACGGAAGGGAGATTACCGATGCAGATATTCTCAATTGGGCAAACACAAAGGTGAAGAGTGCAGGCAAATCTTCTCAAATGGACAGCTTCAAGGTAACAAGCAATGCAAACCAGATACCTCATGCTGGGCGTGCAGCTAATTAGGCTTGATTTTTGACATCTGAGTCTGACTTTGTTTTCAGGACAGAAGCCTCTCCACTGGAATATTCTTCCTGGAACTTCTTAGTGCTGTGGAGCCAAGAGTGGTTAATTGGAAGCTTGTCACCAAAGCTGAAAATGGTACTATACGCACTAATACTCAAATTAGACTGTCTTTCCATTTGTTGTGGTGAAACCTAATTTAACTCCTGTTAAACAAAAACTAAAACAAAACGGAAGACAAAAACAGACCTTTTTCTAGCAAAAAACTCACCTTTTGTAAGCAAAAAGTGAGAATAATTGAATAAGAAAAATCACTCTACGGTGAAAAGCCCACCATTTCCTGTGGAGCCAAAATTTTCACTACTTTTGGCTTCGGAATATATTGGACAAATTTAAGGCTCATACAACCGACCCGCCCTTACCCTGCCTAGGCGGGAGCCTCTTTGGAGGCACTGGGGTATTGTTAATCTGATGTTTTGTTGGCGTTAAAGCCCACCCTTTTCGACTTAAAAATATGCCCTTATTTGTTTAAGTTAACACCGACTCATGCAAGACAAGCTCAATACGGAACATGATATTTAGTGCAAAACCTATTTTTTCATGCATCCCTCTGAAAGGCACTCCTTGAACCCAATGTAATCGTTGTATTTATCATTTTATGATATTTGAAAAATCATCCCATTTTCCCCTATGTAGTTATATTGTACTTTGTCGTGGTTCTCTATTTCAAGAGGGTTTCCTGAAAATGCATGTGAGATAACTTCCTCGCCCGCCCTAGGTAGGAGCCCCGAGAGTCACTGGGGTAATGGTATGGTATGCTTAGCGAAACTGAGATGATGTGAGAGGAACGATCACTGGGGGAGTTAGTAATAGGCTTATTATGAGAAATATGAGTGGCAATGACCACTGAAATTCGTTGTGTCTGTAGTTTCGACTTTTGGAATCAGCTCTGGAAATCATTGCTGGAAAATGAATCTCATGTGTCTCTTTGTCAACAAAAAAATGAAAAGAAATACTGTTGGAAAACTATTGAGTAATTTTTCTGTGACTGCAGATGAGGATAAGAGATTGAATGCAACTTACATAATCAGTGTCGCCAGAAAGCTTGGCTGCTCTATATTCTTGTTGCCTGAGGACATCATTGAGGTAAGAGCTATATTTTATCTACTTCCACAACACTGATTCTGTTTCGACTTTCACCTGCCCCACAAATGTTGCTGTATGTGTATTTATTCTTCTTTCCTTTTCTTAATTTGTTTCTTTGTCTTCGTTTCTTTCTTCTTCTGTTTTTCTTGTGCATGCATTTGTGTCCGCATGTGTGAGCCAGTTGACTTAGTTGCATTTGTATTAGCGTGAGTGCATGACAATTAGGGCTTGTTTACTTGAGAGTAATGGTGATTACAAGGCAATGCATCATTTAAATAGAGTAAATGTGAAGTGGAAAAGGAAGACAGGGGTGGAGTGAGATGAGAAGAGAGTGATTGATTGCATCCTCTAATGTAATCACAGTTACTCAACTTTAGCCATGTAAAGATGATTACATGGAGTGGTGTAATCCATTCCATTTTTCTAGTCTCTCTCCTTCCCCTCCTCTCTTTTCCACCTCTACCTTTACTCACTTAAATGATTGCATTACGTTACTTGTAATTATTCGCCACCTTAGTTGGAGCCTCTCTATGTTTTCCTTTGCTACTTTATTGGCCAAGAATCTACAGAACCAACCCCATCTAAAGGATACGGGCCTGCTTTGTTGTATGCTATCCCGTCGTGATGCTTTCTGATTGTATGAGAGTAAGCTGTCTTTTGTTACTTTGAAAGGTAGAGAATCCGTATCTTTTTACCTCTTCTAAGGAGTTAAGGCCTGGTGTGTTCCTGATTGTTATGAGAGCAAGCTGTTTTTACCCGATTATTATGAGAGCAAATTGTGATTATGACTACTACTTGAAACTGGTTAGTTATCATGGTCAGTTATATTTTGCAGTAGTAGGGAGATTGCATAAGGCTCCAGTCGGAGACTATTTCTCCACGACAACTGGCATTTGTTGATGTCTTTTGAAAATGTTGTTTGGTTGTTTAGCTAGAGACAGCACAATTTATTTGTTCTACTTTGGCGGTGTTCAAATTTCTCCTCAGCTTAACAATGATAAGTTAGGTTATATCAGATTCAGAATTTTAATGCGATTCATTATTTTTGACAGGTTAACCAGAAGATGATCCTTACCTTAACAGCAAGCATTATGTACTGGAGCCTTCAGAATAAATCAGGGCAGTTGCCTCCTGTTGAAGAAGGTACAACTCCAGATGCCTCACCATCAGCAGAAGCTGATGGCGACATTCTGGCTGACGATGTATCCAATTTGTCTGTTGATGATGCCGCCTCAGATACGACTCAATCGCCACAAGTTCGGAACGAGGATCCTGCTGAAGCATCACAATCCCCAAAAGAAGTAGAGTAGGAGAACAAACCAGAGGGTGAATAGTGTTATTGGCACTTCTGATTTTGAATTTGCTCTTTTCACTGCAAATGAGAAGGGAAAAAAGAAAAAAGAGGACAGGGGAAGAAAAATCAAATTTTGTTTTGCGATTGCTTCTTGGTGAGAAATGTACCTATTCAATATTTGTTTGTAAACAATAGAAAAAGGAAAAGGAAAAGAAAAGAAAAGGATTACTCATTTTAACTTTTTTCGGAAGTTAGGCTTTGTTCAAAGTACATTCTTTCAGATGATGATCCGACTCCGACATACGGAGTATGAAATGATCAACATTACATTGGTTTCCAAAAAGATCGAGCTTGAGAATGGATGTGCGTCAATATTGCTCTACCCATTCATTGGTTATGAAAAATGGAGAGTATTGAAGACATATGGCTATCAGTCTATGTAAAAAAGTTTTTCAGCTAATTCTTGCATGAGCTTTTTTTTTTTTTTTTTAGGGCGGGGCGCTTACTGGGCTCCCTATGTTTTTATAGTCTGTTAGTTATTAGGGGGGAGGGGGCTATTGGTATTCGAACACCAATGGGGACTAAGCTTACCGAAACGAATAACCAATAGACCAGACCAAGCCTGGTAGCATGAGCGTTTTGTTCACATCTTGTTTCCAGCAAATCTTAATGAATCCCAAATCATAATATTGTTACATTCACATGTTGGGATCCAGTGCGCAAACCTTGCGAACGACGTAGTCTAAACTATCCCTTTTCCTGATTCGAAAACTGCAGTATCTATTTGGTCAATCACTGATCTGCAACAGTAATCACAAACCACAAGAAGGCATTTTCTTCCCTTTCAAAAAAAAAAAGAAAACAAGAAAAGAAAGGCATTATCTTCTATTCTTCTTTCTTCTGTACTGCTCGTTTGTTATTGACGATGAGAAAAAAGAATGTTAGTCTGTAATACAAGAACAAAGTACAAAAACCAAACTTGGCACTCGAGACTGAACACTGCTGCTCACAAATGTTCCACAATACAGTACAGAGTTGGGCCCTATAGGTTTACTATGCGGACGTACCTATTAACAAAAAGGAACTGTATCACACTTCTTTAGTTCACCTCAGATCATTGTGGTCTCATCAGCAGAGCCAGACTTCTCTTGTTCTTGTTCTGCGATTTGCATTAGTTGCTCAAGCCACTTATCAAAAAGCAGCGCACTCTCGTCTCTCTTATCGAGCTCAGCAGCCTCAACCTCGAGCCACTTCTCCCGAAGATCATCAAGGAGATTCCCCTGGTCGGCATTTCCTCCAGCTCCAGGAGCATTAGGAGCAGTGGTTCGGAGGGATGAATCTCCTGACGGTGGTGGAAGCGTCAAAAGCAAGGCTCTAAATTCACGTGTATCAGCAAATGCCTCAAAGTTGCATGCCATAGCATCCAGACAATGCTCCCTAATCTTCAGGACACCATACCTGCACAAGCAGCCAAATCACAAGACGCTCCTATCAAATATCGAGTTTACGTAACAAGCAAAAGAAGACAATGCTGGTAAAGATATGGAACTCCAATCTATTTTTGTTCTACAGTGTACAGACTCTACAATGGTGTTCTTTTCTGCCTGCCTTTCTTTTTTCTTTTTTTCACAATTAGTGCTCATATTGTGCAATAAAGTTGAACTCAGCTACGATAATACAGTAGCTCCAACACAACTCCAAAGAGCACTTGTCTATTACAACTACGAGCTTCATTCAGTCCCGAGCTTCCCCGCCTTCTAGAAAGGGTTGGAAGAGGAATCAAAATCATGTGCTTTAGACAAGGCTATGAAATGAAACTCCTAAAGTACCCATCAAAAGAAACTCCAAAGATATTTTACACCAAAACTACAGCCATGCCACAAAATCACTCTCCCTATCAAGCCCTTGTCTTGCTAGGCCATCCTCTATAAAAAAATAAAAAAAAAAATTAGATAACATAGGTGTCCAAGCTTTGCTTCACTAATCCCATGGGCCCTGAAGTTAACGACCAGGGAAACTTCTATGGCCCTGAGGGGACTCGAACCTGGGACCTCTGGAATACTTCTCAGAGGTCTTACCAGCTGAGCTACCACAGGGTTAGGCCATCCTCTATAATATTTGCGCTTCGAGATCGATGTACAATGAATATACCCTGCCACTTTCCCATAATATGGCGTATGCGGTTCAATATAATTTATAAATCGAATGCTCCAAGGCCCTACTTGTCTACACCAACTAAAAGCATTACTAGAGTCAGATTCAATGATCAATCCCATTTGTGTTGTCCATTCCTTGCTTGTGTATAACTGAAGTGCTTCTGGTATGGCAAAAACCATTTAATACCGATTATGTTATTTTCAGCCAATTAATACCGAGTATTATCAATCATCCACCCAACCCAGCCCACCCAAAAAAGAAAAGGAAAAATAGAAAAGGAAAAAAGAAAACACAAAACATATGTGTTAAGTGAATTAGCGTACATGATAGGGAATACATAACAGAATTAGAGTAGTTATATAGAGCACTTAAATTTTGATTCAAGAGCGGTACCACAGTAGCTCTCAACCCGAAGCAATTAGGGCTTTCAGGAATAACAGAGTACTCTCAGGCTACTCATATTTCAGTTTCCATTCATGGTGATAACGGGTGAATACCCGCAGCAGCAGGTCAATCAGGCAGAGTAGCATTAAATGCTCAGCTTACATTATATGTAAACTAATAATATTAGCTGGATTATCAAGGCTGAGACTTTGGTGGCCACAGGATTCTCCGAAAGACTTATCTTTCAGGTAATTAGGTACACCTTTATCTGCTACTACTTTAACTAGCACATTACATAGTATTTGGTGGATAAGGTAATGCAAAAGCACAGCATTTACAAGACTTCTGTCATATCTAGGAATCACAACATTTGCCTGCATTGAAGCCAGCCTGTCAGCATAATCTGTCTTCATTTTTTACTTTTTTTCCGGGCAAGAAAACCTGCCTTCATCTTGTTAAAGCAAGTTACTGGGGACTTGGAGCAGACTTGCATGGACTTCATTTGGGGGGGGGGGGGGAAGGGTGGGCATAGAAGGCTGGCTCTGATCAGTTTGGGGGTTCTTAGTAGGCCTTCAATAATAAAAGAAAATATGAGTTGATATACAGCTTGTATCTAGGAAAGGCTTTGGCTCCTGATACCTCAGCTGTCAGCTCAGCAGGAGACTATATTCAGTGGGCTGTTAATTACTGATCGAAAGTTTCAACCTAGTGGGATGTTGAATCCTATGATCTTTGGGTGTTGAGAAAACTGATTAAGCTCAGAACAAGTTGAAAATTGTGAACACAATGCTGATCATACTCTAAAAAGCTGGGTAAAGAGTGTCAAATATGGGATCAAGGCATCAAGCCTGCATTTGATTTTCTTTGAAGTCCTAGCACAGTTGGTAGGTAGTAGTTAGTAACACACAATCATCCAGGAGGGGCCAAGTGCCTGGATTTAAACTATTCCATGTTTCCACTTTGCACCAATGATCACATTGATAGAGGGGCTATGCAGCTCAGTGCTTACTTATTCTCCAGATGTCCTTTCTCTTGGTGTGGGTCTAAATTCTAATAACTTATTCTTCAGATGTCCTTTCTCTTTGTGTGGTTCTAAGTTTCTTGGGACGGATGACCTGGGAGCTAGTCACATGAAAAAATGTTTTGTGAAGTGTTGCCTAGGAAGAAGCTTCTCTGTAGCGTGAAGAGTCGAGGATAGCTACTTTGCTTTACACAAACGATACAGATTTTGGCACCGGGAAAGAGACCTGTGAATAGTAGTTCAAGATAGATACAGATTCTGGTCTGCATTAGAGTTCCTCTACATTTTATGAAGGTGGAAGTGAATATCTAGATAAGGTATTGAATTGTAATAAGATTGCTCTATTTTCTTCTGTCTTGGACTCCTGGTAAAGTGGTTAGTGAGTTTGCTGATTGGGAATGCTCATGAAGCCTAGGTTGTTAGGTGAGACTGTGGGGTTGGCTGTACTGTACTACAGCAACATACAGCCAATACAGGCTAATCCCTGCAATAGTAGTAGTACTCACTGTTTCTCAGGGCGTGATCAACAAATTCATACTGCTCATTACAATAAGAACCAAAAAAATTGAAAAAATTAATAAAAATCTGTAAACCAGTCAGACAGGGAAATCGCATTTTAACAAATGATCACTGTATTTTCTCTCGCACAATATCTATTCTTATTTCCTCATTCAAAGCCAAGACAATCCATTATCTATGACGAGGCAGCGTTTCAGACATGTCAACATCAGTTGTGTGGATGATGTGAACAAGATAAACTTCAAGCATCAAACTCTCTCTCTATGACAAGGATATATTGATATTGCATTGCCTCATCAAGGCCTCAAGCATAAATATATACGAATACCACACAGCAGACACACATCTAAGCATGAGAAATACCCCATTATTTTCAAATAGTGGAATACACCACGACAAGATATCCCAGCTAACAATGACATCAAGAGTGTAAGATCCCTAGCTTCATCCAATATATCAGGAGGAAAAATTGGGGAAATTATGCAAGGCATCCAAGCATATCACATATATCTTATATAACATGCGATTTGAAAAGTAATAATATACATCTACTTACATGTCTGCTAAAAGCAACCAGTGGCACAGTTCTGCAGGTGAGGCCATTTCTAGGTGTGGTAGTAGGGCATCAGCTACAGCACGCTTAAGGGGAAATAACAAATATCTTGAAGCAGCATCAAACAGCTCTTCAGCCTGATGTTATAAAATTGAATTTAGTATTCAAAGAGCACATAAAAGCTAATAAATTCTTCAAAAATAGTGGGCAGCATACCTGTTCAGGATCTATATTCTTTAGACCATCAGTATACCTTGAACAATCAAATAAAGAATGGCAAAGTCAGCACATCAGGAAGGAATACGGGTAACAGAGAGAAACAAATCAGACCATGTTTGTGCAAATTAACACCAAGAAATGATCATAAAGCAATGATAGAACCAGGAACTTTCACATAGTAGCACGTGTATAGAGCACAAAGAATTATGAGGGATTAAGCTACGTAGTGCTTCTCATCAAACCACAATCAGCCCTCCTTTAGGTCAGGCGATCAATTGACAACTATACAATACTATTAGTACGAATAATGCTCATATCTATACTGAGATGGCAGAAAAAGCACTTACATATATTCTATCATTTTCTCAAATGCCAAATGGCTTAAATCATGCTCTTCAAGACAAGGAAGAGTGTGGCCTGGCAAGTCATTGTTCACCTCCAGAAAATCCTCCATCCGGTTAATTCTAGTTTTGAAGTATTCTGATCTGGAAGCCAGGATAACTTGATGGCAGCGAAAAATCCTTCCCTCAACTCTCACGCATATATCAGCAAGGTCATCCACATGCTTACTGATATGTAATCTAGTAGCAGAAGCAACTAACTTGTCAATATCCTTATCCGTGTCCTGTTCTATAGTGGAATTGGCCAGGGCGGACTGAAGAATACGATGTAAAGCAGCGGGAAGACGATCTTCTTCAGATAGGGACGAGCCCTGCAAAATAAAACGTCTCTGAGAGCTATCTATTTCTCTCAAAGCTTTGTATTCTGCATATCTTTGGTGAACTAATTCTTTCTCAATGATCCTCCGCAATGATTCACATCTGCAAACTTTGCAAATTCTGACTAGATCCTCCATGTCATTTATTGCAATATCTAGTCTGTCAGAATAGAAGAAGTGGATGAGGCTGTAGAGAGCATGGTAAGATAACTTCTCCTTTGAGAATCTTACTTCTTTGCGATGCTTCCAATCAGCCTCAAATTTCTGCTTAAGGAATGGTGACCGAGCACTTAAAATTACTCTATGAGCTTCTATGGGCCTGCCATGCACATAAAATACAACATCTGGAGGAAAGTGGCTGGAATTGGGTGGCATTGAAGTGCCTATAGAACACAAGACACAACCAGATTGTCAAATGCTGATTTAAGGAAAATCAGAACCACACATGTATATGAATTTTCAGAGTAAAAGTTAGACTCCATACAAGAATCTTGAAGTGCTAATGATTGGAAGCATCAGGAAGCATTTCACACAGCAACAAGGGGGCAAGGGAAACAGCACCTCAATTCATGACCTGCAGCGAACATAAAACTTATAGTTTCCTCATTCCTATTTTGTTCTTCAGCTAGGAGAAGTTAACATACTAATTATAAATAGTCAAGGGATACAAGCCAAGAATATAGCAAAAATCAGTGTGACGTTTTTTGGTGAAGCCCCTAAATCATTCTGGAAGCAGCGTACTGGTTCACAGATAACTAGTGAACTAAACGCCACAGTGAGCATTCCAGTCCATTCAAAACCAGTGGTCAATGATCAATTCCTTTAATATCTCTGGAAATACTAGTTCATCAACTTTTTTATTCTTGCTTTTTATTAATGCTTACCCCTCACCATTGTCCCCAAATCTACACTCCCATATCACTCTACTAACTCCATACCGCTCTGCAACACTCAACCCATTTCTAGGAAGGTGGATCTCTTTTCCACGTTCGCATTGACTTGTTTACTAACTTTTAACTTGCTTCAGACAAATTTTCAGATAATCTTGGCCTCACCAACCCCAACCCCCAACAAGAAAAAACAAAAGAAAGAAATTTTTTAGTGAAGGCTTCAGTAGTAACTAGTAAAGGAATATTTCCTGGCACATATTACAAGTAGAATTAATATTAGCTGGTACGCCTAACATATCATCACCAGTGCAAGGTGTCCTGTTCACTTGCAATGAACCGCACCCCCAAATCCCAAAGTTCCAACTATGGCATCCAAATCCAAGTGAAGAAACTGGAAAAACCAACTGACAAAACTCCCCTCATCCCCAAAACAAAAAACCAGCAAGTATAGCTCCAAAGAGACTTTCAATTGCGGTTACCAACTACCATTAGATGCTGCCCCTGATTTAAAGCTCTCTTCGTATGACATGAGATTAAAAGTACGCAAACTTGGTAACCGCCCCTTCTCACTTTTCGATACCTCAACATCAACAACGACTAGGACCAAATGCTTGTGCAGCCTATGAAGACGTCTAGACCTTGGATGCAAGATGTAAACACTCAAATAACCAAATTGCAGATGTTGTAATGCCAACATAGGTCAATACTCGCAGAATTCTACATGTTCTCCTGATTTTGTACCCTTGCAAAAATTGTATATTCCATCCTATGCAGCAATTCATCATTCATTTCTCATGCTAATAAACAATTAAACTAGAGTCAGCTTGTTCAATAGCTTGTCCAATCTAAACTTACAATCAAAGTAAAGAGAAAAGCCACACCAAATAACTTCTTTTGAGGGTAGCCACAACATATAATTAAATATCCCCAAATTGGCTCCATAGAAAAAAATCCCCTTTAGTGCTCCCAATTAGTATAGTATTCACAATTATATCAAGATACCCACTTGCAATTCATCCACTAACCCAACTCCCAAAACCCCAAAACCCACAACCCACATACAAAAGAGCAAAACTTTACCCAACAATCAAAACAAAACAACCAAAAACAACCACACTTACCAGAAAACTCAAACTGGGAATCATTATCAGACTGCTCCAAATAAACCCCATTAGCCTTACACCCAACAAAAGTCTCCCTCAAAGAACCCTGCAACGCCCCGAGAGGCGGTGGCCTCGCTTCGAAAGCCTTAAGTAACTTCCTAACCTTCAAATTAAGAGCAGCATAATGGCACCTATCACCATCAAAGGTATGTTCAGAACAAATAGCACCATTTTCAAGCAACATACGAGCAGCATCAAGGTGACCAGCTAAACAAGCATAGTAAAGTGCAACAGAGTCCCATCGGTCTCTGGCATTGACATTGACATCAGTTTCTAGAAGATAGCTAAGGCGATCAACGTCACCTGCTCGAGATGCTTCGAAGATGTCACCATATGGGACTTTTTTTATGGGTAAGGATGTGTTGAAGTCTTCTGGAGAGAGGTCTATGGAGGTTAAGTCTGTGGTTATGGGAGTTGGTTTTGACATGGCGGTGGAGGGAAGATGAAGGAGGGGGAAATGAAAGGAGGTTTATGGGGAGGGGAAGAATTGGGCAGGGAATTTGGGTTTTATGGCCTAGTTTTTTATGTTTTTGGTATGTATATGATAAGGGTGGTGCTAAATATCGCACCTTTTTTTTAAATAATACCGCACCCTTAATATATAGAATTACTTAAAAATCCCTCTCCTTAAAAATTTAAAACAAAATTCACATTGGATGTACAGGATTGCAAGAATGCTTTTCTCTTTTCTAAATAAATTCACCCCATCCTCTTCATGTGTATATGCTGCAGCCCCAAACAGTCATAGGAGCACCTATGACAGAGCTCCCAAAGATAGCTTGATAGAAGCTCAAGCAATTTTACAACACGTACTTTACCAGCGGCATAGTTCGGCAAGCAATGTCACCAATCTTAGAACTCGAGTGAGTACATGGAAGTTTTCAGCAACGCAAATTCCCCCAAAACTACTAAAATTAACTCAGCCAACAGAACCTTCTGCTCTAGAATTGCAGTGAATAAGTCCCTTTAATTCCCTTACTGTCAATTACAGTACTCAAGAAAAAACACAATTGAAGGATTAGTAGCCAGAAATTTGATGATATTGCTTGAATTGATTTCGAAATTGTGCGAAATTATTTCTATTATTATGTAACAGGAACTTGTTATCTGATTCTGTCATTGTTTAATTGACAACCCAATATGACAAATTGATATACTGCTTGCCTTGTGGCATCCAGAGAAAGAAGACGACCACAATTGTAGTTTTATTACACCTACGCCCACATTATTAGGCGTAGGTGTGTGGGTTATCTGCCTAACTTAGGCGCAGGAATATAATATTCACGCCTGTTTGAAGCGCAAGTGTGTGTCTTCTTTTTTTTTCTTGGTAATTTTGCCGAAAATTATTCATATGGGCATGCGCACTATGATAATACACTATTAAAATTTAGAACATACATCAAAAGAGTTTGTCGTGATTTGATCTATCACTTACCATGTGTGAGACAAAAGAGTGTTGTATTGTCAACAGAGTGAAGAAGGAGGAGGGATGGATAATTCTAGAAAACCCACACAGTGTGGGGCCCATAGTATTTCAGTAGCTACACAGGTATACATACTAAGGAATTATACGATTGGGCAAGACAATACCTGCATTGTGTCAGCCCATTTCCCCTCTCTCCTCTCTCCTCTCTCCTCTCTCCTCTCTCCTCTCTCCTCTCTCTCCTCTCTTCCCCTGTCAGAATTTCAACGGCTGGGCTAGTAGCCATTTGCCCATATTACACTTTTAATTTGTTTTTTTACCAAGCAATATTTTACCTTTGTTAAGACACCTAATTATTTAATTATGCTCTCAAGTAGTAGTACAATACTATTAAAAAAGAGGCCTAAACTGAAGTATTTCTTTTAAATGTGTTGATTCTTATGGGAGGGGAATTTCATCGCATCAATATTACTTTTGAGTAAAAAATTCTTTAGATATAAAACATGTTGAACATAACTACATACGACATTTTTCTCAAAACAATATATAAAAAAAATAAATACATATGACGATTTTGTTTGTTTGAAGTATTCGTTTTTGTTATTTGAAGTAAAATAAGTTCTTCAGACATTAAGGGATCTATAAACAGTTTGCCCTTGGTCTATAAAAAGTTTAAACGGCTTAAATCTTAGATAAGTCCGATAAGCAGAAACAAATGCCATCAAGAGGTCAATATGTAATGATTGTAATCTTTGCATGAGGAGATCACTGTGAGATCAAATTGTAAGGCTTTAAATTTTAATTCAAGCCCAAGTAGTCAATCTCACAAATCGCACGGTTCAAACATCATTACAAAAAAAATTGTCTCTATATCTTCTATTTATGCTGTTATTTTAATATTTTATGCTGTTTTTTTGTTTATTTATACTGTTATATTAACAAACGCCGGATACTACTTTCATTTATAGTGCTATTTGCATATGATTTATTTTAGGAGATTATAATAAATTATTTTAGCATTCTATATGTAGATTCAAACTCTAGTTATTTTTAGGAGTCATTGTAATTCAATCAATTGTTTTTATAATTCTATAGCAATTCAAACATGGCATAAATCCTATTGCTATTAAGTTTTAAACTAAATTGATATATTCGCCCTAAAAAAACTAAATCGATATTTCTCCTTATAAAATTAAGTTGATCTTTAAATTAAACTTTTTTATCGAAGTATTTTAATTAACTTAGAATAGAAATAAGATAATACATACTCAATCTATATGCTCTTAAGAAATTAAATGGCTTTTATGTGTTTGATGCAGGATTAACTTTGGAATCTCAAGAAAAATTACTTGATGCAAAGGATGCAATTATGCTCTTAAGATCCATTCCTGATGTTGCGTTTGAGCCACTGGTTATCTACAGTTTTCAAGCACTCCAAGGCTTAACCTTACTTTCTTGGGTTGATTAATGATAAGGATTAAGGGATGAAAGCTCGTTTGGGTGTGACAATCACAATTCAATCAGGTTTAAAGCACAAAAGCATGTTGCTGCCCAACGTCCAAATCGTTTGAGCTGATTTAGTTCAGACTTGTTTTGGCTAACTTATGATCTAATCCATATATTTGGGTTGGTTATTGAGTTAAGTATGGCGTAATTAATGTATTAGAGTATGTATTAGTCTAGGGGACAAGCATGGTATCATTTTATTTTCCCATTGGCTAAAACTAAGGTGACGTTTAGTGTTTCTACTTTTGCTCTCATTAGTCTTTATAATAGTTGCAACAAGACTTGTGGAGTGTGTTTCTATGGGCTTCTTAGTCCAAGGGGTTTCGTTTCCTTGAGGAAAACTCCCATTTGTGCCTATAAGTAGGAAGCTTGTAACATATCAGAAATCAGAATTGATTGAATTGAAACTTAGCATTATGCTAGTTGTATGTGTGTTTTATAAGAGTCAATTTTATTTAGTGTTAGGTGTGATGTTTAAGTAATTTATCACCAACCACTTTTAAATTCGCCAATTAGAGCTAAACAATGTGGTGTTTAAGTACTTTATCCTTGTTTAATCTTATTGCATTTAGCTTAGTGGTGGAAACTTAATTTATCTTAAGGTAAACTATATCCTTTTCTATTGGTTCTAATTGAACCCACAACCACGCATCATGTATATATAGTGAATTTGTAATGTGAACAATATAAATTGGTTGCGGTTGATCATAAAAATAACAATTGATATATTTAAGAAATGATCATGATTAGTTGTGACATGAAGACTAAACCATGTTTACTCAATGAAAATTGGAAGACTAAGAAAGTTAATGTGTCTTTGATTAGTAATGACATACTTTTATCCTACACATTAAAATCTCATTCGAACCTCTAACACTTAAAATTACGGCAATTTATCTGTCAAGTATTTAGTCAAATGCTTTACAAGTTGCATTCTTCAATGAAAAAAGCGACCCACTTTTTTTTGGTTTGGACCACATGCTCACCTTGAATTCTCTGGGCCAGAACGAATATTGTTCGCATCTGGTCGGCCCACAAAAGGGTAAAGTGCTCCCATCAATCGATATTTATATTCCCAAGATTCGAACTACCCACCTTGATTGAGGGATAAGAGTGTCGAAACACTCACACCCAACACTTATTAGTAAAAAAAACAACCGAATTTGATAATTATTTCTTCTCACACCCTCCGCTTGTTAGTAAAAAACGACCGAATTTGATAATTATTTCTTCAATTCTAGTTCATTGTTCCATTGTTAAGGTTTAGGAGGAAGCCCTCCCAAAAAAAAGAAAACAAAAAAAAAAAGAAAAGCCAACTACCGCTCCTGTGAGTGAACAATGAATAGTGGAAATCCGACGGACAAAAACCGTTGAGTTCGTACGCTTCTGACCAAAAGCCAAATAGCCTGAACCTCCCTCCCTACTACTCTACTACTCCCTCCACTCTGCCATAACACTCTCTCTCTCTCTCTCCTAATTCAGTTTCTCCCATGTTTCAACATTTCTAGGGTTTCGAATTTCCTGTCAATTTCTCTCTCTCTCATCGCTTTCCGCTGAAACGATCAACTCCAGTATGCTTCTCATTTCAACTCTCGCTCTTCTTCTCTATTTTTTTTTTTTATTTATATTTTGCGGTTCTTCATATTTGATAATGTTACGGCATAATTCTGCTTGTTGATTTTCAATTCTTTAGTTTCTCTCTCTCTCTCCAATTATTTTTTTTTTTAGTTTAGTTTAGTTTTGGTAATGTTGATCGTGTGTACTTGCATTTCCGCCTTTGCCATTACGAGTAAACAGCTTATTATTATTTTTTTTTTTGAAATGTGTATGTGTGTGTGTGTGTGTGTGTGTGTGTGTGTGTGTGTGTGTGTGTGGAGCTTCCTGTTGATGGTTTGGTGGATTTTTCATGTACTATGTTAGCCTGATATCCTCCAAATATGATCACCTGTTTTTCTTTTCCCTTTTGCAATTGTAATTATGAGATTTCTGTCATAACATCAATTCTTGCTTGTGGGCTGTGGCTCTAAGTCATTGAGTTGTGTTTTGACGTGCTTCGACATAAAAATTGAAGAGTAGATGGCAATTAGCTTAGTTGGTAAATTGGGGTTTACTGAAACCTCTGTTCTATTGTTATTCCCTTGAAGGATCAAAAACCAAAACGAATGAAACCAAAAAAATAAATAAATGAAAGCAAAAAAGGAAACAAAATAATCAATTGTCAATTCAATTAGCTTCCATGTGTGCGATTGGTTAAAAGGGAAGTTAGATTAGTGGTCCAATATTTGTCAATATATCGACGAGGTATTGTTTGTACATTTGTGGATGGGGCTAAGCATTTTGAGTACTTACACAGTTACACTTGTCTTTGTACAAATAAACAGGCTTCTGGATTTTCAAAACTTTGTATCAATAACCTAGACCATTCAATCTGTTAGTATTCGTAGTGCAAGTATAGTATAATAATGAGTGCCTGTCCTGATACTTGTATTGGAAGATTGTTGTATGAAGTTACATTCAATGCGACAGTTGTTTCTTGTCAAATTGTTAGAAGTGCTAGTTTACTTATGCTGTGATCGTTGTTCTTGTCAAATAATTCCAGGGGTAAGTTCTAGTCTTTTTGATGGATAGGATTCCTCATTTTTGAACTGGGTTTATCTAGGACTTCCTGTTTTTATTGGGGCTGAGGAAGTCGCAGGACAGCCTAGATACTGCTCTTGCTATGTCAATTTGGCCTATGTATATGCTGACACTAACAGTCACTGTTTTGATTCATGTTATGTTGATTTGGTTATGGTAATGCAACACAGTTCAAGTGCCATAGTTGCATATTACAAATATTTTGTGTGAATTTAGTCTGAATTGAAAATTTTAATGTTTTATCCATAATGTCGATTATCTGACATGTATACGTCTAAGTAATATGAAGAATCAATATAACTAAGGACTCGTGATTCATGTGCCTAACTGTATGGACCTCAGCTTTAATTGCTAATCTTGGGCAAGTATTTGGAATCTGGATTATCAGATTTTCTGACCCATTACTAGCTGCCTGATGATATGGTTCTTGTTGTAGTTACAAGTCTTACAAGTTACAACTCACAAGCATATGAAATGCATATTGCGCTTGGAAGATATA
The DNA here is from genome assembly GCA_038025085.1 of Tetragonia tetragonoides. NCBI lineage: Eukaryota > Viridiplantae > Streptophyta > Magnoliopsida > Caryophyllales > Aizoaceae > Tetragonia > Tetragonia tetragonoides. The sequence continues at coordinate 587,418 of CM076145.1, forward strand.
AACTAAAGTGTGCTCATTCCATTAAACCGCTGTATGTGCAGTCATTCGTGGATAACTTAATGGCTTCTTCTGATGAAGAGGGTGAGATTTTTCCAGAATTGATTTTTGATTATGAACTCTTCGATCAGGAGAATCAACATGTTTCGTTTGTGTGCTTGCCCCTTCTACAAGGCAAGGATGAGACGGTCGACAACCAGAATGTGCGGGTCTTTTTAGCTGGGACCTGCAATGATGGCCTTCAAAAGTTTTACAAACAAGTCATAGCATGGAGATATGAGCTTTCCTACGTACAGCCAGAAATTTCATTGCTGTGCAAGGGTAAGGACTGGATCAAGCTTCTAAGGCCAAAAAAAATATTTGAGGCTGCCATTAGGTCAATATTAATCACAATTCACTGCCTTCACTTTGTCAAACATAATCCGGAGGCATCAGAAAAATCTGTGTGGTCCCACTTGTCAAGAGTTTTCAGGTTAGTGGAACTTTTTATAGTTTCACACTCAGTTCCACTACCATAGCATCAATAGATCCTGTTTTATGTAGTCGAGATTCATATCCTTGTGAATGTTGCAGCACGTATGAGGTTGCCCCTTGTGAAGCTGATTGCATAAATCATATTCAGCTGATTAGAGATGCTGCTGAAAGTGACAGAGATTTAGCGAGCTCCGAGGTATTTGAACTTGTAACTCCTATGTCTCTTAGTAGCTGGGATTGCATGCTGATTTTTCTTTGAGTTTACTTAGGACTTGAATTTGCTCTATAGTTTCTGCCAGAATGTTTGGCATTTGCTAATGTTTAGTCATGGATTATGGATTATGTCACTAGTTGATAAAAATTGGTACTCACTAGTCACTACTCTACAGCTAATGATGAATTTGGTGTAATAAGTATTTCTCTTCATTGAAAGTTATCTGGAATGTCTCCTTCAGTAGTTAGAGTTAGAAAATATTTATTCATGAATCATGCATATATTTTGTCTAATCTCAGGTTGAAAACTTCCTCTATTCCCAATTTGGTAATTTATGAAAAAAGATTGGACCCCTTCTTTTTTGGAAAGGTAAAACTTATTGATTTGGTTGACATAAATCTATTTGCCAAAACTTCATCCTATAAAAGCTTTGAGGCCCTAAATAGCTCATGCCAAGGAGATTACGAGCCATAGCCTTATAATCTTCTATCATAGGGAAAACAAGCTAATCATAGTGAATGAGTTCTTAGAATCATATCACACATGTAAAGGTTCAATTCTCTCAATCCCTTGATTGCTATTATTATTGCCTATTTGGGAAATTGGGCCGAATAATCTGTAAACCTTGCAATAAGGTTCCTTTTAAGGTAGCTCAGCCATCCTGTCTGACAGTAACATGGTAGGTGTTCACCAGGTTGTTCTGGAGTGATGAGGTTGGTAATGGTGTTGGTTTACTTGAGGTTGAGTTCTTAATGGCCAGAGGTGAGCTATCAGGAACCTGCACAAAATAAACCATTTGGTAAGTTCTAGGACTGGATTGAAGATGAGGCCTGGCTTTCTAGTTCCTGTCTCTCTGTGTAGAAGTTGGACTATTACCCTAGGAGTTGCCCCTTGAAGGAAATCAGTCTTATAACTAAACTAAGCACACTGATTAGTGGTTTTGAAGATTTGAACAACAGACTTGTGACCACAATGTTCACATACTTCTGTCTACTGACTCATGAGCCTTTGACAATGATTATATTCCAAGACAGCCTTGTTAGAGGTAAACACTGATGGTCAAGACATCTAGATGTCTATCTATCTATCTATACTTATATACTCTCTCAGTTTCATTATATTAGTCTTTTAAGGTTATGTCATAAGAAACTCTAAAATTTTAGAGAATAGGCTACTTGCCTGAAAACCATTGTTGGAAAATCACATTAATTACTTGATAGTTTTAATTTACATAAACCAAGGGGAAAACGGGAATGACTGCATTAAGAGCGTGTTTGGCCTAAGTTTTTTGGAGCTTCTACTTCTCTCCCTATATTCCCTCACACACCAACCCCTCCGCCGCCTCCTCACCCCCACTTTCAGCTTCTAAGAAGCTTCAAACACCCTCTAGGAGGCCCAAAAGCAGAAGCATCAAATTGGAGCTTTTTGGGCCTCCTATGGGGTGTTTGAAACTTCTTAGAAGCTGAAAATGGGGTGAGGAGGTGGCGAAAGGGGTGAAACCTCATTTTGTGAAGTTTGACTCAAAAAGTCAAATAGGAAGCTCATTTTGGTGGTTAATTCATAATGTTTTTGCTGGTGAAAAAAGGAATTTAACTACATGTTAATTTTGTTTAAAAATATAGGAGACAAGTTGAAAATATGAAGATAAGCTCTCAATTTTACTCTAATTAGGGAAAGGGGAAAGAAAATAAACAGGTTATGGAATTAAAAGGATAATCTGCCTGCATTGTCACTTACTTGGAGAAACTTTATGTCTTTATTTAAAGCATGTAAAAGTCCATTGTATTGAACCTCATTCACAATTTCAGATAGCTACTTGTTGAGTGAAACTAACTATTTGGTTGCTTTATATATTGATTTGCTACAATAGACCAGTTAGTGGTTAACTTAAGTATGTCCCTGTTCTGACTTATGTTATCCTTGAACTTCTTGACAGTATATGCATATCATTCAGTCGGAACAGGCAACAAAGAGAAAAGTGCCTCACATGATCAGTGCAAGAGCTATGGATTTGTAAACATATATAGGGAAGATATCATGTGAAATATGAGAATGTGAGAAAAATTCTGAGCATTAATTCTCTTCTTTAGTCATTACTCTCTTTTAATCTCCCCCCCCCCCCTGTGTGTGTGGGGTGGGGGTGGGGGGTATTTTGCTTTGAAAAACAATTTCTGATGCTATTGGGCAAATTGATTCTGCTGATCGCTTACAAATGTGGTGTTTCCATTTTAGGTGGATATTAATTTGCAATTACTGTGGTTGATTTTCATTTATTAGAACAAAATCCGTCCCTCGATCGGTAGCCAGCTGTTTATTGGTTAGTGGGGTTTGAAATATCAACAGAGAAGGCTTGCTGTTATCAGTGAGCCTTTGCAGGTGGCTGTTCATAGTTGGACTGAATGACAAAGGAGGACGGAGGGTGTCGAGGAAAGAGAAAGGAGGATGGGGAGGCTGCAGAAAAGGCAGGGGAGGGTCACGCTGTCATAGGTCGTGTCGCTTGGGTTTGGCAGAACCCCACCGTGGGATCTACTGACGGTTGGCAATTCTGCCTCTCGCCGGGTGATGGTGGGTGGTATGCCTGTATGAGGAAAAGGGTTGGGGTCAGCGGGAAGGGTTACTTCGCTGGCAGGAGAAAGATTAGTGGCTCTGATCTAAATTTTCTATTTGTCTTCTAGTTGCATTAGCCATTGGACCTTGAGAATCAAGGTCTCAGATTTGTTCTCACATTCTCATGAAGGTGATTATATATATATAAATGGTGTGAACTAGTGTTATATGCGCATATGAACTAAGTTATAAAATGGTGGTTCTGCACATGTATAATGACTTAATGAGTAGAATTATATCTTAATGAATTTTCACTTGCATAATAATGACATTACAATGATAGAATAAGAATAAAAATGATGAATCTACCGTTTTAAATAAATCATTATTATGATTGCACATTCATCATTAAACATGTGCAGATTCATTACTCTATAATCTATAACTGTAAATTCATAGTTCGCATATAAACTTAGTTCGTACCTGAACTTGATATACATAATATCTCATTTGTTCTAATGTATGTTAGTGTCTCAAAGGAGGGCCTGCCTGCTAAAAGGGCTGAATTTATTGTGGATGAAGTTGTAGCTGATTTTTCCGAGCTTGATGATTCTAATGAGGAGGAGGAACTCTTTGATACATGTTGCTCGCTTTGTGACAATGGAGGCGATATTCTTTGGTATACACGTCTTTTCTCCTCACATCAATATTGATTGTAATTTAGAACATGGCATTATCTGGCTACCTTTTCGGTGCTGGTAAGCTGAGAGACGCTTTGTCTGAGATTCAAATTACTTTTATCCATGAGATGACTATCATTAATTGCATCCAGATAAGTGATATCCAGATTCTTTGCTGACATTAACTGAAGATGTTTTGTGGATATTGCCACATCCTTGATTACTAACTGAGCAAAGTTAGTTTCCATGATGTCATTTACTACTTCTACTTGCTTAATAAGAGGCAGTTCTTATGGTTTTATTTCAACATAAGAGCTATGCACATTATTTAGGACACGCTCATTTATGGAGTTAAAATCAAATGGGTGACTTCTCTGGAGAGGCTTAGACCTTAAGAGTAGTCTAGACTAGAAGGGATGATATTCAGAGAAAGGAGAAACTAAAAGGCAAAAGATGAAGGTGAAACGGGCTTAGGTGAGGGATACTACCTCGAGATCTTTTATCGAGATGGTTAAGGAGAATTTTCACCGTTGGGGAAATAGTGAACTAGAGGTGTTTTTCAAAGTGGGAATATTAGTTTTATAGAGGCCGATGATGGACAGGCTTTTTCATCGGGAGGATATTGAAGCATGGTGTTTGAGATGGATATGGAGAAGGCCCCAGGCTATATGTTCTTACAATGGTCTTTCTTTGGGATTTTGTTGGTGGGGATTTTTGTAATAGGGTCTTCGATAGGAAGGGTTTTAGAGAACGATGGCATTAATGGAATAAGAGTTCCTCTCCCATCTGCGTCAATGGCCTCTCGTGGTCTTAAACAAGGATTTGTCTTTTGGTCATTCTTTATACATTGTTGGTAGATGTTCTTAGGCAGATAGAATATGGACGAAGGTATTATATCGCGCCTTACATTTGTGGATTATACAGGCCTCTTTCTTTCTAAAAATCCCAAGGGACTCAAGCATGTGCTTACTACTACAATTCATTGGACTTTTGAGCTTGTGTCAAGGATGAGGGTTAATGTAGTTCATATTGTATTAGAGTCTTTTCCTTATAAGTTACAATGGCGAGTGGCGACTTACCTACCTTCATGTACCATTTGGATGTAATCCTAGATCCATGTCTTGTTGGGAGCCTGTTATTTCTTGGTTTGCTGGACATTTGGATACTTGGAAGAGTGTGCTTCTTCTTAGGTGGGGAGGGGGGGAGTTTTGGTGAAATGGTGCTTTATTCCTTTGTACAAGCATCCTTATGTAATATCTCCCCCTTTACGATTCTCACTGTTGTGGTAAACCAACTATCATCTTTGATAATTGGGATTTAGTGCATGGGCCCAAGGCCAAGGGAGGTTTAATTTTGGTCAGTTGGTGCTTAAAATTCATGAATAATACAATAACAGCGAGGTCTAGGGAGCTACAAAATGTATGCAGGCTTACCCCGAGCTAGTCGCTTAGTAGAGAGATTATTTTCGGTAGACTCCCAAAAGGATAATGAATTTTTTAAAACACCTGAATGGAAAATCAATGAATCCACATCAACATTGCCCCAGTGCCTCCAAAGAGGCTCCCACCAAGACATGGTTATGTTAGGGTGAGTTGGCCTTTTCTTGACGTGGTTTTGTAGAGGAAGAGTTTCGAGGTGCTCTGGAGATGGTGGATTAGGGACTTTTTTTTAGGTTGCTCATTTTTCGGTTGCGGTAAACAGGGCGCCTAGGGAGTCGTCCTCTTCTTCTAGGGGATTGAGGCAAGGGGATCCGTTGTCACCTTTTCTGTTTACGCTTATGGTGGATGTGCTCAGTAGAATGTTGGAGAGAGGTGTTCATACATGAGTGGTTGAGGGTTTGAAGGTGGGGTGGGAGGAGATACAAATCTCTCATCTTCAATTCGAAGATGATACAATTCTTTTTTTGGCTGCAAATATTGATAAGTTCAAGAATATTTTGACAATCTTGCAAAATTTTGAAGTGATTTCAGGGATGAGAGTGAATCTTGCGAAATGTAGTTTGGCTCGTATAAATGTGGGTGATGACCTTTTGGCGACGGCGGCGGGTTTGGCAGGCTGTCAGATACAGGGTGACCACTTACCTACTTGGGAGTGCTTACTGGGAGCCAGTGCTGCGGGTGTCCAAGTTCTTGGATGGTTGGAAGTGGGATACTCTAATTCAGTCTACTCTTGTCTTTCCAGTATTCCATTGTACTACCTCTCTTTATTTCAAATTCCGGCAGCCATGGCTCATAGGATCAAGAAACTTATGAGAGACTTTCCTTTGTTCTGGTTTGATGGGGAGAGGAAGGATCATTTGGTGAGTTGGGACAGGGTCGTTGTAAGGATGAAGCATGTTTGGGTGTGGGCAGGCTGGTAGCAAAGAATATCAACCCTTGTGGGCAAATGACTTCAGCGTTTTCCACAGAAGCCGGCGAGTCTTTTGACATCGGGTTATTTGGAGTATGTATGGGATGCGACAGAATAGGTGGGACCCTCAGGTTACGGGGACCTTTACACATGGTAAGTCCTCTTCCTCGATTTCCTCTAGCAGATTTTATTTGGAATGCGAAGATGCCTATGAAGGTGAAGGCATTTGTGTGGACATTGTTGAGGATAGATAGGGTTTGGCTATACCGATGGTCTAGTTGCGAGATTCCTGCACATCTTTTTCTTTGGTGTGATGTGACCAATAGCCTCTGGCATAGGTTGATTCCCGGGGAGGTGTGGTATTAACCTTTTAGTGTTGAGGCGTTTTGCAGAGGCATTTTCGGGACTTTGGGGGTGGGAAGGAGAGGAAGTTGTGGTGCAATGCTTATTTTGTGATTTTGTGGTGCATATGGTCGGAGAGGAATGCAGGTGTTTAAGGGGATTTCAGTACCTAATACGATGCTTTGGGAGAAAATCAGCTACCTAGTTTCATTATGGGCAAAGGCTGCGTGGTTATTCTATAACTGAAATTCAGTGGAATTGGGGCAATTTGTAGTTATTTTATATAGGAGATTCCTTATCCTCTCTTTTGTTGTACATTTGACTTCTTATCAATATACTTTTTTTTTTATCAAAAAAAAAGTATTTTCTTTCATCTAAAAGCAGATTTTGTAGTTATGCAAATGCCTTGTGTCACATCTTTTGTATTTCCTTTTTGATTTCGTTCTTCTTAACAGTTGTGAAGGAAGGTGTATGAGGTCTTTCCACGCTACTAGAGCTTCGGGAGAGGGATCATGTGAAAGTCTTGGCCTTTCTGAAGCCCAAGTTAACGTAGGCAACTTTGTGATTCTCTTATAGTCTTTAGCTTTTGCATATCTTCTGCACACTGGTTTCTGCTACCTTTTCTGTACAATGTACATTGATTACATGTGTGATAATTGGTTGTAATGCAGGCTATTCCCAACTTTTTCTGCAAAAATTGTCGATATCAGCGACATCAGTGTTTTGTCTGTGGAAAATTAGGCTCATCTGATATATCGTCTAATGCAGAGGTACGCCTTGCTGAATCTTTTATTTGCTTCTCTCTCTCTTTCTCTCCCCTACCTACCTATATATTTATAAACAATCCATTCCGGGATCTAGGTAGGTCAAGGTGTAACTACTAACTGGCATTAGTCTTGGTTGATTCAGAAATTTGGAGAAACACTTTGAAGATCAGAGAGATAATTGAGTAGTTATATAATTGAGTAGCTGAGGGCAGTAGATGAACTAGAGGCAAACATGTGGTAATTCATCAATGGCTGATGGCAGCGGCAAGAGAAGAGTTCAAAACTTCTAATTTCAAAGTGGTTCAATGGGTAGAAGGGGTTTGGGTTCATATTCTGTGTCGACAGCTGCAATAGGGATTTGATGACAGCCCCCGGGAATCTAGCTACTCTGACTCTAATCAAGCGGCGGATGTGGAAAAGGTGGCGGTTTGGTCATTTTACTGTAAGAATTTATATATGGCAGTGACAGGGAGCTGGTGAGTGGTGGTGGCCGTGGCAGGGTCACGATAATGTTTTGCGTCATGGTGTGAATCATGGCTATCAAGGACTTGATAAGGGTGATGCTAGTGGTGCCAACGGGCAGGGAGGTGTTAGTGGGAGTAGAGGACTAAGGAAAGTATTATGGTGATGGTGATGCAGGAGATGGGTAAAGCGGAGAGTCCCAACTGTGGGAAGGAAGGGCATTCTGCAAGAAATTGTCCGATTTGTTTTTCGTGAGAAATAACAGTAATAAAATTTTCACAAAATAAATCCCAAATTTGAGCGGTAAAATAAAAATAATCCCAAATTTCAGTATCTCTATAAATAATCCTAGTTTACAACTTTGTCACAGAAATGTTCCCGAGTGTAACAATGTTACTTTGCTGTTATCCAATGCTGATGGGGCACTATGTTTCCCCTCTTTTTCTTTTTTTTTTTCCGTAACCTTCCCTAAGCTAACAGAGTCTCTCTCCTTCCCTCCCTTCATATATCTTCTCTCTCTGTTTCTAGCACACGTACCACCATTAGCACCACTTCTGGGTTCTAAGTTCTAAGTTCTACCCTCCCTCCCGCTCTACTTACTTTAAATTTATTAAACCATTCCATCGCGCCTGACCCTTGTCCTACACAAAATTAGTTTCCCCTTCTTTTAACCTATCTTATTATGCGTCAACAGTTTTGTTTTGGAAATTTGCACTGAATGACACCGGAGAAGCATTTTATGTCTGCAATCAAAAAGTAACTATAGGAAGATACTTGAATGTGTCTACTGATGCTTGATTATGGATCCAACTATCAGAAAAAACCTGGTTAAATTTAAAGGGTAGGGGCGCTGATGTGGGGTCTGTATGTAATGTTTATGTAGTCCTATTGAGAATCTCAGTCAGGGAGAATTTGTGAAGGGTCAAGGAGGTTGGGGTGTGTACACAAATGGGATTAGAAAGACATGCAAGGAAAGGAAGCTGTTATCGCTACGTACCTAGACTTGGCTGGAAATGTCCAAGTGTCGGACTCGGCAATAATTTTAAAAATTTTGCATGATTTTGGCCTAAGATGAAGTTTTAAGTATCCATACCAATGTCCGATTGTCGAGTGTCCAAGAGGGGTACTTGATCTGAAATGAAGAGTCCAAGTAACACGTATCTGCATCCCGAAGAACCCGAATCCTTCCATTTGAGCTAAATGATGTAGAAAATTATGGGAAGAATGAAGAAGTATGTGAATTCATCTACTCCATCCCATGATCCCATCAGCATGCTTCATGAAGTAATTCAAACTAAATAAAAATAAAGCGTCGTTAGGCCCACAATTTGTGCTGGTAGTAGCACCTTTAGCCACAAAGATTCACTGCCCTTTGAATTTTGAATATATTGGACTAAATCAAAATGGCTCATCAAACTGTCTGCACTTCTTATTTATGTGAAGTTGCAGATGCTCGTCGCATTGGATCACGGATCAAACAAACCTCTTAAACATTCAATTCGATTCCAAGTTCTCAAATTTTGTGAATAATATAGCATCCAGTATTTAGCCTATACAGCTACTTGCATCAGCATGACAAGAAGATATTCTGAATCTCTGATAGCTCTTAATTGCCTAAGAAATTGGGAAAAACATTGAACAATTTTATCTAGAACTAATAAATTTGCCCTATAGATATATAGCTTTCTGATTTTCTTTTCTTTTAATTTGCATAAGCTCGGTACCTTGATCAAAGACAAAGGGTTTGCCTAGTTTGTATGCTAGAGTTTTTCATAAGAATTTGAGCACTGCTGACCTAGTGGCTTTCCCATATATGCTCCAAGAGGCCTTAAAAACTAGCATGTAATGCCATCTGGAGTGACTGGAGGCGGATTAGTTATCCCCTGAGATGGATAATGTATTTTTCTGCACACCATCTTCATCAAAAGGTCGTGAGCTGCCTTCCGTGATCATTATTCAAAACAGGGGGACTAACTCTTGGCTGAACCAAGGAAATTCCACAAGAAATGAGTCATACGATAAGAATTACCTTTGATTTTCATTTGAGTTCTGCAAAAATTAGGGAATCTTGACATTTCTCTTGGCAGTAAAGATAAGAATTCTATCTAGATATTCTTTGTGCAATTCCTTTCGTGCAAACATTTTTTTGTTATGGGAGAGGATTGGGTTTGTCCAGCCACTGTTTTGGAACTACTGCAGGTCCACTCTCTGGGATTTGGGAGAGATAAGGAGAAGAAGCTTTTTTGGCATAATGCTTTCTTTGCAATCCTTTAACTGTATTTGGATGGAGAGGAATGCTAGGGTATTTTCCGGAAGAGGTTTGTCTCCTTTTTTTTGTGGGATAGGGGGCAAATTTTTGTATGTACTCAGGAGTATCTAGCACAATATACCACACTTGTTTAGCCCATACTTTTATTTAGGCCAAGCCCAACATCATTAATGACATGGCACCTATGGCCATATTAACCACCATATACCCGAGTGTATATTTCAAGCGTTGGGGATAGGGTCACATACTCAGTTTCTTTTGGGCCAGAACGAGAAGTGCTTTTTTGAGGAGTTATTTGATTTCTGACGTGTAGAGAAGTTGGGCAAATGTGTAAATGTCCTGTTTTGTGAGGACTTCTTGTCCTCCCTTGCTGTTTTCACAGCTTCATTAATACAATTTTCTTATATAAAAAAGAATTCTATCTAGATATTTTGGAAATGTATTTTCTGCACAACAATTTGTTGGTGATTGAGTGATATTAGCTAGTTCATGAAGTACCCGAGACAGTAGCCAACGTAGAGAAGAAATTCTATTGTTAATAATAGATATCAAGGTGGACTGAATAATTATGATTACTCGATCCCGTCAAAAAATAATAAGCATAGTTACCCTCTTTTTTTTGCACTTAATTTTGTCTTCAGATTTTCGAGTCTAGTATTTAGATAACATCAATGAGGGCTCAACAGGCATCAGTGCTTGTTCCAACACAACACTCCTCAGTCCTCCCACCTTCTGTTTTTGTAATTTTCCCATTTCTTTTCCTTGTGTCATTTCTTTGAAAAGAGAAATTTGTAGATGTTGCAATTAGCGTATCAGATTGATTGGGTTCTTCGCTGTACCTGATTTTAAGCAATCTTCCTGCACTTCAGTACAGAATGTTTTGCTTCCTGTGGTGCTTAAGCTATGCAGGCTAGTCCCTTAATGGCTAATGCTACTTCTTTCAGGTCTTTCCTTGTGTTTCTGCTAGCTGTGGCCGCTTTTATCATCCTAAATGTGTTGGTGTAGAACTTGAGAAGAGAAATGATACCCGGAGGGAAGAAGTTGAGAAGAAAATATCTGCAGGGGAGTCATTCGTCTGTCCTGCTCATAAATGTTTTATTTGTAAGCAAGTAGAGGATAGAAAAGTTTATGACATGCAGTTCGCAATGTGTAGACGTTGTCCAGAATCATATCACAGAAAATGCTTACCAAGGTAATCAATATCTGATGGTTTCTTTAATCTTTATGCCTTGTCAAATCTTCAAGTTATGATTCTAGACTTCCTGTCTCTTATTACCAGGGACATTGCTTATGAAGATGATTATCAGAAGAATATCTTGCGAAGAGCTTGGGACGACCTTCTCCCAAAACGTATCTTGATATATTGTCTGTAAGTTATCAATCAGTTCTCCATTGGTATCCTATCTTGAAGAACTTCTGAACTTTCGGTTCTGATTCCATATCCTTTCTTGTTTACGTGTGACTTTGAGCAGTGACCATGAAATCATTCCTGAACTTGGCACGCCACTGAGGAACCATATTTGCTTTCCTGGTATCGCTGAAGAGTTAAAGTGTTCTTCGAAGCGACCGGTAACTGGAGCAAATGTTGTTTTGAAGAGAAGAAAACTGATTCCATATGACCCTTCTGCTGAAAATGCTGTATGGAAGACTGCAAAACAAGGTGAAAAGGTCGATTCTATTTCTAGAAAGAGTGGATCCGCTAAGCTTGCTGGAAGAGCTTTGTGTATACCTGGATTTGATGCTCAGAGGACGGCAAAATATGATAGTTTGACATCTGCCCCAAGTGTTCGTGAGAAGATCTTCCGAAAGGATTATGCTTCTTCCACAGTAACTGGGGGTAAATCAATGCTTCAGAACAATAAATTAAGTTCCGCGACACCTTTGACGTCCTATTCAGCAAAACCTGGGTATGCTAATATATCTTGCAAGAAACTTAACACTGTTCGTTCAGTTTTGCCTCTTGTAAGGAAGAAAGGCTGCTCCAGCCCTGTCGCTGATGCTGAAATGGAGAGGAGGTAAATGGGTTTTCCATTGGAATCACTGCTCTTCTTCTAGGTATAATTTTGGCTTTCCTAACATTTAGTGTTTCATTCAGATTAGTTGCTCTGATGGAAGAGGCCGACTCTTCATTTAACATAGATGAATTTAAAAAGAAACAGAAAGTTCCATATACTTATAGGAACTCACATGATGCTTTAGACAAGAACCTGACAAAGGGAAAAGTGGAGGTTGCAGTTAAGGTATATTCTTTGAACTTGCTGTCACCAATGAAGCTCCTAAGGTGTGATAAGGAATCTGCTTCGTGTTTGACTTTGCAATTTTCCTGTAAATATGTAAGGCCATTCAAACAGCGCTGCAGATGCTCAACAATGGTGGCACTTTAGATGATGCAAAGGAGGTCTGTAGTCCAGAGATGCTTCGCCAGATCCCGCTATGGAAGGTGACTGCTCTTTCTGAATTGTATGGCAATTGATATGATCTTTCCGAATGAATTATCGATCTTGTGACAATTTAGGATGATTACGTCAGCGAGAACCTTTTTTTGTTTTGTTGAGTAGCTCAATTCGATATATCCTAACTTTCTTTTTTAAATGTTGGGGTGAGGGAGGTGAACCAATGTCCATGCCACTGATGTTGACTATTTACTCCCAAGTTTTTTGTTTAGTATCCCATCTCGTCATGTGGGCTGCGTTTTAAGTTTTACGTAACTCTGCCATATACCTGGATGTGGTCTTGTGGGTTAACGGAAGGTTTAAGGAACCCAATGGCTTGTCTCTATTGTCTGCCTTATTTTGAATGTCAAGTATATTATTTGATGATTATCTGAAGTACTGAAAAATGCATCTAATGCTGCAGAAAAAGCTTGACGTCTATCTTGCTCCTTTCTTTCATGGTATGCGCTACTCGTCATATGGCCGACATTTCACAAAATTGGAAAAGCTTCAGGAGGCAAGTTTACTTTTTCTTTGAGGGATAGTTGATTTGTATTCCTTTGGCCTGATTTTTTTTTTAGCTTGTGATGAAGTGCTAAACAAGGGGTAAGGCTGTGTACGTTTGAACCTCGCAAACCCTGACAAGTGTGTGGTCTTCATGTTAATAAATCAAAAGCAGTGTATCAAGGGCAGTATTCACTTTACGTGATGTAGTACGCTCTAGAACTTGTTGAGTTGTGTTGGTGGAAGAAAAACACGATTGGGATTTTCAAGATCGTAGCTTATGTAATTTGGACTTCCACATTGGAAGCTCGTGGCAAATTCTTTGACCACTTTATGTGGCGTGAACTAGTGAAGTGTATTGCTGGAAATTTCCTTGTAGTTTGAAGAGCCACGATTGTGTTAACCAGTTGACTATCTTAATGGACCAATTGCATCCTCATGATCTTGTGCAATGCACTCCAAGAGTCCATCTTTTAAGTAATACAGTTTCAGCAATTTTTGCTTTTGGCTTTTGGACCAAGACCAATAGGTTTTGTGGTGTCACAAGCACTTGTTCCTTTGAAGTTTAAGGAGAAAACGTCAACTCAAAGACTGCTAGGTGTAATCTTATGCAGTTGAAACTAGTTATATGGTATGATCTTGTCGACCTCAGCCTAGCGTTTATTTGAATATGGACGCCATTGAGACTTGACATAAGTGTTTGGCAAAGTTTTTAAAGAACTCTGGCCTGGATTTTATTATATACATCAACAGCATTTGAAGTATAAACCTTCTTCTTTTTTTTTCTTCTCAGCAACCAGCTATAAAATGTGCTCTAGCACCTATGCACCACCTATCAGTAGAAGAATACCTGTCATCTTCTAGGAACAGTAGTGATCACCTAGAAGCATTAGTGTACATTAGAGACAACAGTTTAATTCTTATACAGACTTCCATTTAGATGAGCAAAAAAAAAATTACAGACTTCCATTTCTTAAATTTCAATCCTCTAACATGCAGTTCCCCAAAAATAGTAACAATGATCTGCTGTGAGGGATTTTTTTGCTGAAGCCTCACTTTATTGCGTGCTATCCAGACATGACAAACAGTTGCAGCCAGTGAAAAGCGAAGCATGCACACTTTTGGTTTACTACCTCTTAGTCTGTGCCTTGCTCATTCCATCTCAATTTTCCAGTCCAGTGGCTGTCTACATGTACCACTCCATCTGAGCAGCTTCTCCTAAATGAAGTTGGAGAAAGAACATGAGAAGAAAAGATATGTTATCGACTCTTCATTGTATCAGTCAAAACCCAGGCTAATGGAACATTTATCCCCAAGTCACCCCACCTCACTGCAGTAGCAAGCCTATCTTGCAATGCTAGCCACAAGATAATTTATGTCTAGGTATGAGACCTGGCAGAAACACAATTCTTTTCCAGGGGATTGTCTCATAAATTGGAGAGAAGAAGCTATTAGCAGCCTTGATGCTAAATTTGCCTTGCTATGCAAAGCACCTGAGTTGAGCAGTCACATCAGGAATGAAATCAAACTTCCTATTTCTTAGTGTGATTGGAAGTTGAGAATGGATAGCATTGCATACTGTTGGTAAATGATAAGTAGATCCAATCATCAAGACATTTCTGACAGGACTTTTGCAGTGAACTGTAACGATAGTGGATTTACAGTTTCAATGATAATGACAATGTCCTGTTTTATATGTTCATGCATTTTGTGATGGACATGTCACATTAAAATAAGCTATTGTTCTTATGTTTGTATGTTCTGTCAAAGGGCTGTGATCGGTACATTGTCATAATGTTTGAGCCACTTATCTTTTACTATATATTATTCTCTGTATATAACAATACATGAACTGCGTGTCCATGTTCATATATGTGGATAGAAGATGGTATGCTATCCATGTTATTGTCTGAGCAAAGTGAGATATGTGATGTAATAGACACCAGTTTTTCGATACGATTATACGAACTGCATTGAAAACCTTTTCGGGAGGGAGAAGTAACCTGTTTATTTTACCCAACATAGTGGTCGTAAATTCGATGCTTACCATAACGTCAATATCCTTTTATGCATCTTATGCACAATGTATTATGCATTTGTAAACCATAGAACAAGTCGGTGGAGTGCAAGATAAGCTTGCCCCTTAACTATTGAGGACAACGGCGAACCAGTATGTAGTTTACTGTGCGATTCTTCTGTGCTTCTGAACACAAAAGCATCATCCCACTCCCTTGCCATCCTCCTCCCCCCCCCCCCCCCCCAAAAGAAAAAAGGAAAAATCCATAAATAGTAAGGAAAAAATAAAAAAATGAAAAAAAAGGTACATAGTGCATTCTACAGCTGATCCAAAGGGACTGATACAATTTATTTGGCTTCAGGTTGTTGAAAGACTCCATTGGTATGTCCAAGATGGTGACACGGTGAGAGCTGCTTTCTTGCTCCCTCTCCTGCTCTCTTATTTCCTTTCTATTTCATTCCATATAGGGGGTATTCATCATTCATAGAACCTTGTGGTATGTGAGGGTCCAAGTGAAGATCTTTGAGATTTTTTTTTTTTTTTCTAGATAATGAAGATCTTTGAGATTATATTGGTTGAATGTATGCAGTGGTACAAAACGAGCTTGAAAAATATGATTCATTCTCTTTCTTATTTTGGCTGGAAAAAGTTTCTTCTTATCTCTCTTAGAGTCTATACCCGCATTCTGGCCATGAGCTGAACTGCTGAAGCTTTGATGCACAGAAACTTGGGAGGGAGGGTCGCGTTCCCGTATGTATGTCCGTTTCTGTGCAAAATAGAACCGAAATACTGATGTAACTTCTCTTGTCTTGATCATTGCAGATAGTTGACTTCTGTTGCGGTGCAAATGATTTTAGTTGTTTAATGAAAGATAAGCTTGACAGTGTGGGGAAGAAGTGCTCATTTAAAAATTATGATCTGTTTCCTTCGAAGGTAGACTCTGTTTCTTATTTACAAAACAAATTTACTTTTTGTTATCTATCCTAAACATCCAGGATATAGATTTGCTGGAATGGTTAGGTTGAATATTCATATTTACTAGAACACTTGACAACATAGTTAATGTTTGATATCAGCGTAGACTAGTAATATGTAACAGAACCTGTTATGACATTGTTGTATGTGTGGGTATTGGTTTGGACATCGGCATTGGGAAAGGTTAACACTGATGACGTGCACCGGAGAAGGCTGGGCTGGACTAGTTCTCCGGATTTTGTGTTATACTGAGCTGGCAGTGATACCTCATTGCATTATTATTTTTTCCCATTTCTGGGTTGCTCATTTTCTTTAGATGAGTTGTTTGGAGTGAAGAGGGGGAAGCTTGGCTGTGTCCTTGTACAGTTCCGCTGTCTTGAAGTCCTTACAGACTTGGTTTTGGGGGCTCAGGAGGGGAAGGTGATGAAGATACGATGGGGGAAAGCTGTTTTGGCAGCTTTGTGGTGTAGAGGAACGCTTGGATATTCTCAAGGTTGTCAATGTCACCGGATTTGCTTTGTGATCGTGTTACTTTCTAGCATCTTGGTGGTTCAAGGAGATTAGGGCCTTTAAGAATTATTTTATCTTTGAGATACAACGTAATTGGGCCAATTTGTAATTGGCTGTTCCTTAGGAGACATTTTGTCTTCAATTCTGTATACTTGCTGTTCATTAATATGTTTACTTTTTCTCAAAAGAGATGCATCGACCTTTACAAAAAAAAAAGAAGTGGCAGCATGTTATCTTACATAAGTTTCTTCCCAGTCCTAGCAGGTAGGTTGATTCTTATGTCAATCCTACCATAAACGTAAGTATCAAAATTGTTAGTTTAGTTGAGTTGTTTACCAACGGACCTGGTAGCCTGATATATGTTCTGTGATAGAAGCCTCAGTACTCTAATTTCTTCTGGGTAACAATAGGCTTTACGATTTATCATTGAACATTTTGCAGAATGATTTCAACTTTGAACAAAGAGATTGGTTTGAGGTTGCACCTAAAGAACTACCAAAAGGTTCCCAACTGGTGAGAATCTCATGTTCGAACTAACCTCGTTTTCATCTTGATTAGTTAATGCAATTTATATATTTGTTCTTTTTCCAAAGATCATTGGACTGAATCCTCCCTTTGGAGTCAGAGGAGCATTGGCAAACCAGTTCATCAATAAGGCTCTTCAATTTAAGCCGAAGCTTCTCATTCTTATTGTTCCACCAGTTACCAAAAGGTAGAATTTATCCTCTCTCTCTCTCTCTCTCTCTCGATCTCTCGATCTCTTGATCTCTTGAATTTGTCCTTTTCTTAGAAAGTATATACTACTTCTAGGCTTGATACCGGGACCAAGAAGTATGATTTGCTATGGGAGGACCCGTATTTACTCTCTGGCGAGGTACGGAAGGAGATGTCTCCCTATTTCTAACCTACTCGTTTTTCTTTATGTGATTTTGTGAAATAAATTTTTATTTGATTGAATTTTGTCAGTCATTTTACCTCCCGGGATCTGTTAACACGGATGACAAGCAAATGTCGCAATGGAATAAAATTGCGCCCCCGCTATCTCTGTGGAGCCGCCCTGACTGGCCTGGGAAACACAGGGAAACAGCTATGAGGTGTGGTCACATCTCGTTTCCTGGGAAACTACCGAGCTCTCAACCACCTACGTATAATTATCTAATGGAAGAGCAGCAGGATTGTTATGGTGATTTCTCCAGTATGCTGAACGAATATGGCAATGATTTTCACCGCATACTAGATGATGTTCCGGAACCCAATTATGAGCATAACATAGGGAGCTTTGCTATGACCAACGGCACAGTAAGTGATCTACCAAATGCATTTTGGGGGGAAAGGGAGAAAGTTACAAGCTTCTCTGATGTCACTGATCTAGATGTCATGGACATGGATATTTCCCCCAGGTAACTCAGAAACTAACCAAGTTGTCATATCTGAATTGTAGATTGCTATGATGCTGTAAGACACACTTACGCTATGTACAGGAGCAAATATTACTTCTCACTTCTAATGGCTACATTTTGGGCCTGCCTTTATTGAAAAAGTGTGGAAAGTGGATATTCTCCAGCTAATTTCAGTTGCTATTGTTTCGCTTGTGCTTTTCATAAATCTTTGGTTCAAATAGCAAACAACAATTTTTGTCTCCCATCTAATTATTACCTTTTTTTAAAAAAAAAAAAATCAGCTGTTCTTGAAGTTCCAACATCTTCAAAGAAATCCTCGACGCTCTACGCGTGAATTTTTATTATTATTTTTTTATTGGTGAAAGCTCTAAGCGTTAATTAACTGAAGACAAACCAACAAGGACAGTGGTGTTTAGGAGATGTGCTAATGCTATCTCTTAGGATGTTGATGTTGTTTATCTTGATATTTCCATACCCTCTCATCATGCAACACTAAGGGCTTGTTTACTTGCTATTAATGCAATGCAATCACTTTATGGTATAAATGTGGGGTGAAAAGTGAAGAAGTGGGAGGCGATAGAGGGGAAAAGTGAGGTTGAACACACTCCCCATTGTAAATTTGTAATCACAAACTTCAATCCATGTAAAGATAATTACTTTGAACGGTGTAATCAATCTCATATTTCTCATCTCCGTCCTCCTCCTTTCTTTTCACTTCACATTTACTCTATAAAATGATTGCATTGCATTACATATATTACTAGCAAGTAAACGAGTCCTAAGATTCAAGGAAAAGGACGTGCAAATGAATTGTACATGACGTTTGCTTACCCAATCCTTCAAAATTCTTAACTTTTTGAGAGGGTGGGGGTATTTGCCTCTGCCATAAAAATGCTTTGTAAGAGCTTCAATTTTTTTTTTTCTTTTCTGTTCTTGTTATCAAGATCTTCATCTTAGCTCTTACCGTCAACCAATAATCAGGGTCAAACATGCGATGAGGAAACTTACTGTAAAATATACTGCACTGAGATTGTTAATGCTACTCAATCTTATTGCCTGATTGGTTGAAAGATAAGGTCACCAACTCACCACTGTTAAAGATAAAAGGGTCAACTACAAAATTATACTCATCAAGTGTGTATAAGTTTTGTCTACCACATATTTAATGCAAAATCCCACTTCAGTAAAGATCTGAGTTTGCTTGTATTTTTAGACGATAGCAAACAAGAAGTCTCTAACATCTAACTATACTCAGTTTTCTTTGCTGTTTCTGTAAGTTGAATCACAATTTCAGCTTGAACTTTACACAACTGAGACTACACGGCGGCAGATCACTGGCTGCCCCTCCTTGGGAATGAAATTACTTGTGTGAAATTTTGTTAATTACAATTCTTATCATCTAACATTTCTGTTCAAGGGAAAATTACAGGCACAGAAATGTCTGTGTTCACATTTGCAGTCGTGCAGAAAAGGATTCTCCTGCAAGCGTCAACCAGATGAGCATATACAACAGAAGTCTGGTGCTTTCGCCAACCAAACCAGTTAGCTTTCATCCACTGTAAGGGAATTTAGCCGTCTAAATCTCTGATCAAGTTCTGCCATGACAGCAGGTTCCTGCTTTTTCCTTTGCTTTGATATTGTGTTGGTCGTCATAGAGCCTATTTTATCAAAAGCCACCTGAAGACATTTGGCATAAAGTCAAGGGCCTATACAAATATTTGGGAGGACTTAACTGAATGGTATAAAATAAACCGATACTATTAAAGAACAAAATCAAGTGACAGTGAAAGCCCACTCCATGTAGTAAAGTAAGTAAACAATGCCTATGGAAATTTTATCGTGTGACCTGTGAAATAGTTGACCAGCTCACTACTTAATGTTTCTACCCAAGCTTACAGTGACTAAACAATGTCTTAAGATGACAATTTATCAAGCCAATAGTGTCATTTTCAGCTTGGGTGGAAACATTTAGTAAAACATGTCAAGTTGCAACCAAGGAGTTACTATGGTACATTACCCCTACTAGTAGTCACTCATGTTCATGTTGTTGTTCTCTTCCTCTCCTTCTTTTACTCTCTTCTTTTCTTTATTAGAGGGGATGGGTGGTTATGCCGCCTACCAATGAAAATAGTAAGAGATTCATCTTACCGTCAATAAATCATCAGGGTCAAACATGTGGTGAGTAGTTTTCTGTAAAATGCTTATCACATCACCCACTTGATGGGCCAAAAGCAACTCATCTTCTTTCATCTGCAAGTGATACGATATCTTAATCAACTATTGATGATAATGCCCAGTCGTGGTCTATTTCATAGAAAATAAGATGGTTTATTCATAAAAGAACTAGTTGGGTATATGGAGAAGTGCAACAGAGATGCTAACAGAAAAGGGGAAATGGGAAAAGATCATCACCTTAAATATGGCCAAAGCTACATGAAACAGAACTTTAGCTCCCTCATAGAAAAGAACATCCCACGCTCGTAAAGCTGTCTGCAAAACAGAGCTCCAGCAAAGCAACAATGTGAACTAAAGGTACAAATTACTGACCAATAACAAAACAAGAAGTTGAGAAACATAAAAGCTTTCAGCAAACCTCTGAGGGCAAGCTTTTCGAAAAGAGGCACAAGAACCATTCAGTGGTCACCAGGGAGACATCAAACTCCAAAGCTTCCAAATGAGCAGCTATGCTGTAAAATTTCCCTTCCAGTGGTAAGAATACAATTAATACAAACACCAAACGGGCTTCTGTAGAAAAATAAGATTACCTAGGACACTTTTTTACAAGCAAATCTTTAAACACCCTCTGCTCAACATGGCATCCGGATAAGTTATTTGCATAACAGTCACTAACCAAAACATCTTCTAAAAGGACAGCTAGCATCCAAAAAGCGTCTTCTTCTGTCTTCATAACGAGTAACAATAATGCTGCAACATAATTTAAACCCTGGAACATATGGAATAGCCAATGTCAAGGACAAGCATTAGTGGAATAGCATTAGTTCCAGCTTCCATTCACATAGATGTGCATAAGTTCAATAAGACATGATCTTCTTTTCTTTCTATAATGCAACCACAAACAAGTACTGAAAGGAAGAGAGGAGACAAGTTGACACGAACTTAATCCAATGTAATTCAATAGAAGGAGCTCAAAGCAATCAAAGAGAATTTGATATGAGAATTACCTGACAGTAACCAACATAAGAATCACGAAAAGAGTATCCAACAAGAACACGTCGCAGAGCTGCATGGCCCTCTGTTGTATCTAACCACGGGTGCCCTGGGAAAGTTCGAGGCAAGTCCTGTGGACATGCTGAAAAAGGATAAGTACTGGTGTAGGACAAATTATCATAAATTTTAAACTCATTCAAACCACTCCACTGTTGTGTGGCAACAAAAATCCAGACCAGAAATCTCATCTCATCTCATCTCATCTCATCTCATATATCTTTTTAGATAACATGGGTGTCCAAGCTTAGCTTGACTAATCCCATGGGCCCTGAAGTTAAGGGCCGGTAAAACCTCCAGTGGCCCTGAGCAGACTCGAACCTGGGAACTCTGGAATATTTCTCAGAGGTCTTACCAGCTGAGCTACCCCCTCAGGGTTATCTCATCTCATATATTTAGACACTGAATACAAGAAAAGATGCCCTACAAGTCAAACTTCAAAGACATGTAAAATTCCTCGCACATTATTAGAACTGTGCAACATTTTAAATCTTAATGCAATGCAGGACATCAATATTATGTCATAAATGCTTCAATTGTTACATGACAATGATGTTACTCAGCTTGTTTCAATGTTTTATTACTACTCGACTCACCACATTTACATAACTAGTACATGAGCTTCATGCACTCACAGAATCTCAATGAATATATCTCCTCCCTCCACCCCCTCTTCCACTAGAGCATTAGCTGAATTGCTCCAATGCAGCTATGAAACTACAAGCATGCTATCAGTCATAAATGCCACAAATTTTAACAGGAAAAGAGAAAAAAACAAAGGGAAAGAGAATGAGACCTCCTTACTACTATACCAATGTAGTACACATAGACTTCACAAAAAAACCATAAGACCAGCTAGCCAACATCCACCCATACAATAGTTCTATGCTACCAAAGCTTGCACTAGCAATCTCTGCTCCATCAAGCTAGATAATTGGTGAACTCTTGCAAGCAGTACCAAATTTTCAGCTACGGATATCCTAATAGCATTTCTTGAAGATGCTACATTTCAGCTATGCTAAGGTTTGATTGTATAGTGACAGGAACAAGTTCTGCATTAGATCCTGTTGCTTGCTGAAGAATGAGTGTCTCAGGGAACATTATCATGATGTATACACATTGTCACAGCAAGGTTACCAAGTTTCTGATTGCACAAACTCATTATGAATAAGACACGAAAATAAAGTTGGTCAACGTCCATTTCAGCAATATTTCCACAAAATTAGCAATTTTATTAAAACTGATGAGGCATATGGTAGTACTTCATCTTTTTTTACGGGAAAAAGGCTCCCAGTCACATACATTCCTCCAGCATTGTGAATATTTACATTAAAGCAGCTAATCTGTTAATTGGGTAGTCATCTAATAATCCGTTACTAGAACTATCCAATCATTTAACTCTAAATGACTCAGCCACAAACCAATACCATATGCCTCACAAATGTCAAATACCCAATTGAACCCAACAGAAATTAACCTTCTTGATTAGAAACAATAATCCAGCAACACCATGAATCCAAGACAATGTAATGAAACCATACCACCCCGAATCTTTTTAACTATTGAAAAGGGCATCAACAATGCTAAACGAACAATTAACTCACATGATCAATCTGCTTCGTGGCGGCCGTGACCTGACCGTCAGTTGCCTTGATCAGATCACTATAATAACTCTCAGGCACAGTAGATCTTTTCTTGGCAGCACCAGACAATGCAAACCAAATCTTAGGCCTCAAAACTGGTGGAATCCCTTTCCTAATTAACCGCTTCAATGTAATAGCATTTGCTAAAGCTGTTAATTTAAGGGAAGCTTTAAGGGTTGATGAAGCATGAGTATGTAGGTACCAATTTGCACCTTTGCTAGCTTCTAATGCCCACCAAACCCTGCCTTGTTGCCTTACTTTCTCTCTCACCTCATTCAACACATTAACATCATCAACATTGCCTTCAACTGTAAACCCATAAATGTCTTGGAATTTAACTGTTAGGTTGGCCCTCCTTGTATGGATGCTTGGCCTATAATTAATAACCTGAGACTGGTATTCATATGACAGGTTTCTTTTGCTCTGTGTCCCATACATTTTGATGGTAAAGGGTCAAACTCAAAAGTTGGTAAATGGATCAAAACTTCTAGACAATGAAATATAAAGAGGGAGACAAAATGTTGATATGGGTGTCAAAATTGAAAATCCCAAAATCTAGGATAGATCAAAAATTTGCAAAATTTGAGGAAAATGGCTTCAAATTAATTACCCACAATTTGACTCCTACAAACTTCAGGTAACTAAAAGAGACAAAAATTAAAAAGACAAAATTGTTGCAGGAAGATCCAAATGATCCAACTAAAAACTCAACACAAAAATCCCACCATTTTCCAAGCCAAGAAAGACCCTTTTCTTGATAATGGAAAACATTGAATCTAAAGGAGGGAAAGTAAAGGATTTGGTTCCCAAAATGCTATCTTGAAAATGATTAGATTAAGAATATTAACTAAGAACAAGAAAATCCTCACAAAAGGGTAAAGTCTAAAAACGTGTTTGAGCAGAAAAGACAGGAAAGGAACAAGCACCCACAAGAGGATATGATGAAAAATAGTAAGTAAACAAAAGAAAATAATAGAAAGGAAAAAAAGAGATCTTTTTTCTTCCTTGTTATTCTGCTGAAGAAATTCTCGGAAGATTTAGGGGTGAGCTACAATGTGAAGACTAAAAAAGAACCCCCGATATTTGTGGGATATAATTAAGAGGACAACAAGAGAGAAAGAGAGAGAGAGAGAGAGAGAGAGAGAGAGAGAGAGAGAGAGGTGAGGAGGACACGACGGAGAATGAGCTCCTGGAATGGGAATACGGGAATGGGATGTGTTGATTGACACCACAGTACAGTACCCACCTGATGAGCGATGGCAGGAGGGGTGAAGAGAGGCTCACTTCATTTTTGGGTTTTTCTTTGGATATTTTTGAATCATTTCCATAGTTCTTTTGTTAGGGAGTGTTAAGACAAATTTTTTAAACGTTGGGACCCTTAAGCAAAAGCAAGTAATAACTAAGTAATCAATAACCCATTTGGAATATATTTGGCACAAACGGCTAGCTTTTCAATAAAAACAGCTAGCTTTTTTTTCTCTTACCAAACCGTTTGCCGGATTATTTTCATTCTCCAGCTACAGCTAATTTTGTCAAAGTTATCCATGCAACCTTTCAAATACCGCTACAACTCATTTATTTTTGCATTTCGTAGCAGTTTTTAGCAGTTTTCTACTAATTTCTTTCCTTTATTAGCATTTGACGATACAGTTACAGCTAAGTTTGCCAAACATAGCCTTGAAAGAGTGGAAGACATTAATGTCAACAGAAGGTGTCGTGTAAGACCGTTTTACGGTAAAACAATCAAAAGTCACGCTTTTGGTTTTTCATGTAACATTTTTTTTATAGTTATTGGTCCACAAATAATACATTTTATTCAAAATATAATCGTCATCTCAAGTTAAAACTGTTTTATACAAGTTTTTGGGTAATCTCAAAACCGCTTTATAGTTTAACTATTTGCGTAAAAATCACTTCTGGTTACCTTTTCTCCAAATTAGCATTTAAGATTTTGAACCGTGTAATCTCAAACCATTGTACACGATCTATCATACTAACTACGGTTATTTTTTAAACCAAAAGTATTACTTTTGGACCAAAAACTGTTACGCAAATTTAAACTGTGTTGCTGTGGGAATTGGTCAAATTTGAAACAAATCAGTCAAAACAATCCCACAGCGTCATCAATTAAATACCTCGTCCATGCTCATGACTTAATCAAACATGATCAGTATGGAGTAAGTAGTTGTCCGCGTAGCTTTAACTTTAAGCCTTTAGGGACCAAAATAAGAGATAATACCGTATCTTATAGCTTTCATTTATTTTATTTATTTTTGGTTCACAATCAAGGGTATTTATCGTCGACCAGACGATCACAGTGACTATTTTTCCGCGCTGGCTTGCAGGCACCTTAAAGGGTGGACAACTGGCCAAGGAATTTAAAGCTGCTCTATGCCCAAAGTGAGATTCGAACCCTCAACCTTGATTGAGGCGAGATTCGAACCCTCGACCCTGATTAATGCGAGATAATACCGTATCTAATAGCTTTCATTAGTGTGTCTAGTCATATCAAAAAAATAAGATTATAGTAAAGATCCCAAAAAAATAAAAATTTAGTATATCTATAAGCGAAAATTCTAATATTTTGATACAATCTTTATATACTTATGACTTTTTCCTCTATTTTGGAACAATCTTAACATTTGTTTTTTAAAGATTAAAGTTTGCAAACTTTGACCATTGATTTATAAAAAAATATAAGGATTTACAATATAAAAATATTGTTGTCAGATTCATTTAAATAGTACTTTCGTAAAATCATATTTTATAATATATATTCAAATTAATATAATTATTTAAGATCAAAGTGGTGTATTATTAGAGATCGTAAGAAAATAAATGTTAAAGTTTTTCTAAAACGGAAGGAGTAATATAGATATCCATTTGTTGACAAAGTAGGCCTATATGCTATATATTGCCTTTTGATTCTCCATCGAGATAAAATGTTGAGCTATAATGATTTTGATGATGATAAATAATTGACACTTATCAAGCTAATATTGTCTAGGTAAGTGTTGTTTACAAGGAATCAAGAACGGAACAAGAAACGGAATCAAGAACATTGTGATTGATAATCTTAATGTTGATACAATGAAGATTGATTCAAGAACAACATGGCATGAAGTTGGAAGTTGGAGCTTTATTGTTTTTTATTAGACTCCATGTAAGAGAAGTCGTGCTTGAGTCATTGAGGTCGGAATCGAAGGTACAGTTGGTAACAGATGAAGTAACAGCTTGTGAGTTGCCAAGTATTCTTGAGTACGTAAGTTTATACGTGTATCTATGAAAATGATTTTAAAGAGTTTTTCTTTATAAAATAGCTTAATTAAAATTGTTTTTAGAAATATCTTTTTAGTACTTAGTATTATCTTTTTAGTACTCAATATTAAATAAAAGAGTTTTATTTAGAAAATCTTTTTTAAAAGAAGTCTAGTAGGATTAGAACTGTTTGTTTTATGGAAAGTCTATTTTGCTTGGAAAACAAACTATTGTGTTTTAAACCTAATTGGTTTTTAGGTTGATTTAGGTTGCCTATATAAACCAATGTTTACAGACTTTACAACTGCCGAAATCATAGAGCAAAAAACGTGATATTTATTGAGTGATTTCATAAGAGGCATCCTGACTGTTACTGCACGAGTTACCTTCACTGTTACCTTGGAATTCCTCTTGATACTTGAGCACGGTTTCTCATAAGGTTTGATTGTACCACTTTAGCTTATTGAGAAGCATATTGGTAAGATTTGTTTGTTTAGAATACGGCTGCCATAGTAGGTAGTTTGGTTCTTGAGTTCGGGGTTGAATTCAGGAAATACAGCTCAACGGTAGATTAGGGTCTATTGTATTGAGTTTGGTTTACGGCTCTTAGTGGAGTTTGGAAAATCCCCCAGGGTCGTGGTTTTACTTCTTGGTTGAGCTCAAGAAGATTTCCACGTAAAAATCTATGTCTCTTTATTTATTGCTTTGTTATATTGCTTTGCTATTAACAACGTAGTAATTAATAGGTTAACAGATTGTGCTTAAATTGATAATCCGCGAAAATTTTGAATAACTCTCTAAGACTCAATTCACCCCCCTCTTGAGTCTATCCTTGAGTATAACATAAAAGAAAAATCAGGGCAACTTGCTAATTAAAAACAACTTCCATGGCGAATGGGTAAAACATTTATCCATAATACAATCTGAGATCACAATCACAACATACAAAAATACAATCTGAAAACGTTAAAGAAAGGTGGCCTGTGATTGAGATTGAAGAATGGTGCTTATATTATGCTGTAAGGACTAAGGAGTACTTGTTAAATGCGCGTCTCCGCAATTTTTTTGGGTGCTCTCATAAGCACCTATTTAAATATATTTATTTAAGTTTTTAGTACTTATGAATCTTCGGATAAAATCAACTAAACTTAAAGCAAGCTCGCAGCTTTCTTTTTTTTATTTTTGATAATAAAGCCCACAAATGTACCTAATTGGATATACATATGAGTATCTGTAAATCATTGCAGTTGTCTCTATGTGACGAATTTGCCTCCTCCACGATATTTAAATTGTACCAACCATTTGCCCATTTAGCAAGAAAAATTATTATTAGCGCCAACAAATACAATTGTACTACATCAGTGCATTGTACTCAAGGGAAGAAGAAGAAGAGAGACAATGCGACAAGAGTTTCTAAAAACTCAAAATAATGTTATCTTTAATGTAGACGAATTATTTATAATGTTTGGGGCCAACAAATGGTTATGCATAGCATACACAACCTTTTTATTTATTTATTTATTTATTTATTTTAATCATATACAGCTTTGGTTTGAGTAGTACTTGATACTTTGTTACTTACCAATTAGGAAGTAAAACAAAAATATATAATGAAATCAATTAAGTCTGAATCCATTGTGAGCGCTTTGTTTTCTCAAGTGTTAAGCTTTCAAACGAATCTCACAAATGTACTTACAATGTTCTTCAACAATCATCTCCCAGAATAATATGAAAATCCGTCATTGATAAATGTTGCATTGCAATTTTTACCAAGGTTTCAACGTACACAAACAAAGTTTTGTTGAAACTCTAAGTTATTACATTTTAATTCGGGACAAAGACACATTTACATTGTTGAGACCATCTACTAGGAAATCCTGTTAGTCCCATATATTCCGATGCGCATATTGTAAACTTTAGATTTTTTTTTTTTTTGGCAATTAAATGATATCATTTTCATTAATCACCTAATGAGAAGTTACAAACCAGGGTTCAAAAGAGAGCCGCCTCTTTACATCTCTACGCCACAGCAAAACACACCTAATAGCAAGCAAAGAACATAGTGTAGCATAAGCACACCTTCTATGAAGGGTTTCCTATGCTAACACCTATTGCTAAGGCTTACAGAAATAAACACAAACAAACACACATATCACTGTAAAGACTCCAAGAACTGCAACAATTTTTGATTGCCCTGCACCCT
This sequence comes from Tetragonia tetragonoides, assembly GCA_038025085.1. Lineage (NCBI taxonomy): Eukaryota > Viridiplantae > Streptophyta > Magnoliopsida > Caryophyllales > Aizoaceae > Tetragonia > Tetragonia tetragonoides. The sequence goes on from CM076145.1 coordinate 615,686, forward strand.
GGCAAAGACATGGCTCTGCAGCTGCTTCACTAATACTCCCACCACATTAGCTTGATTCTGAAACACTCGGGTATTTCTCTCTATCCAGATGGCGTAAACAGTTTCAGCAAAGCACATTTTAGTGATAATGGCTCTAGTTGATCTCCCTTTAAAGGCACTAATCACCCAATCTCTCTCCTGCTGCCAAGAGAGTATATTTCTTTGATAGCCTAACCAGACTAGAACAGACATCCACACCTCATGAGCAAACTTACAGCAGAACAGCAAGTGCGGCAAGTCTTCAGGTTGCTCCTTACACAGTACACAAACAGGGTCACAAGGCACCCCCCAACTGATAATAATGTCCTTAGTTCTCAGCTTTCCATGCAGACAGAGCCATAGGATGAAGACTGACTTTGGGGTTGCAGCATTAGAACAAGTAAGATTCTTCCAGGGCACTTTACACATCTAGCCACACAGCAAATGATAGCACTTTTTTATGCTGAATTTATCATGGCACACAACACCAGTCCAATCCCCAATCACAGGTTTATTCTTCCTCATACTGAAAATTTTCCTCACCATCCATGAGGCCTGCATAGGGACATCTATACACCAGAATTTCTTATTTTTCACATAGTACATATGCACCCATTTAATCCATAGTGCATCTTTCTTAAAGCTGAGTGCCCACATCAGCTTACAAATAGCTGCACAATTCCAGAGTCGCAGATTGAGCAAATTATAGCCTCCTGCACTCTTAGGCAAGCACACCCTATCCCAGGCAATCAAAGCTCTCTTTGTGATTTGAGCCTCCCCTGACCACAGAAAGCTTCTGCAAGAAGCTTCAATCAATTTGATAATTTTTTGAGGGAGGATGAACAACTGAGACCAGAATGCTTGAACTCCAATTAACACAACTTTAATGAGCTGCACTCTCCCTGCATAGGAGACAAATCTGGCAGCCCAATGCCTAATCTTGCTGACCATCTTTTCAACCAATGGTTTACACTGAATCACAGTCAACTTCTTTGTAGACAGAGGCACCCCAAGATATTTGACTGGCAAAGAGTCTTCAGAAAAGCCTAAAAGCTCAAGAATAGCTTGTTTTACCTCACTATTAACTCCACCAAAATAAACTTGGCTCTTGGCCAAGTTAGCTTTCAGACCTGAAACCTCCAAGAAGGGACAAAATTTCTTGTTTAGAGCATTGACAGATTGGATGTCTCCCCTGGAGAAAAGTAATAAGTCATCTGCAAAGCACAGATGTACTATACCCAGTTTCTTACACCTCGGATGAAAGTGAAATTCAGTATCATTATGCAAGGAGCCAAGAACTCTATGCAAATATTCCATTACAAGCGTGAACAAGAAAGGAGACATGGGGTCTTCCTGTCTCGGGCCTTTTTTTTGCTTTAAAGGTCTCTGTAAATCCACCATTCAGCTTAATTGAATAATTGACAGTTTGAATACACATCATTATCCATTTTATAAATCTAGCAGGGAATGCAAGTTCTCTCAAGATTTGTTCAATAAACTGCCATTCAACAGAGTCATAGGCCTTCTGAAGGTCCGCCTTTATCATGCACCTAGGGAAAATATATTTCCTTGTATAACCCCTTCACCAATTCATGGCTCAAAATAATATTATCAGATATCAGTCTACCTGGCACAAATGCAGACTGACTTGCACTCACCACAGACCCTAGCACATTCTGCAGCCTGTGCGTGATCACTTTTGAGATAATTTTGTATAAAACAGTGCAACAGGCAATAGGTCTAAACTCCTTCACAGATGAGGGGTTAGCTACTTTGGGCACTAAGGAAATAATAGTGGTATTAATTGCTTTAAGAAAGGAAAGATGATGAAAGAACTCACATATAGCTTTTGTTACCTCAACTCCAATGATATGGCAGGATTTTTTAAAGAAGTAAGCATTGTAGCCATCTATACCAGGTGCTTTATTATCTTCAATAGAGAACACAACTTTCTTCTCTTCATCTTGAGATATGTCAGCTTGCAAATACTTATGTTGCTCATGAGTAAGGACTGGACCCCCCCCCCCCTTATATATTGAACATCAATACAAAGCAGTGATGAAGCAGTAGAACCCATAAGGTTCTTATAGAAACTAGTAATTTCTGCCTTGATATCCACCATCTTGGTAAGTCTCTTTCCATTAGCATCATTCAAGGTATTAATAGAGCTTCTACTGTGCCTATCCTTCATCATAGCAAAGAAATACCTTGAATTGCCATCTCCCTCACGTAGCCGATGCACTTTGGATTTCTGCTTGTAAACCTTCTCTTGAAGGTTACTCCATTTTTCAAGAGAAGCAAGGCACTCCTTTTCTTGAGTAATCTAATCCCGATCACAAACATCTGAGTTGTTAGTAGCCTGCACAGCCTCCAAATTATGCCTGGCTTCCACAATCTTCTTCTCTATGTTACCAAATTCCTGACCAAATAGACTTTTAATAGGATTCTTGCATTTCTTCAATTTCTGCCAAACTGAGAACATGGTAATGCCTGCAAAATTACAGTCCCATTCGCGAGCAACAATTTCACTAAAGTCTGCATGCTCAGCAACAATGTTAATAAACCTGAAAGGTCTTCTACTACTTGGAGAAGCTGCTTCCAGGCTCATCATAAGTGGAGTATGATCAGAGAACAAGGGGTCTCTCTAATCTACTGTAACATGGCCATACTGAGATATCCAATCTGCATTCCCTATAGCTCTGTCAATCTTGCTAATAACATGATTATTAGTCCAAGTGTAATGCCTACCCATAGCCTTGAGCTCAACTAGCATAGTGTTATCCATAAAATCCTGCAAATCTTCCACCTTGTGATCCGCAACTGGATTGCCCTGGATCCTATCATCATAATGCAGCACTGCATTATAATCACCACATAAACACCATGGGCCAACAATGTTCTGACCAATAAGGTGCAAATCTCTCCACATATCACGTCTTGCTTCAAGGGCATTCATACCATAAACAACAGTAAAATGACACCAACAGTCAGAATGCTCTCCACCCTACAGTGAATAAATTGAGAATGGATAACCAAAATCTGAACATCAACATATTCAGCCAACTAACACACCCAAATCCTTCCATTCACAGCCTCACTATAGTTATGTACCCATTGCCACTCCCTAGCACATTTATTCATTATTGCAACAGATTTAGAATTTTTAACACGAGTTTTCAAAATTTCTGCAAACACTACTTTATTTTTTCCCAAAAAACTTTTAACTCCTTTTGCTTAAAATGTTTATTCAAACCTCTCACATTCCATGTGAGAAAATTCACGAGGAAAGAGTTTTAGAAGTACCTGCCTCATCACCAGGAGGGACAGGTGGATCAATAGGCTCAATAATAGTCTCCAAGGAAGTAAATGGGTTGCTAGTGTGAGGGATAACATCAGAGATAAACCCACCAACTTCACTATAAGTCGTACCCTGCCTTGTGATAATAGGTCCAGATATCCTCCTCACAACAGTAAAACCATCATTCTCAGCATTAGTGACAGTACAGACTCAGCCTGCATGGCAATAGAGCCTACAGGTTCAACAGGAGCTACAACCTCTTCAGCTTATGGTTGTTTCTCAACCCAAATCTGTCTCCGTTGTTATTTTTTCCTCTGTCTCTGATTCCTTGCAGGAGCAACAATTTTAGGGGCAAGCTGATCCCTTCTATGAGGGACAAAATCACAATCATGACCAACCTGCAAGCACTTATTACAGTAGTCAGGCCTCCATTCTAAGATAACTTTCTGCACAAAACTGCCTCCATCAGGGTCCTCCACTGTTATCTCCTCAGGAATGGGCTGAGTAACATCTATCTCAATAAGAACTCTAGCATAGGAGACCCGGAGTTGTTGAGAGGTGCATTCATCTGCATAGACAGGGACTCCCAGACCACTGGAAATTCTACTTAAAGAGTCAGATCCCAGCAGTTCAAAGGCAACTTCGGGAGTTTCACCCACAATGGAAGAATTCTCAAGAATTCATTCTTGAAATTGAAATCAGGGGTCCAGGCACGCATGATAATAGGCATATTATTCATATTAAACGGCCCAGAAAACAAGACATCCTCCATGTCCTTCAAATTCTTAAACCTGGCTATGAAGAATCCATCCTCATGAAGATAGAAATCAGGTAAAGCAACATGGTTCCACAATTTAGCCAAGTATTGAACCAAATAAGGATAAGCAGGCCTATCTCCAACAACATATAACACAATTGAATTAACCCATAAAGCATTTTGTTTAGCAATATCCTCTTTATCAAGCACAATCACAGTTTTCCCATCTCTAACTTGGGGGGGGGGGGGGGGAATGAATTTCAGAGACATACCATTCTCCTTTGCACGGTTTCGCCCAAATTTCTCCGCCCAAGTCTCCTCCATGACTGGTGGATCAGCAACCACCTCAGCCGATTGAGGAGACTCAATACCCGCACTACCATCGAGATTCAATACCCTAGCTGCGCCAGGTCCATTTGAATTAGGGCTCGGAGTCGCTACAACAATCCCACGGCTCAGCGAGCTTCTCGCAAGAGCCACTAGTAGTCGGCGACCTCAAACCACCACCCTGAGAAGGCGTTTGATTTGGAGTAACCGACTTCTCACTCGGAGCTGAACCACTAATACGAGCACTTACCGAACTACCCACCTTATACAGAGGAGCGCCGCGCCCACGGCCACCCCTTTTGGTACCTCCGCCACGCCTACCACCGCCTCTTCCCATCTAGACTCGTGGGTGTGTAAGTTAGCAGATCTCGCTTAACGTATGCCAGGAGTTTTTAGGAGAGAGAAAGTTGAGAGCATTTTAGGCTTTTTTTGTATTATAAACTTTAGATTTTTGGTAAATTCAAAATTTTCAATGGGACGATGGAGGGAGTAATATTAACATATTAGAGTATTAATTATGCAATTATGTATTTAATTATGTGTATGGACTGTGGGCATGGGCCAACACAAAGTCCAAACTTAACAGTGCGACCCAGGAGCGAGGATAAAACAATAGAGGAATGGTCAGCCAGCCCTGGCCTAATTAGCATATCATTTCTCTTTTCTTTGGGCTCGAAGACAATTAATAATGGGTTATTCAAGCTTTAATGGGTGCCGTTGGGCCCTTAAGGGAATGGTGTTCAGTGGCCCAGAAGAAAAGAAAAGAATTTTTTTTTTTTTGAGATTTTGTTGGAAAGTGCCCCCCAAATTTTCAATTTTCAAAAAATGCATTTTAAATTTTTTATCATGATGCAAGAGCTCAAGGTCTGCTTAGCTAGGTAGAGCAGTAGTCTGTATCTCTTATTTGTACTGTTTTAGCAACAGTGCCATTTTGGCGCCCTTAGGGTGATGAACTGATGGAGTATATTGCTATTTGCTACCATTCTTGTCGTCAATTCAGTTAGGCTCCAATATTCATCATCATCAAGGTGGTTGTTTAGTGATTTCAAATTTATTCTCAAGTGGTTTGGTGAGGCAAGGTCATAATTTATGGGTTCGAATCCCCATCTCCCATGCATGTAACCGCCAGTTTTTAGAAACTATACTAGCCCCGTTGATGGTGCTGCGTTGACAAGGCTATTACTTGTACATTGGTTGTTCATTTAATTTGAAGGTAGCTCGACTACCATTCACTTGCACTTTTTTTTAGAAGGAAAAAAAGGCTCCAGTACTCAATCTAACAAAGGACACATGAGATTTATCATGAAAAAAAATTCCCAACAGTGCCATATTGGCGCTCTTAGGATGAGGGACTGAGGGAGTATATTGGTACCATTCCTTTCTTTCAATTCACTTGGCTCCAATACTCATTATCAAGGCTGGTCGTCTAGTTGTTCCAAACTTATTCCCAAATGATTTGGTAATGTAAAGTCATAGGGTTGAATCCTAATCCTTCATGTCTTGTAACCCTACTCTTGATGGTGCTGCCTTGACAAGGCCATGCTTGCGCTGATTACAAAAACTATTAAGTAAGGTTTTTAGTTAGCACGCATCATAAGAACTATTAAGTTAAAATCGTTCGGAGGTTGCTGTTTTTGTGGATCGTCTCTCACCCTAATTACAAGATTAGCCTAAGTAAACCGGTGATCTATTCAAATCATTGCGCAAATATATCATATGCATGCCAAGTAGGGTGATCAGTTTGGAAGTTTAATAGGTATACTAGTTTCCAATAAAGGATGTTTATTAACAAATAAAGGTATATATTAGCTATTGTTTACCAGACATATATAAAACTCTTGATTAATCAACTTACCATCAATGGAGAAATTAAAGGAAGCTGTCAGTGATATCAAGAACGTAACGTGGAACTATCAATTATCCTTAGATCCCATCAATAGATACATATTAATAAAAAAGACAAATAATGGTGGTTAAGGAGCTTAAAATTTTATATTATATATGTGAAAATGACGTGGTTCATGGGTTGTGTATTCAGATAATTCAATCAAAACGCCATCACACAAAGTGACCAACCAATATTTTTTGTAATTATTAGAGGTGGCAAATTGAATTCCCCAATCTAAATAATTTCTTTTTTTTTTTGATGGGAACCAATCTAAATAATTTCTAGCTAGCAATTAGGTTAGGTACCTACAGGTGCGTCTTTGGCTACGGTTGTGTTCGGCAAAGAGCTTGGAGTAGAGGTTACTGGTTTGACCTGATCTAATAACTATTCTTGTAAATTTAAGCGTTCGGTAAAGTAGTGTTTCAGACTAATCATTAGTGATTTGGGTAATGGTTTCTAAATGTTGATATTAACGTTTCAAAGCTTCAGATAGTGTTTTGCTTTATTTATTCCACAAATGCCCAACTCTAGTCTTTCTAATAGCTATAGTGATAAAGGTAAAAACCTCCACACACTGCGCAAACTAGTTTGGTTGGATGTAGTTTTTGGATCGTCAATAAGGCATGGCAAAGGATTGATATCCTCTTCAATATCTCATTTTCTGCATTTATGCATTACACTTATAGATGTTTGGCATGTGTTAAAGATTTAACTTCACCTTTTTTGCTTATATTCAACGGAAAATGTTTGGTTGACCTAGTGGGTGGGCAACCCACTTTCATTTTGTATCCATCTCTCTCCTACCTTAAATGCCATTTTTTGGAAATAGAGGAGAGAGAATATGAAAATAGAGGAGAGAGATAGACAAAAAGGGGAGATGGGTTACCAACCCGGTGGGTGGATGTATCATTCTCCATATTCAACTTAACACGTGGTGAATAACATCCACAAATATAAATGTAATGAGTAAAAGCAAAAAATAGGATATTAAAGAGGATTCAAATCCCAATATAAATATATGGTGGTTTGGCTGTCTAATCTAACTCATAAACAGTAGGAAGAAATAAATACTCACTCAATCAAGATGCTAAAGCAAAATATTTTAATATTTAAAAAAATTGTAATTGTTACTATCATTATTTTTGAAAATAAACTATTACCACTCTTGATTAGAGCTGGCAAATAGGTCGTGTCGTGTCATGTTCGTGTTTGTGTCAAAGATAATCGTGTCAGAATACTCCCGACACTAATCTGACCCATATATTAATCGTATCGGGAACCTTTAACACTAACCCAACCCGCTTAATAATCGTGTTATTCGTGTTGACCCGCTTAACTCTTTTAATCTAATTTCTTTTCAGAAAATAAAAAATATAACATAAAAAAACTAATACGAGTAAAACATAGTAAAGAAATTTTGAAACATTACTTTTGAGCTTTCATTGGTATATCTATCAATTAAACTAATGAATATCATAGATTTAAATTTTGTTTTTTTTTGATATTATCATTAGTTTAGTGACATATTTCTCGGCATGTTTGAATTATCGTGTCATAGCGTGTCAATTTCGTGTTGAAAATCTCAACCCTAACCCAACCCATTTAACTTAATGGGTTAGTCGTGTCGACCTGTTTAAGTTAATCGTGTCGAGAATCTCAACACTATTTCGTGTCCGGTTCGTGTCGTGTCAGTTTTTGCCGACTCTACTCTTAATGAGATTATACTGAATGGGAAGACAGTACAAATATATAAACAGTCTAGTGTAGATTAAAAATTGACAATAATGCACAAAAAGAAAATAGTACGAGCCAGGGAAACCAAGCAAAGTTTTATTTCACCATGGTAATATATGATAAAAATATGAGCAGTTTTGATTATGTTACAATTGTTTCCTCAAAAAAAAAAAAAAAAAAAAAAAAAAAAAAAAAAAGAAAAATCAAAGGAGAAATGAAGGCCGGGGAGGAAATTAAAAGAGAGAAAAGGGAAGGAAAAAAAAACAAACGAAGAGGCTACCCTTGAACAGAAAAAATAATTGAAGAAAACCAACTACCAAAAAATCAAGAGAGTAAGATCCTGTTTTCTTCAACGGAATGGTGTAGGACGGTGAGGAACAGATATGATTGGAACGGATTGGAACGAAACGGAACTGAACGGCGCGGATAATTCAAAATTATGTGAGACAAAATGAAGTACAGAATGCGGCGCCGAACGAAACGGAACGGAACGAAATGCAGCATGAAAATGACGAAAAGAATAGGGCCTAAGTAAAAACACAGGGACCAAAAAATTAGAAGAAAATAACTAAAAAATGGAGGAAAATATATAATACTAACTAAGAACAAGTTGTATATAGCGCGCATTTCTCAACCGTTCCGAACAATGATGTGAGATCGAGTCTCATTACGTAGCTTTAAAAATATCGACGACTTTCTTGCAATTTCAAAAATAAAATAAAATTAAGAACAAGAGCAATGTATGCCTGGCTTTCCCATGTACGCCGCTGATAATAATAATAATAATAATAATAATAATAATAATAATAATAATAATAATAATAATAATAATAATAATAATGAACCACATCTTCCATTAATTCTCATGCAAAAAGAGTAATGAAGAGAGAGAAAAATACACCAGGCTCGCTCAATAGCTCTTGCTCAACCATAATCTTCATCTTCATCTTCATCTTCATCTTCATCTTCTTCTTCTTTTTTTTCATAGTATTAATAATATACTATGAACTATGAACTATGAATATGATAAGAGCATAGTTTGAGAATTTTGGGAGAGAGAAAAGTGGAAAAGTGTTCCCAAGAAGATGACGAGTTTTTCACGTTGATGTTGTTTTCAAAGGGGGAAGAGATCATATGAAGGGAGTTTTTGTTGTTGTTGTTTCACACTATATGCTCTATAATATTTCTCTCTCTCTCTATATATTTATTTTTTGTTCTTTGTCTAAGCAAACTAACACAAGAGTCAATGATTTTAAAGAGGTGGTGGTCTTAAATGAGACCATATGAATTGTCTGTATTTCTACGTAATTTAATTCTTAGTAGAGAGTATATTGTTTAATGGTTTTTCTTGTACTATGAAGAAAACTAGCCTTGATTTGGGGAACAATGTAGCTCCAAAAACAAATTTCATTATTGTTAGATTATTCATTTTAAACGTGTGGGCCAATGTTGCGTATGTTCATAGAATACTTCCTAGTTCCTACTACACTATAATTCAAATTTTTGTTTATGAGATTAGTAGATTACTAACAAACATTATTATAATTGGCGAGATCCAAAACAAGATTTGAAGCTGTCCCAATTTTTGAATTGTAATTAAGACTTTTTGCCCAGCCTGAATGTGTATACATATATATATGAATACAAAAACTTGTAGAAAATGTCTTATCGTAATTTTTGATGATACGAGGGTGAAATATAATAAGGTGTAACTAACTCACTATTCACAATAAGTGACTGTTATATTTCAAAAAAATAACCCCATTTTTTTTATAAGTTAGCCTGAAACAAGACTTTCACATAAAAGTTGTATTTACACTTCTCCAAATCATGAGATTACAATAAATTAAATAATAAATAATCTTTTGTCATTTGACAATACGCAAGGAGAGGACTCAAAAGCTTTTAATATTGATTGCGTGCTCTTTTCAACCTAGTTGGTGAGTTATTGTTAGTTCAGAATTTAATTTAGTTCCAGTTAGGGTCAGATCAGTTTATTTCAACTCAGTTTTAAAATATACCAGGACTTTATCCGTGCTATGCACGGACGGCCAATTTATCACTATATTTATTTGTTCAAATTGATTTCGTGATTTTTTAAATTGTACATAGTTATTTAAAGAATAATGAAGAATAGTGATTGGTCGAAATTTTACACATGTCATACCACTCATCTTTCTCCTATTAAAAAAATAAAATAATATCTATCACTTGTCACTTAACTTGCAATTGTACAACATATATATATAAATGAATAAATAGTCACTCAAAAAGTGACTCATGTCATTTTATTTAAGCATATCTTTACAAATTTTATGTCTGTGTGTTTATACCCTCTAATATAAAACGTAATTAAATATTTAACGCTTGTCATATTAACGACGATCATCCCCACAAATAATAGTCAATATTTTTAACGTATACCAACTGATTTATTTTTTTTATTATTAAACAATCATCGGTTAGATCAAACTGGTTAATGTGTATTTCACTAATTGAATCTAAAAGTTGAAAGACTAACCTTCTTTCAATTGGCAAAAAATAGCGGCAACTCACCATCTAGAAGAAGGAAAAATAATAAATAATTCATCTAAATGTGATATTTGTACGTTACATGTGCTTATTCCACAAAATTAGTCACATGTTATTTTCACATAACCTGTGTTTATCCCCTCAAATATTAGTCAAATATCACCTACCATGTAATACCCACAACTATATTATAACTTGCAAATGATGACTTTATATCTGACCCTTGTCACATTACATGTGCTTATCCCCATAAAATTAGGCAAATAAATATTAGTCACATGTTCGTTGTCACATAACCTACTCTTATCGCCGCAAATATTAATCAAATATCAGTCAAATATCACGTACCACGTAATACCCTCAATATATCATAGAATCAAAATGATGACTCTATATGTGACCCTTAACACATCATACGCGCTTATCCCTTAAAATTAGGCAAAAATATATTGCCACGTTAAATACTTTTTTTTTTGTCTACAATTATAAAACTCAATAAAAATTGGTAAAATTCAGTGCACTTACACTCATTATTATAAAACTTAATAAAATTAATGACCCAATATAGTATTTAAAAAAGGGGTCAAGTATTAAATAAAATTTTTATTATGATATTTAATACATTAAATTAAATATCATCTTAAATACCCTAATGAAAAAATAAAAAAGAAAAAGAAAAAAAATACAATAACCAATAAAAATGTGACACATGTCACATAACCAAAGCTCTTACCCAATATATATATATATATATATATATATATATATATATATATATATATATATATATATATATATATATATATATATACTAGATTCCGTGCCAGTGCATGGTTCTTGTTTATCATGCATACTCCGTTAATAAAAGAAATATCAATATGTAAAGTTGAATAATAGGAGTAGCAAAGAACAATAATAATATTTATATCAAAAAAAAAACACATTTAACAAAGAAATTACATTTTTAGTGAATGTATAATATAACTTTTTTTTGGATAATAAATATAATACTTATGTTACTTACTTCTTATTAAAATAAAATAAAAATATTTTTAATTTCTTTTTAATCACCCATACACTTATGGCTATTTATTACCTTATTCAATGCTCGGTGAGAACTCAATTTTATATATATATATATATATATATATATATATATATATATATATATATATATATATATATATATATATATATATATATATATATATATATATATATATATATATATATATATATATATATATATATATATATATATATATATATATATATATATATATATATATACTAGATTTCGTGTCCGTACTATGCACGAGTTCTTGTTTATCATGCATACTCCGTTATTAGAAGAAATATAATAAATGTTTTTAATCAAAACAATATATAAAGTTGAATAATAGGAGTAGCAAGTAACAATGATAAATTTTTTAACAAAGAAATTACATTTTTAGTGAATGTATAATATTTTTTTTAGGATAATAAATATAATACTTATGTTACTTATTTTTTATTAATTAAAATAAAACTATTTTTAATTTCTTTTTAATCACCCATGCATTTATGGCTATTTATTACCTATTCAATGTTTGAATAGCCTATTCAATGCTTGGTGAGAACTCAACTTTATATATATATACTAGATTTCGTGCCCGTGCGATGCACGAGTTCTTGTTCATCATCCTCTGTTATTGGAATCAATATAATAATAATAAATTAATCACATCAATATATAAAGTTGAATAATAGAAGTAGCAAGGAACAATAATAATCTTTTCCACACATTTAACAAATAAATTATCTTTTTTTTTGTAAATAAATAATATACCTTTTTTAGGATAATAAATATAATACTTATGTTACTTTTTTTAAAAATAAAATAAACGTATTTTTGATTTCTTTTAATCACCCATCCATTTATAACTATTTATTATTTATTCAATGTCACCTTGGTGAGAACTCAATTATATATATATACTAGATTCCGTGCCCGTGCGATGCACGAGTTCTTGTTTATCATACCTGATATTAGAATTAAAATAAATAAAAAAAAAATAATCATACACATTTAACAAAGAAATTTCATTTTTAGTGGATATATAATATTTTTTTAGGATAATCAATATAATACTTATGTTACTTTTTTTTATTAAAATAAAATCAAACTATTTTTAATTTATTTTTAATTACCCATGCATTTATGACTATTTATTACCTATTTAATGCCACCTTGGTGAGAACTCATAAATATAATTCTTATGTTACTTTTTTTATTAAAGTAAATTAAACTATTTTTAGTTTCTTTTTAATCACCCATGCATTTATGACTATTAATTACCTATTTAATGCCACCTTGGTGAGAACTTAATTATACATATATATTGAAAATAAAATAAAAGTATTTTTGATTTATTTTTAATCACCCATGCATTTATAACTATTTATTATTTATTCAATGCCACCATGGTCAGAACTCAATTATACATATATACTAGATTTCGTGCCCGTGCGATGCACGGGTTCATGTTCATCATTCTCTGTTATTGGAATCAATATAATAAAAAAAGTTAATCACATCAATATATAAAGTTGAATAATAAGAGTAGCAAGGAACAATAATAATCTTTTTCACACATTTAACAAAGAAATTACATTTTTAATGAATAAATAATATACATTTTTTAGGATAATAAATATAATACTTATGTTACTTTTTTTATTAAAATAAAATAAAAGTATTTTTAATTTCTTTTTAATCACCCATGCATTTATGACTATGTATTATTATTCAATGCCACCTTGGTGAGAACTCAATTAATATATATATTAGATTTTTTCTTAGCTTTGAGTTTTTGACATGGATATTACTTTAAGTTCACTTCAGTTTAAATCTAATAAGATCTCTTGAGTTGACATAGTTTAGATAAGTTTACCTTTAGTTCATTAAGAACACGTCTAGAGTTGCTAATGAAGTTTTGATCCTAGAACAATCATTTAATGATAGTATTGAAATAGCTCATATCTATATAATCAGATTAAAACACAATGATTAAATCAGAGCTCGCCACATCAGCTTCCGAATTGTCGAATGACACTAGATTCCGTGCCCGTGCGATGCACGAGTTCTTGTTTATCATACCTGATATTAGAATTAAAATAAATAAAAAAAAATAATCATACACATTTAACAAAGAAATTTCATTTTTAGTGGATATATAATATTTTTTTAGGATAATCAATATAATACTTATGTTACTTTTTTTTATTAAAATAAAATCAAACTATTTTTAATTTATTTTTAATTACCCATGCATTTATGACTATTTATTACCTATTTAATGCCACCTTGGTGAGAACTCATAAATATAATTCTTATGTTACTTTTTTTATTAAAGTAAATTAAACTATTTTTAGTTTCTTTTTAATCACCCATGCATTTATGACTATTAATTACCTATTTAATGCCACCTTGGTGAGAACTTAATTATACATATATATTGAAAATAAAATAAAAGTATTTTTGATTTATTTTTAATCACCCATGCATTTATAACTATTTATTATTTATTCAATGCCACCATGGTCAGAACTCAATTATACATATATACTAGATTTCGTGCCCGTGCGATGCACGGGTTCATGTTCATCATTCTCTGTTATTGGAATCAATATAATAAAAAAAGTTAATCACATCAATATATAAAGTTGAATAATAAGAGTAGCAAGGAACAATAATAATCTTTTTCACACATTTAACAAAGAAATTACATTTTTAATGAATAAATAATATACATTTTTTAGGATAATAAATATAATACTTATGTTACTTTTTTTATTAAAATAAAATAAAAGTATTTTTAATTTCTTTTTAATCACCCATGCATTTATGACTATGTATTATTATTCAATGCCACCTTGGTGAGAACTCAATTAATATATATATTAGATTTTTTCTTAGCTTTGAGTTTTTGACATGGATATTACTTTAAGTTCACTTCAGTTTAAATCTAATAAGATCTCTTGAGTTGACATAGTTTAGATAAGTTTACCTTTAGTTCATTAAGAACACGTCTAGAGTTGCTAATGAAGTTTTGATCCTAGAACAATCATTTAATGATAGTATTGAAATAGCTCATATCTATATAATCAGATTAAAACACAATGATTAAATCAGAGCTCGCCACATCAGCTTCCGAATTGTCGAATGACGTGTCAATTTACTTATGACGTGTCATGTATATGACTCATTGTCAGTAAAAAAAAAGAAAAAAAGAGAAAGTAACAACAATTAGACGTTACAAAAACATAATGGAGTTTAATGACTCCTTCATCCCCTAACCTCTATTCTCACAAGTTGTCATTAGAAATCAAAGAAATTGAGTAGTAGCTAATTTATTTCTCATATTGATGAGCCAACAAAAAAATAAAAAAAGCAAATTCCTCTCTCATGAATAGATGATGGAACAACACACCATCAATTCATCTCCTACCTTCTCATATGTTCACAACGTTCGTATCTGGATCTCATCGCTGTCGTCCGCCATCTTTTCGGCAACGTGTACAATCAATCCCCATGTTGGTAACGTTCTTCGTATTTCTCTTAGTGATTGCTAATAGACATTTGGTATGTACACCTCCTCTCTTTGCAAGATAACCCCTCCAACTTCATCGTGATTAGTATCGTATATTGCTTTACATTGTTTTTACTGAACAGCTATACCAACTTGAATGTTTAAAACTATTTAATTTTATTTTTACTTAAAAATTTACGCTAAAAAAGAGAAAAAAGATTAAAAAAAAATAAATTAGAAATCACTTATAAAAAGTTGGGAAAAATTTTGAGACCTCACTATAATATATAGTAGAGATTGCTCGGGGGTAAGTTTGGTGGCATGGGGTGGTGGATAGCCATCCTCGGTATCCAAAAACTGTGGAGTAGACACACCAAGTGCATAACTTTCATAATGGTAGACGCTTCATGTCGCGTCACTTGCCTTCCTTCGCCCACCACAACCATTTCTCAAACAACTACCCACTAAAGAATCTTATAAGGTTTACTGGTTTTAACAGGAGTTGATATGCCTAGTGCATGACTTTCATACTAGGGTTTTGAGAGTTTGGAGAATTATTTTCGAAAAGTTACACCTCAAACTTTTCAAGTATATTATTAAGTTGCGGACAAACATTTTTTTTCCACAAATTGTAGCTATTTAATTGAACTTTTAATTAAAAAACACTGAAAATAGAAATAATAAATAAAAACATTAGAAATCACTTCAAACAAATTGGGAAAAACTATGAGACCTCACTATAATAGTAGAGAGGGCTTGGGGGTAGGTTTGGTGACACAAGTTGGTGGGGAGCGATGCTCGGCACCGAAACTGTGGATTAGCCCCCCGATGTCTAGTAAGAGGCTCTTCCAAGCCTAACCAAGGACCCAATAACCTACCCCGGAGGCCTCCTATCTCCCCTAGGGGTTGTCCCTTGTGATGTGGTGCGAAAATATCCACCTTCGTTCTGGGGCTTCCCGTAAGCTCAAAAAACGTGGATTATAGCCTTCGTTTCGGTTTTACGGGGCTCGGGTGTCATTTCGCCCAAACTTCTTTAGGGGGTACGGTTTATCATGACTCTAGAGGACCTCAGTCCTCAATGAGAGTCATCCAGATCCCCAAACTTCAATATCACCCATGCCTTTGGTGTTCCGATTCTTACACCAGTGTCCCATAAAACGCCCTTCCAAACCTATCAAGGACGAGATAAGCGACCCCGGGCGCCTTCCATGTCCCTTAGGGGTGTTCCATGCGATGTGGTATGAAAACATCCACCTTCGTTTTGTGGCCTCCCGAAAGCCCAAAAAATGTGGATTATAGCCTTCGTTTTCGGCTTCCAAGAACCCGGGTGTTATTTTTGCCCAAATTTCTCTGGGGGGTCTATCATGACCCTAGAGGACCCTCACTGTCCCCGCAAGGGGCATCTGGATCCCCGAACTTCAATATCACCCATGCCTTTGGTGTTCCGACTGTTACACTAGTATCCCATAAAACGCCCTTCAAAACCGATCAGGGACCAAATAAGCAATCTTGTGGGCCTCCCATGTCCCTTAGGTGTGTTCCGTGCGATGTGGTATGAAAATATCCACCTTCATTTTGGCGCCTCCCAAAAACACAAATAACGTGGATTATAGCATTCTTTTTCGGCTTTTCAGGGTCCGGGTGTCATTTATGCCCAAAGATTTTCGGGGCGTCTATCATGACCCTAGAGTACCCTTGGTGCCCCGAGAGGGACAATCGGATCCCCGAACTTCTATATCACCTATGCCTTTGGTGTTCGGACTCTTACACCAATGTCCCGTAAAAATGCACTTCCAAACATATCAGGTACCACATCAGCAACCCTAGGGGCCTCCCATGTCCCATAGGGGTGTTCAGTGTAATGTGGTTCAAAAACATCCACCTTTGTTTTGGGGCCTCCAAAAAGCCCTAAAAACATGGATATAGCCATCATTTTTGGCTTTCGGGGCCTGGGTGTCATTTTTGCCCAAAATTCTCCAGGGGGTCTATCATGACCCTAAATGACCCTCGGTGCCCCCTGAGGAGCATCCGAATCCCCAAACTTTGATATTAACCATGCCTTTGGTGTTCCGACTCTTACACCAATGTCACGTAAACCACCGATCCAAACCTATCAGGGACTAGATAAGCAACCACGGGAGCCTCACATGTCCCTTAGGGATGTTTCGTGCGATGTGGTGCGAAAATATTCACCTTTGTTTTGGGGCCTCCCGAAAACCCAAAAAAATGAATTATTGCCTTTGTTTTCGGCTTCCCGGGGCCCGGGGGTGTCATTTTTTCCCAAATATTCTCGGGGGGTTTGGATCCTCGAACTTCGATACCAATGCCTTTGCTGTTCCGACTCTTACACCAGTGTCCCATAAATCGCCATTCCAAACCAATCAGGGACTAAATAAACAACCAAGGGGGCCTCCGTTGTCCCATAGGGGTGTTCCGTACCATGTGGTGCGAAAATATTTACATTCATTTTGGGGCCTCACGGAAGCCCAAAAAACATGGTTTATAGCATTTGTTTTCGGCTTCCTGGGGCCTGGGGGTCATTTTTGCCCATACTTCCCCAGGGGGTCTATCATGACCTTAGAGGACCGTCGGAGCCCCGGGAGGGTCATCCGAATCCCCGAACTTCGATATCACCCATGCCTTTGGTGTTCCGATTCTTACACCAATGTCCGGTAAAACGCCATTCCAAACCTATTAGGGACTAGATAAGCAACCCAGCGGGCCTCCCATGTCCCTTAGGGGTGTTCCGTGCTATGTGGTATGAAAATATTCACCTTCATTTTGGACCCTCCCGGAAGCCCAAGAAACATGGATTATGGCCTCCGTTTTTGGGTTTCCAGGGCCCGGATGTCATTTTTCCCCAAAGTTGTTCGGGGGGTCTAGCATGACCCTAGAGGACCCTCAGTGACCCAGAAGGGGCATCTAGATCCCCGATCTTCGATATCACCCATGCATTTGGTGTTCCGACTCTTACACTAATGTCTCGTAAAATGCCCTTCCAAACCTATTAGGGACCAGATAAGAAACCTCGCGACCCTCACATGTCCCATAGGGGTGTTCCGTGTGATGTGGTTCAAAAATATCCACCTTCATTTTGGTGCCTCCCGGAAGCCAAAAAAAGGTGGATTATATAGCCTTCGTTTTCGGCTTTCCGGGGCCCGGGGGTCATCTTTGCCCAAACCTCTGCGGGGGGTCTATCATGATACTAGAGGTCCCTCAGTGATCCGGGAGGGGCATGTGGATCCCCGAACTTCGATATAACCCATGCATTTGGTGTTCCTACTCTTACACCAATGTCCCGTAAAACGCCCTTCCAAACCTTTTAGGGATCAGATAAGCAACCCTGGGGGCCTCACATGTCCTATAGGAGTGTTTCGTGTGATGTGGTTCAAAAATATCCACCTTTGTTTTGGGGCCTCCAGGAAGCCCAAAAATCGTGGATAGCCTTCGTTTTCGGCTTTCCGGGGTCTAGGTGTCATTTTTGCCCAAACTTCTCCAGGGGAGTCTATCATGACCCTAGAGGACCCTCGGAGCCCGGGGATGCTCATCCGAATCCCCGAACTTCGATATCACCCATGCCTTTGGTGTGCCGATTCTTACACCAGTGTCATGTGAAACCCCTTCCAAACCGATTAGGGACCAGATAAGCAACCCCAGGGGCCTCTCATGTCCCTTAGGGGTGTTCCGGGCGATGTGATTTTAAAATATCCACATTCGTTTTGGGGCCTCCCGGAAGACCAAGAAACGTGGATTACATTATAGCCTTCGTTTTCGGCTTCCTAGGGCTCAGGTGTCATTTTTGCCCAAACTTCTCCGGGGGGTCTATAATGACTCTAGATGACCCTCAGTGTTCCGGGACGGGCATCCGGATCCCCGAACTTTGATATCACCCATGCCTTTGATGTTTCGACTCTTACACAAATGCCCCGTAAAACACCATTCAAAACCTATCAAGGACCAGATAAGCAACCCCGGGGACCTACCTTGTCTCATAAGGGTCTTCCGTGTGATGTGGTTCAAAAATATCCCCCTTCGTTTTGGGGCCTCCTAGAAGCCTAAAACACATGGATATACTCTTCGTTTTCGGCTTCCTGTGGCCCGGATGTCATTTTTGGACAAACTTTTTCGAGGGGTCTATCATGACCCTAGAGGACCCTCGGTACCCCTGGTGGAGCATCCGGATCCCCGAACTTCGATATCACCCATGCCTTTGGTGTTTCGACTCTCACACCAGTGTCCCGGTAAACGACCTTCCAAACCTATCAGAGACTAGATAAGCAACCCCGGGGGCCTCACATGTCCCCTATGGGTGTTTCGTGCGATGTGGTGCAAAAATATCCACCTTCATTTTGGGGCCTCCTGTAAGTCCCAAAAACATGGATTATAGCCTTCGTTTTCAGGTTCCGGGGGCCCGGGTGTCATATTTGCCCAAACTTCTCCGAGGGGTTAAATAACCCTAGAGGACCTTGGTGCCCCGAGAGGGGCATTTGGATCCTCGAACTTCGATATCACCCATGCCTTTGGTGTTCCGACTCATACACTAGTGTCCCTTAAAACGCCTTTCGAAATCTATATTGGACCAGATAAGCAACCACGGGGGCCTCCCATGTCCCATAGGGGTGTTCCGTGCGATGTGGCGCGAAAATATTCACCTTCGTTTTGAGGCCTACCGGAAGCCCAAAAAACGTGGATTATAGCCTTCGTTTTCGGCTTCCCGGGGCCAGGGTATCATTTTTTTCGAATCTTGCCTGGGGTTCTATCATGACCCTAGAGGTCCCTTGGTGCCCCGGGAGTAGCATCCGGATCTCCGAACTTTGTTATCGACCATACCTTTGTGGTTTCGACTCTTACACCAATGTCCCGTAAAACAGCTTTCCAAACTTATCAGTGACCAGATAAGCAATTCCGGAGGCCTCACATGTCCCCTAGGGGTGTTTCATACGATGTGGTGCAAAAATATCCACCTTTGTTTTGGGGCCTCCAATAAGCCTATAAAAATGGATTATAGCCTTTGTTTTCGGCTTCCCGGGCCCGGGTGTCACTTTTGCCGAAACATCTCCCGGGGGGTCTATCGTGACCCTAGAGGACCCTTGGTTCTTCGGGATGGGTCTTTAGATCCTTAAACTTCGATATTACCCATGCCTTTGGGGTTCCGACTCTTACACTAGTGTTACAAAAAACGCCATTCCAAACCTATCAGCGACTGAATAAGTAACCAAGGGGGCCTCCCATCTCCCATAGGGGCGTTCCGTGAGATGTGGTGTGATAATATCCACATTCGTTTTGGGACCTCCCGGAAGCCCAAAAAACATGGATTATAACCTTCGTTTTCGGCTTCCTGGAGCCCGAGTGTCATTTTTTCCCAAACTTATCCTGGGGGTCTTTCATGACCTTAGAGGACACTCGAAGCCCCGCGAAGGTCATATGAATCCCCAAACTTCGATATGACTCATACCTTTGGTGTTTTCGATTCTTACACCAGTGTCCAGTAAAAAGCCCTTCCAAACCTATTAGGGACCAGATAAGAAATCCCGTGGGCCTCCCATGTCTTATAACGGTTATCCGTGCGATTTAGTACGAAAATATCCACTTTTGTTTTGGGGCCTCCCGAAAGCCCAAAAAGCGTGGATCATACAGCCTTCGTTTTCGGCTTCCCAAGGCTCGGGTGTCCTTTTTACCCAAACTTCTGCGGGGGGTCTATCATGACCCTAGTGAACCGTCAGTGTCTCGAGAGGGGCATCCAGATCCCCAAACTTATGCCTAGTTCCGACTCTTACTGTCTTACACCAATGTCCCGTAAAACGCCCTTCTAGACCTATCAGTGAACATATAAGCAACAACAAGGGCCTCCCATGTCCCATAGGGGTGTTACGTGTGATGTGGTGTGAAAATTTCCACCTTCATTTTGAGGCTTCCCGGAAGCCCAAAAAACGTGGATCCTTCGTTTTCGGCTTCGTGGGGCCCGGGTGTCATTTTTGCCCACTCTTCTTCGGAGGGGTCTATCATGACCCTAGAGGACTCTCGGTGCCCCGGGAGAGGCATCCTAATCCCCGAACTTTGATATCACCTATGTCGTTGGTGTTCAGACTCTAACACCAATGTCCTGTAAAAAGCCATTCGAAACCTATCAAGGACCAGATAAGCAACACACCAGGGGCCTCACATGTCCCCTAGGGGTGTTTCGTGCAATGTGGTGCAAAAATATCCAACTTTATTTTGGGACCTCCCGAAAGCCCAAAAAACATGAATTATCGCCTTCATTTTCGGCTTCTCGGGGCCCGGGTGTCATTTTTGCCCAAATATCTCCAGGGGGTCTATCATGACTCTAGAGGACCTTTGGTGCCTTGGAAGGGGCATTTAGATCATCGAACTTCAGTATCACCCATGCCTTTGGTGTTCCGACTCTTATACCATTGTCCTATAAAACGCCCTTCCAAACCTATCAGCGACCAGCTAAGCAACCACGGGGGCCTCCCATCTCCCATTGGGGAGTTCATTGCGAAGTGGTGAGAAAATATCACCTTTGTTTTTGGGCCTCCTGGAAGCCCAAAAAACATAGATATCGCCTTCGTTTTCGACATCCCGGGGCTCGGATGTCATTTTTGCCCAAACTTTTCCGGGGGGTATATCATGACCCTAGGGGACCCTCGGTGCCCCAGGAGGAGCTTCTGGATACCGAATTTCGATATCACCCATGCCTTTGGTGTTCCGACTCTTACCCTGATGTCCCGTGAAACGCCTTTCCAAATCTATCAGGGATAAGATAAGCAACCACGGAGGCCTCCCGTGTCCCACAGGGTTTCCGTGCGATGCAGTGCGAAAATATCCACCTTCGTTTTGGGACCTCCCGGAAGCCCCAAAACATGGATAAAGCCTTCGTTTTCGGCCTCTCGGGGCCCTGGGGTCATTTTTTGCCCAACTTCTCAGAGGGGCCTATCATAACCTTAGATGACCATCGGAGCCCCGGGAGGGTCATTCGAATCCCCGAACTTCGATATCACCCATGCCTTTGGTATTCCGACTCTTACACCAATGTCCCGTAAAATGCCATTCTAAACCTATCAGTGAACAGATAAGAAACCACGGGGGCCTCCCATGTCCCATAGGGGTGTTCCGTGCGATTTGGTGCGAAAATATCCACCTTCGTTTTGGGGCCTCCCAGAAGTGCGAAAAACATGGATTAGCCTTCGTTTTCGGCTTCCCCGGTGCCCGGGTGTCATTTTTGCCCAATCTTCTCCGGGGGTTCTATCGTGACCATAGAGGACACTCAGTGCCACAGGAGGGGCATCTGAATCCCCGAACTTCGATATCACCTATGCCGTTGGTGTTCCAATTCTAACACCAATGTCCCGTAAAACGCCCTTCCAAATGTATCAGGGACCAGATAAGCAACACCTATCCACCTTCATTTTGGGACCTCTCGGAAGCCAAAAAAACGTGAATTACAGCCTTCGTTTTCGGCTTCTCGAGGTTTGGGTGTCATTTTTGCTCAAACATCTCCGGGGGGTCTATCATGACCCTAGAGAACCCTTGGTATCTCAGGGGGGGGGCAATCAGATCATCGAATTTCAATATCACCCATGCCTTTGGTGTTCCGATTCTTACACCATTGTCCATAAAATGCCCTTCCAAACCCATCAGCGACCAAATAAGCAACCACGGGGGCCTCCCATCTCCCATTGGAGCGTTCAGTGCAATGTGGTGAGAAAATATCCACCTTCGTTATGGGGCATCCTGTAAGCCCCAAAAACATAGATATAGCCTTCTTTTTCGGCTTCCCGGGGCCCGGATTTCATTTTTGCCCAAACTTCACCGGGGGCCCTATCATGACCCTAGAGGACCCTCGATGCCCTGGGAGGAGCATCCGGATCCGGAACATCGATATCACCCATGCCTTTAGTGTTCCGACTCGATGTCCCGTAAAACGCCCTTCGAAACCTATCAGGTACCAGATAAGCAACCACGGAGGCCTCCCATGTCCCACAGGGGTGTTCTGAGCGATGTGGAGCGAAAATATCCACCTTCGTTTTGGGGCCTCCCGGAAGCCCAAAAAACTTGGATTATAGCCTTCGTTTTCGGCTTCCCAGGGCCCGTGTGTCATTTTTGCCAAAATTTCTCCGGGGGTCTATCATAACCTTAGAGGACCCTCGGAGCCCCGTGAGGGTTATCCGAATCCTCGAACTTTGATATCGGTCATGCTTTTGGTGTTCCGACTCTTACACTAATGTCCCGTAAAACGCCCTTCCAAACCTATTAGAAAATAGATAAGCAACCCTGGGGGCCTCACATGTTCTCAAGGGGTGTTTCGTGTGATGTGGTGCAAAAATATCCACCTTCGTTTTGGGGCCTCCCGGAAGCTTAAAAAACATGGATTATAGACTTCGTTTTCGGTTTCCCGGGGCTCAGGTGTCATTTTTGCCTAAACTTCCCAGGGGGGTCTATCATGCCACTAGAGGACCCTCCATGCCCCGTGATGGGCATTTGGATCCTCGAAATGCGATATTACCTATGCATTTGGTGTTCCGACTCTTACACCAGTGTCTCAAAAAACGCCATTCCAAACCTATCAGGGACCTTATAAGCAACCACGGAGGCCTCCCATCTCCCATAGGGGTCTTCCGTGCGATGTAGTGTGAAAATATCCACCTTTGTTTTGGGGCCTCCCGGAAGCCCAAAAGACGTGGATTAGCCTTCGTTTTCGGCTTTCCGAGGCCCGGGTGTCATTTTTACCCAAATTTCTCCACGGTGTCTATCATGACTCTAAAGGACCCTCGAAGCCCCGTGAGGGTCATCTGAATCCCCGAACTTTGACATCACCCATTCCTTTGGTGTTCTGACTCTTACACTAATATCACGCAAAACGTCCTTCCAAACCTATGAAGGACCAGATAAGCAACTCCGTGGGCCTCGCATGTTGCATAGGGGTGTTCCGTGTAATATGGTTTAAAAATATCCACCTTCGTTTTGGGGTCTTTCGGAAGCCCCAAAAACATGGATATAGCCTTCGTTTTCGGCTTCCTGGAACTCAGATGTCATTTTTGCCCAAACTTTTCCTGGGGTCTATCATGAACCTAAAGGACCCTCGGTGCCTCGGGAGGAGCATCCGGATCCCCGAACTTTGATGTCACCCATGCCTTTGGTGTTCCGACTCTTACACCCATGTCCCGTAAAACGCCCTTCCGAACTTATCAGGGACCAGATAAGCAACCCCGAAGGCCTCACATGTTTCCTAGAGGTATTTCGTGCGATGTGGTGCAAAAATATCCACCTTCGTTTTGGGGCTTCCCGGAAGCCCAAAAAACATGGATTAAAGCCTTCATTTTCGGCTTCCAGGGGCCGGGGTGTCATTTTTTTCCAAACATCTCCGGGGGGTCTAGGACCCTCGGTGCCCCGAGAGGGGCGTTTGGATCTTAGAAATTCGATATCACCCATGCCTTTGGTGTCCCGACTCTTACACCAGTGTCCCATAAAACGCCCTTCCAAACTAATCAGGGACCAGATAAGCAACCACAGAGGCCTCCCATGTCCCATAAGGGTGTTCCATGCGACGTGGTGCGGAAATATCCACCTTTGTTGTGGGGCCTCCCGGAAGCCCAAAAAACGTGGATTATGGCCTTCCTTACCAACTTCCCGGGGCCCTGGTGTCATCTTTGCCCAAACTTCTCTTGGGGGTCTATCATGACCCTAGATGACACTCGGAGCCTCGGGAGGTTCATCCGAATCCCCGAACTTTGATATCAGCCATGCCTTTGGTGTTCCGACCCTTACATTGGTGTTCTGTAAAAACGCCTTACAAGCTTAACAGGGACCAGATAACAGACTCCGGGGGCCTCTTATGTTACCTAAGGGTGTCCCGTGCGATGTGATGCGAAAATATACATCTTCATTCCGGGGCCTCCCGTTAGCCCAAAAAATGTGGATTATATTATAGCCTTTGATTTTCGGCTTCCTGGGGCCCGATTTTCGTTTTTGCCCAAACTTCTACGGGGGTTCTATTGTCAACCTAGATGACATCCGATGCCTCAGGACGGTCATCCGAGTCCCCGAACTCCGATTTCACCTATGTGACATGGGATATGGGTGATGGGACATGAGACATGGCGGTCACTGGGCGTTGGGACATGGAACAAGGGCCACCCCTATTTTATTTGAATAAGCTTTTGACGTAGTTAGTTCATTTCGATCCATTTTTCTACTATGATTATAGGTTTGGTATTAGAACTGTATAACAGAGTATTCTCACGTTTGTTAATAAAAGGCCAATAATTATTTCCTAAGCACTCTGTCAAATATAGATCATAGTTTAGAGTATGGCTAATCATAATATGTATAAATATAATGTAACAAACAATGTCATTTAGGGGTAGATAGCTCTAACTTTTATACATGCATCACAAGCCAATGAATAACATATTTTGTTACAACAAACTTAGAAGCAAGACAACCCATCTGAAAATATTAAATTTAGAAGAAAAAAATCCAAAAAAAGTTGAAATATCCCGTACATCTCACGGACATGCACACTAGTTTAATTAGTTGCATACTTACATCGTTTAACCAATTTTTAAATTTACGATGCTTAAAACGAGTATGAATAAAATTTAATTAAACATAAATGATTTAATTTTGTCTGCAAATTTAAACGATCAGAGTGCAACTTAGAGCTAGTTTGGTAGACAGGAAATGAGAGGAAAAGAAAGGAAGGGAAGAGAAATCTATTAACTTTCTCATGTTTGGTTTTAAAAATAAAAAGGAAGTGAAGGGAAGGGAAAGGAAATGATGGGAAAGCTTTCTATTGAAATCCTCCATTTCCTTTCCTCCCAAATTGGTGGAATTTGGACGGAAAGTGAGTTTAAAACTGTCATTTCTTTCTTTTCCTTCCAAATCCCATCAACCAAACAACTGAAAATGTTATTTTCCTTTCAATTTCTTTTTATACAACCAAACGCATGAAACATAATTCCTTTCTTTTCCTTTCTCTTCCCTTCTCTTCCCTTCTCTTCATTTCTTTTCCTTTCTAATCTACCCAATATAACCAAACAAACTGTTAGTATAAGCAACATTTTATTTGAGTACTAACCAAATTCGCTAGTGTATTACATCATTTACGCTACTTGTGTTATGCCAAACTTTTGACAACCCTATTGATAATAA
This sequence comes from Tetragonia tetragonoides, assembly GCA_038025085.1. Classification (NCBI taxonomy): domain Eukaryota; kingdom Viridiplantae; phylum Streptophyta; class Magnoliopsida; order Caryophyllales; family Aizoaceae; genus Tetragonia; species Tetragonia tetragonoides. The sequence continues at coordinate 641,965 of CM076145.1, forward strand.
AATAAATTGTCCCGGAGATTCATATTTAGCCATGCAAATTACACTAAGAGGTTAATAAATCCAACAAATGGAAATGGAAAAGAAAGAAACAAAACAAATGGCTGTCCTCAAAGATGAAGGCATTAAGTTATGTACTTTGTCTTCGATTCATTTTTCACAATGCAATCATCATTGTGTAAACGCGGTATCCGTTCAGCATTCCTTCAAATGTTTACATTTCTTACGTATGACATATTCACAAGAATACGTTGTGCAATAGTAAAGCTTTAACTTAGTTGGTGATGAGGTTGTCATGTAACACTTACCGGATATGCAGACTCATTGAGGACATATTGACGATTTTAATTTGTTTTTTATATGAGTATTTATTTCTATATGTTTTTTTTTCTTGAATTGTGAGTATTTTGCTCTTTGGTATTGAACTTTGTAATTTGGTTCTGTTTGGATATGAAGTTTATATTGAAATCATGCATTCGGCTGGAATTCATTCATTTGAAAAGTACGATTAATTTGAAATTGGAATTGGATTTGAAATTGATTATCAAAAAAGTAAAAATTAGAATGGAAATTGAAATTGAAATTGGAATTGAGTTTACCCAAATCGTTGATTAATTTGGACAAGTATAAATATAGGGATTTCAAATTCATTCCTCCAAATTCTAAGCCCATTTCAAACTATTCTCTTTGCTCAACCCTCACTTGGCCGGCTCTCTCTGCAACTTTCTCTCTGCAATTTTCTCTCTCCTCCCTCTCTCATTTGGCTACCTCCACACTTGCTTGATCTCCCTTAGATGAAGCAATCAGAAGCTAAATTAGCTTCTTGGTCAAGGTAATTCCTTTTATTCTTTTAAACCCTAAATCACCCGAAGATTTTTATTTATTTTTATTTATTTTTATTTTTTAATTTACTCATAATTATTTCCCTTTCTTCAGGTCATTGCAAAATTGGGTCTCTGTTGATGAGTTTATGAAATATGATATTAAATTGATCGGGTGGCGGTTTTGTCTTACCCATTGAAGTCACTTATACGGTACGGTGCGTTTTTGGTTTGTTCATGGCTTTTATCTTGTTATTTACCAAAAAGGAGAAAAGCAAACAACCTTGTTTTGTTTGGTTTGGTTTGCCTCTCAATTGACTAGTTCCTGTAAGAATTTATGTACTTTTTCAATTTATATTATTTTGTCTGTGGGTATCATTTTGTTTCAAGACTAACAACTAGGAAGAATTTATGTTGAATTTTTAACTAGGAAGAATTTATTTTGAATTGGAAACTATATATTCCTCAAGGCAATCATGATAAATTTGGGTGGATGATAGCATTCTTTGTGTTGATTTTTGAGCACACAAGGAACTTATTCCAAACTACTATAAAATCTTTATTTTGTGGGTCGGGTAGGTTTCTAGCTAAGGGGTATGGCTTCGTACAACTGGACCTCCTTGGTGGGCTATACTTGGTTGTTGTTCTTGTTTTACAAGGATCTTATAACAATTGCTATACTAGTCATTTTGTTTACGTCTGCTTCTAAATTATTGGATACTAGTGATTATATTGGAAAGTGTTATCATTCTCCTGTGGAATAACAATACTCCTTGTGGCCTAGCAATTTTCTTAACTTTCTCCCCTCCGATTCTCTTTTGATGAGGTTCTAGCATGTCATTCTCGAAAGAGATAGCATTGTTGAGTGATGTTTTGGGATTTAGATTTTAGACTAGCATAAAGCTTTATCTGTGTGACTGTGTTATATGGTCTTGCACTTGTCTTTGGATAACAGTATTGCTCGCGAGCTTGTACATGTGCAGTTGTAGTTTCTGCTGTTGTTTGTGATGTTCTCGTCTCATGAATAGTTAGTGTGCCGCTTTTCCACATCGTGATTAAAAGACAAAAAAGAAAACAGAAAACATCCACTACACTTTGTTCTTGTAGACAGGCGTAGGATAAAGCTCTTCTTCTTAGTGATAATGAAACAAGAGCTAGAACTATAAGCTATTGATTCTCTTGAGATTCTGTTGTGGATGTTAAGGTGCTCAACTGTTAGTATCATCTTTGAACCTAGATAGACGAACTTGGGGTGTGCTTTAATGTCAACTATCTTCAGCTAGAACTATCTATGTGAGGCTAGAAGTAGTCTTATTCTTTCAATGTTCAAGCTCGTTTGGTTTCACTGTGCTTGATCACGAGTCCTAGCCAATAGCCATTAGCCAAGCCTGGAAAAGCTGTTTGAGCTTTGCTCATGTTCAAAACATGCTGTTGTCACGATCAAAGTTGGAGAAATAGGAGGGAAAATTAAATCCTATAAATGACAGTGGTTGTACTCGAGTTGAAGAATAGGGGTAAGGGAGCAGGACAAACTAAGACATCAACCAAACAGAGTATGCATGGTTTCATTTCAATCCCACTCTGCCAAGCCTTTTAGGTATGCTGTGTTAGTAGTAACCAACTTTGAGAGGCATAATTCAATTTACTCTTGGACTTGATAGCAGTCTCCTTATGAATGCTCAAGGAAAGATTTTTTGTGCTCGAGGTAAATTGCAGATGTATCATATTCATGACGGCAAGTTGTTCTGTGGGTGGGCTCGGATGCTGTGGTCCTACATGTGTCCCAGGCTAGAGCTTTGGATCACCTTTCTATTTCAAGCGTGATGGGTACAGAGGCCTTTGGGGAGTGATTTTGCCAATGCAATAATCATTTCTTCCAAGGCATTTGCCTTAGAAGGAGTGAATGTCGCCTTGGATCCGTTCTACCACTTTACTTCTAAGTCGACATATGACGAGCACAACTTCTTTTTCCCTTCACTTTAGATAGAAATGACTTGGGTTTGCATTGGTAGAAACACCATAGACACTACACTCGAGATCCAGACCACCGAATTTGACAATCCAAGCACGATTGCAGGCCTTTCAAGCAAAGAAAAAATGAATTATGTATATTGGAATTTGGAAAGAACTTACTTCCACTAGAACAATCTCCCTAGGATAGGCACACCCTCCCCACAGGCCACAAGCACCTTCGGCATCCTAATGATACATAATCTGAGGAATAAGCGTGAGTCTGAGCTAAGAGGAACTAAGGCAGGCCTGGTTACTCCTAGTTGATGCAAGCTCGAAAGATGAATTATTTGGTTGAGTTTTCATGGCTGCTTGATCTGCCTGTATTCTCTCAGCAAGCTGATTTATCCTATTTGTTTTGTTCCGAAGCAGCTATATTGTCTATTTCAGTGACAATAAATTACTAACGAAGTACTTCTCCTAGACACATAATGACTTTTCCTTCCTGTGACTATGCTTCTTTTTTTGCAGATCTTGTTTTGGATGATCATGTTCCGGCCATTTGTGGGAGAAATCATCGCTGCAGAACTTAAAGCGGGGAGCTTAAATGGTTTACACTGTATGTGCTTATTACTTAGCTATTCCACAATTTTATCAGTGTGAATCAGATGCCTGTTTCATTTTTTATTTCAAATTGATACGCATCTTTTTTTGGTAGACTTACTTAAACTTTCCTTCAACAAAAGAAAAAGAAGAATAGTTAAGTCTTCTTATTTGGCTGTTCAACTAGTGTGCACCAAAATTGAGAATTAGTCGTGAGAGCTCTGTCAAAATACTACGGAAAAGGTTTTGAAGTTGTTCTTCAGTTTCATTGGTATCGAGAAATGTGTGATTATTGATCTACATTCAGTATTTGGTGCTTGCCAGTTCTCATCTTAGAATCTCATAAAATGTACAATACTGAATCTAAACCAAAAAAGCACAAGAGTATATATACTCGCAAATTAAACACTTGCATTCATAACTCAACAAATATTTACAGAATAGGGAAAAACTGTGGGTGGCGTAAGAGACCATGGCATGATGCTCAAGGACTTCATCCTAATCACCATTAGCTAGAGTGTGTGTTCTGTTAACTCCACACTGGCACACTTACCTTATTTATCTATTTTTGCATTTAGATTTAGATACATATAGAGATATATTGTTATTGTTACGCCTCTATCTGATGTTGTCATGATGCACATTCAAGGCCCGATTACACGTAAGGGCTTTGGCATTAGGGCTGGGCATTTCCAATGATTTGAGCTTCATGTGAGCCGCAACAGTGGCGACCACGCCCACCATGGCCACCACCACCGTAGCCGCCGCCACCGCCATGGCCACCACCACCGTAGCCGCCGCCACCGCCGTAACCACCACCACCATAACCACTACCATGTCCTCCACCACCGTAGCTACCTCTACCGCCACCATGCTGATCTGGATGGAATGGATTTTCCATCCTATATGTTCCTTGGTTAGAAGCTGCACATTATTAAAAAAGGCAACTTTTTTGAGTTTTGAGTGATTCCCAGCACTATCAACCACATAGCTGTTTTTTCTCTTTTTTTTTTTGTTTGATAATTAACCAAAATCCTTTATGGAAGAGGCAACAGCTTAGTAATTACCAAGTTCTATAGAGTACATCACAAGATTATAACAAGATTGACACATGATAATATGCATGTCTACTTGTTTCGTACTATGGACATGTTTTTCTATGTTGATTTCCAGTAAATTTCAGTTTTCTTCCAGTTTATTGCAGTTCTTTTCAGTTTCCGGTTAAAAATTCCAATTTGTTTCAATTTTTTCTAGTTTGTTCCAGTTTTTGCCTGGATCTTCCGGTTTTCTCTAGTTTTTCTACTTTTTCCAATTTAATATTTTGACATAATAAATATTTTGACCTATAGTAATTAAGTATGTTATATCTAAATATTAAGAATAAATATGTATTTATTTTTATTATTATTTTATTATTATTATTATTGTTATTATTATTATTATTATTATTATTATTATTGTAAAACTCTATTCCATATGATAAAAAAGAGATAACTGCCAAAGTTTCGGTAAATTTCAGTTTGTTCTAGTTTTCTCCACTTTGTTCCAGTAAGTTCCAGTTTATTCCAGTTTTCAGTTAAATGTTCTAGTTTTCTTCTGTTTTCATCAATTTTTACTCTAAAAAAACGCCCTATGTATCACAACATTTTACTCCAATCCTAGGTGTGCAATAAAGAAAAGATGAGTATGAATACTAACATATTTCATTGTATCCTCCTCCACGACCGCCACCATATCCACCACCACCACCACCACCGGAGCCTCCTTTACCTCCTCCACCCCTAGAGCCACCTTTTCCTCCACTGCTACCACCACCACCTCCTCCATATCCACCTTTTCCTCCTTGTCCTCCACCACTACCTCCTTGACTACCACCTTGTCCTCCTCCTCCTTGTCCTCCACCACTACCTCCAGATGAGCCACCTCTTCCTCCTTGACTACCACCACCGCCTCCATATCCACCACCCCCTTTGCCACCTTGTGCTCCTCCAGAACCACCTTGTCCACCACCACCTTTGCCACTCTGTCCTCCTCCTCCTGAGCCACCCTTTCCACCTCCTCCATAACCTCCTCCTTGCCCAGCTCCTGATGAACCACCTTGACCACCACCACCTTTGCCACCATGTCCTCCTCCTGAACCAGCTTGTCCTCCTCCTGAGCCACCCTTACCACCACCTCCATAACCACCTTGTCCACCTCTTGATGAACCACCTTGTCCACCACCAACACCACCCTCACTACCACCGCCACCACCCTTACCACCTTGTCCGCTAGAGCCACCCTTTCCGCCACCTCCATAACCACCTTGTCCACCGCTTGAGCCGCCTTTTCCGCCTCCTTGACCACCACTACCTCTACTGCCCTGTCCTCCTCCTCCTCCTCCTCCTCCTGCTGCTGAGCCACCTTGCCCCCCTCCACCTTTTCCTCCTCCATATCCACCACCGCTACCACCTTGCCCTCCTCCACCGCCTCCCTTTCCGCTTCCACCACTTTGTCCTCCGCTTCCTTGTCCTCCTCTTCCTTGTCCTCCTCCTCCGCCATATCCACCACCTTGACCGCCTTGTCCACTTCTGCCTCCGTAGCCGCCCCCTTGGCTCCTATCGTTTATGATTGCCCCTTCCACTACACATGCAAACACATGCACGGTTAGTTTTGGTTTGTAGTGTGCTCTAAACAGGAAAATCACATCACCCAAAACTAGAAATTAAAGAAATTTACTTTTAAGAATTAAATTGAAGAATACAGACTATACTAATAGCTACGGATTTTTTGTAATTAATTAAGAATTAGATGCATGAAGCTAACAATTTTCCACATTGTCGGACACCTCTGTTGCTGCCTCAGCTACAGAGTTCTTCTTAGACTTGGTTTGTTCATGATGCCCATCGCCTGTGTACATGAAAATAAAACATCACAGTTAGTCCATTTAATTACACAAACACAATTAAAATTAAGCCAAGCAGCTTGAGTAATTCACTATTGTCCGATTAGCACTAGCAATTAGAATGAGTAGCTTTAAAAATTTGCACAAAAAACTATTAACATATTCAAAATATATGATGTTTAAGAAATATAACACAAATTCATATAATTGTGTGTGCGTGCCCAAGCAGCAATATACAACTTTTGAGCTTCATTATTGTTCAAAGAAAATGGCTACTAAGAATGTCAGTGAAACTTGTTAGATAAAGAGGGTTATGAGTTGCATGAAATGGCAAAAGATCATCCCAGTTTATATGGAAAATTTGTACTCATTACTATTTGGACAATGCATTTTTAATTTATCTTGTTATTTAAATATGGTGCGCCGTATACAGCTGGGGTGCTCAAGATTTACTTCATTCCATTGAGACTTATCATAAATGTAATTTATACTATTCACATTTTTTTTTTTTTTTTTTTTGTGTGTGTGTGTGTGTGAAGTTGTTACATTGGATATTTGCATGTAGTACGTGGCGATTGTTCATGTGATGGTTGGGCTTGACAAAGGTACAGACTACAGACGTGGTCGCAGGATGAAGCCCCAGAGTGTTAATTTGCATTTCCAATCTCATAGTATCAAAATGTTAAGACTTTGATCGATATACTATGAAATTAATAGGAGTGATATTTGAGTAAAATTAAGAAAAGTATAGTTGTGTTTGACAAGTTTTTGATATATTTTGATGATGTTATTATATAAAGCTCATTGTTTTGAACTAAAACTGATAATTGGTAATTGAGAAAAACTGGCCAAAGCTCAAAACAAAACTAAAAGAACAAGCCTTGAATCCTAACAACGATAGAGGATTTACGCAAAATATGCAATATTTGTTATAAATGATTTATGTATCGGCAGGGGCGGATTTAGGGGGTTTGGGGTAGGCCATAGCCTCCAAAGTGAGGTATTTTGGAGAGGAATGCAATAATTTCAAACACAAGCTAGACCGTTTTATGTAGGGGAGCAAAAAAAAAGGACTTCCAGTTCAATGTTTGAACGTCTCATACAAGCTTTTGTAATTTGTGATCTGCCTTTTACATGACTTGATTCAGAACACATTATTGAGCACAAAAATAACATGAAATCATGATTGAACTTTTTGATTATCAAAGAAACTAGCGCATGATTAAACGAGATTTCGGATTCAAATTGATATAATGTGATGTGATGTGAGTCTTGAGCTCATGATTCAACAACGTCCCTCCATTTCTGGACGGATTTGTGATCCATTATTTTGGCACAAAAAATGGCCTCAATTTGCTGCATGCGGCAAGGTGTATGGTTGTCCGGTTGTGCCATGTCAACAATTAATACTCGTATGCGAAGAACATGAGACGTGATACATTATTTCAAGATGGACTCTTCAATTCATTTGAGTCATTTGACTGGAGGTCACTCGCTCGGTTGCCTTTTCCTCCATTTTGTGAACAGCTGCCTTGTCCTCGGCCTATTTGGTTTGTCGTATTTGTTGAGTATATAAGATGCTCTTACCGTGCGATGACTGTTCACATTTTTAATAAAAAATGTTACTTTTGTATTAAAACGTATCAAAAGATTCAAAATAATGTTACATTTTGAATAAAAAGTGTTATTTTTTATTGCCTTACCATGAAACAGTCTTACATACACAAGACCTCATCTTCTAAAAATCACTTTTAGTCCAAAGAGAAGTGTAAACAAATGCCACTGAAACTTGTTTAATACGATTTTATCGTAACTTTTTGGTAGGACGAATATCACTTAGTAGAACAACGGTCACAGCTCATAATAAACAACCCTTACATTTTCTAAATAATAAGTTTATTTTTTGTGAGTTAGTTTCACGCGACTTGCTCAACAAATGCATGTTTGTATCGACCTCCAACCGAAATTAATCCTTGAACGTTCAATCTCACCGGTATAGATAATGCATTCTTCATTTCAAAGGAAATCCGACACCATTTCCTATAGTTATTTAAATACACTATGTACGTTTCACTCACAAGTCACAATAACACTTGAGATGCATGAAATGTCGAAAAATTCTTTAATAAAAAAAAACTAGATTTGCATTCGTCTTAGCTTCTAAGTGAGTAACGTTGGATTAATAAGTAGTAGTGTATACTTCTCCATGATACAATCACGGTGACAAAATTAATAAGTAGGTGATCATTTCAATAAAAGCTGAAAACAATCCTTGCTGAAAACACTTTAGTAGTAGTGTATACTTCTCCATGATACAATCACGGTGACAAAATTAATAAGTAGTTTGTGTGAGTGGTTCGGCACTCTCATCCTTTAAGCAATGTTGGGGGATTCAAATTTTATGAATGGAAAAACTACATTTTACCCTTTCGTGTGTCAACTCAGTGCAAACAAGATTAGCTTTATCCCAAAGTACTTAGGTGAACCGTGGTTAAACGAAAATTAATAATGGTGACAAATTGACTATAGAAAAATATTGCGTCCCTATCTCCTCTTACAAAACTCAAAACATATAAAAGTATTACTCTCTTCTTTTATGCAAAAGAAAAGGGGCTATTGTCTCCCCAATGGGTTCCGGATTAGGTGATCATTTCAATAAAAGCTGGGTTGATTTCTTAGTTAAATTCATTTTTTCGAGTTGCACTAGATTCGAGTCGTAAAAATTATTTTAAAACCCAAAAAAAAGTCGGATTTTCAGATTGGGACAACTTTGAAGAAAGGAAAACCATTCCCCTGGCGAGTTTGACAGCGTGATGGATGAGATCTCAACGTTAATGTTAAAATTTGATTTTTGTGTAATATTTATTTCAAGAGACAAAAACAATTTAGCTCATTCCTTTGCTGCATGGGCGGCCTCCTTCGATTTTGTGGGTTCCTTATATTCCGAGGAGTTCCGACCTGAATGTGGCCTTTAGGTTGTATGTTTGTCTTTTTGGGTACCTTAATACAACCCTGCAACCGTTGGCCTAGCAAAAAAAAAAAAATTGAAGGAGTAACCCACGCACTATGATTTTATACGAGAATTATCTACACCAATCTTTCAATGACGTATACTTCATTTTGACACATGAACCTAATACGTAGTAGTTCCGAATTACTCCTTGAAAAATCTTGAACGGTATGTCATGACAAACGGTATGTCTAAGCCGATAAATATAATGAATTGGTGGAAGCAATCAGCATTGGCAGACAGCAACAAAAAACATAGGACGCGTCCTACAAAATAAACATGAAATTAGCTGTGGAATTCACCTAAGGAATTATTTTCCGTGGCTATTATACTAACGGCGAAAATGGGAATTCCGTAGCTATTAAAACGTTAACTGCGGAATATCATTAATTTAACCAAATCGCCGCTATTTACAGCAGCTAACAGTAAAAAAGCAGCTTGTTGTAAGCCACTAAAATGAAAAAACAGACGTCTGACCAAATCTAAACTCTTTAAAACGGCCGTATACCATCTACGTTGGATACTAGCTTACATTGAACACTACAAAGTTGTGTCTTATAGGACGGTCGTACTCATTCCAGAAACATTGCATGATGCATGTGTTTTATTTGTCTGAAAGAAACCATTACATTTGTAGGAGGGATGGACAAATTTATTATGGTTCATTCATGTTCTCTTTGAATTGATCACTTGCATATACATTCCTCTAAAAATTGACCCCAAAAACATGATTGGGTATAGCGAGAGTATTCTGTAATTTATTTATAAAGTTAACTACCGGTGTATTTTATAAAGTAAATCGACTTCGCTTGAATAATCGAGATCACTTAACAAAAGACTTCTTTTTTGTACGGAGAAAGTCCATACCAATAATTATGATTATTCTTAATATCTTGTTCATATCCATGTACCGTGCATGTATGTTGCATAATTACTTGATCATATTCAGTATACCCAAATAGATGTTTGGTCAGTCCCAAAGATCAACTGGCAGAAACAGAACACGAAAGTAACTTGCTGCGCCGTGGGATTAACCACTGCCTTAAAAGCGATTTCGCCTCTATCTAGGTGCAAATCGATCACCTAGCGCTCGCTTTCCAAGGTTTACACTGTGAGATAATAGAATATTTGATTATTATTGATGTAATCGATCCCTATTTATAGGTACAAGAGTTTTAGTGCTATGAAAACTGTAAATTACTCAATCTCTATAATATTATGCTAATCTAAAAAGTTCCTAAAATCTACTGAATAATATTCCCTGACACTCCCCCGTAATCATAGCGGTAGATAAACGAACGCTACAATTGGAGGTAAAGGAAATAATCAAAAATAACTAAAGTAGACATATGAAAATCTTGAACGTCAATTGAGTATGCATGAACAATGAATGTAGCCAAAAAGAAACCATTGTATTGCCACTCGAACTTGTACCAATCGCTGCATGATTAACCAACTATAGGCCAGATAGTTAAAGATAATGGGAAAATTAACCCAATATCCTAACGTAATTGTGAATTGGTGAAGAAACTTTGATTGAGATTTAAAAGAAGAAAGAGGAGGCCCACGTGGTGGGGAATTAGAGAAGAAACGGAGATATTGTATGCTGGAGACAAAGGAATTGAAAAGAACCCAATTAGTTTTGGGGAAAACTGATAAAATCAGAGTTTTGATCAATGGAAGAGAATTATAGAGAGAGAAAATGAATGCAGAAGCTTGAAAAAGAATTACAGAAAATAGCTCTGCTTTGCAATTGAATGGAATGAATTTATTTCTGTCAATTGTTATAGAAAAGCTTATATGCAACTAACATAATGTCCTAACAAAGTATTTTGCTGACCTGGCAATCTTCTAACAAACTAGTCTATTGTACTAATAATACATCAAAATAAATTAAGTAACTCCAACACCCCCCCGCAAGCTGGAAGGTGGTGAGGAACACATCCCCAGCTTGGAGAGAAGTAACTGAAACTGAGCTGAAGGCATGATTTTAGTTAGAACATCAGCAAGCTGAGATCTGGTAGGAAGATAGCTGAGTTGTATGAGACCTTCCATGACCTTTTCCCTGGTAAAGTGACAATCTATGTCAATGTGCTTCGTTCGCTCATGAAACACAGGGTTCTTTGCAATGTGAAGAGCAGATTGGTTGTCACAATGGAGGGTAACAGGTTTGAGATTGGTGACACCAAGTTCTTCTAACAGTCTGACCAACCAGGTGAGCTCACTAGCAGCTTGTGCCATGGCCCTATATTCAGCTTCAGAGGAGGATTTGGCCACAGTGGACTGTTTCTTGGACTTCCAACTGATTGGAGATCCACCAAAAAGAACAATATAACCAGTGACAGACTTTCTGGATATAGGACACGCAGCCCAGTCAGAATCCGAATATGCATGAAGACTGACCTGTTCAGTAGCTTTGAATAAAATCCCTTGACCTATGGTGCCTTTCACATACTTAAGAAGATGGTGCACAGCATCCATATGAGTAGTTCTTGGATTCTGCATGTGTTGGCTCAGGGTTTGAGCAGCAAAGGATATATCAGGTCTAGTGTTTGTGAGAAAATTTAATTTCCCAATCAAGGTTCTGTACTGAGTGGCATCAGGGAGAGCAGTACCATCCCAGTTATTGAGCTTCAAATGCTGAGGTAATGGAGTGACACAGGGTTTCTCATGCAACATACCAGAATCTGTAAGGAGTTCATGAGTGAATTTCCTTTGTGATAGAACAATCCCTTCAGGAACACAACTTACTTCAAACCCCAAGAAATAATGCATCAAACCTAAATCTTTAATTGTGAATTCTTTGTCAAGAAAAGCCTTGAGTCTCTGAATTTCAGTAATATCAGACCCAGTCACAATTATATCATCAACATAAACAGCAGCCAAAGTGATGTGCTCAGGTGTCTTCTTGATGAACAAACTGTAATCAGATTTGGATTGGTTGAAACCTTGCTGAAAAAGAGAAGAGGATAGCTTTCGAAACCACTGTCTGCTAGCTTGCTTGAGCCCATACAGAGATTTCTTCAACCTGCAGACTTTGTTATGTGGATTAGGAATGCCTTGAGGAACCTTCATATACACTTCCTCCTCTAGGTCACCATGAAGGAAGGCATTGTTGATGTCCAACTGGTGTATTTCCCAATGTTTAGAAGCTGCTAAAGCAAGAATGCTTCTGATGGTAGCCATTTTGATAACAGGTGAAAATGTATCAAAATAATCAATGTCATATTTTTGGTGATTCCCTTGTATGACAAGTCTCCCTTTCAGTCTCTCAACAGTACCATCAGAATTGAGTTTAACTTTGTAAACCCATTTAGAACCTATGGCTTTCTTACCAACTGGCAAATCAGTAAGTTCCCATGTATCATTAGCCTGTAAAGCTGCTATTTCCTTATCCATAGCAGTAACCCAAGCAGGATCATGTGAAGTCTCAGAATAAGAGGTAGGCTCAGTGTATGTGGTGGAATGCACAATATGAGATTGAGAAGAATGTGAAAGGGATGAAAAAGAAACTAAATTGCACCAATGTTTGGGAATTTGATGAGAATGAGACATATTAACAGTTTGACAGACATAATCTTTCAAGTAAGCAGGTGCATTATGATTCCTAGATGATCTCCTAGGTTCTGCAACAGTAGTATCAAGAGGAACAGGAGAGGGATGAAGTGGAGAGGAAGTATCATTAGAAGAAGGAGAATGAAAAGGAATTTGAGGAGAGGAAGGGAGGATAAAATCATCTGTGGTGGTCGAAGAATGAGGAGGAGTAGTAGTAGTAGGCAGGAATATGGGTGGAACATCAGGAAGAGGAATGGGAAAAGGTGTTTGTGTGGTCTTGGAGGATATGGAATGATAGGGAAAATGTTGTTCATGGAAAACAACATCTCTACTGAAAAATATTTGTTTTGTGGTAAGGTTCAAGAGTTTATAAGCTTTCTTTCCAAAAGGATATCCTAGAAAAAGGCAAGGTATACCCCTTGGACTGAATTTTGATCTTTTGTGTTTAAGAGAAGAAGCATAGCATAAACACCCAAAGGCTCTTAGATGGTCATAGGAAGGTGTTTTATTGTGAAGGATTTCATATGGTGTTTTATTATTAATAGATTTCAGAGGAAATCTATTAATCAAATATGAAGCAGTTAGAATGCAATCACCCCAATACTCAATAGGAAGGTGAGCTTGAAAAAACAAAGCTCTAGCAGTTTCTAAGAGGTGTCTGTGTTTCCTCTCAACCACTCCATTCTGTTGTGGTGTGTCATTACAAGAAGTTTGGTGGATAATACCTTTTGTGGTGTAATAAGCAAGGGCATTAGTATCTCTGAACTCAATACCATTGTCAGATCTAATTATCTTAACAACAGCAGAAAATTGTGTTTCAATGTGAGTAATAAAAGATGAAAGGACAGAAAAAGCTGAGCTTTTATTTGTGAGAAGGTGAGTCCAAGTAGTACGAGAGTAATCATCTACAATTGTAAGAAAAAATCTATAACCATTGTATGTACATGGTGCATAAGGTCCCCACAAATCAACATGAAGAAGCTCAAAAATACAAGAAGTTTGTATGCTACTATGAGGAAAAGAATGCCTAGTTAGTCTAACTCTGGGACATATGTCACAAATTACATTCTGAGAATGAGAACATGAAATGGAACAAATGTTCTTTATTTTGTCAAAAGGCAAATGACCTAAACGACAATGCCAAATTGCAGAAGATAGTTTGGTGGCTTGATGAGCAGAATGTTGAGGTATACTAGAAGCAGAACCATCATTGGAAATCACATTAGAACCAGCAGGTAAGTCAACAAAATATAAACCATCTCTTTCTTTACCAAGCACCAGAAGCTGCCTCATTGAAGGCACCTGGATTAAGCAATGTGTCTCAGTAAAAATCATGTATGTGGAGAGCTGTCTAACTAGCTTTTTAACAGAAAGCAGATTATACTGAAAGTCAGGAACATGGAGAACATTCTGTAGGAGCAAATCAGAAGTTAACTTGACACAACCTATATGCTTTACTTGTGCTTGTAAACCATTAGGCATAGTGATGAAACATGGCTGTAATGCAGGCTTATAGGAGGCAAACATTTGAATATTTGGTGTGACATGATCAGTGGCTCCAGTATCAATGATCCAGGTTGGGTTAATGCAAAAAGATAGAAAACAACGAATTTTACTAGCTAAATGAGTATAGGAAGCTATACCAGAACTGCCAGCTGAAGAGGATTGAGCCATATTGGATTGACTGAGCAAGGCCATGAGTTGACTGTATTGAGCTTGTGTCAACATGGCAGGACTGTCATTGCAGTCTTGAGTACCACCAGAAATTATAGATTGAGAATTTTCATTTTCTGTATCCTCAACATTTGCATAATTTGCAATTCTTTTTCCTGTAAATTTTCCTGTATCTTTAGGAGGTCCATGAACTTTGAAACATCTTTCCATGCTGTGACCAAACACCTTGCAATGGTCACAGTAAAACTTAGATCTCTTTCCATTTGGTGCTATCCCAAATACAACTCCATTCACTGTCTCTGTAGGCCTACCAGAATTACCATGGGAATTGCCAAAATTCCCTGAAGAATTCCAATTGTTATTGCCATTTCTCTGGCTCTGAAAAGTTTGCTTGTTGTTACCAAAATTTCTCTGAAATGGTGCTGCAAGAGCAGTAGCATCTGAACCAATAGAAACAGGACTACTACATTCCCTTTGTTTCTCATCTTGCATAATCAATCTATATGCCTGACTTAAAGTAGGAAGGGGTTGCATCATCAAAACATTTCCTCTAATGGACTTATAGTCATCATTTAGTCCTAAAAGAAATTGAAGTACTTGCTGTTCTTGCAACACAGCTAGGAAAGCACCACCAGAACCACAAGTGCAAGCAGGCAAAGATAATAACGACATATACTCATCCCAAGCAGTTTTCAATTGAGTATAGTATGTTGTAACTGAATTATTTCCTTGAGAAATAGAACCAATATGCTTGTGAACTTGATATTTACGAGGAGCGTTGGTTTGAGCATACCTTTCATTGAGTTCAGACCAGATTTCAGCAGCACTATTATAGTAAAGAATGCTCCTCCCTATATCATGCTCCACTGAATGTAAAATCCAAGATATCACGACATTGTTGCAACGTTCCCAGTATGCTAGCAAAGGTGAATTAGCAGGAGGTTTCACACAAGAACCTCGAACAAAACCTATTTTATTCTTCGCACTTAGCGAAATTTCTGCAGCTCGTTTCCATTCTCCAAAATTATCTCCATTGAGCTTTTGTGTAGCTAGCATGAAATTACTAGAAAGATCACCATGATGAATGTATAATTCGTTGTTAGGATCAACAAGAGGAGCAGTTTCAGAAACAGGATTAGACATTTTCTCAGAGGAAATTCGTCGAACACTTGGTGTGGAAGAAATCAAGAAGCACGAAAAGGCAAGCGATTGTATGAATCGTTACAATCGGAGTATTCTGAAGTCTGAATCCCTAGATTATGAGCTAGATCAATTGAAGAAGCAATTCAATCGATCGAAAATGAATTTGAGCAATAGTGACCTAATTCTTGAAAATCAAGAATCAATCGTGAGCTGTGACTGATTGAGGAAATCAATTCAATCAATCGAAAAAGAAACGAAAATGAAGAATTTTAGGGATTTAGATTTTTGATAACCGCTCTGATACCATGATAAAATCAGAGTTTTGATCAATGGAAGAGAATTATAGAGAGAGAAAATGAATGCAGAAGCTTGAAGAAGAATTACAGAAAATAGCTCTGCTTTGCAATTGAATGGAATGAATTTATTTCTGTCAATTGTTACAGAAAAGCTTATATGAAACTAACATAATGTCCTAACAAAGTATTTTGCTGACCTGGCAATCTTCTAACAAACTAGTCTATTGTACTAATAATACATCAAAATAAATTAAGTAACTCCAACAAAAACAGATAAGAGTGAGAGAGGGAGAAAGAAGTGAAACAGAGGGAAAAAGGCAAAGATGAGGGGAGAGAGACTGTAGCAGTGAGGGGCAGAGGAGAGAGAGAGAGAGTTAAAGGAGAAAGAGAGACAAAAAATAGATTTTGGCCGTGAGGGCCGTGAAGAGAGCGGGTCTGAGAGGGCTGAGATAGATAGTTGAACGCCGACGAATGTTGGCAATCAGACAGTGAAAAGGGGAGGCGATGGATCGCCGGAAAAGAGTGCCAACAGGGTGGTGAGGAGAGAGACAGGGGTTTTGGCCGACAGGGTAAGGAAGGTCTAATGATGTTGGCGGCTGGTGTTGGCGAGGGATGCCGGTGACGGTGAGGGAGGCAGCGCGGTAGAGATTTGTGCTAGGATCAAAATTCCATATCTACTCTATGCATTATTTGACCATGAAAAAAAAAGAGACTAATTTGTGTGGGTACTATAATCTAGAAAACTATAGAGAGGTGGTCGGATGATTGTGGAGGAATATTGAATTTAATCTAGGAAACCAAAAACTAATTTGTGTGGATTATATAAAAAATTCTATTAGTCCGCCGGATGGAATATGGTTTAAGACCTCCATCCGGCGGCTTAGCGGAAGCTAGGGTTTTTAGGCTATCAGGAAAGTAGCTGCTCTGATACCATGTGAGATAATAGAATACTTGATTATTATTGATGTAATCAATCCCTATTTATAGGTACAAGAGTCTCAGTATTATGAAAACTGTAGATTACACAATCTCTATAATATTATGCTAATCTAGAAAATTTCTAAGATCTACTAAATAATATTCCCTAACAAACACATCACCCTTACTCATGTGCACTCACGAGGAAGGATTGGAACAAAACTCAACTTGCTCAGGAATAATGGGAATACAATTGGGAGAGAGAAAGGAAGATGAATGTGTTTTTCTTGTGTGTTTTTTAGCAAGATTGACAGAGCTTTTATAGTCAAAAGAGGGCTGGAACTTTCCCATCAATAGGAAATCAAATAAGGCAATTAATGGGGAGAGAATCAAGGAAATCAATAACTTGGAGATCAAGGATATAATATCACAATAAAGATATTGGGCTAAAAATCAGGAGCTGTTATATACAAAGAATAAAGGATTATGACAGCAGAAACGGATCTCATTAATTCCGTGATTTCAGCAATTAAGATCTCGCGAATCTGGATACGATTGGGTGGAACCAAACTCAGATTGGTCATAACCAAACTCCAACTCTGAGCATTGTTTCCAACAATATATATGATAGAGGCAGTGGCCCAATTAATCCCAACCTATGCGATGAGTATTTTTAAAATTTCAGCATCTTTTTGTAATGAAGTTCGCTCGTTAGTTTCCCAATTTTTTTGGGGGTAGAAAAATAATGAGCGGAAAATTCATTGGATCTCCTGGCATAAGCTTTGTCGTTCCAGGTGCAAGGGGGGGCTTGGGGTTCAGGGAAATTAAAATCTTTAATTGGGCTCTCTTTGGCAAACAATCTTGGCGACTAGTCCATGAACAGGGGAGTTTGCTTGAGCAACTGTTGAGGGCTCTTTACTACCCGCAGGGTGATTTCTTATCTTCCGGCTTGGGCTCGAATCCTAGTTATACATGGAGAGGTATTTGGGAAGCTAAGTGGATACTTGCAAAAGGCTTAAAGTGGCGTATTGGTGATGTTATGCATGTGAAAATGTGGGGGGATGCGTGGTTGCCTGGGGGTGGAGCACGGAAAGTCATAACACCTTTGGGTGATAATAACCCAGAGCTCCGTGTTTGTGAATTAATTGATCCGCATTTGAAAGGGTGGCGACAGGAGCTGGTTCGTGAAATGTTTATCCCTTTTGAGGCCAAAAAAATTCTGTCTATTCCACTGAGTACTCGTGTTACTTGTGACAAGGAGATTTGGGGCTTAGAGAAGAATGGTATTTATTCGGTTAAGAGTGCATATAATGAGGCCTTCCATTCTAGTTATGATGTGAGTATTGCTGGTCCGTCAAGGGATGATTTAGCTGGGTGGAAGCGTGTTTAGGGATTGAATGTTCTGCCTCGAGTTAAATTTTTTGTATGGAGAGCTTGTTTACAGGCTTTACCAACTCGTGCTGGGTTACATAAACGTGTGGAAGCTATTCAGAGTTGCTGTGCATTCTACTCGTCATATGTGGAGGACATTGAGCTTGCTGTTTTTTCTTGTCCTGTGTGGGAGGAGTGTGGTGCAGGGGTGGACGTGTCTCATTGTGGGTTGAGTTTCAAGGATTGGCTTTGGGCTGTTGGTGACTGTTGTGGACAAGATGAGATGGCTAGATGTTGTTTAGTGGTCTGGGCCATATGGGGCGCTCGAAACAAGTGTCTATTTGAGAATGCAATGCCTGAGCCAAAAGACGTACTAGTATATGTGAATAAATCAGGTTGGAACTTGCAAAAGAGAAGGCCACAGTTGGTGGCACACGAGTGAAACAAGTTGCTCGTTGAAAGGCTCCTAGTTGTGGGACACTGAAGGTTAATGTTGATGCTGGCCGCTTGGGGAATTCGGGTACGGAGATTGGTGTGGTGTGTCGATCCAGTGATGGTTCGGTCTTGACTTTTGTTAGTATGGGATTTGAAGAGGAGTACAGTGGGATATCTCTATTGCGGAGGCAAAGGCAGTTCTATTTGGCCTACAGTTTGCAGCAGGTCGTGGTGGAGAATGATTGTGCTCGTGTTATATCAGCTCTTAAGTCTAGTTGTGTTGGTTTTAGTGAATTTGACTTAGTTATAGGGGTTGTGTTAGATTTTAGTAGTCATTTTGTTTCTGTTGGTTGGTCTCATGTTGGTAGAAATGGAAATAGAGTTGCCCACGAGTTAGCTTATGTTCTACCGTGAGAGATAGGTCGTAGAGTCTGAGAGTCTTCTATTACTAGTTCTGTTGCAAACGCTGTATCAGTTAATTTGGAGTTGATGAATGAAAATTAATACCGCTTGCTGCGGTATTTAGATCAAAATTAAAAAAAAAAAAAACAATATACATGTATACAATATAGAGAATACGTAGCATCTACATATAACGGAAAAACTACTATTACTGTCGCATTACATTACTAAACTACGATTACAGAAACTGCCTTTGGATTAATCTAGACCTCGAAAACCTCTATTTCATTCCAAAGACATACATTGATGTTTCTTATTTTGAAGCGACGACACTGATGATCTTTTTATTTATACAGCTTGCATGTAATTAAGTTGCTTATCTAACATATTTATAGTACATACAACTACTTAATTAAGTGCAAGGGTGCACCAAAAGCTTCTACTAGTAGTGGCTCTTAGTGGCGTCAACTATTCTCCATGCATCAATGTCTCCTCATGACCGATAACCTGTATGCAAATTTATGATTATTAGTACAAATAGTGAAACACACGCTTAGCATTCTTTCAAAACAACGAAATTAAGGTTGGACACGTTTAATTATTTTTGTACAAAATATTTTACTCCAGCCTCCCAATATATTAGACTCCTACTCTTAATTATTTGAAGATTTAAGATGATAGCTACTCTTTAACACTATTTTCGTTTTGTTTTATTTTGGTCTTTTATGTTTATTTGAAGATCTTAAATTGCCAGACAAAATTATATGTGGATGAGGAGAACTCACTAATATCATTTAGTTTAATCCTCCGCCACCGCGGCCGCCACCACCACCCCCTCCTTTACCTCCTTGACCTTGACCACCTCCTCCTTTACCTCCTTGACTGCCGCCGCCACCCTTGCCTCCTTGACTGCCGCCGCCGCCACCCTTGCCTCCTTGACTGCCGCCGCCACCACCACCACCTTGTTGAGGTGTTATATCATCTAGACCTCCGCCTCCTCGTCCACCCTGACCACCACCTCCTCTTCCGCCTTGGCCTCCGCCGCCACCTCCTCTACCACCTTGACCTTGTCCACCACCCCTGCCTCCTTGCCCACCACCTCGCTGTAAGGGTTCTACTTCATCTAACCCTCCTCCCCCTCGTCCACCTTGACCTCCACCTCCTCGTCCACCTTGGCTTCCACCACCTCCTCGTCCACCTTGGCCACCGCCTCCATGTCCGCCCTGACTTCCACCGCCTCCTCTACCGCCTTGACCTTGACCACCACCTCTACCTCCTTGTCCACCCCCTTGTTGTAAAGGTTCTACTTCATCTAACCCTCCGCCGCCTCGTCCACCCTGACCTCCGCCCCCTCTTCCGCCTTGACCGCCACCTCCTCGTCCGCCTTGACCTTGACCACCACCCCTACCTCCTTGTCCACCGCCTTGTTGTAAAGGTGTTACTTCCTCTGTACATGCAAGAGGTGCACAATCAACATGAGAACGTACCGTGTTATAACCTTACACATATGACATACTCTCAAAGCATGCATGCATGCATGCATCTTACAACGATGCATCCTCATCCATCACTTACCTTTTTCAGTATTCTCTGACACAGCGGTTGCTTCTTCTTCGGCTCCATCCTCTATAAAACGAAAATAAACATTGTAAAAATTAGCATCATTGTAGTATAGAAATTTCACCAATTTGATTGAACAAAATTAAGACAAAAAAATTATAATTAATTAATTACTTAACTATATAACTTTAAAATTAAAGTTTCTACTACACTTACTAGAGTTGTCAGCTGAAATAAGTAGGGCTGAAGCGAGCAAAAGACCAAGCAAAATAAAGGTCTTGAACTTCATCTTTGTTTGCGAGTAGTGTTAGTGTAAGCAGAAAGAGAGTAGTAAACCAGCTGTTAGATCGAATCACAACTTGCTTGGTAGAATAGAAGAGGAGCGCATATATATATATATATATATATATATATATATATATATATATATATATAGGCAAAGTGAAGGGAGGACAATGACACGTTTTGTGACACTTTGATCGGCCCTGATTGTAACAGCTCATACATGGAAAGTTGGGTTGCCAAACTAAGTTACACGTGGTGAAACCCCAGGTGAAAAATGGACTTTGGTCTCTTTGGAATGCCTAAACGTGGTAGCAAGTTGCATGGGAAGAGTGTCGTTAGGATTCTACAATGTGTTTGCAATTTGGCGTTAGTTACTTTGTTTGATAATCATCATTGTCGGTGGAAATATATATAGTTGAAAGTTTTGTGTATAATATACTCCACTAAGATGATATAAGTGCATAATCAAAACATTGCTCGAGTGATCGAGTTAAATCTTTGACATTATGGGATATATTGAAAATAATAGTAATCCAAGCAAGTAACTGGATTTGTGCGTGTATATTTCATTCGGCACAAAGCTATAACAAAACTATATAGCATATATATTGAAGTTGGAAGTAAAATTGATAAGGTGTAATATGTATGGGTGTGTTTCTTATAACTTATCCAGTCAGATGAGTTTAATTGAGTTTAATTTAGCTCAGTTCAGATGTTATTCTCATATCAATTCAGTGGTGATCTCGTGTTATTAGTTCTGATCTTAAGTTCAGTTCAGTTTAGTAATATTCAGTTTATTAGTATTATTTAATTTAGAAACATACATTTTGTGTTACGAGTATATTATATTGGTGGTGTTCAGTTCAATTCAGATGTTGAATTTAGTTAACTTTGATTAATTCAACTCAATTTAATTCAATCCTAAAGAACACACCCTTATATTACAAGATGAAAAGTTTTCATATTTTTCATAATTCTCACTTAAAGCTTAATTTATCAGAACTTCTTCTTGCGATGCGATCAACATTCAAGTTAGAGTAGCTACTTTAGCCGATATTTGGCTGGCAAAGAGCAACAACTACGTTACGAATTGGAGTAGCAAACTTTGGAACCTGACTCCTGAGTTTACTCCATTCGGCAAGATCTTGTCAGTTTGTACAATTGGAAGACCGAGCATTGCATATTTGCATGCATAAAACAGAAAACTACAAAAACATCACTGACGCATGATGTTTATATATTTCTGCGCGACAACATGTAACAAATATCTGGATTTGACTTGCAGAAATAACGACGGGTTTGTCCCACGCGAAAGAATATTGTTACAAATGAAGGCTATGTTCAACTACATTGTTTTTGTGTGCAAATTAAAGTTCAACTACATTGTTAAGCAACGAGATAATGACATACATCTCGGTCGAGTGGTTTAAACCTTGGTGTTAGATATGCATATTAAGTTTCAGGTTTGATTTCTATCCCTTATTATGACATGCTTCCATCATCCTCATTTTCAAAAAAGGCTGACTCTTGTTATTATTTGAGAGTATAACAATTATAAAAATATATTTTTTTTAAAAGTACATATTCAAAATGAGTCTAGCAATATTTATTTACATTGTAAAATTTTATATATTTTTTTAAAATTAATGGTTAAAGTTCGCAAAATTTTGACCTTCAAAATACAAGTGTCAATTTTTTTTTTAATAGAAAAGGTATTATACTGATATTTGCGCTTCGTATAAACAAAAAAAATAAATTTATGAAGTAGCGGATATGTTTCAATAATCAACTAGATAGTTAACCTCTGTGAAAACAAAAAGGAAACTAGATAGTTAAGATTTTCATAAATTAGATAGTTATTATAGGAGGACCTATCCTTGGGGATAGGTCCCCTTCAATTGTTCTTTAATTTTTTTTTAAAAAATTTGATTATAAATCTTCATATTTTCGATATACTTTCTTTTTTTTTTCTCCATTTTACACCATTTTTAGAATATTACATTCAAACAAAAAAATCGAAAAATAGTGTTAATACTTCCAAAATAGAGTATGGCACACTGATGATCGATAAAGGAAGAATGCTTCGAATAAGAAGGTTTTAGAGTACAATGTAATAATGTGAACTACCAATTAATTAAGCTAGTATTCTTGAACATTTATCTTTAAAAATCTTTTTCTTTCTTTTTTGCTTGTTAATGGTGCACTACATACAATGACACAACGCGAGGATTCATGGTGAAACAATTAATAAAGTTTACTGGTGAACATTCTGGCCTTGATGTCACCGATTTTTGTGTAGTTTAATTTGTTTTAAAGCTCTTCGTTTAGCTGTATTCTTTCATCATTAAAATGCATACTTTCAAATTATCCAAAATATTGAAGACATTGTAATGACATGTTAGAGGTTCAAATAAAAGCCAAACTAATTGACATTTACGTTGTAATTTATATGTTTATGCTGTATGCAATTGGCATCATTATTTATTTATTTAATAATTATAAAGGTTGCATGTAACTTATATTGCGAATGTACGCGACTTATAATACAGTACAAGGTTTTCACCAGTTGACTTTTAAATGCTTATATAATAATATACAGTACAACGTGTAATATTCAGTACAAGGTTTTCAAACAGCTGCTTCTAGCTAGTGACTCTGCGTCTCTGCCATGATCTGACTCTTGAACATCCGCTGATACGAAGACCTGCAAAAGCATGCATGTGATTTGTGAAGCAACACTTGATCGAATTAACATACGAGTACTTTCTGCCAATAAATAAATAAATATAGAAGTAGTCAAGTAACTTTGCACACTATATGATGACTGAATATGATTGTATATGAAGGGTCGTCAATAGACCTGTCAATTTTGGGTTGGACGGGTCGGGTCATGTCGGATTAGGATCACTAGCGGGTCGAGTAGTTTCGGATACGGGTTGAAAAATGCTTGACCCTGACCCAGTGTTGTCGGATTCTATTGACCCACCGGGTCGGGTGACCCAATTTTTTTTTTATTTTATTCGTCAATTATATAGTCAATTTATGTTTTCAAACGGTATATTTGTACACATATATTCTAATTTATAACTTGTGTTAACTACACACGTATTTTATTCACGTTTTGGAATGTATATACACCTATATGATATTTTTTATATTGTTTAATTATTCGATAAGTTGTACAATATAATTCCGTCCATTTGAAGGTACTTAATTAAGAGTAAAATTTCTCATTTTGAGAGAATAAAGATGTAGAGAAAAAGTTAATGAAACACAAAAAAAAAAAAAAAGATTTTTTAGGATATATAACTTAGTTGAACTTTTTATTTATAATTACAAATTGTTCTATTTTGCGGGTCAAATGGGTCGATCCACTAACAGGTCGGGTTTGACCCAAAAACACCGGGTTCGGGTCAAATTGGGTTCCGAGTCGGGAACTGACAGGTCTAGTCGTCATGCATGCCTAATATTAATCATAAAAATTTTATTTTATGAATCGGTCTCATGCATGATTTCTGTTGTAAACAAGAAAATGATCTATATACATCGTACATATATAAAATGTAATACATCTAGATAAAAAGATGATCGATACCTCGCTCATGCATACCCGCCTCATAATAGAATTTTTGTCAATTTAAACAATTGACTCTTTTACTCTTTGAGAATAGTCCACACTTGTCTGCAGTTAACCTCTATCGAATTGTCTTTTCACATATATATTATTTGACCACCAATCAAATGTCAAGAAAATAATTTCTTACGCTTATTGTCTTCTTTTTCTTTTGATATGAGGAATCCATAATCACTATTTTTATAGTGTATACTGATTACACCTTGAGTATATGCAATCGCCTAAAAACTACACACAACAGGCAAATCAGCATTAAAATTTTTACACATATAAATATACTCAACAAAGAGGACTTTCGTGAGATTTAAACTATAATCCTTACTATAAAACCCAACCTTACAACCAACTATTCATATGCTACTCCTTTTAGGACTTTTATGTTGTTTATTGTCAAGAAAAATCAAGATGAATCAAAATCAAGATGAGTATATATTGACACCTTTCAACTCCAAACATATACCTAGTATTTTACACAACTTTAATTATGAACTTTAATTTGACTTTTTTAAGTTTGATTTTGACCAAAGATTAATATCTTGTTTTTGGAAATTCTAAAGATGATAGTTGCTCGACATCAATCTTCTTCTTTTTTTTTTTTTTTTTTTCTTTTTTTCTTTTTTTTGTTTTCAAGCTTCTATTACCAAACAAAAACCCTACCACGAATATTATAAAACACTATGAATGCATGGTATAGACTAATAGGTATAATCTTCTCAAAAAAGAAGAAAGAAGACTAATAGACATAAGAAATTGAAAAATTAGAGAGAAATTAAACATAAATTATTTTATTGTCTCAACTTGAAAGCTCTATTAAAATTAATGTACATATGGATATTACATAATAGTAACACGTACTTATTTAATTTAGTTATTTCCTCCTTGAGCACCTTGGACTCCACCCCCTCCTCCATAACCACCGCCACCTTTACCGCCACCTCCATACCCGCCACCTTTGCCACTGCCTCCTTGACCACCACCACCTTTGCCGCCACCTCCGTACCCGCCACCTTTGCCGCCACCTCCACTACCACCACCTTGTCCGCCGCCTCCACTACCGCCACCTTTGCCGCCACCTCCATAACCACCACCTTGTCCTCCGCCTCCACTACCTCCACCACATCCTCCTCCGCCGCCACAACCACCACCTCCTTTACCCCCTTGCTGGCCACCGCTTCCGCCTCCTTTGCCTCCTCCTCCATAACCACCACCACCTTGACCTCCTCCTCCATATCCACCACCATTTTGGCTCCGATCGTCTACAACCTCTCCATCGTCTGGCAAAACAAAATAGTGCAATGTCAAATAACAATGATGTAACTTTCAAATAAATCTTACACAAAATTACATATTTGCCTATATGATCAGGAGAGGTCTAATATATATATATATATATATATATATATATATATATATATATATATATATATATATATATATATATATATATTGCACGTTTCTTGATGGACACGTGTACGTTCACATAAGCGTTGCGTATTCACATAGCTTGACACATCATCAT
The DNA here is from genome assembly GCA_038025085.1 of Tetragonia tetragonoides. Taxonomy (NCBI): domain Eukaryota; kingdom Viridiplantae; phylum Streptophyta; class Magnoliopsida; order Caryophyllales; family Aizoaceae; genus Tetragonia; species Tetragonia tetragonoides. Next base: position 668,022 of record CM076145.1, read on the forward strand.
AACACAAAATGCATGAATCTACATTAATGCATGTATCTACACTATTATTAAATACTTCCTTAAATTTTTATATGATACATGCATATAACAATAATAAAATGTATATATTTTTCTATTGATACATTTTATTTTGGGGATGCATCATGCATGCATGCTTTAACAATAGAGCTCACTATATTCGAGTCAAATTGTACATTATTACTATTTGAATTTTGTATTATTTCCTCTAATAGTAATATATATAGTAGAAATGATATGTGAATTAGCTTCCAATAATGGGTATACATAATTGTTAACTAATTAAACATAATTCATTATTGTATCCATTTGATACTTCGACTTTGATTCTTTTGACTGGATATTTAGAGTAAACTGCATCAAAAAGTAGTAGTGGTGGTGGTTTTTTAGACTAGATATTGGACACTAGATATTAGGGTAAAATTATAACAAAAATAATAAAGATTTGGTTATACAAACCAGTTTTATATCATGATTAACAAGAAATGAGATATTGTATATTTTGGTATTCTACTCTACAATGATACAATATTTTTGATTTATGTACGATATTAATTAAGTAAGAGGTTTATAGAAAAGAATTTTTGTATCAAATTGTGCATCGAACTGGAATGTAAAGTATAGTAGGGAATTAATAGAGACTCGAGGAACATGATCGACCCCTTTCCCTCTTCAATTTTTTAAATGGAATTTCCAAATGGTAATAAAAGTAAAACTAATCTATTATTTTTTAAGGCTTTATGGCCCCTCATTATATCAGTGTTTTTTTTTTTTTTTTTAATTTGGTACTCTAGCGTCCCTCACCTCGTCTTTACGAGCAAGTTGACCAATTTAACTTTGATTACTATTTAAACATGTAGGGGTCACTAATTCGGAACCCTAGCCTTATTCATGAAAAAGTAATAATCGTCTTACCAAAAGTTAATTGTACTACTTAATGGCAAATGAATGGTAGAGAGATTTTAAGGTCAGTGGATTGTGCACTTACTAGCAGACTCGTCAGCTAGGACCGATGAAGAAATGAGCAGGATTGAAGCAAGCAAAAGACCAACCAAAATAACGTTCTTCGACTTCATTTTTTTGTTGTTGTTTTGAAATAAGTCCTTTTGGCAAAAGCACTGATTAAAATCACTGCTTTTCCTGAATGCATGGAAAATGAGCAAATTTATAGGCAAAAACAACTGTAAAAAATGACACGCACAATTTTGGAGATGCATGCATTTAGACGTGGTGCATGAAACACCATGTGAGACATGTATGGGCTACTCGATCGGCAGACCAGTTTTGGAGATGCATGCATTTAGACGTGGTGGCTGGTTGAAGAGAGAGATTGTCAAGTGTCAATTATAGTTTTCAGTTGAGTTATAAAATAATAATGTAATCCAATTTTGGCATTGCAATGATGCCTTGAATTGATTGTTACGCTGGCATTGTCGGTGAAGAAAATTTTTGACACTTGTATGTGATAATCCTACATACATGGAAAAAATTAACAACAAATTATGTTTGTCCTTGCAGTCTGATCGATCGAGTTTAGAGTTCCACGTGACAATGACACATGAGTATATATTTAAGTCTCTTCTACTCCCTCCGTTTCATAAAATCCTAAACGTTTACTTGTTTTACGATTTTTAAGATATCACTTTGATTATAAATAACTACAACTATATAGATTTAAAAATTATGAAAATGTATGTGATTTTTTGAAAGTACTTTTAAAAGTGAATCTAACAAAAGTATTTTCATATTGTGAATCTTTATATATTTTCATAAATAAGTGGTCAAATTTTATTAAGTTTGACCTTCAAAAAACACACGTTTAGAATTTTATGAAACGGAGGGAGTATTTGAAGACAAATTACTCTTTTATGTTCCAAAAAACAATGCCATGCATGTCTGAGGTTTTTGTTACATTTAGGCTTAATTTGTAATTTTTGATCATCAAATTTATTACTGTATAATATTACATATATACGAAATGACGACAATTTATGGGCGAAGTATGTATGGGTGTGTTCTTTTAGAGCTTAAACGATCAGGTCAATTTAGTTAAGGGGTGATTTCGTGTCAGTTAAGCGATTTTTAATTCAGTTCATGGATGTTCAATTCAGTTCAGAGGTGCTCAGTTCAGAAATATGCTTTTCATCTCACATATTAAGTGGTGTCCAATTCACTTCAATAGTTTCCAGTTTAGTTCAGTGGTGTTGATTTAATGTTCAATGGTGTACGTTGAGTTCAGTTCAGCCCTAAAAAACGCATACTGACGTCAAACAAGTCAAACTTTTTTTTTTATTGTTTTTTATTTTAAGAAAAGAGATCAAACTATTTGGAATAATTGAACTAATGAAGGAGCGGTTCTCTGTTGAATTAAGACTTTTAGATCAGCCCCAATATATTTAATTAAAAAAAAGTCTTTGTGTAATACCAATCCACAGAATACTTAGGTTGCTAGCTATTAAAAAATGTAGGAGACTAAGGGTGTGTTCTTTAAAACTTACACAATCAGTTTAATTTAGTTCATGGGTGATCCTATGTCAGATCAGTGATTACAAGTTCAGTTCAGTAATATTCAGTTCAGTTTAGTGGTGCTCAGTTCACAAACATACTTTTTGTCTAATATATCAAATGGTATTCAATTCAGTTCATTGATGCCCAGTTCAATTCAGCAGTTTTCATTTCATTATAGTGGTGTTGGATTCAAGTTAATTCAGATAATTTCAGTCCTTAAGAATGCACCCTAAGTGTGTGTTCTTTAGAACTGAACTGAACTGAATTGAATTGAATCAACATCACTGAATTGAAATGAACACTAGTGAAGTGAAATGAATTGAATTCAACATCACTGAATTGAAATGAACACTGCTGAACTAATGAATTGAATTGAATTGAATTCAACATCGCTGAACTGAAACGAACCACTACTAAACTGAACTGAACACCACTACTGAATTGATTGAACCCCACTTTCTATGTGAGATAACATGTATGCTTTTGAACTGAACATCACTAAACTAAGTATCACTAAACTGAACTGAAAATCATTGAATTGAAACGAGACCACTTTTAAACTGTACTGAACTGATCAAATGAGCTCTAAAAAACACATAGAGCATTTACCCTTAGGTCGCATTTACTTGTAAGAAATGATGATTACAATTTAATCCATCATTTGATAGAGTAAATGTGGGTAGAAAAGGAAGGAGGGAGGAGGGGGAATATGAGATTTGGGAGCTTGATTGCATCATCTAATGTAATCATCTTTACATGTTCTAAAGTAGAACAATTGTGATTATAATGGATGTTGTAATCAAATTCACTCTTTCCATATTTCTCCTCTCTCTCTACTTACTTTTCTAACCCGTATTTATCCTATAAAATTATGGATTACATTGTAATCGATCACCACTACATTCAAGTAAACGGGACCTTAGTATTCTTGCAGCCAATCAGCAAATGTAAAAATAATTTGAATCCAAGATAGTCAAACGCTTTCATAGAAAGTAAACTTGCACTAAAATGCTCTCTTACACATAAGCAGACATCGCCAGAAAACAAAATTAAAACAAGGAAGAAATACACACTTCAAAGAAAATTTATTTAGTAGCTTAATACTCAATATGCTCCAAAGAGTTTGCCTTTTCATAGATGGGCGACATATTGGTTCCAATCTTTATATTAGTTGTGTGGCTTGGCTTCAACTTGAGTAGAAGCAATAACAGCCTCACCACGGTAAGAGCAGCACCTCAAGCAATTCCTATAATAATCACGACGACCACAACAACCGAACCGACAGTACCCGCTGCCACGGCCACCGGGGTAGCGTCCACCGGGGTACCGATTTCCGCCACCACTGCCTGGGTACCCGCCATTATTGTACCCACCGTATTTAGCGTCTTCTAAGCCTTTCATCTCGCTATGAGTTGCATGACCTATATATGTACATATACACCAAGAAATAAATGTAAGAAGATGTACATATTTACGGATGCCAATGCGAATTGAAGATCCGACCCAGACCCGTGGATCCAAACCCTTTATACTATTTTGGATCCCTTTTCTAAATCCAATGGATTTGGGTCCAAGTGTTCTATATATGGTTATGGATCTAGGTCCAACATCACAAACTTAGAACCGCGCCATACCCAACTCATGGACTCGCAAACATGTAAAACCTTAAAATAAGAAAGAAATATGAATACCAATGTATGGAAAAAGTAATAATTCTATCTATCTATGAGTAATATACACGACGTATGGTTAACTGATATTTGCTAATCAACAAAATCTAAAATTTAAGGCCAATATAGTAATATAGCTTGTCTTGTATGGATTTGGTCTACCGTGGATTAAGGACATTACTGCAAATATTTTGAAATATGAAGGATATTTTCAAAAAGATTTAGTCCCTTAGTCCACCATGAAACAAGTCCACACAAGCTTTTTTCATAATAATTTAGGATTTTTTTTTTTCATGATGATTCCCATTTATGACTCGCGGATGCACTAGACCTACAGAATCTGGATTTAGGTTCAAGCCGACCTTATAAAGTTTAGATCTAAATCCAAATATATAAAAAGGTCTAGATCTAGGTGGATCTAGTTTCCTCATTGCCATCAACATTGTGGTATGATTTGCTAACATTATCTTTGTTGTATGATTGGTCTCACCTTGAAGTTGCGCCATACGAGTTTTTGTGAAGGTCATTAGACTTTCCCACTCTCCCTATACACAAGTTTATACATACCCGGAAATAATAATTATATACACACAAGTATACACATACTTAAGGCCTTAGACCTTAATAGTGCTTCAAATGGTTGACGTAGCATATTCCATATAAGCAATAATATAGAGTAATAACTAAAAACATGTACAAAACAAAATTATTAGTACGAAGCTCACCATTTTCCTGAGACAGATCTCTTGCTGCTACAACGGAAGTGATCACAAGAGCAATGGTGACTAAAAACAGTAAAAGAAAAGCCCTTGAAACCATACTGTGAAACTTGTTCCAACTCGAATTGGGACAAAACGCTCAAGTATTCGTGATAATATTAGCTAGAAAAGGATACTATTGGTCTATTGCTATATGGATATGAAAAAACTACACCACTATTGTACGTTTTTATAGGCATTTTGATGGCTACAAGATCGGGGCCTTGAGAGGGAAGGGGGGCAGAAACCATATGTCCAAGGAATGGCAAGTCTGACTAGTGCTGTTAGCTGTTGGAGAAATTTGGTGACTCATTTCATCATTCAATTATCATTAAAACAATGGGATCAAATTAAAACAACGTAAAATAAGGGCTATAAGGCCATCGATCACGCACTATTAAAAATAAAGGGCTGAATTATTGTGAAGAGCAACTATTGTTTCAATATTAAGTGATAATATCTAAAGTTACAATAAAATCATCTTCAACAATATTTTGTGTAACTATATATGCATGCCTGTCGCGTTAATTTATTTTCTTGTGTTTTTAATTATTGCCTCAACCGGAGCTCCTCTATGGTCGTCATCACAATAGACCATCGGGAGAAATTTGGGCAAAGATTACAACCGGACCCCGACAAAAAACCAAAGATCGAAGCTAATCCACGTTTATTTTTTGGAGTTACGAGAGGCCTCGTAACGAAGGTAGATATTTTCTCACCACATCACACGACCTACCTCCTAGGGGCCATGGGAGGACCTACAGGTCGGTTATTAGATCCCTTATAGGTTTGGACGTGCATTTTACAGAACATCAATAGTCTAAGGGCAGGAACATCGAAAATATGGGTGAAATCGTAATTTTAGGACCATAATGAATTTCCGGGGGCATCGAGGGTCCTCTCAGGTCACGATAGACCCCCAAATGACAACCGGGCCCCGTGAACCACAAATCGAAGACTATAATCTACGTTTCTTGGGCTTTTTGGAGCCTCCGGAACGAATATTTCCGCACCAAATTACACGGGACACCTCCCCCGGGGTCGACTATCAGGTCCTTAATAGGTTTTACGGGCGTTTTACAAGACACCAATCAAAGGATCTGAATAACGAAAGCATGGGTAAAAGGAGTTCGAGAACCCACATGACATTTCCGGGCCACCGGGGATCTCGATAGACCCTCAGGAAAAGTTTGGGAAAAGTGTGACCCAGACCTCGCAATGCCAAAAATCAAAAGGCTCACATTTTTTGAGGTTTTGGGAGGCACCAGAACGAAGGTCGCACAACATCGCATGTGATACTTCTAGTGGACATGGGAAAACCCAGAGCCAGTCATCGGGTCACCTATATGCTTGAATGGACGCTTTACAAGACACCAATTTAAGGGTTGGAACACCGAAAGCATGAGTCAAAGCTTAGTTGAGGGACCTGTATGACCTTCCTAGGCCACCGAGGGTCACGGTAGACCCCCCGGAAAAGTTTGGACAAAGTTGACTACCCCGCCCCGAAAAGCCAAATCGAAGGATCCACGTTTTTGGGGTTCCGGCAGGCCTCGCAACGAAGGTGCATATTTTGGCACCAAATCGCACAGGACATCCCTAGAGGACATGCGAGTCACCTGGGGTTGGTTATCGGGTCTCTGGTAGGATTTGACGGGTGTTTTACGAGACACCAAACAAGAGACCATAATGCCGAAAGCATGGGTGAAATCGTAGATCAAGCACCTGTTTACCCTACCCTGGGTACCGGGAGTACTCTTGGCTCACAATAAACCACACGAACAAGTTTGAAAAAAAATTGACAACCATGCCACGGGAAGCCAATAATCAAAGGTTATATTATCCACGTTTTTTGGGTTCCATGAGGCCCCGAAAGAAAGGTCGATAATTTTACACTACATCGCAATGGTCACCCGTAGGGGACATGGGAGGCCTCGAGGTCGGTTATCATGTCTCTGGTAGGTTTTGACAGTTGTTTTTGGGACACTACACTAAGGGCGGGAACGTCAAAAGTATAAGTGAAATTTGAGTACGGAGACCCGTATGACCTACCTGTGGCACCAGGGGTCCTCTCGGGTCATGATAGAGACATCGGAGAAGTTTGGAAAAAAATGATAAACAGGTCTCGGGGAGCAAGAAATCAAATGCTATAATCTACATTTCTTAGGGTCCTAGGACGCCCTAAAACAAAGGATGATATTTTTGTAGCACTATCGCACGGGACATCCATAGGGAAAATAAGAGGCCCACAAGGTCACTTATCAGGTGCTTGGTAAACTCGGACTGGGGTTTTATGGGACAACAAAATAAGGGCCTGAACGCTGAAAGCATGGGTGAGATCGTAGTTCGGTGACCCAGATGACCTTCCCGGGGCACCCAGCCTCCTCTAGGGTCACAATAGAACCCCAATAGAAGTTTGGGAAAAAAATGACAATCGGGCCCTGGGAAGCCAAAAATCGAAGGCTATAGTCCACATTTTTGCGTTTCGAGAGGCTGCGTAACGAAAGTGGATATTTTCATACCTTATCGCACGGGAGACCTCTAAAGGACATGGAAGGTCATTTTGCGAGACACGAAACTAAGGTCGTATCCACAGCATGGGTGAAATCGACTTCAAGAACCCGTGTGACCTTCCCGGGGCATCGAAGGTCCTTTAGGGTCACGATAGAACCCCAAAGAAGTTTGGACAAAATAGAAAATCGGGATCCAGAAGCCAAAAATCGAGAACGCTAATCCATGTATTTTGCACCAAATTGCACATGACATCCCTAGGGAACATGAGAGATCCCAAGTATTGTCGGTTATCGGATCGCTGATAGCTTTGGACAGACATTTTTTGTGATACAAAATTAAGGGCTTCGAACGTGAAAAGCATGAGTTAGGAGTTATGGGACTGGGATGAACTTTCCAGGATAAATATAGACCTCCCGAAAAAGTTTGTCAAAAAACAATGACCGGGCACAAGAAGCCGAAGATTAATGTATTTTAGGTCTCAGGAGGCTCCATAATGAAAGTGGATATTTTTGCACCATATCACGCTTGGCACCACTAGGGGACATGAAAATCAAAAGCCTCGTGTCAGTTATCGGGTCCCTGGTAGGCTTGTACGTGCGTTTTACAGGAGAACAAAGTAAGTGGCGAAACGTTGAAAAAATGGGTGAAATAGGAGTTCGGGGACCCGGATGACATTCCCGGGGCACCGAGGATCCTCTAAGGTTAGTATAAACTAAACACCTCAAATAAGTTTATGCAAATATGATAACTAGGCCCCGGAAAGCCAAAAATCAAAGGTTATTGATATAATGCACTAGCTTAGACACAAGAAGGGGGGTTGAATTGAGTCTCCAATTTTTTCGGCTAAATCTAATTTCTGGAGGAAATGGATCAACCTGAGGAACAAAATTCCCTTAGTTGTTCCAGTTAGACGGTTTTATAGAAGAAAAGCGTAAAGAATTGTAGATCAAAGGAGACACAATGTTTTTAGCGTGGAAACCATCAAAGGCTCAATTTGGATGTAAAACCACGACCTACTACTCCGTAGGATTTGAACAACTACTTGTTGTATTACTCGAGCCAATATTTTGTACAAGCCTAACTCTAAGGTTAAGTACAAACGCACACCATACTCATGGTTCCAACAACTCACAAACTTACTCATGTTTTGAGTTCTCTCTCACTAGCTAACTCTAGCTATGAACAACTCTCTTAAGACAAGTACATGTGTTTAACCTCTGAATGCTTCATGCTTAAGCTAATAAAAGGTTACAAAGATATCCTAAGCACCAACTCTTAATGAAGGAGGAGGGAATAACCAAAGGAACTTGGAATGAAGTTCTTTTGGAAAATTTATGAAAGCACGAGTTGGGTAGAGAAGAGGAGGAGGTTATAAGGGTTTTAGAAATGCTTTTCTAAAATACTTTGTGGCTTAACTCCTTGAAGAAAATCAGATGCTCTTGCCCCATTTTTATAGGGAGAGCCTCATGAAATCATCTTGATTTCGTGTGGTGATGACTCCTAAGCGCCACATAAACGGACACATAAGCAAGTCATACAATTGACATTAATAAATGCACCTTCAATTTTGACATTAATATAGTAACTAAATATAATATTCATAATTATTAGCCTCTTTGTTTCAAATTAGAAAATAAAATAACTTTGGCTACGCAATAAAAAATCTAAATTTTACATCATTGCATTGGAAATGAAAAATACTTCAAAATGAGATGTATGTCCTATATCTAAGCTTATAAAGTTTGACCTTTTCTAAGGAAAGTTTTATATAGGTTAAGGATAAAATACGTAAAAATAACCATATTGGTAATACAATAATTGAGTATATCACACTAAGTAGGGGAACACCTAAGGGACCAGGCATAGAAGCAGGTCAGGGTTGGGTGGGAGGGTTAGCAGGGGGTCAGAGCTTGCCAAGAGCAGTCATAACTGCAGCATGTTGTCGTTCCTGAGTGGCTTGAAGTTCCTCCAACTTGGAATCCACCTTGTCTTCTAAGGCAACCAATGATTCCTCAAGAATCTCAAACCTTAGATTCGGATCATCAGAGGCTTGAGAGGAAGAGTGAGGATCCATGAACCCGCATGACAACGGGGTTTGGGAGTCCAGATAATCAGTAGTACAAATCCCTTGAAGAGTAGTAAGAGGAATCCCAAAGTGTTGAATGACCCTGGTCAGAAGGAAGCCATAGGGAAGAAGATGGTTGGTTCTGTCCCCATTGGTAGACCTCTGGATATGAGCCACAAAGAGAGCAGGGAGGTTGATGGGTATGCCTTGCGCAATGAGATATGTCAGTGTGAGTTTTAAGTATGTGGGCTCTCCCCTCTTCTCCTTCTTAGGAAGAATACTACGCATGACAAAGGTGAAGATGAGTTTGTGGAGGGGTGTGAGGTCACTTTTATGAACCTTGCGTGAGCCTCTCAAGGTGGCATCACCAGTTAGGGTTTGGGTAATGTAAAGGGGTGTATGTGGAGCATCAAGGCAAGGGTACCCACCACTGAAATAGGTATCAAAACCCTTACAAGGCATACCAAAAATTTTCCCCAAAGTCGCCTCATCAAACTCAAACTCATTGCCCCAGACTTGTCCATAAATAGTACCATCTAACACTTCACAATTTTCGTAAAATTCCAAAACCTCCTTAGCTGCAAACTCATGAGAAGGATCCACAAATAGGGAATACTAGTTTTGCTCTTTAATAGCATCTAGAAAGGCAGAGCATCCAGAACGAAGGCAAAGATCAGGGAGAAGAATTTTACCAGGCCTTATATGAGTGGAAGGATCTTTGGACTAAGACCTGGACAAGGAAGATTCACCTTCGACCTTGCACTTTTTGGATGTTGGAGACAACTCAACAGGAAGGGAGGCCTCTTTCCGTTTTTTGGCTAATTTTTTGGTGGGGGATTTTTTGGTGGAGGGAACAGGTGACAGGGGTTGTTCCTTGGTGGAGGTTTTGGAGGAGGCTTTATTTGAGGTTCCCTTCTTCTTCTTAGGAGTGGATATGGGCTCATCATCAGGAAGGACATCTGAGGGAGGAAGGAGATCCACAGCTTTGCTCCTAGTCACGCGAGTAGGAGTAGAAACAAGAGGCACAGTAAGAAGGGTTTTGGAGGCAGGCAGTGATGAAGGAGCAGTCGACTCCTTAGGCCCTTTGTCAGCTAGCTTGACCAATTTGCGTGAGGTAGAGCGGGGAGCCAATTGTCTTGGAGAAGACCTAGTCTTCATTCTAGGTTTTCCTTTTTTGAGAAAGATGAGAGGAGTATCATCCTCCTCTTGGGCTTTAGCATCTGGGACTGCTTCTGAGAACTTGGGAGGGGAGGGATAATACCCAAGAGGCTGAAAGGGAGAGTCAGGTTCCTCTCTCTCAGAGTCTAGCCCATCGACCCTTCCCATTATGTAATCTGGGCTCGTGGGCTCAAGGAAGGGACCACGGTCAGGGGGGGTGTTCCCTTCTGAAGCAGACTCAACCACAACATTAGTACCTTGTTCCAAATCCTTAGTAGTGATTGCCTTCTCAGGGGTTGTGCCATCATTGTTAGGATGAACAACCAAGGGATCAGTCGCCTTATCCGTATTCTCACATCCATCACTACCCTTATCATCATTCTTGTTCTCACAATGCTCATTTTGGTCACCCTCATTTTCACTCTCAACCTCTCCTTTTTGTTTCCTTCATTCTGTTTTTCACCCTCATTCTCTCCTTTTTCTGTTTTCCCTTTCTTACTTTCCAACAGTGACACCTAATTTCTTACTAACCCGTTTTCTCATTCCCCATCTCTTTGGTTTAGGTTTTTTAGGCAATTTTTGACCTAATTTCCCAGTTTTCTCAGCATCTAATTGTTTGAGAATTTGACCAATTTGTTTCACATTTTGCTTAATTTCTTCACAAAGAGGTTTCTCAGGTAAATTGACTAAAGGAACTTGAGAAGGGTTTGAACTCATACCATCCTCACTTGCCACAAAGGGCTCATTGAGATCAAAGTGATCTTCGTCTTTCGGTGATTCTTCTTCCCCCTGAGTTGATGGCGGGTGTGGGTCCGCAATGGAGAGGTGAGAAGGTAGCCTCATGGCAGGTCTCCTCTTGGCTTTGTATGATCGACCCTTAGGACCGCATGCACCGGGTGATTTACCGTGAAAGGTACGAGCACGAATTGAGGGTTTTGAGGCCATGTCGTAAGAGGGAAGAGAAATTCCTAGACACCCTAAAACTCGATTTTTCTGATGATCCAACTCGGTGAAGAATTGATCTAGGTCTGGAATGGGAGTTGTGATTTTGCGTTTTTTCTTTTGGGGATGAGGGGAGAGTAGTGAGAGAAGATTTGGGGAAGCTGGAGATGTTTGAGGAGGAGATGAAGTTGTGGGTGGTGGAAAGATGGGTTTATTTAAAGAAGGATTGAGAGGAGGTGGTGTATACGGAGAACGCAGCACGGTTCTTCGTGTATTAACCATGGTGAAGTGGAGTGATGGTGTTTTGGGAGATGGTGGAGAAGCTGGAGGTTAATAGTGTGAGTGAAGAGAGAGAAAGGAGAAAGGCGGTTGAGTGTATGGGGTGGTGTGATAGAAGTGGAGAGTTGAGAAAGTAATGATGACTTAATAAAAATCATTGAATAAAAGCAGCTCCTTGTCTTTAGAAACAATAACCACCCCTTGGTTAAAAAGGAGTATTTCTTCCCTTCTTTGAATTTGAATAAAACGTACAAACGGGAAGTTGTGTTTAGCAGGTGAGGATTTCTAATTGCTTAGCCAGAAGTTGACACGCAACAAGGTTAGCTGAGCAAGAGAAGATGATTTGAGGTTTTGCAAAAGTTTTGATCTGATTTTAGAACAGATACTCATAAAGCTTTCACATAACTTATATATAAATCACTAAAGGACAATAAGGGCAATATCACAAAACTTTAGTGAGTGTTTATGTTTTATAGCTTGTATAACAAAGCTTGTTAAAGCTTAAGAATGGACATGGCAACTTTCACCGGAGAACTTCATGGATTTGTCACGTGTGCATGCAAAATTAACAACAATTTATAATTTTTTCTTTTTTTTTTTTTTTTTTAATTTTAGGAGGTTGAAACTGCATGTTCCTAGACTATCTTTGTCATACCAAGCTCAAGTTGTATTTTTTCAAATGGTTCACGACTAAGAGCTTTGGTGAAAATATCCGCAATTTGGTTCTTCGTTTTGCAAAAATTCATTGAAATTTGGCCTTTTTCCACATTGCCCCTTAAGAAATGATGTCGTATATCGATATGCTTTGTGCATTTATGTTGACACGGGTTTTTTGCAATACTTATGGCACTAGTACTATCACAAAAGATGGGCATGCAATTAGTGATGATACCAAAGTCTCTAAGTTGTTGTTTAATCCAAAGCAATTGAGCACAACAAGATGCCGCCGACACATATACGACCTCGGCCGTAGATAGTGCCACGGAATTTTGTTTCCTTGAACCCCAAGAGATTAAACATGATCCTAGAAAGTGTGCCATACCCGACGTACTCTTTCTATCAACATGATAACCCGCATAATCCGCATCCGCATAACCAATTAAATCACAATTTGTTCCAAAGGGATAGCAAAGCACAAATTATCATTTCCACGCAAATATCTCAAGATACGTTTTACCGCTAGCATGTGTGACTCTGTAGGATAAGATTGAAAACGTGCACACAAACCGACAATAAAAAGAATATCAGGTCTACAAGCGGTTAAGTAAAGAAGTGAGCCAATCATACCTCGGTAGGTTTTTTCATCAACCTTTTTACCGTTCTCGTCCATGTCTAGTTTAGTTGCCATGGGGATTGGCGTATCCATTAGCATTGCGTTTTCCATTCCGTACTTCTTTACAAGTTCCTTGAGGTATTTTTGTTGGTGGACCACAATACCTTCACTTGTTTGTTTGATTTGAACCCCCCAAAAGAAGTTGAGTTCTCCCATCATACTCATCTGAAACTCACTTGTCATCAATGTGGAAAATTCTTCACATAAACTTTTATTAGTGGCTCCAAAACTGATATCATCAACATAAATTTGCACAACTAACAAATATTTATCTTTTACCTTGAGAAAAAAGGTGTTGTCAACCTTTCCCCTCTTAAAATCATTTTCCATTAAATATTTAGATAAGCGTTCATACCATGCTCTAGGAGCTTGATTCAATTCGTACAACGCCTTATCCAATTTAAAAACATGATTTTTTAATTCTTGATTTTCAAAACCGGAAGGCTGTTCAACAAAAACTTCCTCTTTCAAAAAGCCGTTTAAGAAGGCACTCTTAACTTCCATTTGAAAGAGAGTCATACCCATAAAAGCCGCAAAGGCAATAAGGATACGAATAGCCTCAATACAAGCTACCGGTGCAAAGGTTTCGTCATAGTCAATACCTTCTTCTTGATTATAACCTTGCACAACAAGCCTAGCTTTGTTTCTTACCACGGTGCCTTGCTCATCTAGCTTGTTTCTAAATACCCATTTGGTTCCAATAACCATGCGGTCTGATGATCTTGGAACCAAGTGCCAAACTTTGCTTCTCTCAAACTGATTTAGCTCTTCTTGCATAGCAATTATCCAATCTGGATCTTGTAGAGCTTCTCGATAGTTTCTTGGCTCGATGGTAGAGAGGAACGCAAAGTGAGCACAAAAGTTGTTGACCGATGAACGGGTTTGCGTTCCTTTCCCAAAGTCACTGATGATTTGATAAAGAGGATGAGAGCTGCTGTGTTTCCATGGCCTGACACTTATTGGAAGTATTGAGCCACTGGATTGAGTGCTATCAGCTTCATTATGCTCTGAAGGAACAGATGATGGACCAGGGTCAGCACTGGTGGTAGTTCCCCCTGTCAGTGAAGCCGAAGCTTCTGTCTCAGGGGAACTATCCTTGACTGTAGGTCCCTTGCCTGTTCCTTCTACATCAGTAGCTACTGAATCAGATCGGTTTCTAACGAGTCCGATTTCAAAGTCATCATCCTGTTCGTTTCTCTCAATCAAACGGTTAGTTTCATCAAATGTTATATGAGCGCTTTCTTCCACACACATAGTTCTTTTGTTGTATACTTTGCAAGCTTTCCTATGTGCTGAATAACCAAGAAAGACCGCTTCATCACTCCTAGCATCAAATTTTTCTAGGTTTTCTTTTCCATTGTTATGTACAAAGCATTTACAACTAAAGGTGCGAAAGTGCACGATGCTAGGTTTTCTCCCTTTGAAGAGTTTATAAGGAGTTTTCTTGAGTATTGGTCTGATCATGCAACGATTGACAATGTAGCAAGCCATGTTGATAGCTTCGGCCCAAAAGTTTCTAGGAAGTCCACTAGCAATAAGCATAGTTCTAGCAATGTCTTCTAGTGTTATATTCTTTCTTTCTACCACACCATTTTGTTGCGGTGTCTTAGGGGCCGAGAAGTTATGATCAATGCCATTTGTGTCGCAAAATTCAACAAATTTTCCATTTTTAAATTCCATACCATGATCCGACCTTATGCTTATGAGTTCATTTCCGGACATTTTCTGAGTTTTCCTAATGAAGGTATCAAATGAATTGAATGTCTCATCTTTGGAAGAGAGAAATAAGGTCCAAGTGAAGCGTGAGTAGTCATCAACTATCACAAGCACTGAAGCACATATCTTTTGCCGGTTCTACTCGCTACTCTCATGGGACCGCAAAGATCCATATGAATTAGCTCAAGAGGTTTAGACGTGCTAACCATGGTTTTAGATTTGAAAAATGACTTTACTTGTTTTCCCTTAGCACATGCATCACAAATTTTATTATCTTTAAACTTAATAGAAGGCAAACCAACTACTAAGTCTTGAGACAACAATTTATGCAATAATGATAAGCTAGCATGGCCTAATCTTCTATGCCAAAGTAATGCATCATCATCAAGAACATTCAAGCAAGTCATATCAATGTAGGGAAGCAAAGAAAGATATGCCTTGTAAACATTGTTGTGTCGCTTCCCCTTCAACACAACATCTCCGGTTTTGGTACTTACTATCATGCAACTATTTGAATTAAATTCAACCTTGTTACCGTGATCACATAGTTGCGAAATGCTCAAAAGATTATGTTTTAAACCCCTTACCAAGTATACAGTATCAATGGAGTGTGAAAGTGATGAGCCAATCTTACCAACACCAACAATTTTGCCCGTATTACCATCACCAAATCCCACACTTCCACCGTTGAAGGCCTTTAGTGAGAGAAAATTTGATTCATCTCCCGTCATGTGACGTGAGCAACCACTATCTAAGTACCAAGATTGGCTGCTCTCTCCCAGCAAGGCCTGCAAAACAACTAATTGTTAGATTAAGGAAGCTTGGGTTCCTTTCCAACACGTAAAGTAATAGCGTTATCCTTCTTAACCCATTCATACTTCACATTCTTCTCTAAGGCCTTGTCTTTTACTTCACATTTTTCTCTTAAGTGACCGGTTTCTCCACAAAACATGCAAAGTTTGTTTGAGGGTAAGTCAGTGTACTTGGAGTGTGGATTCCATGCATTCTTAGTACTTTTGAAACCTAGTCCAGATTTGGTTTTATTCTGATTTTTGTTCATCCAGTGTACAGTGTGTGAGGCCATGTCCATGCATTGTTCCTTTTTACAGAATCTTTTGCTTGCATCAAATATTTTTCAAGTTTATCATTCCTGAGCTTTTCAACCTGAGTTATGCAGTTAGCATGATCTATTTCAGTTTTCAAGGATTCAAAACATATATGCATAATATCAGCCCTTATAGCACTATCAAAAACTTCATGAATTCTGGTTTTTTCGAGTTTGTCCTTAAAAAAAGAGTTGTTCAATTTTAGATCTATCATTGCTCTTTCCAGGGATTGACATCTTTCCTCTATAAGATCATTTTCAGCAGCCAGATTATCATTTAGTTTTTCAAGTTTTTCGATTTCAATTTTGGCCATTTTTAATTCATCATGCAATTCATTATTTTCAGCACATGCATCCTTAAGTTCTTCAGACAGATAATTTATCATGTTACAAATTTCACTGAAAGAAGATTTTTGTGAGGAGTTGGAAGATGAAGGATAAATTACCTCATTCTCGAGTTCCGAGTCGCTATTAGCCATGAAAGCTATATCAGCTTGTTCCGTAGGTTCCTCCAGATCCTCCTTTTCTTCATTTTCCCATGTAGCAGCGATCATTGTCTCTAAGAACTTTTCTCTTGTGTTGTTGTTGACATTTCTTCTGTTGAATTGCCCTTTAGGCTGGTCCCGTGGCTGTTCCTCTTTCCAAGTAAGACAGAATCTCATTATGTGTCCTAGCTTCTTGCATTTGTATCACACATCTTGCTGAGCAGCTTCCTTGCCTTTGGAGAAGCTTCTTCGATTACCAGTTTTGGAGCTTTTGTAGAGATGACCCAGCCTTTTAGCAAGCAAGGCAAGATTATCCTCTAAATCAAGCTCGGTTTGGCTATCTTCATCGTCAGCCTTTAGGGCCAGCCCTTTTTCTCTTTTTAGCTCTTCCTTTGCTCGAGAATTCAGACGGATCTCATGGGTTTGAAGGTTGCCAATGAGTTCATCTAGAGGCAAGGTATCCATTTGCTTTGCCTCTTGTATGGCTGTCACTTTGCTGTCCCATCCTGTAGGTAAGATTCTAAGAATCTTACGAACAAGTTCTTCTGAGGTGAAGGTTTTGCCGAGCGATTTGAGTTCATTCGTGAGATTTGTGAATCTTGTGAACATATCTTTGATGGGCTCCTATTCACTCATGAAGAACAATTCATATTTCCTTACCAGAATTTCGATGCGAGATTGCTTGACTTGAATTGTTCCTTCGTGAGCAACAACGAGAGCATCCCATATTTCTTTGGCGGTAGAGCATCCAGCAATACGGTTGTATTCTTGTGGATTGAGTCCACAATGGAGGATTCTTACAGCCTTGGCGTTTTTCTCAAGTTTTTCGAGATCGTCATCGTTGTAGGTGTTTTCTGGTTTGGGAACACGAGTTCCATCAGCATTTGTTATGGGGGGAATGACAAGTGGGCCTTTTATGGTGATTTGCCACAGTTGGTAATTCTCAACTTTTACATGAATTTCCATGCGTGTTTTCCACCAGCAATAATGTTGGCCATTGAACAAGGATGGCCTAGAGGTGGATTGACCTTCATGTGTTGAAGAGCGTGCACTCATTTTGTGGATCACTAAAAAGGGTTTAGCTTTTTGTTGTGAGAACCTGCTCTGATACCAATTGATATAATGCACTAACTTAGACACAAGAAGGGGGGTTGAATTGAGTCTCCAATTTTTTCGGCTAAATCTAATTTCTGGAGGAAATGGATCAACCAGAGGAACAACGTTCCCTTAGTTGTTCCAGTTAGACAGTTTTATAAAACAAAAGCGTAAAGAATTGTAGATCAAAGGAGACACAATGTTTTTAGCGTGGAAACCATCAAAGGCTCAATTTGGATATAAAACCACCACCTACTACTCCGTAGGATTTGAACAACTACTTGTTGTATTACTCGAGCCAATAGTTTGTACAAGCCTAACTCTAAGCTTAAGTACAAACGCACACCATACTCATGGTGCCAACAACTCACAAACTTACTCAAGTTTTGAGTTCTCTCTCACTAGCTTACTCTAGCTATGAACAACTCTCTTAAGACAAGTACATGTGTTTAACCTCTGAATTCTTTCCGCTTAAGCTAATAAAAGGTTACAAATATATCCTAAGCACCAACTCTTAATGAAGGAGGAGGGAATAACCAAAGGAACTTGGAATGAAGTTCTTTTGGAAAATGTATGAAAGCACGAGTTGGGTAGAAGAGAGAAGCAGGTTATAAGGGTTTTAGAAATGCTTTTCTAAAATACTTTGTGGCTTAGTTCCTTGAAGAAATCAGATGCTCTTGCCCCATTTATATTAGGAGAGCCTCATGAAATGATCTTCCTTATTTTATCAAAGCAGTACAAGTGAATCTTTAGGAAATGTAACCTTAATGTATGCTAAAGTATTCATGTGATTTAGGAACACTAGGTGGGCTGATTTGCTTCCATAAATCAGACATGCTTTTGCAAACATGTGAACCTTTATTTGTTTTAACTTTTGCAAACACAAGGCTTCATAAAAGTTTCTTGAGATTCTTTTCTTAACCAAGTTAAACACTCAACCTTTTGAACATGAAAATCTATGTTTATGTATCTGAAAACAAAGCATGGAAGCTTTAACACATTTTAGAAAAGGTTTGAGTAAAAGGAGGAAAACTTTTTGCTTTTGATAAAAATCCAACTCGTCTGTCAGAGGGAACGGCTGTACTGAAGGATGTTCCCTCTGTTTCAGATCTTTCAACTTTGCTTTTGTTCCTCAAGGTTATTTCTGATCCTTTTGGATGAGATTGTTGGTGCATACATAAAGTCTAGAATGTAAAGACCTTGCTCTCTACTCTTCAAGTCTTCATGCTTCATATTTCCACTTGAACAAGTCACTTTTTCCATAATGAGTTTCTACACATAACAACTTAATGAAGCACGATTAGTGTTAGGGTGCATAAGCATAATTACTTTGTTAATCATCAAAATCTAGGGTTCAACAGTTGTCATCCATATTTTTGGAGATCTGCGAGGCCCCAAAATGATAGTGTATATTTTTGCATCACATCGCATGGGACATGGGAGGCCCTCGGGGTCAGTAATCGGGTGCCTGATAGGATTGAACAGGCGTTTTACAAGACATTAAACTAAGTGCTCAAACACTAAAAACATGGGAGATATCGGAATTCGAGGATACATATGACATTGTCGGGGGGCCGAGCGTTCTCTAAGGTCACGATAAACCCCAGATAAGTCTGCTAAAAAATGAAAACCGGCCCCCGGGAAGTAAAAAATCGAAAGCTATAATCAACGAATTTTGAGGCTTCAGGAGGCTCCAGAACGAAGGTGGATGATTTCACACCACAAGGCACGAGCACCCCTAAGGGTCATGGAAGACCTCCAAAGTTTGTTATTGGGGCCTACTAAGCTTGTTTGGGGCGTTTTACGAGACACGAATTTAAGGATCGGGACTCCCAAAACATGGGCTATATAGGAGTTCAAAGACTCGAATAACATTCCTTGGGTATCAAATATCCTTTAGGGTAACGATACACCCCTATAAAAAGTTTGTGTAAAAAAGACAGTTGGCCTCGAGAAGCCGAAAATCGAAGGTATAATCCACATTTTTGGGGGCTCGGGAGATCCACTACGAAGGTGGATAGTTTCGCACCACGTCGCACAGGACACCCTAGGGAATATGAAAAGCCCTCAGTGTCAGTTATCGCGTCCTTGGTAGGCTTGAACGAGCGTTATTTAATGCATGGGACACCAAACTAAGGAGCGGAACGCTGAAAGTATGGGTGAAATTGGAGTTTGGGTAACCGAATGACCTTAGAGAGTCACCGAGGGTACTCTAGTGCCATTATAGACCAACCAAATAAATTTGGGCAATAATGATATTTGGCCCCTGGGAATGAAGCCAAAATTATCGAAGGCAATAGTATAATTCACATTTTTTGGGGTCTCTGAATGCTCCGTAACGAAGGTAAAAATTTTCGCACCACATCGTACGGGACACCTCTTGGGGACATGAGAAGCCCACAGCGTCGGTTATCGGGTCTCTGGTAGCATTGGATGGTCATTTCACGGGACACCAAACTAACGGACGAAATGCAGAAAGTATGAGTGAAATCGGAGTTTGAGTAACCTAATGACATTCGCGGGGCACCGAAGCACCTCTAGGGTCACTATAGACCCGCCAAAGAAGTTTGAGCGAAAATCACAATCGGGCCTCGGGATGTATCAGAGGTTATCTCCACGTTTTTTGGGGTATCAAGAGGCTACGGAATGAAGGTGGATATTTTTACATTATATCGCACGGGACATCTCTAAGGGACATAGGAGGCCCCCGGGGTTAGTTATCGGGTCTCTGTTAAGCTTGGACGGGCGTTTTACGAGACATGAATTTAAGAGTTGGTACATCCAAATCATTGGAGAAATCAGAGATCGGGGACCGGGATGACCTTCTTGAGGCAGTCAGGGTCCTCGAGGATCACCCTAGACTCCCTAAAAAAATTTGGGCAGAAACGACGATTGGGCACCGGGAAGCCAAAAGTCGAAGCCATTATCCCCGTTTTTTAAGGTTATGGAAGGTCCCGTAATGAACGTGGATATTTTTGCACCAAATCGTACGGGACACCCTTAGGTGACACGAGAGGCTCCAGGGGTTGATTATCGAGTCGTTGGTAAGGTTTAGCGGGCTATTTTGGGGATATCAAACTAAGGGTCTAGAACGTCGAAAGCATGGGTGAGATTGAAGTTCGGGGACACGTGATTACTTTTCCGGGGCACCTGGGGGTCCCCTAGGGTCACCATTGACCTGTTGCAGAAGTTTGGACAAATTTGACATGTAGACCTAAGGAAGCCAAAAATCGAAGGTTACAATCCACGTTTTTTGGGTCTCGAGAGTTCCCGCAACGAAGGTGGATATTTTCGCACCATATCACATAGGATGCCCATAGGGAACATGGAGGCCCTCGAGGTCGGTTATGGGATCCCTCGTAGGCTTTGCGGGCAATTTATGGGACACCAAACTAAGGGCTGGAACACCTAAGCATGGGTGAAATCGGAGTTCCAGTACTCGGATGACCTTTTTGGGGCATCGGGGTTACTTTAGGGTCGCGATCGACCCTCCCGGAGAGGTTTGGGCAAAAAATGACGTTACGGACGACCATGATATATACTTCCTCCGTCCCATGAAAATGTTGACACTAGTTTTTTCATGGTCCAACTTTACAAACTTTGACCATAAATATCTCAAAAAATATATAGATTTATAATGTAAAAATACTTTTATTGGATTCATTTTTAAATAGTACTTTTGAGAAATCATAATTTTATAATTTATTTGTTCATATAATTGTAATTATTTGCGATCAAAGTAGTGCATTGGATATCGTGAAAAAACTAGTGTGAACATTTTCATGGGACAGAGTAAGTATGTTTGAGATGTGAGTGGCACATATAATGGGACTGATAATCCGGATTGTTTGATTTTATATATAGTGAAGATCATCTGCCATATCTTGTGTCTCATTTCCTTATATTATTTGACACATCAGAATTTTTATTTTAGTTTATTATTAAATTGTGGTGCATGACAAAATCACATACGTTTAGAATGTGTTTCACATAGGGAGTTTGGTACACGATGGGACAGAGGATCTGGATGAGCATTTTAATTATGGTTGTTATCAATCCGAATCCTGTTTCGTATTGTCTGTTCCACTTTCTATCCCAATCATAACCTATTCATTAATGATTTTGTCATATATCCCAATTTAATAATAAATAAAATTCAAACTAACTTATCAAGTGTATAAGTGAGTGAGATATGAGATAGTACATAACTATATTAGAGTGAGAGAGTGGATCCTTACATCATGGTTACTTTGAGAGGGCGTTTTGGTCAAGGGGGACACTTTTCCGTAGAAGGAACTTAAGTCTTGTCACATGCATGTATATATATTCTGACATCAAGAGTACACCACGTTATTTTCTAACAAGACATATTATCAATATTTTCTGTCACATCGAGGAAGATAATTACTTGTTCAAATTGGGTAAGAACAAGGTAGTGACAAATACTAATAAGTACGAAGGGGGCTACAATTGTAGAAGTTAGATGGAGATTGAAGTGGTTGGCTGTAGAATTGCAAAGTTGGGTGAAAGTCAAAGCCAAGAAGCCCCTAGTGCACCAATTGGCACATGAAAGACAAACCTAACATTAATTGCTACTCTTGCCCGGCTTCAATGTCACAACTCACAAGGATATACATACTGTTTCTCTGATTATGTTCAACGGGCTCCATCAATTTTTGACCCACACAATAAATCCCTCTAATTAGGACTCAAACACTCTAATACCAATTACGGAATTACAATAAAATACTGAAAACAACACACAATAATCAACACCAGAACGTGGAAAACCTCAATTGGGTAAAAACCACGGGCCAAACCGACAACTAATCCACTAATATCAAATCCATAGTGATTACAACGTCGATACCATCACATCTACAACCAAGCTAAACAACACAACTCCTAGTACAAGCGGCCCAGTACAATATCAATACCACCCGATTGACACTACTACCAAAATACTAGGATTGACACAAATACTTGTTGTAGGAACCTCGTTGGTTTTATGCCCGAACCAACAAACGCCTATTCACCACCTAATTAGGTCTCCCCTAATTAGGAATTTCCTCTTCATCTTCTCGGCTTGTAGGGCGACTCAATATCCGGAACACTCTCCCTCTCACAAGCTCTCTTTGTAGCTGACTGACGACTTGCTCTCATAACCTCACCGTGCTCTCTGTCGCCTCTCACTTGGAGCCTCACGGCACACCTGCCGTCGCTCAAGCCCGTCTTCATATCAAACAACTTCCCCTTTTAATACTAGGTGTTTAAACGTAATCCCTTGCAACCCTATTTTACACTTGTGACCAAGGAAAGGTTATCATAAAATAGCCCGAATTTCCTTTACAGCAAACTAGCCGAATTTGCAATTCGGTTTCAAGTTGTTTTACTTTTCTCTTTTTTTTCCTTTTTGGTATTTTCACAAATTGAGATAATACCCAACAATATATGGGTTACGAGTTACAAACTTGCAATCTTCTTTACAACACATTGTACTAGTGTACAAAGAGATCCCGGCTTACACAGAGTAAGAGAGGTCGTATATGATATATGCAACTTATTCATCTCTGTTTAATCTTTGATTCATTCCCGCAACAATCATATGCAATATCACAATAAATTAAAAAAACAGACAATTTAATGAATCATTTTGATTTAGTTTATTATTATATTTCAAACTAGATTTTGTGCCCGTGCACGGGTTCTTGTTTATCATCCTTAGTTATTAAAATAAATATAATATTTTTTTTAATCAAATCAATATACAATATAAAGTTTAATAATAAGAGTAGCAAGAAACAATAACAATCTTTTTATCAACAAAAAAAAAAAAAAAAAAAAAAAACACATTTAACAAAGAAATTACAATTTTAGTGAATGTGTAATATAATTTTTTTTAGGATAATAAATATAATACTTATGTTACTTATTTTTTTATTAAAATAAAATAAAACTATTTTTAATTTCTTTTTAATCATCATGCATTTATGGCTATTTATTACCTATTCAATGCTTGCTGAGAACTCAATCCGTGCGGGTTCTTGTTTATCATGCACACTCTGTTATTAAAAGAAATATGATAAAATATTTTAATCATATCAATATATAAAGTTGAATAATAGGAGTAGCAAAGAACAATAATAATCTTTTTATAAAAAAAAAATATATTTAACAAAGAAATTACATTTTTATTGAATTTATAAAAAAAAATTAGAATAATAAATATAATACTTATGTTACTTATTTCTTATTAAAATAAAATAAAACTATTTTTAGTTTCTTTTTAATCACCCATGCATTTATAGCTATTTATTACTTATCCAATGCTTGGTGAGAACTCAATTTTACATATATATACTAGATTTCGTGTCCGTGCGATGCACGGGTTCTTGTTTATCATCCTCTGTTATTAGAATCAATATAATAAAAAAGTTTAATTATATCTATATATAAAGTCGAATAATATGAGTAGCAATGAACAATAATAATTTTTTTTATCAACCAAAAAAACACATTTAACAAAGAAATTTCATTTTTAGTGAATATATAATATTTCTTTTAAGATAATAAATACAATACTTATGTTACTTATTTTTATTAAAATAAAATCAAACTATTTTTAATTTCTTTTTAATCACCCAATACATTTATGAATATTTATTACCTATTGAATGTCATCTTGGTGAGAACTCAAATTATATATATATATATCTTGATCTGAACAATAGTGAATCTCTTTGCTCTACTATTAATCATGGACAATAATTGTATCCCTTTCTTGATTTTCTATTTGTCATAGTTTTGTTTTAAGCAAACTCATTATGTATTTATTAGATAAAAAAATTTAAGTTAATTTAAATGAACATACCATTAGTTATTTGAATTGTCTTGAGTAGTACTTTTGTGAATTTATTGCTCACTTACAAGGTTGAGTTCAAAACCAAAATTTTGAAAATCGTTGTATTATGATTTCTTTTCGATAATTAGGCAGCAAAATATGTTATAATACCAATTGAAAGAATGCAATAGACCAAGACACAAGAAGGCTGAATTGGGTTTTACAAATTTTTTTGGATTTTTGGGCTGATGCATGAAATGACCTTTCAAGTTTTCAAGTGTCATTTCCCCCTTGATTCGAGGTGCCACGTGTTGCCCTTTGGTTGGCCATTTAACTTGTTGACTATGATAATCAACGTTAATGTGACACTTACGTGCGATTCTGACTTTTCATGGATTTCAGGGCAAAGCAAATAAAAAGGGCCATTTAAATGACAATAGACCCCCTTTTTTTTTTACAACGACAAGGAGACATTTTTTAATTTTTTTGGGCCCTCTTTTCCCCTCTTTTTCTATGGGCCTGGGCGGTCACCCTAAGCACTGATACTGATCTTGTCATTATTAAGCCATCATCACATGATATTTCACCAATCTTATATCGCACGATTTCACCGGTCTTCAACCGTAATTATGCATTAGTTTATTTTATTCAAAATTCAAAACAGTACACTACAAGAAACAACACGCGATTTAGTGACTGATATTTACCGACCAAATCAAAATTGGTTGGAATTTCACTTATAACATATGCATAACACAACATAGGGTTAGCAGTTAATAAATCCAAAAGTACTTCGATCCCTACCTAAACATGCATAACACATAACATATATAACTATAATTAAATAATTAGGTAACACTTATGAAGAAGGTGACTCCCAACTTGACCTAATTATACAAGATAGTAGTACAAGCTAGGAGTATTAGCTAATGACTCGTTATATTTCACTTTTGATTTAGATATTAGCAAATGAAAATCTTGTCATATTTTAACTACATGTGTAATGTGAAATTTTATTGAAAGGTAGGTTAGAAATAACCCATGAGTACTTGAACTGTGGTGCGAGGTAAAACGAAGTAGCAACGTGGGAAACTTCTCAATATTTCCACAATGCTACTTATAACCTTCAATTGTACTGAGTAGGAAGTTGAGAGTTTATCCCTTCCATTGCATTACCAAGGTGAAGCATATTTCGTAGCTCTGAATAGGGTAGTTAAGTTGGTAATAAGGTTGGATTTTATAACAAAGGTCATAGGTTTATCAATTCGTTCCCATTAAACCTCTTTACTGAGTTTGTCTAAAAGTTATCTTGTTAACTTGCGGCATACTGTGTGTGATTTGCAGGCTAATTGTACACGCTCGAAGTTTATCTAGTAGTGCACACTACTATAAATATGATCAATTATTGTATTGACAACCTCACACGCGTATATACAGTACATTATTGGTTAGATATATGAACTAGCTAGCTAGTGTTTGTGATTTGTAATGCTCATTAGTCACTATACTATATGATCTGTATCCACATTTCATTTTCTTTTGTGCATATCCAAATTCATCAAGCCTAACTTACCCTACAAGAGGGGCACTAACTTATGGTCTCTACTTATTCATAATTTCTTAGCTTAGCTTGCAAAAACCATTTGCTAGATACAGTATAATGATGATCCCCAACGGCCAACTGTTTTCGAACTCTCGATTATTATTGCCCTTATTGACCAGTCAGAAATTCCTATAAAAGGCCTGCAAATCCACACCCATATTCACCAATTTTAAAATAGAGTTAATTAATCAAAAAAAAAATGGCTTCTAAAGCTTTTCTCCTCTTGGGTCTTTTGGCTGCCGTTGTTCTTCTCATTGCTTCTGAAGCTGCAGCAAAGGACGTGGCCAAAACATTGCCTACAACTGCACAAAAGAGTAAGCACATATATATGTTTACATCATATAATAGGAGTATATCGCGCTAGAAAAACAACCATGTTATCGGCTAATGCTTTGTTCTCCTCCGCTTAATTTCACTTAAATTTAGTCTAGTTTCAGCTCACGTGTACTTTACCACTTAGATAATTTTCAATTTTAATAAATTTATGGTGAAACTTATGTTATTGGAAAGATTTGATCAAAACATACTTTCAAATAAGTCTAATATTGATTATGTTTGGATAAGTTTTAAATGATTAAATGTCAATTAAAAAAAATCAATTCAGTTCATTTCAGTTGAAAAGAATGGAGCCTAAGTAACACTCTTATTTGTATTATTGGATGAGACCACCGAGAACATGGTATCATCGTCTAATGGTATGATTAAGTTCTTTTTTCTTTTGGTTGAAATTTTAGCGGAATTGTAATAGAGCCAAAATATTGTACTCATATTCATTCCAAGTGTTTTAGGAGTATATCTTTGTGCATGATGCTAACTACTATCATCTAAGTATGATTACTTTGCATGATGCAGCCGAAGAAACAACTCTCACTAACGTAGAGGATGCAACTAAGGAAAAAACCTCAACAAATGTAAAGGATGCCAAGTATGGTGGTGGGTATAACCAAGGAGGTGGGTACCCGGGAGGCGGATACCAAGGCGGAGGTGGTTACCCAGGAGGCGGTTACCAAGGAGGTGGTGGATACCCGGGAGGCGGATACCAAGGCGGTGGTGGATACCCGGGAGGCGGATACCAAGGAGGTGGTGGGTACCCAGGAGGCGGTGGGTACCAAGGAGGTGGTGGCCGAGGGCGAGGGCGAGGCAGGTATGGAAGAGGGGACTGCCGTTATGGTTGTTGTTACCGCGGTTACAATGGCTGTATAAGGTGCTGTAACTATGCTGGTCAGGCTGCTGAGGTACAAGTTCACACCAAGCCTCACAAGTAGGAAAACAATCATGTAATACTATGTGAGTAGTACTATTTTCAGCAAGTGATGTATTTTAATTTCAAGTTTTATTTTGGATTATTATTGCATGGCAAGAAGTGGATGTGCGTGTATAAAAGCCCTATTAATGAGCACTTATATCTTATAATTATGTTCAAATTAATAAGGATGTTACTTGTTAGATTATTTGTACTCCACGATCTGTCTCATTTGATGTTTTATGTATGTTAAACCTTGATTATATATGCTTATTTGAATGTTTCGATATGGAAGTTGTCTTATATGAGCAATGATCCATCTCTTATTCTGTTTTGACAAAACTTGTTTACCATGTAAAATTAGTCAAAGCACAACAGTAACAGTTTCCCTTTAATGTCTCTAGCTTTTTCCTGGGTGAAACGGTTGATTATACCGCTCTGTTTTATGGTAATCACTATGGTCGACGATGGATATTTATGGTGTGAACCAAAAAACAAAAAAAAAAAAAGGACCAAACCGAGGAGTTGTGGTTGAATGGTAGGAGACTCGTCCATCCTTAACTAATGTTTAGGGTTCGAATTTCGTCTTCGACATAGAGCAATCTTAAATCCTTTGACCAGTTGTCCCACCCTTTGAGGTGCCTACAACCTAAAGCGAGAAAATAGTATTGTAATCGACGGTGGATGTCCCTACTCCCTAGTATAAACCAAATAAAATAAAATAATCAAAAGGACCACATGGCTAAAATATTTCCCTCAAGTGTTCAATTCACCCCCAATTTAGTGGTACAGCATATATTTACTAGTTTGGTTGTAAAAAAAATTATACTTACAAAAATGTGGTACATTGTGTTTTAAGCCATCCGTTTGATGCTCAGGTTGGTAGGTATTCTGTTGGATTTCCCTACCTTTTGACCGACCTCAGGCCCCAGCATGCATCCACAGAGTTAGACCAAACGCGGAGAGGCAGAATCAGATGCTGTATCATTAGTTGACACCATCATACTTATTCACACCTGCAAATTGGAATAAAGAGCCTATACTATTTTATGGCCCCTGAAACTTTTAACTCTATTGGCTTCTTTTCCTCTAAACCGTCAACTTCACAAGTTCACATTTTTGAAGGTCGAAATTCCAAAACTATGAACTATAAATATGCACACCAAGCCACAACTTCCCTGCCAAAACAGAAACCAAACTCAAAACTAATAACTCAATCCTCCCTTCTGAAGCATACAAATAACAAAATGAGTGTGGAAGTCTTGGACAGTGTCACAATCATCAGCTTCTTGGAAGATGAAGAGGCATTCAACAGCTCGGTCGAGGACCACTTTGCCCACCTCGACACTGACCACGATGGGCTCCTCTCTTATAAAGAGATGCTCAAGGAGCTGCAGAGTCTTCGGGTGTTTGAGACACACTATGGTATTGATGTCAAGGTTAGCCCAGAGGAACTCGCCACCACCTATGGGGCGTTGTTCCTCCAGTTCGACCATGACCTCAATGGGGCCATCGATGAAGAGGAGTTCAAGGCTGAGACCAAGAGGATGATGCTTGCTGTAGCTAATGGTTTAGGATTCTTACCTGTCCAGATGGTGCTCGAAGAAGATAGCCTCCTTAAGAAAGCTGTCGAGCTCGAGTATGCCAAGAAAACATCATAAAATCTAATCATCACACTTTTTTCATACTAAAGTTATTTGCTTGTTTTCCCAATAGGGAAAGCTATGTTGAAGCAAATAAATGTAATGAGCAAGTAAATGCAATCTAGTAAAACTAGTAACAACTTATACATCATTCTGCTGTCCATTTCACTGTTCATTTTGCAACTGCAGAATATGGCCATCATATCCACTCTCTGCAGCTTGCTTGGCATCTCCGATCCTTATCTCATAAAACAGCCAAACAGAAGATCAAACCTAACATGGTAACCGTCAAACGAACAATGTCTTCATCTTAAGCAAGATTACGCACCACTACCACAGAACAAAAGTTCCTCTAAACTAGACTGGAAATGGAATTTGGAAACTTTACTATAATTTGATTGATTATGTAAGTATGCTTCCATCAAAGAAGCATCACTTTTCTTGATCTTCTTTGATTTCCTGGCATCCAGCTACATACATCTTTTCTCTCTTTTTTTCTTGCCTTACGAGGCCCCATTGAGCAATCCCAATTCTACGTCCACCACACCAAGGATCTAAACTAGATATTTCATATTTACACTAAGAATTTACTCTCCTACAAAATGTTACAAGAACACAGACATCTCAGGTGTGGGAATAAAGGGGAAAATACTCTCACCAAACAGGTCAACAAGAGATATCAGAACCTGACCAGATTTCAATTCATCCTTCCAAGCCTGATTGAGGATAGCAGGCAACTTCAGAGGCCATCTATCAATATTATCTATGTCATTTCTGTTGCCTGGAATCTGGGAATCGGACGTCTGCTTGGAAATTGATGGAAAATCTGAGGCCTCACTAGCAGATGCACCCGTTTCCGTCTCATTTTGCTTATCTGATGGTGAAGGGTTGTTATTTAACAAAGGACCATCAGTAGCTATCTTTTTGAGGGGAGGTTGCTCGTCTGCCGGTTCCGTGCTGGCCTTGCGTTTACCTTACATGGATATATAACAGATAAACGTCAAAATCAAAGTCTATTAAGGCCTGCAGACAATATGAATATTTCTCAAAATTCAAATAATTATATCACCAAATGTTGCTGAAAAAAGGAACGGAGAGGGGTTACTGAAGGACAAGAAACAGCTAGTTTGTGTTGAAAGAATTTAAGAATGATGAAGAAGCAAAGGACCTTTTGGTGAACAGATACTTTAATGTTAGTTGCTTAAACAAACTCAACATTTAATTGCCATCTATAGGCTTACAATCAAGTCCAACTCTAGCTAAAAATAAGCAACTTATGGAAAACATGGGAACATGGCCACTAACTAGCACCACAAACCTGTTACAATTAATATTCAGAAAATAATTCAGCCATTAATTTTCGGAGCACTAACTGACAGCTTGTCATTAGAGGAATATCAAATAAATCCTATAGTTTCTGTCTCAGAACTTCAACAATAGTTAACCAGGGTCGCAGAAAGGGAAGGGGATAAACATAATAATATGTTAACAGATTGAATGAAATTCTTAGCTTCATACCACCAGGCGTTGTGTCAACTCTTTCATTCTTCCCCCAAATTCTATGAGGTGGCGGAAAATGTGATGGCAAAGTGGGGAACATTTTAAGTTGATCATAAATGCATTGACCAGCAGCATGCTGAAATATGATACACAGTTGATCGTGTTATTCCTTTAAGTAATGACACTCGATACTAGAAAGATCAATAAACTCTCTTCTGCATGTAACCAAAATTTAGGACAGCGTTACGCTGACAAAAGAACTAACCAGCAATGCCCCATACACTCTCCAAGCCTCGTGTCTCTTCATTTCATTCTTTTGATTCTCAAGAAGCATCTCGGGTTCAAGAAGTCGCATATATGGCTCAAGATTTGGCAGGATAAGCTGGCGGACCTATTCAAAAGTAGAAATTGCTCAAATCCAAAATAAGATGTCATGATATGCTACAAATTCCATATGCATAATCAAAACAAAGTAAACCACACCAAAACCCTACCCTCTGTAGGGGGGCAGGGGTCAAGGGGTACAGAGAGACAAGAAAATGACAATGAAAAAACAAACCTCCCACACAAATGAGAGGCAGAGAGTAACAAAAACCGAGAAATAAATAAGTGACACTTTGTACAAAAGTCATGTTCTGTAACTTCATTACTGAACATTGAGTTGCAAGTCCACAAGAGAAGATATTCTGAATTAAAACAGTAAATAACAGCCAGGCCATGATGATATGATTTCTCCTAGTCATAGAAAGATCTCCTCTTCCCTTTTTTCTTTTATATTTCTTTCCCTTTTGGAGAGGGGAAGAGATAGACAAAAGAGTTAGCTTAGCAATCACTGCTCACAGGAACACCAATTCTTTATTAAGGAATATCTGGAGGAAATCACAAAAGACCACACTCAAGGAGCGGATAGGACCTACCATATTGGGTCCTAGTGCTGATAGTCCTTGAATTGCACCATAGTGTTGAGTGATAGCTCGTTTTGGGTCCAGAAAAGCATTTATCAATGTTTTTGTCAAGCGCGGCTGGAGATTGTTGTATGCAGGCCCAAATCTGCAGATATTTTTGAACCGATATGAAAAGAACTAAAATTTCCTAAATGGATAAGAAATGGAATGAATTTTCTTTTGCAATATTGAGATCTTAGACTCCTGCGACTACTAAATTGGTTATTATATGATTGCATATATGAGATCTAAGACTCTTTCCAGTACTAAATTGGTGAGATATAATTGCATGATAACTGCAGTTGACTTTGGCATATGAGAGGTACTTATACCCACTTACGAGAATTACAAATAACCTGACACAATTTATAGCCTTGTATATTTTTTCAGTTTCTTGCACTGGTTAATTGATAAATTAATTTTTTAGACAAAGGAAAAGAACCAAAGCCTCATCTCAAAGCTGAGACACCTAGGCTTTGTCAATTCAGCCCTCCACAAGAGAATGATGGATGCAGGCTTCAACTGTTGGGGAAAATTGGGTCAAACATGAGGCTGAATATGAGATGTTTTAGACCACAAACTCAAGAACTAGAAAAACACTTGCCTTTTGCAAATTGAAGCAACTAGTTTCGCAGTGAAGTCCCTCAGTTCCCAATGATTGTCCGCCAATCGGTTCCCTAACCTTCTCGCCACTAAACAAGTAACCACAGACGGCATCAACTGGTGTAGCTGCCAAAAAGAAATCACATTATGTTAGCATAACTATGGTTTCTTCATTGGTTCATCACCTCGTACTTCATAAAACCACCTATTGAGCACACCAGAGTACGAAATTTAACTCTATGAGAATTAAGTTCCAAATGAGAACTAGGAAATTGAACAAGCCATTCACTGTGAAATACCTATATACTCCTCCATCCACTGTTATCTGACTTTTTTTGTTTTCATGTCCACCTTATTCATTAAATTATGAAGAAATAAAATTGACCCACAATACGAAAATATGATGCTCGATTCGCATCAGCACACACTTTTGTAATATTAGTTCTATACAATTTGAGAAAACTCGATGGTCAAGTTTGACCCAGAATACGTAAGCAACATTTAATAGTGGACGGAGGGAGTTAATTAAAAGGCTCATTAGTACCATGTTAATATGGAAATTTTCACATTTTCATTAGGTACACGTACCTCTGAGGTCAGAGACAATGTCCAGCACATACTATTTTCCTCATTAATGCTATATTGAGTCATCAGAAAGCTAACATGGTAGAATTGGGCTAATAAATAGTCAATTTGTGGAGGACACCTTGTCCTTTCCCGCTAATAGTTTTGATACTCTGAAATATTCTTTCTATTTGTCTAAAATAAATATCGTACACTTAAAAAGCCACCCCTACTCTATGTAAGCATCTTTGTGCCCCATTCATGTCCTCAATGAGCAGCGATACAGAAGGATTATGTGCCTCAAAGCTTCTGTGTGGAAACATGGTGGTCACAGCATCTAGCTCTCAGCCCCCCTCCCCCCATCTAGTGTCTAGCCCACCTCAACACCCCACACACCGCCCCCCACACGGCCACACCCCACCCCACGCCCCCATTTGTCTCCTTATTATGCCCAGTAATTGTAATTCACAGCCATGAAGTGACCAAAATTTATGTATGACTACGCATGCTGGAAAGAAGCGTATTCACAATTTATTTTTGAAATCAAGCTTATTGTGATACTGCGTACTGAGGTCTAGAAAATGTCTAGTGTATGCATTTTCAGGGCTGATTACAATGCGCAGCTAAATATCATTGTTCATCTCTAGAGGTGCACTAGTCAGAGGGCAAGGCTAGAGCAGGAACTAGACTTCCCTGACCTCGCCAGAGCCAGCATATCTCAAGTGACAAGAAATAAAACAGACTTCAGTATGTGTGTGTTGCTAGGTCAGATCCCTCAATACCAATACGATAGAGCCTCAGTGGAAACAGACAATGAATTACAAAGTACTTTGGGATATTTTGATCATGATATGTACATTAGAAGAAAAAACAAAATGAGATAATGAGCATTGGACTTACATAGGATTCTATTTGTATGTGAGAATTTTTCAGAAGACTCCGAACTAGACGCATCAAAGCAAACAGAAGACTAAAATCACCCAGACCACGAGAAACCTGCCATAATTGAAACCCCAGTCAGAAAAGAAGTAGAAGTAGAAGTAAAACAGTATTGATGTATTTATTTTGGCTGAAACAAAAAATTGTGCAGTGGAACCTCATCGGCTATGAAACACGTGAAATAAGGAACTAATGGATGAAGCCCTGCATCTCTTGCCAAACTGATTAATGCTTCTTTGAAGAGGACAGAGTCAGAACCTCTGATCGTGAGCTCTGTGATCTTATCAAAGTATAGCTGCAAATGTAGTAAACAAGTTAGAGAGTAAAAACAGATTGATGCATTCTGATTATATTTGAAAAAGGGAAAAAATAAAGATATAATTTCCAGTTACCTGAAGCTCCCTCGATAGTACATGCTTCACTGGTAATTTGATGTCAATCGGAAGACTATCATCCTTATTCTCAGACCTCTTTCCATTGGGAACAGCAATTACTATCAAAATAAAAGGGGTTAGAAACTATTAGGTAAATATTAAGGGTAAAGGAAATCTAAAATCTAATATAACTAGCAATGAAACACATTTTACTGTATTCAGTGACAGGACAAACTGAAAATGACAGCAAAGGAAGAGAGGCTAGACAATGGAAGTTTGTAGATAAACTAATCTGCATATGTACAACGAGTTATTGCCATCCAAGATATTTTGACAGCTATATGGCACTTGCACAAGATAATATTCAGATTCAGAGTATTGCTTTTGGCTGGAAAGAAATCAGATGCAGACATAACCGCCCACATTTATTGTTGAATCAAGAAAAGAAATTGTTGATGAATCAAAGCAACGTCCACTTCAACCAAAGAAGCAGTTACAGAAGACAGATGAATTAGCAGAAGGAAAAAAAAATGAGGCTGAAAATTAAATTTTGAAAGATAAAATGCTCTCATTCAAGTCTTTTTTTTTTATAAAGAAAAAGCATTACTAATATCAATAAAAGTACAACCTAAGAGGACAAGGAGTCCTCACAGGGAGTCTATTTACAGCTCAACCTAATGAAGCATAACCTGTGTAACAGGATAACTTCGAAAACAACCGGCAGCCTTAGCCCACGAAGAGGCTAAATAGACCACCCTATCCCAAAGCAAATCAGCTGACAAAGAAATACCAGAAAAAATCCTAGCATTCCTTTCTAACCAAATACACCAGAGCACGGCAAAAACAGCACACTTCCACAACACCTTCTTCTCCTTCCTCCACCCAAGTCCCCCTCGCCTTGCCTAGAGGAACTCCATAACAGTATCTGGAAACTCCCAAGTGTCTCCTACGTTTGCCAGCTAACCTGCTCCAAAGAATCTGCGCAACTCCACATGGCAGGACGACTCATTGTTAACTCAACAGAGCATCCAAATATCAGGTGACAGAGCTACATTCGGCCTACTGTCGCAAGTCACATCCAAGTCTTGCTTCCTCTCAAAGTGTCAAACTCCCTCTACCCAGTGAACAAGGTCGTCCCATAACTTAAGGATCACAAAATATCACCACCCAAAAGCCCAAAAGGGAGACCGTAGAGAGATCTGTATTCAGTAGACATGCAAGCAAATGTTTGAGAGCTTCTAATTTACTTGCCTCTGGCTTGCCCTTGCCCCGTTAAGACGAAGAACCATCACCTCACATCACTTTCTCATGGCCCTATCAAGGATGGTATTTCCATTTACCAACTATCTTATGGTACAACAAAAAAGTTAAAATTGAAAAGTGGTCACATTAATTCCTAACTGTTTCAGCTGTGTTTTGCCCCTCTCTCTTAAGGAAAAGATGAGAGAGAAGCTCTGCGGCGCACGTTAAGGCAAAAACTCTAACTTGCACCGTCGCCATTTTTTCTTCTCTTTTCTCTAGCTTTTCAATGGGGAAAAACTCCAAACATAGTAAGAAGAACTCTGGCAAGAAATCATCACTGAAAGATTTCTTGGGTAGCTCGAGTAGCCGTGATTTATCGCCAGTACGAGAAGATGTAAGTGAGGTGAATGGAACAGTGGAATTTTCGGGTACATCTCATTCACGAGGAATTCCTGGTTTATCGGAGGAACAAGGAGGTAAGGTGGCGCGTCGTCTTGAAATGGTTGCTACACCACAATCGGTTATCTCAGGCTTCTATAAATGCTCCTTCTCCTCCGTTGGAACCCCCAATTCCTATAAACCCCCAAATTCCTGAAAACCCTATTAATGGAGCTAAATCATGTCTGAAATTGAACTATATCACTCCTACTATTCGTGATGGCAAGCCTGTGGTAGTCTTACAGAAAACTGAACTACAAAAAGAAATTGATAAATGGAAATTTACTCTCATCGGGTTTGTGGTGGATGAACAACCATACTTGAAGCAAATTGTAGATTATGTTGACAAATATTGGCATGGGGTAAAACCTAAAATTTTCCCACATGAGGATGGGTACTATGTCTTTCGGTTTGAATCTGAAAGTGATATGCAGACTGTAGTTGATGTTGGACCCTTTGTCTATAATTATAAACCCTTTATTCTGCGGCCATGGGTTGAGAACTTTAAGATCACAGCTGAAACAGTTAGGAATATGCCACTGTGGGTTCAGCTTCCTAATTTGCCTCTGTCTTGTTGGTCTGTGGACTCTCTAAGTCGTATTGCTAGTTGTTTGGGGCAGCCTATCATGGCTGATCAGGTTACTTCAAACCAGGAGAGGATTTCATTTGCAAGGCTGTTAGTGGATATTGTGATTACAAAACCACTTAGAGAGAGAATTGATACTCACTGATGATGAAGGAGTATCTTTTAAACAGAAAATCAATTATGAGTAGGAGCCAATTCTATGCTCCAAACGTATGAAATTTGGGCATACAAATAGAATGTGGTAAGGCTAGAATTGGTACTCAGGTTTTACCTCCTAAGAAGGGAAAGAAGACAAAAACCAAGGTGCAGTGGGTGCCTAACCTCCTGCTCCTGCTGTAGGGGGTGCTGCAACTCAAGTCATCTCTCCTGAAGAGGTAGGATGGCAGACTGTTCAAGGCAAGAAGAAGAAAGGCCCTCCCAATGTCAGTTCTGTAGCTACAGCAAATGCTTTTGAAGCACTAGCAACACAATTGTATATGAGACATTGCAGGTGGT
The DNA here is from genome assembly GCA_038025085.1 of Tetragonia tetragonoides. Taxonomy (NCBI): domain Eukaryota; kingdom Viridiplantae; phylum Streptophyta; class Magnoliopsida; order Caryophyllales; family Aizoaceae; genus Tetragonia; species Tetragonia tetragonoides. The sequence continues at coordinate 704,680 of CM076145.1, forward strand.
TGTGATTGAAGATATTACTCATGGTGAGAGTACTTTAGAGGCAGGTGATAAGTCCTCTTTAGCAACTGCTCAGTTAGTATGAAGTGCCTCTTTATGAATATGAGAGGTCTCAATAAGCCTTTGAAGCAAAGGGGTCCCAAAGTATTCCTGGAAAATAACAAAATTGACATTGCAGGTTTACTAGAGACTAAATTTAGAATTGATAGAATTACTAGTTTGAAGAATAATTTGGGGCAGGATTGGATGATTTTCAGCAATCATTGTTCTAATCATTATGGCAGGGTAATGTTAGTTTAGAATCCTTCTACAGTTAGTGTCAATATTGTAGGTGAAACTGATCAGAGTATTACGGCAGAGGTAACTTGGATTGGGTCTGCTTGCACTATTTTCTTCACTGCTGTTTATGGTAGGAATGACAGTCAGAGTAGGCAGAGATGCTGGATTCATTGACTCATACACCATCACCTCCAGCTCCTTGGCTTATTGGTGGGGATTTTAATGCTACTCTCTCTGTGACAGATAGGGTGAATGCAACAGGAAACAATACAGGTGACACTGAGCTTCAAGACCTGTTTTATGAATTGCATTTGGCAGATATTAGAGCAAGGGGATGGGAGTATACCTGGAGTAACAGACATGAAGCTACTAGTAGAGTTTACAGCAAACTTGATAGGGTTGTTAGGGAATTCTGATTGGTTGGTTACTTATCCTCTGGCAGAAGTTGATTTCTTTCTCACTACCTCTCTGATCACTGTGCAGGAATAGTAACCATTACGGCTGATAATTTGACAGGGAAAAAACCCTTTAGGTTTTTTAACCATTGGACTGATGATCCCACTTTCATGTCACTGATTCAGAATAACTGGCATTGCAACAAAGAAGGGGTTCCTTTATTCAAAGTTATGCAGAAACTCAAGGAAGTAAAAAAGGCACTGAAGCAGTTAGCAGGCAAGTTTAAAGGACTTGCTAAGCAAGTTCATGATGCTAAACAGAAGCTCTCTGTGATTCAGCACAATCTCCAGTAGGATCTCTTCAATCCCCAGCTTGTTAACAATGAGAGGAATGCTCTAAGGGATCTTGAGAAGTTACAGAACATTGAAGAAGCTTCTCTCAAACAAAAAGCAGGCATTAATTGGATTCAAAATGGTGATGGCAATACAAAATATTTCCATGCTTCCATCAAAGCTAGAAGGGCAAACAACAAGATCACCTCTATATAAGACTGTAATGGGCAGAAGATAGCGAACATTGAAGCTGTCAAGGATGAGTTTCTTGAGTTCTTTACTGGTCTTATGGGGACTAGAGCTATTTCTATACCTGCTGTAAACTCTGAAGTAGTTAAGAAGGGTGTCACCCTCTCTTATGAACAACAGCAGTGCTTAGCCTGTGATTATACAAAGGAGAAAGTTAAAGCAGCACTGTGGGGCATGGATGAGGACAAGTCCCCAGATGGATTTACAGTGAGATTTTATAAGCAGGCATGGCCTGTTATTCAGGAGGATGTTACCGCTGCAATTCTAGACATGCTCAAGCAGGGAAAGATCATTAGAAGTCTCAAATGCACAACAATCACATTGGTGCCTAAGGTTCCTAACCCCTCCAAGGTGAGTGAATATAGCCCTATCTCCGCTGCAATGTTCTTTAAAAGATTGTTGCAAAGGTTCTTGCAAACAGGCTTTGTAGTGTTCTTAATTCTCTTATTCATGAAGAAGAGTCTGCTTTTGTGAAAGGTAGGAAAATTAGTGACAATGTTATTCTTGCACATGAGATTGTGAAGCATTATGGAAGGAAACACATTTCTCCTCGTTGCCTTCTCAAAGTAGACCTTAGGAAGGCCTGTGACTCAGTAGAATGGCCCTTCCTTGAGCAAATGCTTCAATACTTGAATTTTCCTGCTAGATTCATTAACATGATTATGCTGTGTGTGTCTACTGTGAGTTATTCACTGAGTTTCAATGGTACTCTATTGCATCCTTTTGAGGCTAAGAAGGGGTTGAGGCAGGGAGACCCACTGTCTCCTTATTTATTTGTTCTGGCAATGGAGTATCTGTCAAGGTGCTTGGATCAGTTGCAAGATCAACCAGCTTTCAAGTATCACCCAAAGTGTACAAAATTCAAGCTTTGTTACAATATATCTGTTATTATTTGCTAGAGGGGACAGAAGCTCAGTTCAGTGGCTACTCCACTACTTTCAGTTCAATAAATCTGAGATTTATTTTGGGGGCCTATCTGAAGTGCAAGATATTATGAGTAATTATAGTTTTGTTCAAGGACATCTGCCTGTCAAATATCTGGGGGTGCCACTTTCCTCCAAGAGATTGACCATAGCTCAATGTCAACCAATAATTGACAAGACTGTGGGTAGAATGGCCTCCTGGACAAACAGATTCCTGTCCTATGGTGGTAGATTGCAGTTATTAAAGAGTGTTATTTTCTCAATGCAGACTTATTGGTCCCAGGTGTTTATTTTACCACAAACTGTGATTAATCATATTGAAAGAATTTGCAGGCAATTCTTGTGGACAGGCTCTAGTAACCCTTCAAGAAGAGCTTTAGTAGCATGGGAACAGGTTTGTACCCCTAAGTCTAAGGGAGGGTTGGGGATATTTCAGTTGAAGACTTGGAATATTGCATCTATTGGTAAGTTGGTGTGGGATATCCACCATGCTAAAGATGCCCTTTGGATCAGATGGATAGCTGCTTATTACATCAAAAAAAAAAAATGTTCTTGGACATGGAGAGCCCAGCACAGTCCTCATGGATGATTAAGAAGGTCTTTGAAGATAGAGAGAAAGTACAGTCTGTTGTTCTGACCAGTGGCACATATACAGTGGGGAAAGCTTATAGAGAGTTGCTTCCTGCCCTCCCTGCCATCTCCTGGTCAAAGTTATGCTGGTCCCCCTTATCTATGCCGAAACAGTCCTTTTGTTTCTGGCTTGCCTGCTTGCAAAGATTGCCTACTGTAGACAGATTACAAAGGATGGGCATTGGTGGTATAATAAGCTTGAACTGTGTTCTTTGTGACAATGCACAGGAATCTCACTCTCATTTATTTTTTGAATGTGACCCACTATCGCTTTTACTTTCCCCCAATCGACATTTAGACTTTTGACCCTTTTTATAGCTTGACAAGCATTTTGGGACATCCCAAAAAAGGAAATTTAAATAAGGCTTTTGGGATGGAGGGAGTAGAAAAGATTTCTAGGTCCAATACTAGGTCACTTCAATGACACACTTAACTCAAAGTACATCGTCTTTATGCGTATATTTTTTTTTAGATAAAGAAAAAGTATATTGATATGAATTTAAATGTACAGCAGAAGAGAGGATAAGGTATCCTCTAAATAAAACATTTGCAGATTGCCCCAATTCCTCTGTATATCAGTTATAGAGTAATCCCTAAAAGCCCCCGCAACCTTAGCCCATAAGGAAGCTAAATAAGTGATCCTCTCCCAAAGCATCGCTGAAAGTCCCTTAAATACTCGTGCATTCCTCTCTAACCAAATGCACCACAAAATTGCAAAATAAGCATTGCGCCACAGCAACCTCCTCTCCTTTCCACCCCCAAAGCCCCGGAAATGCATCTGCAAAAAGGCCTCAACACTAGAAGGGTAAACAAACACCTCCCCCAATCTTCGCCAAAGACTCTGTGCCACATCACACCAAAGAAAAAGATGTACAGAAGTCTCGCAGCTAGACCGACATAGCGAACACATATCTGGTGACAAAGGCACCCCGGGTTTCCTCCGCTGCCTTAAATCGTTTGTATTAACCCTATCCAGCACCAAAGTCCACACAAATGCCTTCACCTTCATAGGTACCTTTGCTTTCCAAATGTAGTCTGCTAGAGGAAAATAAGGGAAAGCTGTCCCCAAATCCCGATAGAAGGACTTGCAAGAGAACTCCCCCGAAGGATCTCCAATCCACCTCCTAGAGTCTTTATGCGTATATAATAGTGGCATCTGCATTGAGAGAGAAATCAAGAGAGAAGCCTCAACTTCACCTCCACATGACTACCAAATCTGCTGCTACTAAACTTGAATGATTTAATTCTAGAAGGAAAAGCCTAGTGCACATAGGGACGGGCTTCTACACAAGTGGAGCCCTCTATAACCAATTAAAACCAAAGCCTTTTTTCATTGCTCTAACTTAACACCAACACCTCCCTGGGCTCCCCCAATACTCATTATAGAAGAACTATGTGCCAAAGAATGAGCCTCTTGAATGTGCAAAGTAACTTCTTCAATTACTCCTAAACCGAAAGGGAAAAGATGAACCTTAGTTTAAGCAGATAATGACATAAAAAGCTGAAGAATCTCCTAAACCAAAGCTTATAGAGAGTTGCTTCCTGCCCTCCCTCCCAAAATACTGCACTGTCACACATCAATCATCATGCCATTAAAAAGTCATTTGTTTTCCACAGCCCCACAGAAGTTTTCTCTAAGGACCCCATTATAGGCCTTTCCTACTGCAATGTACACCACACATATATTCTTTTCTTTTATCCTTCAAAGCTCCCACTTCAGCTAATTAATGTGCTCCACCATTAACATGTATCTGTAACGAACTATTACAAGAGAATTAACAAAGAAAGAACTAGTAAGCTGAAAGAGTAATATTTTTCATACACTCATTCATTCATCATCCCTAAATTACAAGAAGAAGAACAATCCCCAAGTCTAATCTCAAGGCCTAGGAGGTCAAGAAATAAACAACCATACCTCTTACTAGTGAAGCAGGGAGGCTGTTCCTAGAGACCCAATTTAAATATTTATGAAATGCGGAGAGCAGAAGAAGACCAAAGTCAAATAGTGGGAGTAACAGAATAGCCAAACATTTCAAGAAATACAAGAAGTTGGGGCATGAGGGGGAGAAGAATGATCAAAATTAGTTTTAACAACAACAATTTATAATGGACTCAGTGCCCAGACAAGGTCACGACACAACAGCTGTCAAGAGATTATAAGGGCAGAAAGTCATCAACTTATTGCCTTTTGTTTTGCTTCTACTGGGAAAAAACAGTATGCAACCAATGACTGAAGTGGCAGCAAAGGCATAGATAAAATGGTGATGTACAGCATCAATAATAGTAACCCCAGAGTCACACCTTCAACTGGAGCATTTTCTGGAATAGCAGGTTGCACCCCTTCAATGGCTAGCCAGTGGCACATAATTGATGTATCAAGTGGCGCTTTTGGTAAAGGAGCTTCAATTACCTATATGAAAAGAAATCATTCAAATTTGTACTTGCAAATTTATCCGGCAGTAGCATTTATCTCAAATCTCTTACATCTTTGAAGTCCACATCCTTGTCCTCGACATAGAATAGATCCTTGTGCCCTAGAGCTCTTATAAATCGTAAAGGATCACCTGAAGCAAAGCCATAAACTGGCTGGAACAAAGAGAGACAATAGAATGAGATTCAAAAGAGGGGGTTGGGACTTGGAACTTGGGACTTGGGACTTGGGAGGGCTACAAATGTACTGCAAAGCCTGCCAAAAACAAAATCAGCTCACACCAGTAAAGGATCCAAGGATTAGCAAATTTCTTAGATTTGATAAATTTGCCAATTCAAACAGTCTTTCCACCCCGTCATTACCAATGTATTAAAAGGCGCGAGGCGCAATGAGGCGATAGAGGTCCATAGAGCCTAGGTGCAAGGCGCAAGGCGAAGACGCGCGCCTCGGTGAGGTGAGGCGCACTAGTGTATGGCAGAAAAAATGCTATAAAATAAACGTTTTTTTCATCAAAATCTATCTCAGGTGCGCCTCACGTGCGCCTCGGTGCGCCTCAGTGCGCCTCTGTGAAATCGCCTCGCCTCACCCTCAAAAAGCGATGGGCTGCCGCGCCTCACGCCTAGTGCGCGCTTTTAATACACTGGTCATTACTCATTCGTAAATATTATTTTTCATCACTGCAGTGATGACACTGGCTTGGACAACCAGTAACCACCATAGACAACATGAACAAACTCATAATTTGTTTGAAGCCTGCATAAAGAAAAGATTAGTTATTTTCATGCACACAATTAAATGTCAGGGAGACAATATAAACTGAATATTGAATTTGATATTTTCTTATCATTCAGTTCCATACTTCCATCCCTATCAAACTAATCTTGGTGTACAACAGAATCCTTAGCCCCTATGAAGCAAAGAGACCCAAGAAGTGGGGCTTCGTTCAAAAACTATAAGTCAAGGGAAAGGTAACTGCAAATTTTTGACACCCAAAGTAGCGGCATTCACGGAAACATCCATTAAAGAGGCAAGTCCATGCAATGGATGGTAAGAAGCACATGCAAAGAGTTTTGAGTTCTGATGTATCATCTAGAGAAATAGAAACTGCTTAATATCACAAGATGCCAAGCAGCAAGTGTCCAATCTCATATAACATTTCATTCCTAATGCATGGCCCATGAGGAGAAGCAGCTGACCATCTAACAACGCTTCATAAGAAACATTGTACCCCCATGCTGAAGAAGACACATGTTGTCCACAACATCAACAAGTAGTATTTCCAAAACCCACTCACATCAGCAATTTCATTGTCATCTTGACTCACCTTGAAGTCAAACATGAGTTTCCAAACTCCAAACAAGAAGATCAAAAAAAACAATTTTGTGACACCGAAAGTAGTGGCATTCACGGTATGAAATTGGATTAAGTGCAAAGATGTCTAACCTAAGAGATATCCATGCCAGTTCGCTTTTACAACCAAATATCTAGAAATTAAAACTTACCTCAACATTTCTAATGCTGAGTGCTGTATCCACATCATCGGTGGTCAATACAGTCCTCCTTGAATGTCGCATACACTTGATAGCTTCCTGCCATCACATTACAGAAAACAACACGAAGAATCTCAAAATCTTTCAAACTCCATATCTATAATAACAAACTTAGCATGTACCTAATGGACAAAAATTTGATAAACATAACCGGTCAAACACTGAGGGATTAGTTACCTGCATAAGCTCACGCATACGGTATTCCACATCAGGAGCAAGGGTAAGTGCAGCATCTGGCCCAAGGTTGTTTATCCCTACACTCTGTGCTATGACCTCAATTGAATCCTTTGACACAATGCTCATCTTTTCACCTTTCTACAGCTCAAAAGTTTTGATACTGATCTACATTCAAATTTCTGCACAACAAGCCTTGAAAAATACAACAATAAACAAATTATCATAAAGAATTAAAGATAATACCCCCAAGTCAAAAGAGTGAAAATTATGCAGTACCTGGTGCTAAAGGGCGGCTATTTAAACCAATTTGTCCTACATCAAGGGTCATATCCTCCCAGAACAGACTAAGCTTCTCAGTACTAGATTTTCTGTCTTGTAAGGTCAATTTGTTTGTTTCCCATGTGTCTCTAAACTTTATTCTACCAAATCATCAACCAAATCATCATTGATCTCTGAGACAATAAATGTCCGGGATATAACAAATAAGAGCCTAAAGATTATCTCAACAAGCAGCATGATAGGAAATTCAACTACATTGCAGCACATAATTTTGGTATTAACTCTACACCACTAACAAGCTTTATCTACAATAGTAGTTGAACCAAATTTAACAAGCCAACTACTATCTTTGTACATTGCACATATAACATGCAATTGTAACACTACAAGGCACTGGAGTGAGGAACGAAAAACGTTTGCCAACGCCCACAGAATAAGATCTACTCTTGATCAAAACAATTCTGTCTTATATCAGACAAACCATTCAACAGATCAACTCCATTAGTCCATTTGCTATGCCACAAGGCATTCTTTTCAATATTCTACCGAAGTCCTTTGTTGTGTTCTTAACCATATTTCACTACTATTTTCCATGTTATTTCACTTTGAATATAGACCTAACTGGGGAAAATGGGTCAAGTTCACTGAAGCTCTAAATATGAAGGTCAAAAATTGAAACTTTTTTTCTGGGTAACTATGCAAAAAAACAAAGAAGCAAACTTTCACCTTCAAAACAAAATTAAACAAACCAATTGATTACTCTCAAAGCAAAACAAGAATTGAGACTCGACCCACAAATTCTTTCCCCATTATAAAATCAATCAAGATACAAATTGAAGAACTTGGGAAACTTGAAGCAATTAATGTAAATTATGTCAAATGAAAGTAAACTTCAAAACCTCGAATGGAAAATTGCAATAACGTAGATTAAGTAGAAATTAAGAGTGTTAAACTATCTTGGCCGTACCTCTGCTCAGCTTTAGCTTCAAACCCACTAGTACGATGGAAAAGAAAAACAGGAGCTGCGTCGTTGGCCTCTTCTGTTGAGACAAATCGTCGAACTGTGTACTGATGTATGTTGTTCTTGTTCTACGAGTATTTGAAAAATACAGGAAAAATAACCCAAAAAAAAACAAAAACAAAACAAAAAAAAAAAAGTCTAAGTAGCATCACAAATTGAGAAGGCCATGGAGGCCCAAGACCAATTACTGGCACTAGACTCTTAACATCCTTTGTGATTGCATAAGGCTTAAGGCCCAAAGCTCCTTTTTTTGCAAATGAAGGACTTTTACAACCCGCTCCATGTAAATGAAGGACTTTTACAATTTTTTTATTTTTTTATTTTTTCTAATCAAAAAGAGGGTGCAAGTCAATGGCGATCGAGACACCCCCTGCTATATCATATTCGGATTTTCGTGTTCAATAGCGAACATATCAAACTAGCTGAACAACCAGCGCAAGCACTGGCCCCCGTCAACGTAGCACCCACAAGGGGCAAGTATAGTTTCTAGAAGCCAGCAGACACAAGGCATGGAGGGGCATTGGGATTCGAACCCATGACCTTGCCTTACCAAACCACTTAGGAGTAAGCTTGGATCCACTAGACCACCAGCCTGGTTGATGAAGGACTTTACAACTTGCTCTTTATGAAAAATAGGCTATGAGGCCGAGCTGATCAAGGGCGTACAGGCTCATGGCGCTCGTCTATCCAGCTCGAAAAATAGATGAGTATTGACATGTTATTTGTGTAGTTGGCCAGACTACAGGAGTATTGTTCCCTAATTATGAGTGAGGGTTCAATTTCTTTATTAGATTAACTTGCAACCACATTACATAGTGTTTATTTACAACCACATTAGGTAGCGTTTACCTGCAACTAATGTAATGTAATTATTTTAGGAGTAAAATTAGGGGTGGGAGAGAGAGAGGAGAAAACATTAATGTATTACAACATTCCATGTGATTTTTTACAAGCAGGATTAAAGGTAAGTAATTGTGATTAAGTTGGATGATGTAATCAACAACCACCATTACTTTCAAGTACACGGACTCGTAAGAGAATGTAGCCAAACATCAACAGTTAACCAAACTTGTCATGATATGTGTGAGGAGGTCCATCTCAATGATGATTGATGAGTGCTGAAGCCAAGGTTATTAAAGCTCAGGTTAACACACCCGCTTCTGTGCCCACCATGCAAAGTACAACAACTAAGAAAAAGCCAAGACTCGTAGAAGCAAACCTAAGAGTGAGACCACGGGAATTAGAGATTTGCTCCAACTGGACAAACCACAATTTGGTAATGTTATAATGATGAATGAGACCACACAAAGAAATTAGAAGTACTTGTGACTTATGAGGGGGAAAAAAGGGCAGAGGTAAAATGCATATGACTTGTGATGTGAGGAGAAAAAAAGAGGTAAACGCTAAGGATCGGAGTAGGGAAAATATGAGATTTGAGAGACAATAGTAAAACATAAAAACCCGTATAAAATTGATTTGAGAGACATATAGGTGCCTTCTTTTTCACTAGCATATTACTACTCAGTTCAATTCAGTTTAGTTTAGTGATCTACTTTTTCTCTCACATTCAGTTCACTTCAATTCATTGAATTTCAGTAGAAAACTAGTTACATCCCCGTGCGATGCACGGTTTGATACAAAAATTCTCTTCTATATACCTCCTGCTTAATTATTATCGTACATCCCCTCAAAAAAAAAAATATCGTACATAAACCAAAAATATTGTATCAATTGTAGAGTAGAATACCAAAATATACAATATCTCATTTCATGTTAATCATTTTTTTTTTTTTTGGTTCACGACCAAGGGTATTCACCGTCGACCACAGTGACTACCCTCGCGCTGGCTTGTAGGCACCTCAAAGGGTGGGACAGCTGGCCAAGGAATTTAAAGCTGTTCCATGCCTAAGGCGAGATTCGAACCCTCGACCTTGGTTAAGGATGGATGAGTCCCTATCACTCAACCACACCTCCTTGGTTTCATTTCTTGTTAATCATGATATAAAACTGGTTTGTATAACCAAATCTTTCGTATTTTTGTTGCAATTTACCCTAATATCTAGTCCAAAAAACCACCACCACCACTACTTTTTGATGCAGTTTACTCCAAATATCCAGTCAAAAGAATCAAAGTCTAAGTATCAAATAGATGCAATAAAATTATGTTTAATTAGTTAACAACTATGTATGCCCATCATTGGAAACTAATTCACGTATCATTTCTACTATATATATATATATATATATATATATATATATATATATATATATATTACGTTAGAGCAAATAATACAAATAAAATTCAAATAGCAACAATGTACACTATGACTCGAATATAGCGAGCTCTATTGTTAAAGCATGCATGCATCCGCCAAAATAAAATGTATCAATAGAAAAATATATACATTTTATTATTGTTATATGCATGTATCATATAAAAATTTAAGGAAGTATTTAATATTAGTGTAGATACATGCATTAATGTAGATTCATGCATTAGTGTAGATTCATGTATTTTATGTTATGATGACGTGTCAAACTATGTGAGTATGCAGCGCTTATGTGGACGCACACGTGTCCATCAAGCAACGTGCAACATCCACTTATATATATATACTAGTTACATTCCCGTACGATGCACGGTTTGTGTGTTTATAACACTAAAACATTTTCATTGGTACAAACTTGAAACAAAATTTTCGCCTATTTCACATCTTGCTATAAAATTCCTAATTTGTGGACATCTCGTTTTCTATGCTCAAATCAACTCTCTTGCTTTCCTGTTTCATTCTTGTTGCATATCCCACGTGATGCACGATTTTAATTAAATAAATTTGGTTCCAAATAATAAACTTTTCTTGTCGTAATTTATTAGATACATTTCCTAACAGACATATGGTGCATAATAGAAGATACATTCACCTATATTAATAGTACTAATTGAAGGTACATGGACCTATACTATGACATTAGGATAATAATTAAATAATACTAATAGAAGATACATGCACCTATATTATTTGATGACATGTCAATATTTATTTGCTTATGTGTCAAAGTCTACGTGTCAATCTAACAACGATCCAATTCACTTATATATATATTCCCGTGCTACACATGTATAAAATTCAGGTTGGAAAATCTAGACAAAGAACTTTGAATGATAGAGTTTAATTTTAAATCGAATATTCAATATGAATTCCTAAAAGTTCACTTTGAATCAAATAATTTGAGTTGGTTAAATTCGACCAACTACCGTAAAACACTAATACATATTTTCCAAAGTCATCAAAAGGAAATGCACACATTAATTAACCACTTAATTAAATAAGAGAGGGTCAAACTAATTAAAGTTAACAATATACATTGAATTAAGTATGAACGCATTAATTATTATTTATTAGGATGACATGTATTATACTTGGCAAATAATGGTGAAAAGAAAGCTTAGGTGAATTCTTACGTGTCCATCAAAGAACGTGCAACATCCACTAATATATATATATATATATATATATATATATATATATATATATATATATATATATATATATATATATATATATATATATATATATATATATATATATATATATATATATATAAAATAGATAATAGATACCACACTCATATTAGAATTGAAATTGAAAAGGACAAATACCTAATACCATTATTATTTTCACATATGTTATCACTAACTAAACCCATCTTATCTGATTAGTAGATTACCAACATCAATAATTATTTGGAAGCCATTCACTATAGTATTATGTGGGAAATACAAACATAATAAGGAACAGTACAAGGTCATGATCGATCGACCAAACCCAATAATCAATCAACTTCTAAATGAGACAATACATGAATTGTGTGATTTTCGACCAAAGATACATTTCTTAGATATTGTTATTCCAAAGGCATATTTGATACGCCTTTTGATTGGCATTAGATGTACTAGTATAAAATAAATTAAGACTATAATTATAATAAAAGTCGAATCTAAATAATACTCACATTTCCTATGATAAGGTGTGGTGATGAGTAATTATCAAATAAAATAAAATAAAGTGTGGTGATGGGTATTAATTATCAAAATAAATAAATAAATTAATTAAAAAACAGGTGTGATGTGATGGTGAGTGCCTAACAAATTGGACATCACCAGGCAACATCTATAAGTAGCGCTTCATTTTCCTTGGTATGTAGCAACATTTTTCATTGAATATGGATGTCATCTAACTCGATTGACAAATTAAATAAGGTCATAAAACTTTGTGTACTAGTAGAATATCTGATGGAAATGAACAAAAACAAACTTGTAGTAGAGTGGCAAGCAGTAAGTATATTTCAAAAACATATCTAGAATGTCTTTTAGAAGCATTAACTAGATGGTCGAAATTTATTGTTATTATGGTGTCAATAGCAACCGCGTGTTAGATAAAATATCTTTTATTATAGAGCCAAACATTAATGGTAGCATACCTAAGTTGTAATTGATTTTTACCGAAATACAATATTGATTTTCTTTGAAAGATGGAATAAAATCTACCGTGCTCCAAACAAATAAATCATAATAATAATCAACTGAGAATTCTGACTATGTTCTCCATCAGTAACTCCATCTTTCTTCCAATGTGAGTCATGTGACTAGAACTCTGCAAAATGATACTCCTAAGCCATAAGATCAGACTTGTATAATACTCCTAATATGCCACAACCACAAGTGAAACTGCATGAGTATAAAACTATACAAGTCCAGAACCAAGCAAAGAAATACTGATAAATTTATGTAGAACATTACAAGATATAGTTTTTGCCCCCACAGAAAAAGTTAAAATCATAAATAAATAAATAAAAAGAAAAAGGCAAAGAAATAGACAGCCCCCAGTAGCAAGCAAACTTTTGTAAAGGGACAACTAAATATGTGGTAAGCCATGTGCAGTAAAGCAAATGACAAAAGAGAAGAAAAGCAAATAGAGAATTATGGACATCTTATGCCTGATCCCCCAATGCCCTTTTTTTTTCTTTTTTTTTTTTTTTTTTACTTAAGCATCTTCAAGTTAAGCACATTTTAATCTCACCAACTTTGTATATTTTAATCTCCCTTTTCCAGCTCTAAAGTTCTGCAAACCTTGCAGCTTCATATATCCTACTAGTACTTAATTAAACAATTAGCTAGTTAACCAAATAATTATGTTTGCTGATCCTGACAAACTTAGTTATTCTCCAAGAAAAACAAATTCCTTTTTGTATAAAAATTTAATGATATAATATCCTTAAAAGAAGTTAAGATAAGAGGATAAAATTAGTTATGTATTTTTTTTTTCGATCCTCGCTCTTTTCTTGTCCAAACTTTTAATATTGGACCTGGTAATAATACATGTTTATTGATCGAGCAATAATATTACACTAATTATATCAGTTGATTCATCAGTCATGCATACAAATTATCACTATATCAGTTGAAAATATCTCTCTTAACAATTGTACCTCATTTTCTTGTTTTTGTTTCTCTAAGAAGTTGAAACAAAGTTCTATTCTTAGCCTCTTGGTAATTAATATATTAATAAATTAGATTCTTTTTGTCAATTCCAGGTCAGCATGAAGCTAGTTCAAGTACTAGAAGAAAAGCTGACCAAGACAAGAAGCCATAAATAAAAAGAAAAAACTAAAACCAACAGGAAAAAGGTTATTTATACTTTGTTCAGTACAATTAGAAACAACCCAGCCATTGCTACAATTCTGCAACACCTGTGTTTCCTTATTAGCAAGAAAACAGACATGGGTATCACAGGGGAGCTAGTCAGGAGTGTCTTCTCCAAAAGCCGGTCCAGTAAAACTCATGACAGCAATGTAAGTCACTCTCAACTTGCTAATTTTGCAAAAGCAAAACTAATTTCAGGCTTATATATCTTTTTCCATTTCATCATATCAATGCTTGCAAGTTGCAATGATGATGATAGATTTGTGAGAATTCTGTATTATTTTTGGTGCAAATTGTTACTGTCATTATTATCATCTTAGGTTAGGAGCAATAATATTAATGGTTTGGACAAGAAAAGATGGAGGTCATCAGTAAAGGCATACCTGTGTGGGGATGAACTGTTCAATTCAGTGCTTGCAGAGGAGGATTCAGCTTCTGTTAAGAGTTCAGAAGCAACTGTAACGCAGCCGTTTCTCGGAGATCACTCCGCAGACAATGCTGAAGATGTCTACAGCCAAGACAACACCGAGAATGGTAGTTCAGTGCATAATCAGAGTCATCTTAGCTCCAAAGAACTCGCCGAAGACACTGCAGCTACCATAATTCAGTCAGCATTTAGAGGCTTTATGGTCAGTACTCAGTCCAATATCCTTTGCTTGATTATATAATATCAGTGCCTTAAATATTTAGGACAAGTTTAAATTCTAGAAAGACCAATAGGACAATCACGCTCGATCAAAAGGAGGGAGTATATTAATGATTGGGCACCTATCAAATAGCAAAGTGCATGATATTGACTAGTTTCAGTGTGCTTTTCTAAATGCAGGTTAGGCGTCTAAGGATGACTGAGTCTGCAGGTGCGACGAGTGATTTTTTCCACGGAATTGAAAGTCCGAGCAGGGAGTCCTTGGCTACATCGATCGAAGTTCAGACAGGATATTCAGTTGGAGTTGTTTCGATTCAGGAAGGAGCTCTGTCGATTTCCAACATGCTTCAGCATAAACAAAAGCCTTTGGCTTTCAAACAAAAGGTGAAAGAGTTGTCTAAGCTACTATGGTTCATTTATTATGATGGGGAAGAGAATAGTTAAAAATAAGATTTGTGATTGTAGATGTATCAGTAGTATGAACACCAAAGGTTCAGTTTATTAAAAAAGAGCAAATAATTCAGAATTCTAATTCTGAAAACTGAATTACAAGCTCAATATTGTGGTGAAACAACCCTTCTTTCTTAAGCTTTGATTTGAAAGCAAGTATATGTAACAATTACATGAAATCTACAGGAAAACTGGGATGATAGCACTGTGGACAGCAGTGTATCAAGAATGAGGCTTCAGAACAGATTAGAAGCAATGACTCGGCGTGAAAAGGCTCTGGCATATGCCTTTTCCCAGCAGGTACACCACACTTACAATCACACAATCACATAAGATTCAAGACTTCTATAATTAAAATAATTTGATTCCCTACATTTCATAGTTAAGAATCTGCTCCAAGAAAAAGCAGACAATACCTGATGGCACAGAACCCAACATGGGCTGGAGCTGGCTCGAGCGATGGATGGCCACTCGCCAGCCAGAAGGTTCCTTGGTTGAAGACCGTATCAACCAGCAGGCTAGAGAACAGGCCACTACTATGAAAACAAGGGCCATTGTGAAGAAGCAGCTTTTAGACCTGTCCTTTGAAGAAAAAGAGAGTTGTGGTTCCAATGAGGTACCTGTTCAAGTTGATGGTTCAAGGAATAATATAGCGACAGAATTTAAAGATGGTGGCAAGACAACTAAAAATAAGCTTAAAGCTACCAAAAATATCTCAAGAAGGAAAACTGTACCAACCTACCATTATCAGAAAGACCATGCTAAGGTAGTATAGTCTAAATCTTTTTTCTTGTAGTACATATTTTTTCCAGACATAATGAAGGAATCAAAACCATCATACACAACATTGACCCTTTAATGTCAGAGAGGTTGTTTCTGTTAAACTTTAATTGCAAACACTCAACAGTGATTCTCAACTCTATTAAAAGTCTGCAGAAATGACCCAATAGACAAATACTGGAAATTTAAAGCCCTGTCTAGGAAATCTCATCAAGTGTGCAAACTTTGAATGTCAAACAGGTGAGCAAAAGAGAAGGATTGAAAGAAGTTGAGAATGACAAAAGGCAGAAGGTGAAGCAATTAGGAAGCAAGAGAGAAACTGTATGCAAAGATGCTGCATCTCTGGTGCTGTCACCTGATCATTCCCTATCTGGTCAAAACTCGAAATCTGATCCTTGAGAATTCTGCGGAAAACATACTTTTCCTGTGTTTATACAAAGAATGCATGTGTTCAAATAGTTGTATGGCTTGTAACTGTAACTAACTAGTAACTCCGCTTGTACATTGTACTTTTGAAACTATCTGTCACCATGAATAAGAATTACCAACTGGGTGATTACCCATGAGACTGATGAAATGCCACGGCAGAGAACGATCTTCACTTGCAAAGAGAGAATTCAAGCCTCAAAATCTGAAGAGATGCAGGGTTTATATCTGAGCAAGTCGTTTATGATCAAATCGTAGCAAACCATACCTTGACTAGGACAATTGTCCTGCCATGAAATTTTCTGATATCGACAAAAAGGGCTGTTAGCCGAGCGGCTACAATTATGTCATTTCTACCTCCTATTTTCAAGAACTGTTGTTTGAGGAAATAAACCTTGAGGAACAGGTCTATATCAGACAGAACACACAGCTGACGTTCAGTAATCCTTTAAACAAACCTCAGATTGGTTCTTGCTTCGGGCTTTATTTACATCATGCAGCAATTCTCGACTAGCACTTTCTTATGCTTAGGGACTTGGGGACATCCCTTGCTTCAGTTTTCATGTCTGTTCATCTCTGGGGTCTCTTCAACGGGATTCTGTAACAGCATCTTCCAATAAAGGGGAAAGGACTTGGCGCTCCCCTGTGTTAGTAGGGATTAAATATATTTAATTTGTTTTTCGGGTTTAGACATCTTGACTTCATCATTAGAATGTTATGAATAATGGAGAGATGCCCATTAACCATGGATGTAGAAGGTGGTTGTACTATGATTCACCTGCTGATTTGTGTCACTAAAAGTAAACAGGATCAGAAATCTATCTCCAAATTCATTGTCAAAGCTCCGGCATGGAACACACATAAGCACAAACCTTGCTGTTAGAAAACGGGCAACCCGCAACCATTACTCTTCGGTGTAGTAGTGTGAATAAAAAGAAGTTCAAAACATTAAGTCCCATAAATCAGGATGAAGTTCTTGCATAATGAAATAATTGATAGAGATGCACAATGACCTGGCTCAGATTTTGGTAGTACCAGATCCTTTTTATTACCATATACAAATTACAAACACTTACACCCCCTCACAACCAACATCAGAATAACCTGACAAAAATAATACAGAAATAGATGCATCACTAGTGAGGTTTCAGCTGAGAAATGCCAATCAAACGAATTTTCTACATTTACAATAAATATCAGATCGAGTTGCATAAGTACTATTCATCTCAAAGGATGCCGGGTACTAGAGAAATCCCAACTGGATAAGACCTGTGTATTCTTGTTTTCACTGATGTCACATTCTTCAGAGGAATTGGATCAAGATTGTCTGTCTTGGTGCTAGTAATTGGTTTCCCCATAACGCTTGTTACTGTCGAGTCAGCAATGAATTGCAACCCCTACAGAGTAATGTCTAATGGTATCATGGAAAGTAACTTTGGGAAACATATCATAATGTAAGCACTGAAACATGACAAACCTTCAATGAGTTATCCTCACATATAACTTTTGGCGGGTCAAGCTTTGATCCAACATCCTATCAAACACCAGAGAATATCAACCAATTTGGAAATGTAATAGTCTTCTTAATGTCATAAACTACTTAAAACTAGATACATACGACAAGTTCACTATCCTCCCCTGACGTCGCCCATCTTATGCTTAACTAAAGATGCTGAAAAGTTTTATCCTACATCCCTGTCTCAGAATATTATATCCAACACCACTATCCACTATGGACCTCGGTGCTGGGGGTTTCAGAAGGTCAAAATCTACTCAACGTCTCGACCTAACCCCTTACAAGTCGAAAACTCAAAACTAACAGAGACTATTCATGGAAGACATCTAAGAATATAATTTAAGGTATATAAATGATACATCTGAAACAAAGCCCTGACTGCATGTTCAATATATTATGTGCCGTAACACAAATTCAACGCCAAAGCCCACGAAGCACACCCCCCCCCCCCCACCCACCAAGAAACTTTTCTGAGCTAAAGGGATAACACATGAGGCAAGGAAAGGAAGGATGTACTGAGCAAAATATACAGGGGTCAAAGGCCTAACCACTTGCCAGCCCAAATTATAGTAGTGGGTATCATACAAAGTACAAACACACATAAGCACTAACCTGAAGAAGACTAGGATTTAGTCCCTCTTTGATTCCTCCAGCCACTTGGCACAGATACCATACACCTGAGTTAGTCAAATCCTGTTCCATAGGAAAAATACACAAATTACAGCAGCCACATGTTAATCCAGATATGCCAAGACAGTCATTGTTATTAAATTGTTACAGAAACGCAGAAAATTAACAAAAAAAGATACGCAGAAACACTAGCATGAATAAGTAAATAACTAGGTACCTGCCTACTTTCAAGATGTTCAAGCTTCCCTTCCTGTCAACAAATGAACACAAGTTTACATTTCAGAGGATCGTGAAAATAGAAAACCATTTCAGAGGAGTAATAACCAAAGGATAGTGAAAATAGAAAACAATGTGCTACATAACTTATTTTATGAATATAAATTGACTACCAAATTTTCTTTTCAATCTAGGGAAGCAGTTTTTTTTTTTTTTTTAGATGACATGGGTGTCCAAGCTTTGCTTGACTAATCCCATGAGCCTTGAAGTTAACAACCGGAAAAACCTCCAGTGGCCCTGAGGGGACTCGAACCTGGGACCTTTGGAATATTTCTCAGAGGTCTTACCAGCTGAGCTACCCCCTCAGGGTTTAGGGAAGCAGTTATTTTCATCAACTAATTTCCAGAAACTTTATTCTTATTAGTCATTCGGGCCTCATATAGTCATATATCCAGTCCATTCTAATGTTGGGACTGGATAGGCAGTCCTGCTGGAGTGCTGGACCAGTTTCCTAAGGATCTGCATACAAATAAAAGATGAGACCCTATGGCCTTGGCATCCTAGTTCGGAAAGCACACTGCTGCATAACACCCTCAAGGGGAATACCGATGTCATATTTATGCAGTAACATAATCTTATAATGGGAAGACTACACTAAGTCATGCTTACAAGTTATAGCTATATCTTTCGTTCAGATTGTAGACATCGCATATAAGGTACAGAAGTTTCAGAAATGAGCACGAAAAAAGGCCCTAGAGAAAAGAGATGGGAGGAGAAAGATAGCTAAGCACTATTATGGCATTAGTGAAAATTGAGTAGAGATCAAATAACAAAAAGAAATCAGTGGAAGAAAAAAGAGAGTTCAGTCAGGCCAGCTACTACTCAATGAAATTGGAAATGACAAGTATTTGTGTGTCATCTAAAATTAGCTTATTTTAGGCTTTCCCAAGATCGCAATAGATTTGAACCAGGTCCAAGTTGAATATTTTGAGGATCATTCAACCAAAACTTTGACAATCAGTGTAGTTCAAATAACAACCAAATATCAATTGCAATGGAAGTTATGGAACACGTGCGATTTATTGTGATGTAATGACTCAGTTCCTTGTTGACCTTAAATTCTCAATGATCCCCTCCTATCTCCTTCCTCAAAAAAACAAACAATTACAAAAAATTAAAGGATCCCCTTCTATCTAGGTCTTTGGTCAAAATTCAAGCTTCATTTTCAGAAGAACTCTGCCTGGAAGATCATTCAGCAGTTAATATTTATGTTTTCCGTTGTTACGAGAGGGAATGTTGAGCATAATAATGTTTCCAAATGTAAGCCACAACCAGTTCAGCCAGCATCTAGATAAATTCCCATACCCAACAGACTTTGATTCTTGACTCATTGAATCCAGGAGACCTAATGGATTCAAGACCTTCTCTGTTCTGGTACTTCACATATAAAACCTATTTCACCATAGAGCTGAACAGAATACTAACATCAGCATTTCTGCACATAAGTCTTTCGGCAACCAATTCATATTACGATACACCTCTAGCTTCTGATTGCCTCAAGTAGATAAACAGCCAAAGACACAATTTTTAATTCTGTATTCTCCAACACTACCATTATGGAGAGTACATAATGGGGATTACTACTTCTATCTACCCAGCATTGATGAACCCTCAATCTTGTGCCAGTACAATAATTGATGACAGTATCAATGGGTCAACTAAGGAGAACCAACATGTCAGACAGGTATAATTAAATATGTAGCATCGAAGCAATATATTGCCCTCTGCTGAGCAATTCAAATTCAGATCTCCTAAACAGCAATCGAGAAGCCAACCAACTGTTTAGATATTCATGGGGATGTCAATACAGTTCATAGGCATGCCTTATACAGTACCATAAGTCCTACTGCCCCTCAAATACCTTTAGCTTTGCTATTTTAAAGTGTATTAGTTCATATAAGAGGAAAAAAAATCCCAATCCATGTGACAAACATTGCACAGGGAAATTCCGAAGCAAAAAAGAACCCATAAAAGCAGCTTTGGTTTTTTTTAGCTCAAACAGGTCTACTTTGACGAAATTTATGAAGAGCGGGGTTGTCCCTTATAGGAGATTTCCTTACCAGCCCATTTACCATCTCACATATTGACTCAAGGTCAAACCCGATTTGGGAGATACTTGACTTGACATCAGTAACCTGCATAAAAATTAAAATTAAACAGGAGATAAGACGACATGCAAGCTAAGAGAAGTTATTTCCGAATTCAACCGCAACAAAGAAAACAAAAGAAACTGCATGACCCATAGGCCATACGTCACCAATGCGTGTTTCATCCAAGTCATAATTGAAGACTGGCCTATGTAAACAGACACACCCCATAAACTCATAATACGATCTACAAGGACAGATTACACCACAGTGGCAATATCAACAAGAGTGGATAAAATGGCATTGTCACTGAAAAGCATAAGATGCTCTGCAGTGTAGCCACATTGGAGAATGAAATCACATACACCTATAACATAGTCACAAACTCACAATACGTGATCTTTACAAAGTAGTGCAGTTACGATTTCTGTATAACTAGCAGCTCTTGTGCTCAACCTTAACACTTCAACAAGTGAAATGATATGGAAAGCAAGCAGAAGTTTACAAGGGAAATTGGTGAATGGTTATTCAATTACAAGTACATACATCGCCCAATATTCGCCCAGAGATTTCTTTCTGCTCCTCCAGCTTCCAATCCAAGTTCTCCAGCCTTTTCGTCAAATGCTTTTTAGTTGTCTACATCATCGATGTCAAGTCAGAAAACAAAATACCGGAACAGCCAAAATATAGGACGATGTATAAGATATGAAACCATAACCAATTAAACAGGATACTAACTGCCACTGCCTCAGACAAGTTGTCGAGCTGCTTAGAAACACTAGCAACAGCAGTTGCCATATTTTTCTTCGTCACAAACATGACATCTGAAAATGACCAACCCTGCAATGAAGAGACACACACACACACACACAAAATGAACCAGAAAAGAAGGCAAAAGAACATGATCAATGATGTACTGTCCAAAAAAATAACATGATCAATGACATAGCAATAGCACTAACACAAAATACAGAAGCGTACGAAAGAACTTCCTGGAAGCAAGTTGCAAACAAAATAACATGATCAATGACATAGCAGTAGAATTGACTTCATACACAAATCAGACAGTAATAGCAACTTGTAAGTAGATAGCATCCTATCAAGCTGAATTATAAGTGAAAACCGACCTTCCACCACATATAACAATATCCCATTGCTCCAACCGCAGCAGCAGGCATCAAGTAGGAACCATAACCTGCTATGTTTTACCAAGAAGACATGTAAGATGTCTGACATAGAATATATTAAAATATATACAAGGCAAAAAATCATTTTTGCTTCGGGGGTTAATCTTGAGCTTGCCGTACCAGTTATAACCTATGCATAAGACTAACTATAATTTAGAAACTCAGGATTGCAGAAATACCGAATTAATATATAGACATCATACAATAGCGACTTGCGCTTGACAAGCAAAGGAATTGTACATATAATAACTCTAACTACACACTGTTAAACTTAAAATTATAACACCAACTGATCCAGTATGCTGGCAAAAAAGATAATAACAACAATAATAAGTATAAATAAAAAGATACCTAAAACGCTCAACTCCATAGCACACAAATGTTGCAAGAAATCATTTTCATGTAAAATTCTTTTTTTTTTTTTTTATACGAGCGAAAAAAAATGTAAAATTCTTTTTTTGAACATCTTCAAATTCCAGAACAAAAGAAGATAGATGATAAAAATAAAAGTTTTATTGTTTGTTTAGTTTATAATCATTGTTCGTTTCCCAATAATTAGAAAAGAAAAGATTAGGAATTTGCTAAGAGGAATGAATTTATTAGTTTTAACAAAACTTCCTTTTGTTTTGTTGAATTCATTTACAGTCTACTGAAAATCCAGTAAGAAAACAATTATGATAAATTAAATAAAGAAGCAGAAAGCTCAGCAAACGAACGGGATTGCCTGATCCAGAAAAGGGGTTTGTGTAAAAGAAATTCTCGCTCCTCCCTCCTATTTCTGTGATCACTTGATCAGCATTCCCTTCAATTTTTGAATAGAGAAGACGACAATTCATGAGTAAATTTCTTTGTTTTACTGGGTTTTAAAAATGGTTTTATATATAATTCACTTTAGGGAATAATTACCACTTACCAGTAAGAACTTATACTTCTCATAAGATTTGTGTTATTTACTTGGCCGGAGTACGTAGTTGGTGTTATTTTTCTACACTGTAATGTTCACTGTTATTATGTGCACAAGGACAAGATAGTCTTATACAATTTCAGATTCCCTATAAATTATCAGTAAACGTTGGAAGTTATACAAATCTTGCTACCCGCCCAAGTGCCCACATACCGACGCACCACACCCATACTACAACTCACAAGGATAGTTGAACTGAAAAGATTTGGTCTATGCAAAAATTCAAGAAATTAATTTCAACGAGATATAAATTCAAGCTTCACTGAAAAAGATTGATTTTCACACAATTTTAGAGAAAACGTAATAGCCAGACATTGTTGGTTACATAAACAAGATTGAATAAGTGACAAGCAACAGTTATAATACGAAGTCAGAAGTATATAAATAACATAAAACTCCAAATGCAGATGGGTGAACTATCTTAAACGTGCAACCATATATCATAACAGAATTTTCTTTTATCATATTATCTGATTGCTCACTGGTGGTCAAGTAAGCCTTTATTCAAACCCTTCAAAGGTTAGGGTACAATTATTGACTGGAATACGTGAGGAGCCATATACAATGTGAAGACCTTTTATAGACAAAAACATATACCATGTAAAGACAGGTGACCGATAATTGATCAGTCTTTCTAAATGGATGGCTTTATGGTTTTTTAAAACTAGGTTTCTTTTTCTTTTGGGGCTGGAGCGTATTGGGATGGGCAAGATATTAATTATCTTCCTTCAACATGAAGTTCAAAATATAAGGGTAATCAGCAAGAAAATTAATTCACAATCACAAACTCCTAGATCTAGCTGAATATACAAAGCAAAAGAAGAAGAAAATAACTTACCACCGGAGCTCGAGCTTCCATTCAACACTGTGATTGGGTTCGATAAGGACAGCTCCCTTATCTCCTTAGCCAATTGCCGAATCTGAAGGTGACATGATTACATGAACAGATGTAAATAGATATTCTCAACACAGATCCTTCAAAATGTTATTCAATAGAAAGGTGTGTTTGAACTAAATTGCATAATGCCGTTAGTTGGGGTTTTCAAATCTCAACATCCTTTACCTGGAAATCACTAAACACAGTAACTACTTCATGTGGATAAAGTTCCCCCTCACTCACAACTCTACTGTCCCTCATCCATATATGAATCAAGAAAAATGTGCAGGGAGGATCAGATAGATATTGGAACACACAAATTCACCAAAACGGAAAATAATGAGACAATTTTTATGTGGTTTGGCACAGTCTGTCTACATCCATGGACCCATTACCCCTAGACGGAATTTTTTTGACTGTCTTCATGTCAAGATTACAAGTTTTATGGACAACATGGGAACCCCTCCCCTATCTATGTGGATCACCCCTACAAACCTGATTACCCCAATAAAGGGTCACAAAGGAAGGGTACCACACCACTTATATTATGATCACTCATTCCTCAGGTAAGTCACTTGACTTTTGGCTTAGAGAGGCTTGGATGATCAACCCCTACAGAAGCTAGGTTCCTCGACTACGGACACGAAAACAGGTATGGATACAGAAAGAAACAAATAATAAAAGAATTAAGTTGATACCAAAATACAACATAATTTTAATAATACTGAAAAATGAAATTTTATAAAATTTTAAATGAAGCCTACACAATAAAATTACTAATAGGTGAACTGGTGAACCATAAACACATAAATCCTGCATTCGACATGATGGCGATTGAGATCAAGAGTGAGATGAAGGAACTTAGACCAAGATCGAGAGGAGTGAGCAACAGGGAAGAAAATATGCACCCCTAGGCAAGTTATCGAAAACATTGTAGAGACTAGAGAGTGGTTTAGGAATGGCTTTTTGATCTATTGATTAAAACAGGGTGAGGCATCTGCAATAATATTTTAATTAACTACCCCAAGACGATGATACATATATTTGCTTTGTAGCCCATAAGCATAGAATTTTCCAACAAGTATTCGATTTCTTCTATATTCTTATTTAGGGCATGCTTGGAATGGGGGTAATGATTAAGGGGATACTGGAGCAAATTAAAGGGTAAACTAGGAAGGCGGAGGGAGGTGGTGGTGCGGGTAATGATTAAGAGGGTAGTGGAGAAAATGAAGGGAGAAAGGGGGGAGTCATTACCCTAGGGGGGAGTAGGGTAACTATTACCCCCCAAAAAAAAAACCTAATAATTACCCTCCTCTTCACAAAACCTAACACCCACCACCTCTCACACCTCCCATTTTAGCCTATAAAACAATATAATACCCCCTTAATCATCACCCTCATTCCAAGCATGCCCTTAGATGAAAATTTCAAGATATGGTTTAGAGAACATATTAGCTACCTATCTATCGAGTATCCACAAGTATTCCTATCGAATGCATATCCAATACGAGATACGCTTGCTAGATGAAGTATCCATGCAAAGTAGAGCACCAACTCCAAGCCTCAATTTATACAGGGATGATTCATCAAGTGAATTACTTCTACCTACCATCCTCTGATTCTCCAATAATTGGCAATTTCCCAAAATGAAACAAGGAAGACGACATTTGTTTTTTAGATAAAGACAAGGAAGAACATTTGATACTCTCATGCTACCAAATCCTTCATCCAGTTTTCCAATCATGGGCCTATATCTTCCAAAACTTTTTCTGCCAGCAACTATGTTGAACTCTTAAGTTCAAAATGCATGTTTACACCAGCTTCTTCTTTGTTTTCTACCACGTGCTTGTCCAACCTTCCATTTATTTTGCTCAGTAAAACCGAGCTTAACCACCATCGCATTTCTTTTAGAGAAGAAAAGGTAAGCATATGAATCAGCAAATAGAGTACAGCAGATGTCCTCCAGATAGAAACTCATTAAAAGTTACAAATGAGTCCAGTTCCTATGGACCTCAGAATGTCATTTGCCCTAGACCCTAAAGATTGCCAAATAGGTGACTCTATATGTTGGATTTGCCCTATGAACTAATCATAGTAAGAATTAATAATTGCATTATTGGTTGGACTATGGAAACCGATCTTTACTTAATATGGGTAATCGTAATATTTTGCTAGAAACCAATTACGGTTTGTGGGCCCGAAAAGAGTTTTGGACTTACTGCCATATTAAGTAAACCAGCAGGGTCGCACACTTAACAGGCTCGTTTTACTAGAAGGGTCTAATTCGGATTAGGCCCATCACACACTTAACCTAATCAGCCTTCCTGCCTCTCTCTATATATCGTGACTCCTGATCAGTTAGGGTTACACGTGATAATCAGTTTTCACGAAACCCTAACTGTGTGTCATTAGAGCAAGGAGAGAACGGAGGTTGTGAACAGGATCGATGTACTAGCATACTGACGTGTGGATTCGAGCCTGTGTGTGGATACCAGTTGAGGCACGACATCTGACGTGTTAATCCATACCCAACCACTGTTCATCCAACCAGCGACCAAAGGAGTGAGGTAGGATTTCGATTTGATATTTAATTACAGTAATCACATGTCTTTCTAGGTTAATTGAATTTCTATTATGCATGTATGATCATGTTAGTAGTTAGAAATTCCTTCACTATAGGCTATCACAAGGAAGTTCTGAATAGGTGACCATAATCATTTTTCTTTTTTCATCCTCCTTTTTCTCATGGTAGTAGACCAACGCAACTGGAAGCTACTACAACATGGAAACCAAAGAATCAAAGACGCTCCACCCATCCTACCTAACATCGAAAGTCAAAGTTCACCACATGCTAGGACACCCATGACTTTTCCCTTTCGTCCAGCATCTTTGAAGGTTTTAATGAGGTAGTTAACATAGCATTACTGCTTCTATGTACTAATAATGTGCTGATGTTTGTTTCTCAAATATAGATAAGTGCTTGGTATCACATAATGGGCTCATAAATCACAAGTAAAAAACAGAGCAATCTCTAAGCTACTCATACATTTCCATTGCATCCCTCAGAAGGGGATGGGGGGAATCCATTCCCATTGCATGGTTTCATGCATTACCACTTGTATACATACTGATACTCTTAAATTATATTTCTCATGCCTTAATAAAACATCTTTCTTCAGCACAACTCCATGGGATCAAAAGCTATACCTATATAACTCAGCCAAAATTTTAATGTTAAAATTCCTTAAAAGAACCGTAGCAGTAGCCATAAAATTTGGGAAGGAGGAACTTCAAGCCATATATTGCCACCTTGCCTAAATTTCAGGAACCAAAGACACCAATTTTCTAGTTACCTTATTCCACATTACAGTAATTCTTCCCGTAAAAGTTGGACTCATCAAGAAAAGCTAATGGTAAAAAACTTCCTCAAGTCTCGATATATTTCCATGTTCTAGCTCATCTGTCTTACAACAATACAGCTAAGCAACCAGTATTAGTGTATTACCTGTGCTGCAAGAAGTACTGGATCAATTTTTGCTGAAGAGAAATCAGTTTCATTAACACCCTTTATAAGTTCCTGAAGCTGCCCAAGCACATCGGACAATTGTCCACTCTTCAAAATTACAGAACCAGTCAAACCTAAAGAAATTAAAAAATAAGGCCCATCAGGATACAATATAGTAAATCAAAGAAGACAAATCTCATCATGATGCAGGTCAACTAATAAGGTGGTTATCTTAGAAAGATGATAATATTTATTCACTTTTTTAGATAAGAATAAGAATGTATTAACATAGAAAACATTAACTACAACCTAGAACGGCAAGACATCCTCAATAGAGCATCTAATTTCAGGATCCCCAAAAAATCTGACAAACAATCATTGCAATCCCTCTAAAAGCCTCAGCCTCTAAGCCCAAAGCGAAACCAAATACACCACCCATTCCCAATGGAACACCCCATACGATACCCAGAAGTTGTGCTCAGCCCACAAACACAACGTATTGCCATAACTGAACACCTAAAAGTATCTTCCCCTCCTTCCCCTTTCCACCCAACATGCCTTAGCCTTACATGCAAATGTTGAATAATTTCTAGCTTCCAACTTGCAGTTAAAAAAATTCATACAATAACAATGAAAATAACAGCAACGACAACCATGACAAAGTCAATTACAGAAACTCTAACTATAATGGTTAAAGCATGGAATTGGGGGGGGGGGGGGGGGGGGGGGGGGCGGGAGGGCTCTTATCTAGCCATTTATTGTATCATCATGGAAACTGGAAAGTACCACAGCAAATTCCTTCATTTACTTAAAGGGGGGGGGGGGGGAGGGCTCTTATCTAGCCATTTATTGTATCATCATGGAAACTGGAAAGTACCACAGCAAATTCCTTCATTTACTTAAAGATAAGACAGCTCAGACATTGTTTGGGAAAAGAAAATATAAAGGATTCTTTAAACAGAGGAGAAACAAAACTGATATCAAATGACCCACTACCATTATCACCATATGTGGTATTGACTCCACTTATCCACCCATCTGGAGCACATATGAAAGCTAGTCAAGAGTTAAATGAAAACTTATTTCCTTTTTCTTTCTTTTTTGTTTTTGATAAAGACTTAAGGGCATATATGAGAACTTATTTCTTAAGGGCATCAATGAGAACTTATTTCTTAAGAGCATAAATGAGCACCAGTTAGAGCATTCTGTAAGCCTTTTACTAGATCGTGGAAATGGTGCAGGTGTGTGCACATTCGCATGTGCGCGCACACTCGGACACACAGAGTAACAGACAAAAATGGAGTAATTAATCCAAGAATTTACTCCATAGGACTTCCAAAAGGATGTGGAGAATCAGCTACAGGTTGACAAACAGAAAAAAAATACACACACGTGCTCCAGCAAAGAGAGCAGTAGACAGACTAATGTACACAATAACCATAGAAGTTCCCTGTCTCTAACAGCTCATTGGACACCCACTGCACATGCTAATAAATTTAGATTTCATAAAACATGAGATTATTGGAGAATAGCTTTTTCATTCAACATTCAACAATGCCCCAGTGCCTCAAAAAAGGCTCCCATCCAGGCAGGGTAAGGAGGGGTCCGATGTATGCAGCCTTCGCCTTACCCTTACGGCTTACCCTTACAGAGAGGTTGTTTCAGTTCGACCCCTGATTATTAAAGAATAGCTTTGCAAGTCCAAATAGATCTTACCAGACATATAATGGACAATTTCGCTAAAATTAACACAAGGACTGATTAGAAGGGCAAAGCAACAGCCAAATAAAAGCTGAAAAAGAAACTATACACACACTAGTACTCCTAAGAAAGGTGCCCAACATGTTGAGGACAGAGTTTGTGGCGACAGAGTTTGTGGCAACAGAGCTTGATATTAAATTCTTAATGTGAAGCAATACCTCCTGCAAGCCCTAAGGACACCAGCAAGATTCAGTTATTCCATCAAGCAGGACATACGGGCAGCTAAAATATGACCAATACTATCCATGTCGTGACCAATCAATCTACAAACTACCTCTGACTCTTTGTCTTCTCATGTTTTGACCTCAAATTTCAGTATCGTTGTCGGATTTAGAGCATTGAAAAAAGAAGAGGTTTTTCCACTAATGGATCACAGACACCGCAGATAGGTCTCATGAACATGTAAACGTGGAGCGGTGGAGGACACATATTACGCTTTTTATCCTCTACAAATGGCATTTTCCCGCGTCTGTGTTCTTGTCGCCCATGTCCATGAAATCTAGCTTCAACTACACTGTATTTATAAGCCAAACCCCACTTCATCAAACACCCAAGAAACTAGAACGCCATCATTAAGAAAACATGTCGTATTTATAGAAAAAGTTTGCAAAATTAGAAAGTGGGTCTAGAGTATTCTAATATTTTCTTGCTACGAGCTGTTGTCCATTTCGAACGAAACTGAAAGAGTCACAGTCTATGATACTCGGATTCTTCATTTCACCTTAAATACCTATACTGAATACTCAACACTCCGACATGTCACATGCATATAGATATTGGTCACTGGACGCCCAATCTTAAGCCAAAAACATGCACGATTATCAAAAAATGCCCGAGTCCAACATGGGTATAGGAATCGAGTCATAGTAACATAAGTCACTATTGGCCATTTTTCGACTTTGAGATACTACAATGGATGAAATCAGAAATTGCAACTGTCATGGCTTCGTATTTGTCGTGAAGTATGTGATAATGGGTGAATTTCCAGTCAAGAGTCTAACTCAAACAGCCTTTTTAAAGCTACACAGGTAGGACTGCACATAACGTCCCTCCTTACCCACCCTAGGCGGGATTCTGATGAGAGGCATCGGGGTAATGGCACAATTGTCCTACTACTTTTCAATCATCCTACATTTCTTGAACATCTTCATTAGTTCTGGTAGCATCTACCCTCTAGTAGTAGCTCTTGGCAAACTATTGGTTTTAGTAGGGAGGCTACATCTGACACCTACCCTCTGCGCAAGAGCCTAATTAGAAGGTCCAGGTTCATGGACAACCTAGAAAGTCATCTCATGCACTTTTGCCTCATGCCATCTTTTTGAGAATGAGTTATGTGGGGATATGTTACTGGAACTCTTTGTTTCACCTTAAAAAACTGTGTTGGATACCCAATACAACGATATGGGTAGGGACACCAGACACTCCTTTTTAGGTCAAAAACACACAAGTTTTCCAACTGAGCGCGACAATGTCACGTACCTGTATCGGACATCTTGCAAGTAGTTGCAACCGAGTCTCCTAGTAAAATATATTCTAGTGCACCTGACACGAAGCTATCTATATATAACCTGTCCATCCCTCTCAAATCACACAGAAGCACCCTCTAACCTTCCCTAGTTCAAGAGAAATATCAAAGAGGTGTATTGTCAAGAATATTTTGACCAAACTAGTTTGCCTCATTTGCAGCACCCATCTGACTCTCACGTCATCCAATGCAGGACTAATTTTCTCTCATATCCGCAAACGATCCTCCCGCAATCTAATTTACTTAAATTCCATTTACTTCCAGCAAATTGCATTCAATCAGATATCCACATGATTATCTACTTCAATTGGAAAATCCCCATTCCCCACTAAGGTTTCCTTCCTTCTTACCACCAACCAATAGCATTCCAATCTCAAATTCTGCACTCAACCAGCACCTATCCACACCAATTCTAATCACGAAAAGACATGTAAAGAAAGCACATGAGCCCAGGAAATTCAATACCAACCTGATGCTAATCAGATTTTAATCAATAATATCATGTGAGCTTATGCTGATCACATAAAACCTATTGTGCAAATGGATTCATAAACTACTTTGTATTTCAGCTCATAAACAAAAAAGTAATAACCTTTGAAACAACATCTACCAAAACCCCATCAAGAAAAACTTAAAATAGGACCAGGGATTCAATTATTTGTACCCAATGAACCAAATAGATTGCTGAGCTGAATTTGTTTGGTAAAAAGCAAACCAATCTGAAATGGGCTAGTGAAACATAGAGAGAAAGAGATGAAGGGGGTTACCTGCTCCAAGGAGGACTAGAACTTTGGAGGAGGAAACTCCGGTTTGCATCGCCATCTTCAGCTTGGACTTGGAGATGGAGTTTTGTGAAAGTTTCAGGCTTCACTTTTGATTAACACCCCGCTTTTAGATTGTCCAAAATGACCAACCACTGAACATTTTCTTTCTTTCCTTTTTTTTTCCAAAATCATGATGTTTGGAAATAGAAATAATAATAATAATAATAATAATAATAATAATAATAATAATAATAATAATAATAATAATAAATGTGAGGCGACTCATACAAGCATGATGACATGATAACGTCATGTTTGGTTATAGAGGTGACACCACCTTGAACAACAGGTAACGGGGTACAAGGAGTTGTACCCATCTATGTCTCACATACACGTGAAACCCAAACATTCATGGCCCTCTGCTGACATCATTTGATGTATGTGTGAGAGGTGGTTGTATTCAAATGGTATAACTCCAAGCACCCAAAAATCTGGGCACCTTGAGGCCTCCTCATTAGAGACTTGGCCTTGTTCTTTTCGTTGTTTTCATGCTGCATTCCGTTTCATTCCGTTCCGTTCCAATCCGCTCTGTTTCGCATTTTGTATTTCATTGTCTCACACTTTCTGCGTCGTTCCGTTCCATTTTGTTCAGTGTCGTTACATTATGTTCTTCATCGTCCCGCACCATTTCGTTAAAGAGAACACGACCTTCTTGGTACCCAATCGGTTCCGATTTCTAAAAGTGAGAAATTGAAATTGGTTGATACTGATTCCCTAAACCTAAATTAGAATTGGTTGGATCGGTTTCAGTATTAAGTACCCAAATCTTCTGCTTGCAGTTGGACCAATCCGTCCACTGGACCACTCTCTTAAAAATTTTAAATCTCTTTTTAATTTTTTGGCTTCTCATCCAAAAAGTTTCCAATGTGGATTACAATATATGTCCAATAAAAATAAAAGAGAATTATCGTCTCTTATTTGGTGCAAAAGGAATACAATCCCCTAAGTTTATTACTCCCTTTATCCAATATTTACATTATCATTTGATTTTTCACGGTTTTCAAGACACAACTTTGACTGTAAATAATTGTAAATCTATAAACATTAAAGATAGTAACTATATAATTTTTCAATAGTACTGTTAAAAATAAATCTAAGAATAATTTTTTTTTTACATTGTAAATCTTTATAATTTTTCACAAACTAATGGTCAAAGTTTGTAAGTTTGACCTCCAAATAAAAAAAAAATGACAATCTTTAGAGCATCCCCAACAATGACACTTTAAGGTGTCAAGTGGAGAGAGAGTGTGAATCAAGGAAGGGTCACCATTGGGGAAAATGGTGTCAAGGGGTGACATTTCTCTCTCCTAGGTATCCGTACATATTCCTTGTGACAGAAAATGTCACAAAACCAACAAAAGAGCTGGACACGTGTCCAGCTCAGTTAAAAATAAATTGATTGTTCCAACCCCAAAACGACAGCGTTTTGGGCAGTAAAGAAGAAAAAAGAAAACATGTCTGACACTCTCCATCCTGACGCGCATTAGGCCAACCACTGACAGTGCGCCACGTGGCAGCTTGCTTTTAACAAAGAAAATGACTATAAAAAAATAAATAAATAATCAAAAAAGTATTATAAAAATCATCAATTTTCGAGTAGGAGAGAGCGCGTAGTGACTTGAGTCATGAATGGAGGATAAGGAGTCATGAAAAACAAGAAGTCAAATTTCGAGTGAAAAAAGTGAGGTGGAGGAGAGAGAAGCTTTGACCCCTTGAAAAACGGGTCATGGTTGTGGATGCTCTCTCTCCTACACCTCACTTTTCTACTCAAGACTTGACTTCTTATTTTTCATGACTTCTTATCCTATATTCATGACCAAAGTCACTACACTCTCTCTCCTATTTTTTCTCTACTCCACCAAATTTTCTCTCTCCTACTCAATCCCTTCTATTTAGTTTTAGTAATCGTTGTTAATTATAAAATAATTATGGTCACTAATATTTTGAATATTACAAAAAAATTGTTATAATATTTAAATTTTATCGTTACTAATTATTATAATTATTATCATCGGTTATTATTATTATTGCCAAAAAATGTTATTCATCGAAATTTTATTATGATGATTATTATTATCAATAATTACCAATCTAAAAAGGGGGTGCTCAATACCACACCCCTTTTAAAACAATACCACACCCCTAAATATAAACAACCCAAATTATCCCTAAAACTTTAAAAAGGAAAAAAACAAAAGAAGACAAACACACACAATACACACGACACACAATACACACCTATAGGACTGCTTTGTGATTTGGACGATTCCAAACACAAGATGATGTTGCAACCAAACCAAAATTTTTAATAGTATTACTGCTGACATTAATACAGCCAAACACAAAACTCAAGACCTGTGATTGGTGAAATGCAATGGCCGTCTAACATATATAAACAGAATAAAATATTAGTAGCACAAATAAGGGGAAAAACTCAAGTTGTGAATTGTGATTGGTGAAATGTACTTTCAGTTGTCAGACTTTTCTCTTTACCCCAAATTTTATGGACCTTGCATTTAGCTTCGTGATTATTTTATGCAGCACTACGCCTAGTTTGAACTCTGAGTTAATTAGGTTGCGCCTGGTTTAGGCGAATGTGCTCCAATGCTACGCCCAAATAAGGCGCGAGTTCACATAGTCTGCGTCTGAATTAGGCACAACCCTTGCAGCTATTTTTTTTTAAAAAAAATAAAATCATGCAAATCTGGAAACTAATCAAACGTGAATTTAGACGGGACAAATTTAACAATAACCGTTTAAATGATCGTTAATGTTTGTCATCGTGATTGAGATTGATTGAACATTTGATTAGAACAATAAATTTATTTGTTAAACCATACAAATGAAGTGTTGTATGACGAAAAACTGGAGAGTATTTATAAGTTGGGGCAGGGAAATGAGATTAGATCCAAAAATTACAAGAACGGTACAATTGGTATTATTTTATTAGAAGTGTGGTACTGTTTAAAATTGGGTGCGGTATTAATGCGAAATGTATATAAATAACAATCGCTAATACTTAGTTGTTTCACTACATGAAAATGAAGCATTTACATGAAACACACCAACCAAAAGAAAGAAAATTACATGGGAATTAAAAGATAAAAAATACATGAAACTTAGAATAAGTGAAAAAAATTAAATAAAGAAACAAAGCAGAAAACTCCTCACGATTAATTCCCACCATTTCTCCTTTGTTCTTTCTCCCAAATAAGCTCGATCAAGCTCTCCTTCAGCGCATTGTGAACATTTGAATCCTGAAGACGAGCTCTAGCTTTCATTTATCCTTGTATACTCGACGCTTCTTCTAGTCGTACTTCACCCACATTCTACATAAGCTGAACATAAAACGTCATCCTCTTTGATTGTCCAAATGATATTGGTTCTACAACCTTCCTTAGGTTGATAACATATCACATCTTCCTTTCCCTCTCCCTATTCATCTTCCTCTTCGTCTTCGTCTTCATCCTCATCATCTTGAAAAAGAGCTCTTGAACTACTATTAACCCCAACTACACCTTTGAATTTGTTGTTGCGCTGAATGAAATTGATTTGGAGTAGAGAATTGACTGTTTTGAGTAGAAAATATGTTTGGGAAAACAAAATAGTTTGAGCTTTGAGAAGCTACCAAATTTGGATTAAATTGGGGCGATAGAAATTTAGATTAATTTGGGACTCATGCAAATTTTGAGTGTTGGCAAGACTCGGAATATATTGCGACAGTTCCGAGGAAGGTTGTTGGCTAATTCCCATAAATTGACGCATATAAGGGTTGCTTAAAAGCATCCCCATAACTCATTTTTGGCTTGTAACTCATGATATGATCATCAACCCGACGAGTATAGGAGTCATAGATCACAATAACGTCATCGAGTTTCACAAAAGCATATTCAAGGGATTTTGGGGGAGGGGAATCAATGAAAAGACTTGGAATTGGAGGGGGGGTTCATATCAATATACTCGTTTGACAATGAATCGGGATATTCAAGGTCATAGAACGTGTTATAAATTAACTCATCAATGACCCCTTCCTCAACACAACCCTCAAATGATGATACACTAGCCACTTGAACCACTTGAGGCTCGGGCATTTCAACATGGATGGGATGTGTATCAACTTTAGAGCTCATTGTTTTTATGAATTCTTCCAACTCCACATTCATCTTTTGTAACTCCTCGGTATTCTTTTGTGTATTCATAACGAATTCCTCCAAAAGATTTTCCAAATTTGACTTGGGTGAAGTAGGTTGGGAAGGTTGCTCTTCTCCATAAAGGTTAGGATAATTCCACCTACCAAGACCATAATCATTAAAGCGATTGTCGCATTGATTATCTTGGTAGAGTGTGTCGACATGATAAGCGTGTTCATGATTGGAGTGATATTCATTAGACTCATGACCGATGACATATCCGTAACAATCATAATAAGCATTAGCCACATCACATTCATTCACATTCAAATAGCCATAATAATGGTTATAGTCACCATAATCATAAACATATGAATTCGAATGATAATCACCATAACCCTCTTGAGGCCAAAAAGTTCCCATCTCACTGTTGTTATATCAATATGCCATAGTAACTTAAACAAAGTGACGAAAAAGAGAAAAAATGAAATAGTCTAATCTAGCTAAATTCAAGGATTTCTAATATCTACCACCGAGTCCCCGGCAATGGCGCCAAAAACTTGATAGCCCCGCAAGTGCACGAATCTATCGAAGTAGTAAAAGGATCATATCCACAAGGACTCTTTAGATTATCGACTATCTAGACCGATTAAAAGAATTGATTGGATTGATTAACCTAAACAAACTAATTAATTAAAACTTAATAAAGGTGTGAAACAATAATAAAGGCAATTCTAGGATAGGAATCACCACTAATCATGCACATTGATCATTAACTAACCCCAAACAACCCCCCAAACTTAATAACAAACCACTTGACAATTAGCAAAGGTATCACAAACACCTTCTTTCGAAGGGGAGTGGTTTTTACCCAAACACAAACCAAGAGACCTATTTCTAGGATCCTAATCAGGCATGGGTTATATTAAACTAATAAGCTAGTTATATGGTCA
This sequence comes from Tetragonia tetragonoides, assembly GCA_038025085.1. Taxonomy (NCBI): domain Eukaryota; kingdom Viridiplantae; phylum Streptophyta; class Magnoliopsida; order Caryophyllales; family Aizoaceae; genus Tetragonia; species Tetragonia tetragonoides. The sequence continues at coordinate 741,185 of CM076145.1, forward strand.
CAAAAGAAGTAATCCACTTTCGTGGTATTAACTCTCAAGCATTAATAATCAAACAACCACTATCATCAAACACATTTTCATTATTAACAGTAGGTATAAATAAGATAAAATATTGATCAAGCAATTTATCAAACACTTGGTGAGCACATGCTTAACATTGACAGAAGCTTGGAATTGAACTTGGGGAAGGGGCAAACCAATAATCAAGAGCATGGATTAGGGCTACCCAAATCCTAGAACTAATTAAACTACTCACTAATCATGGGATTAAGCAAAATAAACTTCATAATAACAATACCCATTAACATTCAAGAACAAAACTTCAAACTTGCAATATTGATAGAAGAGAGAGAGAGGAGAGAGAAAACTTATAACCAAAATGTTAAGGATTAAAGAGTTGATTAACACTATATTACCGAAGTTTATCACTTCCTAAGAATACTAAGCTCACTATTTGAGAGAACTATCAAGAAGCCTAAGTAAAATACGGCTAAAATGAGATGTCCCCAAAAAAAAATAAGAAAAGAGGCTATTTATAGGCGGAGGAGCTCGGGTCCAAAAAGGCGCAAAAAAAGGGCCCCCTAGAAAAAGTGGGGTGGCCGTTTTTTATGAGGAGGGCCGTTTTTTTGGGTGCGCGACAACTCTTCAATTCACTGGAGGGCCCTTTTAAGGGCCCTGTTTTTCTGGCAGTGCCCTTTTTTTTATCTTCAAACGCATATTTGACAGCTTTCCTCTCAGAATTTGCAAAAACGTAAAACATGAAAGTTGTAGCCCTCTTTGTTAGATTTACGTAGCACTTTGAATCGCTTGATTTGGACCACATATGATGAGTTTATGGCCAAAATACTGAAAGGCGCTGTCGAAACTTCATCATTGGTTCTTCTCGCTCCCACCATTACTCCTCTAGGAATCCCAAAATACCTATAAAAACATGCAAAACCACACCAAACAAAGAAAATCATAATCTAGAAAATATGGGGTAAAATCACTACACTAAATGCAAGTAACATCCTACAAATTATCTAAAACCAATGCAAATGTACCCTAAAAACATGCACAAATACTTGTGCATCAATTATTCCGGCGACCGGAAAAAGTTAGGCTTTAGTTCGTTTTTTTACATCAAATTGAAGATGCATGTGAAGATGTGCGATATCATGGACAATGACATGTACGAGGAAGAAATCATTAGAGTAGAATTTAATTTGGTAGATTATTTATGCCCAAAAAGTATAATAAACATATAAACTATTAGCACTATTAGAATTGTGGTCTGAAAGGTTGGTTGTCCTAATTTGCATACGGTTTGAGCCATAGAATTTGATGAAAAAAATGAGTTGAGCTTGCCATTAATTTCAGTCTCGTCCCATAGATTTTCCAGAAGAAAATTGATGGAGAGAGAAAGAGCATGTTTCGTAGGTCATGAATTAACTGATAACAACCATGGTAAAATGATTGATGGTAATATAGGATGGTAGAAAATGTCATAAGCTAAGTCGCATTGTTTGTTATTTTAGGAACAATTTCTATTTTTTTGGGAACAAACAATGAAAAAAACATTAATACTCACCGCCGTCAACGAGCGTCTCCGATTGATTGTGTGGCCTCTTTTCTTCGATCCAACCATCTCGCTATCACACTTAACACCAGATCTGTCTTATTGTTTACCGGAGATTTTGACACAACAAAGTCCAACCCCTACCACTCCTTTTCATTACTATGAAATTGGGATCCCCATGTCCAACAAAAATCGCTGGAGATTTTGCCTTTTTCGCCTGAGTGGGTGGGCAACCCATATTCTTTTTATATCTATCTCTTTCCTACCTTAAATGCCATTTTTTTGGAAATAGAGGCGAGAGAATTTGAAAATAGAGGACATAGATAGATACAAATGAGAGGTGTGTTACCAACCCAGTGGGTGGATGTATCATTCTCCTTAAAAATATAATAATCTACTAAATTGCTACTTAGAAACCCGCTTCCAATCATCTTCATTTATATTCATTTATTTATTTTGGTGATCCTTGTATGAATACAAAGGGGGAACAAAACACTTCCTAAAACCCAAAAGAATGTAGAAAATAATAATTTTGAAGTTATTGTACTTATCTTTTTTTTAAAAGATCATAAATATATTCTTTTATTATTAATGCTTTTATGAATACTTAATGATCTTCTTACTTCTAATCAAAAAGAAAAATGATCCTCTTACTACTACTCATATTAAAATATCATGAATTTGCACCCCAAAAAAAATCCTATTGTATCTATCATGAATTCTCCATGGTAATATCCTATTGTATTATATTACAATCTATATAGCACTTATTTCGTGCCCGTGCGATGCACGGGTTCTTGTTTATCATGCGTACTCCGTTATTAGAAGAAATATAATAAAAATTTTAATCAAAACAATATAAAAAGTTGAATAATATTAGTAGCAAGTAACAATAATAATTTTTTTAACAAAGAAATTACATTTTTAGTGAATGTATAATACTTTTTTTAGGATAAAATATATAATACTTATGTTACTTATTTTTTATTAAAATAAAATAAAACTATTTTTAATTTCTTTTTAATCGCCCATGCATTTATGGTTATTTATTACCTATTCAAATCTTGGTGAGAACTCAACTTTACATATATATATTGATAAACGGGCTGGGCAGGCCTTGTCACGAACCATTTTTTGTTCAAAAAACTCGTATGAGACGGCCTCAAGGTGAGACCCCTCTAAGAAGCATGATGTCATGCTTATGTCATGCTTGGCTATAGAGAGGGTTTTACTTTGAGGCGGCCTCATAGGAGACCTTTTTATTTTTTGTTTCCTTAAGCACCCATTTATTTTAGACTGGTGACGCAAAGCTCGCCCATTAAATTAATTTTTTTCAAAAATCTTTTCCATATCCACCCAAATTGCAAACTGGGAGGGTCTTACTTTTCGAGTCATCTCGTCATGGATCATCTCTAGCCAAAATTAGGCAAGAAAAGTTTTGATTTGCCTTGATCATAGCCCTTTTGCTATTTTTTATACGCGTCTTTACTTAATCTCTTACACTTTTTCTGATTTGGGACAATTATTATGCTAGTATATGGATGTTCTTACTTATCTTTCAGTACCATGCTGTGGTAAAAATTTATATGGGTTTTGCAATATTATATTGTTTCCTTATTTTGGTGAGTTTTGCTATCTGAAAACAATTGGTGCTGTGCTATTTTTTTATTTTTTTTTTAACCTTGAGATCTTTTGGAATCAAAACTTGATTCTCCATGCCATGTTTTAGTCTACTTTTTATTGTTTTTCTTTTCTTTTTCTTTTAAATGTTATCTTTCTACGCATATTGAAGAGTGACTCTTGTGAGTCATCTAAAGTGCAAATAGTGAAATGAGATTACAAGTTGTCGGACGGGAATTAATGAGGGGAGTTGGCTTGTTTAGGAAGAAAATATTCTAATTAAAGTTTAATATATAATGATTATGAGGTATTGACCAAACATTTTAAAAGTTTTTGAGAGTAGGCTTTCCCCTCCCTCCTTTCATCAAATTAAAAGAAAAAAAAGAAGAAGAAAAAAGCAAAAAACAATCGTCCTTTTCTTCTCTGCATGCATTGTACCCTGTAGTTTGTAGCAAAAACCAGAGCACCAATAGATGAGTGCCCCCAACATCCATTGTTGAGAGAAAATGTTATTAGCATAAAAAAAGAAAAGAAAATGATGAGCAAATTTCTGAAACTTTTTGTTTCAACAAATATTTTTCTCAATCTTCGTTCTCCACGTTATAGTAAACTTTTTGCTTATGAAAAAGTTTTAACAAGCTCAAAGCCAAAGTTTTTTCTCCATTCCCACTCAGAGAAAAATGTCTATCTACCCAAAATAGGAATGTACGTACCAAATAGAGTAGACTAGAGAAAATCGGGTTTATTCAAGCTACTCGTGAGGACACAAATACTTGGTAAGTTCTATGGAAAATTGTTTAATAAATTATTATAGCTTATTGAATTGATAAAATTAATAATCTTTCATTTCTTTTGAATTGAAAAATAAAGCATTAGAATAACTTGAACATGTAAGACACACTAGGAATTAATAATACTTATGCTGTAGCGGATCTTGTTATTCATTGGTTTGTAACTTTGTTTTGTAAGCTAATAACATGAGTAACCACTATCTTAGTTCTACTATGTCTATTATGTATTGTAATTTAGTTTTAGAAAACACAGAGTCTTGCTCTTAAAGTGAGATTTTCAGTGTTTTCTTGTGTTGTGTTCATGTGTTTCTACACTTGTCCACAAAAAAAAAAAAAATAAATAAATAAAATAAAATCGGGTGGTGCCCATGTTTTGGACATCCTTCAACAGGATATTGTTTTTTATACCACTTCAAAAATAAATAAAACAAAGCATGGGTATTAATTTAAAAAAGTATAATAGATATTGAAATAATGCTCGATTTATAAAACACCTAGCATATAGTGCTAGATTTATTTATAAAACACCTTGCATATATAGCAAGTTGTAGACTTTCAATTGATATATTGTTTTTTCGATAAATTATTGAGTTGATAAGATAATTAAATAGGTGTAAAGACATTGAGTCATTTTAAAGACATTTACAACATTTTTCACATTAAGTAGTACTAAGGCCCTGTTCTTTTCAACGGAATGGTGCAGGACAGTGAGTAACAGAATGAAACGGATTGGAACGAAACGGAACGGAACGGCGCAGCGCAGATAATTCAAAAAAATGTGAGACAAAATGAAGTACAGAATGCAGAACGGAACGGAACGGAACTCGGAACAGAACGCAACATGGAAACGAAGAAAAGAGCAGGGCCTAACCTAATACTCCTTGTATCATACTAAAAAAAGGAAGTTAAGTCCGGTCAGTACTCAACGCCCACAAAAATAAGATTGTGCGTTTCAAGCACTAGATATTCCACGAGTGAGTCTAGACTTGTCAAACGGTCAATCGGTTTTGGGTCGGTTCAATTTTGTTTCCTATCGACTTTATTCTCAGGGTTGGTTCGAGTTTGGTTAAAATTGTATTTCGGGTTCGAATATATAATCAGATTTGTGTTTTTCTAGTCATATTGAGTTGACTCAATATCAGATCGCTTCTTGTTTGGAAAACCAGTTATTTCGAGGCGGGTTAATATATTCAGATTGTGTCATTTCAGGTCGTGTCGGATAAAGTTCTATTTTGCTCGTTCAAGTTTCAACTCAAATTACAAACTGGGCTAACATTAATTATGATCGGGTGCATAACATTTGAATTCTTTAATAGAAGTAAACTTATATAAAAATCCATTTGATAAATCCAAATATAGGGAAAAAAAATTGAGAAAAGGACAAAAATGAAAACAACAATTAGATCATACTCATTAAATAATAGGGTTAAATCAATTTCAGGTTTGGTTTATATCGATTTTGGACCATGTTTGGTTTGGACCGATTTTGAGTCAAAATCGATTCCATTTGTGAACGGTTTCGGGTAATGTTCGGTTCATGTCAAATTCAGGTATGGGTCATCATCCGGGCAATGATACATCGGGTAAATTTCAATTTCGGGTAATCAAATCTAAATCGAATTGCCCTTATTCAGGTTCGGTTTTGGGTTATTAGGGTCCAGTAATTACAAAAATTTATAATGACAAGTATATTATTGTTAATTTATTTTGGAATAAAAAACTATTGAATGAGAAGTTCTCACATGAACTAAATGGACTAAGAATTGATTGGACTTAAGTGAACTGAATTGAATTGTAAAAATAAAACGAACATAACAATTAACATAGTTTAAGAAGATGCACGAATACCAAAGGCCGAAAAAGTTTAATTTTGGTAATAAATCTATGTTCCTAATTAAATTATTCATATTTTTTTTAACTTCTTAATTAGTATTTAATCCCCATTTTCTGATGAATCTAATTATTTCATAATTATAAAGAGAAAGGGGAGAATATAAAGGGAAAGGAGAGAATATAAAGGAAAAAATAAGAAAAGGAAAAATAAAGGAGATGGTAAATGATAATGTGCGGGGCACATGAGGGGCAATTTGGCCATTATTGAAAACAATCCATGAAAAGTTGCTCATTGGTATTGGTTAATAATGAAAATTGACTTAGAAAATGGTTATCCACAAAAAAAAAAAAAACTTTCAAGGTACTATGTCACAAGATGTTGTTGAACAAAAATAATATCCAACAAAACAATTATTGTAATAATAATAATAATAATAATAATAATAATAATAATAATAATAATAATAATAATAATAATAATAATAATAATAATAATAATAATAATAATAATATTATTATTATTATTATTATTATTATTAATAATATTATTATTATTATTATTATTATTATTATTATTATTATTATTATTATTATTATTATTACTACTACTACTACTACTATTATGTATTAACTAAAGATTACAAAAGTTTTTGGCAGTAGACTTCCCCATTCTTCCTTTCATCAAATTAGAAAGGAAAAAAAAAGCAAAAAACAACCGTCCTTTTCTTTTTTTTCTCCTTCCCCTCAGCCATTGTAGAGTTTCACCCAACGATCATTGTTGAGTTTCATTGAAAAAAAAAAAAAGTAGCGTTTGTTGAGAGAAAATTTTATTAGAAGAAAAATGAAAATGAGGTTTTTAAAACTCTTAATATATTACTTATAGTAATGGACTTCTCTATTCACAGATACTTGTTGGGCAGAAGCAGCGATGAAGAATTTGTATTATTATGGCCACATCACAGGACTCCAGTGTATCTTGCCAATCAACGAGACACGTGCTTGCCACTACTTGAGTTCATGGACGGTTGCGCTTGGCCAACCCGAATTTGTTTTTCAGCTAAGTGAAACTAGAGTATTTTGCTTTTGCAGAAAAGACGTTCTCTCTATTGAGAAAAATTGTTATTTTCCAGAGAGAAACACGACACGACCCAACACGACCCAATCCGACGTATTTGACAACTCTAAATTGGTGAAAAACCATGTTGTGCAAGAAGGCTGTCAAACTTCAAACGGAACCGCACATACCCTTATCTTCACAAAAGAGGGTTTGAGTGTTGCATTTATTAGTTAACTTATTAGATGACTTTTCTAATTTGTCTATGTGCTATTCCTCCTTGTATAGATACCCATAATATTATTTTGTGATATATTTTTTTTCAATATTTTATTGTAATCAAGTTTATGACTATCAATTAGTTATCATATTGTAGGAAGGGCTAGTCCGTGATCTTTTTATGTGGTTTTTCATATAAATGACATCTTATTTTTTTTTTCATATGAATGATTCATTGTCATCACAGGACTCAGTGCATCTTGCCAATCGACGAAACACATGCTTGACACTATTTAAGTTTCTGGACCGATACGCTTGGCCAACCCAAATTTGTTTTTCAGCACGCCATGAGGAATGATCTCATGTTTCTGTGGGGAACATGAATGACTTTCTGTGCAATGAGACCGATCGACATCTCAAATTGAGGGGTTATAGCCGTTCAATTGCTCTTATTGAACCATTATTATTAGACATATTGTTTAGCATCCTGTGGTAGTTGGTATATTCACTGATGATGACTACCAATTCTACGAAAATGTAAATTTTGTCAATCTTATTTCCCGATTGTCAGTATTTTACAAAAAAAAATGAAATAACGAACTTTCTTATCTTAGGGATTTTGTCGACCAATGCAAGTATTCCCTCTCAATCATGTCGTGAATGTAATGGGTTACGAGGAGAAGTTCATATACCTTGATAAATCATACGACAAAATTTGGGGGATTGGGGGTTTCATGAAGATTCCCAGAGGTGTTGATGAACCTTTTGGGTTGATTGGGTCACAGTCAATTGTGTGGTGCCATATATGAACTCAGATTTCACTCTTCTTAACCGACAAATGGTATATGTATATAAATTGTTTTTATATATTTATTTTTTATTTCTTTATTTCTAACTTCTTTCTATTCTGTAGGCACTAATTGGTCTTACAATAAGTGAAACTAGAGTGTTTTCCTTTTGCAAAAAAGACATTTTCTCTATCGAGAAAAATTCTTATTTTCTAGAGAGAAACACGACACGACCCAACACGACGTATTTGACAACTCTAATTTGGCGAAAAACCATATTATGCAAGAAGGTTGTCAAACTTGAAATGGAACCGCACATACCCTTATCTTCACAAAATGGAACCGTACATACCCTTATCTTCACAAAAGAAGGTTTGACTATAGTGTGTTGCATTTATTACTTAACTTATTAGATGACTTTTCTAATTTGTCTATGTTCTATTCCTCCTTGTGTAGATATCCATAATAATACTTTGTCATTTTTTTTGTGAATTGCTAAATACCGCCCCAAATTACTACCTACCGCCCCTATAAATTACCCCTTTGCCCTTCACTCATCACTCATCCTCACTCATACTCATCCTCACTCAAACTCATCCTCACTCAAAGCATAACCACCATCACCACCACCACCACTCACGGAAAACCACCACCACTCACGGCAAAACCACCACCATTCGAAATGTCAGGGGCTAGCGGCAGCGGCAGAGGCGGCACCGACGGGGACGGAGGCGGCGAGCATAGCGGCGCGAGGGTATAGATTCGAATTTTTTTTGCTTTATTTACTCTAATTTGCTTTGATTTTTACGAAATGTGTTGATATAGGAGTGTTTTTATTCGCGGTTTATAGACAATTGAATTGAATTTGTGTTGTTTGAAGTTGTGTTGATTGATTTGTGAATTTTCAAGTTCGTCGGAGTAGTCGGGCGTCTGAAAAAGACGACTCACCCATGGGTGAGTCCCCTGTAATAGACGACTCACCCAAGGGTGAGTCGAGATCGGCAGGCGACTCGCCCATGAGTGAGTCGCCTGTAGCAGATGACTCACCCTTGGGTGAGTCGAGATCGACAGACGACTCACCTATGGGTGAGTCGCCAGTCGCAGACGACTCACCCAAGGGTGAGTCGAGATCGGCAGACGACCGACACAAAAAAAAAATATTATTATTATTATTATTATTATTATTTATTATTATTATTATTATTATTATTATTATTATTATTATTTATTGTTATTATTATTATTATTATTATTATTATTTATTGTTATTATTATTAATATTATTATTGTTATTATTATTTATTATTATTATTATTATTATTATTATTATTTATTGTTATTATTATTAATATTATTATTATTATTATTATTATTATTATTATTATTATTATTACTGATTATTGTTTAATTAATTAAAAATGTGAAATGATAGAGGGGAGGAGCCGGTAAATCGGTGCCGAGGTTATTTAGTGAACTAGCTGGTTCAGGACCGCGTCACACGAGGACGCGCGGGATTGATGCCTCTGTACGGAGACAGAGAGAGGCAGTTCGGATGAGGGAGATGACTTCTGAGCAAGACGATTACGAAACTAGCGAGTTCTACTCCGGGGATCAGTCCATGGACGATGATCAGATTGGCGTCGAATCATCCTCAGATTTGCGCGTGGTGAAGGGCAGAGGCGGTAGGTTTGTTAGTACTGGGTCGTCCAGTACTAGCAAACGATCTAGAGCGGAGGACGACACTACGTGGCTTGTTACAGAGGCTGTGCCCGGTGGGCCGGCGGATGATAGCGTCATACCGAGCTTCCTGGGCCACGTAGCGTCTCGTATGTGGAAGTAGGCCTGGCAAACAGATCAGGTCGGGTCGGGTCGGGTTCGGGTTGAACCCCACTGACCTGATTACTAAACAGGTCAGAAAACTTGACCCTAACCTGATCTGTTTAATAAACAGGTCAAAAAATCTGACCCTAACCTGATCTGTTACAGATCAGGTCGACCTGAAAATTATCTGCGTAACCTGATTTATTTTTGCACACTTCATAGTTCATACTTCATTCAAAAAGTCACTGTAAAATGATTCATAAAAATGCTTGTTGGCACTTTGGCAGCACCTCACCACCTCCTCAAGACCTCAAGTGCTCAAAGCACCTCAAACTCTCAAAGCATGCTGACAGTGACACTGTCATGACCAAAAAAATCCAAGTTTACAAATTACAAGCACTTTGGCAGCACCTAGCCTGACAGTCATGACAGAGTTACAAGTTTACAAATTACAAGAACCAAAAAAATCCAAGTTACAAGTTTTCAGAACTTTAAAGTTTAAATCAATGGAACATTGCCGATTCGGTTGCACTTTCCGGAGTTTCAACTGCGAAGCCCGATTGAAGTGTATAATGCGGATAAATGTCTATAAAACAGGCTTAATACGTGTACAGCAGCACATCACACGCAACTGCAAGTCCACATCCTAACAATGACCTACAGACCCGCACCAAAACGCACTAAAATACAGCAACAACCAACTTACAGCAACACTGAACACCAACAAGACACACCTGCTACTGCACACTATCAACCTGGCAGACACTACCTGGCAGACACAAACAGACCACCATCCACCGAAAACAGACTCCACAGTGGCCCGACAACAACCCAAACAGTAATCTGACAGCCGTGGAACGATTTCGGCAAAATAACAAATTTTTTTTTGTTAAAGCACAGACACGCTACCCATAAACTTTATTGAACAAGTAAAGAGACTCAATTGACAATTTATGTATATGTACTCAGAATCTATCATAATTTTCTATACAACAATTTGTATACAATTCCTTTTTCAATAAAACTCATGAAAACAGAACCACAAATACTAAGCAAAATCTACCCATTCGACTGAATTAAAACTTAAACATGAATAAACCATTAATCTAAACAAAACCACTATAAGAATATACTTTAACTTACTTGAATACAAGGTACTCCAATTCCAACCCAACAGCAAAGATATAAGGTGCACAACTTGAAAACAGAGAAGATCGCCTCTTTTGTTTTTTGTAAACTTGTACGTGAAACTGAGAGACATAGGGTTTTTGTTTTTTTTTTCCCTTTTAAACTGAAGTGAAGAGGAGAAAGAAACGTGAATGAGAGGAAGTAGTAGTTTAGGAACAAAACTGACTCCTTCCCTATTTCACGACAGCTTTGTGTTTTTTTTTTTTTTTTTTGTTGTGAAATCCAAATTCAGAATTTAACTCTAAAACATAAAACCAACAAACCCTAAGAATTTTTTTTTAAACAATGAATTCACAAAGTATAAACAAAGTATAAAGAAAATAAGAGAAATAAGAATAACAAATTAAAGAACACAAATTTGATAACTAAATAATACCTGTTGATTGTTGAATGAATGTTTACTTTACTGATTTGGAGAGATCGAGAGATAGAGAGAGTGAGAGAGTGAGACTGAGAGTGAGAGAGAGTGAGAGTGTGAGACAGAGTGAGTGAGGAAGAGCTTGAAAGATGAGGAAGATAGAGAATGAGAGAGAATGAGAGAAGTCGAGACAGTGAGATCGAGAGATCGAGAGAGTGAGATCGAGAGATCGAGAGAGTGAGAGAGTGAGACTGAGAGTGAGAGAGAGTGAGACAGAGTGAGTGAGGAAGAGCTTGAAGATGAGGAAGATAGAGAATGAGAGAGAATGAGAGAACTTCTCTCAGAGAAGTCGAGACAGTGAGATCGAGAGATGGAGAGAGGAAGAGCCGAAGAGGAAGAAGGAAGAACTGAAGAAGAATCGAGAATATGAGAGAGTGAGAGAGAGTGAGGAAGAGAGAGAAATAAAATGACGGCAAAAAAAAATGAGGGCTAGGGTTCTTTTTTTTCCCTCTTTTATCTCTATTTTGGGCTTGGGCTGCTGATTGGCTCATGGGCCGGTTAAAAAGTTTTGGGTCACTTTTTTATTTTTTCCATTTCACTTGTTAGATGGGTTAAACGGATCAGGTCGACCCGAACCCGATAAAAATCAGGTCGGCCTGATCTGTGACCTGACCCATTTAATGTTTTCGGGTTGAGCAGGTAATTTTCAGGTTGAGCAGGTTGAAATTTTCAACCTTAACCTAACCCATTTAAGTTTTCGGGTCAATCAGGTCGACCCATTTAATGTTTCGGGTCGAAAATCCCAACCCTAACCCGCTTTTTTCGGGTTAGGTTCGGGTCGGGTTATCGGGTTGGGTTAGTTTTTGCCAGGCCTATGTGGAAGGGAGAGATGAGGGGTCTATTGAAGTGTCAGAACCGATTCAGCGTCTGTCAGCGGCTGAGTGAGTGGCGAGCGAAGATGTCGGCCGAGGTGAGGGCCCAGATCGAGGGGACTGGGTTATCACACCTGGCAGACATTATGTTCAGACATATTGACTTCCCCCTGATATCTGCATTCGTGGAAAGGTGGCAGCCGGATACGAACTCGTTCCACATGCCGTTCGGAGAGATGACGATCATGTTGCACGATGTATGGCATATTCTTCGGATTCCTGTAGAGGGACAGCTCGTTTCCATTGAGGGACGGGATGGGCAACTGCAGGCGACGGCCATGGAGGTTCTCGGGGTCACCCGAGATGAACTGCTGTTTAGCTACTGGCAGGGCGGTGGGGTCCTCACGGAGTCGATTTTTGAGCTTTGCCGAGTGGAGGACCGAGTGGAGGACATCCAGGCGATAGCTTGGATGTGGTTACTTATTGGATCCACCTTGTTTGTCGACAAGAGTGGTAACCGTATTAGACCCTCCTGCGTGATGGAGGTGAGGGACGGTGTCGGAACGGCGCATGAGTTCTCTTGGGGATCTGCTGCCCTCGCCTTCCTATATCGTCAGCTCGGTATAGCTAGTCGGGGGGATTCTCAGGGCATCTGCGGATGCCTAACTGTCCTCCAGGCATGGATATACGAGTACTTTCCCTGCTTCCGACCTCATCGGGAGCGGATGGTTGTCGGGGACAACGAGACTCCCCGTGCGTGCGTATGAAGTGCCCAGGCTGAGGGCAAGGACGTGGGTCGACTGTGCTCCTTACGTAGACGCTTGGATCAGCTGCGAGCGTCAGAGGTACGTCATGCAGTTATCGGTGTTCATGATTTATTTCGTCGTTTGCTATGTTTTTTTTACTTCACCGTAACTTGAATATTTCTACGTAGGTGGTGTGGCTGTCGTACGGTTCTGACCCGGTTGCATCTGTACCGAGGACTGTATTCATGGGGTGGCTACGGTATCGGGATATTATCGAACCGTACATGCCTGGTCGTTGTTTACGACAAATCGGGTACGTACAGAGTATCCCTTTCCCGATCACTAGGCCAGAGAAAGCGATCAGGTCATGGAGCAGTCGTTCGTACAAGGTTGTCTACCCCGTACGAGTATCATCTGATGCCTGGCGTATGTTCCCGGGATGGGCCATTCTTGGTCTCCATGGGTTTCAAGCATCCACGTCAGATCCCACAGCATGTACGGATGACTACCTCGCATGGTACTACCGTCACTCCCACCCTCTGCTGATACGTGACGATGCAGCACCTGGATTTGTGATTCCTCCACGATCCAACAGCGATTATGTAAGTGATTAACTAAAATATATATTTTTTTACGTATTACATATCTCTGAACTCACACTCATTGTTACTTTTTTGCAGTGGGTGAATCGTCTAGCCGTCGGATTTGAGTCTTGCATTACTTTGCTTCCTCCGGAGCAAGCGGAAGGTCCTCGATCATTTATGGAGGAGTATATGAGAGATTGGCGGGATGCCAAATGATGTATTACTTATATGACCGTAGATGAATTTGTTATATATTTATATAAGAGTTTCATTGTTATTGTTATTTATTTGTGTTATTGTAATTTGTTGTTTCTTATTTACCTTTTTTGTTTTATTGTAATTTGTTGTTTTATTTACCTCCAATAATCACGAGCACTCTCCACATGCAAAATATAACAATCACACAAAAATGTGACAATGATATAAGTAGAAAAATATAACAATCACGCAAAACATTCAATTACGTCGACCTCGCTAAACGATCCCAATGTGCTCTTCGCCTAACATACATTTGCTCCCAACCAGCGACACTATCAGAACGGGAAGTAAACCATGCTGCGCATATCGGAGGAACAGGGAAATCTGAGGCTAAATTCAGACGGATATAATGCATGTACGAATCACCTAAATGAGCTATGACAATTTCCCTACTTGGACGTGTAGCAGTCGAAGGTACTTGGACGTGTAGCTGTCGAAGGTGCTTGCAACGGTAGCACTGTGTAACAAGAATATAACCCCCTTCCGCTGCCGTATCCGAATAACATAATCGCTGCATTGAAGAGGTTGGCAATCGGGAACAAATCCTCAACTACTATCATCCAGTGATCATCGTTACACGCACCTCCGTCCCACATAATACGGCGGTAACCAGCGTCGACCCCTTCAACGTATATGTTTTCGTACAATGCTCGGTTAGCTAAGAGTTCGTGTGCAATGCAAACTCTCGTCAATCGCCATTGCTCTTGGTCTCCGAAAACGTAGTCCGCAATGACACGGAAACCGCAATTACCATCCCCAAGCACATCGAGATATCCTTCAATGAAAGGTATGATGATTCCCGAAATTTTGTTAACATGATAGATATCAGTGATATCTATTCCGTGTCCAGCTGCAAGACAATATAATAGAAAGTCATTAATAATACTTATCAAAAAGTAATTAACAACATTATGTACATGTTAATAAATTATGGGTTTTCATACCAGTACTCCGCACGACGTTACTCGATGAGGATGAGCTACGACCACGCCCGCGGCTCGAACTGGATGACCTAGGGCGACCACGACCCCTCTGGGAGTACTCCCATGAACTAGGATCACGTCTGGTAGAGGAACTCCTTCTCGGTCGACCTCTGACTGTCGTGTTCGCTTCCGGCTCGACGTAACTCGCTTCCTCAGGATGAAGCTGCTCATTCATAAGGACAGATATGTTGCGCACAACTGCCGAGTCGCTTGAGTTAACCTCGTCGACGAGAGAGTGAAAGTATCGATGGTCCTCAGATGGATGCTCAGTCATGTCAAGCGTAGCTATCTCCACTGCATCACTAATAACGAGTGTTCGCCAAAATTTGTGGACACTATTCAAGCTAATTGGCGTGCCCGTATCCGTGGTCGTTTTCAACTCACACGCACACGGGATCTGATGAGTGGATCTCAATACACAACCGCAACGATCAAATACCTTGTGACTCAATTCTCTCATCCTCGTCAGCTCAGCCCATAATATTTCTAAGCAGTAATGGGAAACATACCCGGTCAGATAGTTGAATGGGAAACCCGAGTACATCACACTTCTTCGTCTTCTGCACTCTTCAAGTGTGTACTTGATCTCAGTTATTTGTGACTCAATTGACTTGTTGACCTTGTTCCAAACATTGTCCAAAGCTCCAGTTGAGGAGTTCAACCACTGTTTTAGCGCGGCATGTGCACTCTCCACCCTGCAAGTCGTAGTGTTGCCAAGGTGTAGCACCTTATTCGTCCACGCAGCTACAAACATCTCTTTATATCTCAACCAGGTCTCCTCTACATAGGATATCACGTGAGGGTAATTCTTCCAACTATCCTTCATCAAACGCACTGCTCTATCGTACTCAGCTTCTGTGGAAGCTTCCATGATAAATTTCCACCTCCCGTTCTTGAACCTCTGCGCGGCGACCTTATCTTTTTGCACAAAGTCTGTACACTTTGTCTTCAACGACTTTGTTAATGTGCCATGTACAGAGCAAATGGGCACTCTCGGGAAATATCTCTCTAATAGGTCTCATCAACCCTAGCTCACGATCGGTCAAAATTGCTGTTGGGTGTACATCGTTTCCAATAAGCATCCTCAACTTATCTAAGACCCACGCATAGCTTGCCTCAGTCTCATCCTTCATAATGGCATAAGCTATGAGGAAGTTCTTATTGCTTGGAGTCATCCCCACCATCTCAAGAAACGGCATCTTATTCTTGTTTGTTTTGTACGTGGAATCTAAGCCAATCAACCAAGGAAAAGACCGAAGTAACTGAATTGATGTAGGGTGTGCCATGAACACGTGAGTTACCTCATTAGTAGCTCGGTCGGCTCTTGTCCAATGTACGTACTTATTCTCCACAGCTAAATGATGAAACTGACCAATGACATCTCTCTCTTCAAAATCAAGTTTCCTTATACGATCTCTGTGGTTGTACACATGCCGTCTAGTTGCATTGTCCTCGGGAAATTTTTCCTTAATAGCGGCCAAGATAGCACATGGCTTTGTTTGTGCCGAAGTCATGTCACGAACGAGTTTCTTTGACCCAGGACTAAGACCACTCATCTGACGATATCCCTCAGGAAACACAGCAAAGTCATGGTTGTGCGTACCCCTAATCCCAGGCAATGTGACAATCATCCAACTACTGGACCCATACACTTGCTGAGCTCTTAACTGGAACGTACATTTACAAGCCTTTGTTTTCGAATTCTTCCGAGCAGCAGTATCTAAGTCTCTTAATTCCCCTCTGTGGCGTTCACCTCGATTGCATCTTAACAATTTTACGCTTCCATTCTTCTTGTGTGACGAAATTATCAACTCAAACCCGATAGTAAGGGCAATTTGTTTTGCCCAATTAATTGCATCTGTATCACTATCAAATAACTCATCAGTGACGAAATGCGTACTGTAATCAACACCATCACCACCGAACCGCTCCAAAGGAACCTAACGAAAACAACGAAAACAATGTTAGCTTCATCTTAAATTCAAACGTCTATCAAAACCGACTGAACCAAAGGACAGGCGTTTGAAATTTACGCGCGGACCATGGAAGAAGCGTAAATCACGGACACCTCGGCCATGGTCGAGGCGTAAATCTCAGACGCCTGAACCATGGTCTAGGCGTCCGTGATTGACGCATAAACCATGGTCAAGTCGTCCAAGATTTACGACCAGTCCATGGTCTAGGCGGAAAATTCAGACGCCTGTACCATGGGCTGGTCGTAAAACACGGACGCCCGTGCAAAAAAAATGCGCAAAAAAAAAATTTACCTCCGCACCGTCGACGACACTTCCTGGTCGCCGGCAGACATCCGCGGCCGTTGCTTGAGTGAATGTTGATGAAGGTTGGGTATGAGAGTGGGTGGTAGAGAGGGAGAATTGGTGTGAGAGTTAGAGAGGGAGAGGATGAGTGAAAATGTGAAAAAGGGCAAAATTAGAATTTCTAGGGGCGGTAGGTAGTAATTTAGGGGCGGTAAATAGTAACACCCTTTTTTTTTCCAATACTTTATTGTAATCAAGTTTATCTGATTCATTATCATTGACTATCAATTAGTTATCAAATTGTATGAAGAGTTAGTTATCAAGTATGTGATCTTTTTATGTGGTTTTTCATATGGATGACATCTTATTTTTTTTCATAAAGTATTTGACCAATTCTGTGTTGTAACTATTTGTAAGAATTACTAGCAGAACTTGTGGTTATAATTAGTAGTTATTTTGATTAATGAATCTTTGAATTACCTTCCCTTCCATCTCTGAAATTCGGAGAAGCTCATAGATTGTTTTTCTGTTTTTGAAAATTTCTTGCTCCACGAGATCATTTCTATTTTCTTCTTTATTATGTTGAAAATTTTAGCGTAGCGGAATTGCAATGGACCCAAAATATTTCTCTCATATTCATTCAAAGCATTTTTTTTACAACATTTACACTCACAATATATTTTTACACTTTATAATATATTTTTACAATCTCATAATTTTCATTCTCACATTCTCTCTTGGTGTGAGCACTTAGCTCCACTTTATCTTCATTCTCTCATATTTTGGTGGGATCTTTTGTCTGTACTCACCACACTCAAATAAGATGGCTAGTACTACTTTTATAGACTCTCCAAATAGGTCTCTAGATATTTCTAACTTTCACTTTTCACTTTTCTAGAGGTTTCTTACTTGTACGCCTTTTCTAGAGTTAATTACTCAACTTCCTAGATATTAAATCTCTAGAAATATGCATACTAATATCTAAGATCTTATCCTAGATTTTTCTAGATTACTCTTCAATTTTCAACACTTCTCCTTAATCTAGAAAAATGTAAGTTTTTTTACAAAGTATTACTACTGTATTTTCATTTCACATTCTTCAAAAAAATTGTTTCTTCAGCCTCTACTTTTCCTTTTTCATTTTCATCTTCATATTCATCTCCATATTCAATTTTTCTTCAATCTTCATCTTCTTTAAAAATTGTGGACATCCTCGGTGCTCATTTCACCCACGATCTCTTTTTCTTCTTCAAAATTTTGTATCTTTTATTTTGTTTTGTTTTGTTGTTGGTGTTCTTGTCACCAACAATCCCGCTAATACCGCTAATGCAATGTCATTGACCACCTCCGAAATTTTCTTCTTCTTCTATTGGTCTTCCGTTGGTGCATATGTCACCAACCATCTCCCCCGGTCATCATTAAAAATATTTTCTTCTTTTGTTGACTTTCGTTAGTGCCCAACTGCCCATGTCACCAATAATCTCGCTGATGCACTTGTCACTAGCCTGCTCAAGATCCCTTATGCACGAACCTTGTGCTTTGATACCATGTTGAAAATTTCATTCCCAGCTATCTGATGCTCTGATACCATGTTGAAATTTTAGCGTAGCGAAATTGCAATGGACGCAAAATATTTCTCTCATATTCATTCAAAGCATTTTTTCTTACAACATTTACACTCAAAATATATTTTTACACTCATAATATATTTTTACAATCTCAAAATTTCCATTCTCACATTCTCTCTTGGTATAAGCACTTTAGCTCCACCTTATCTTCATTCTCTCATATTTTGGTGGGAGCCTTTGTCTCTATTTTTCACACTCGACCAACTACTCACCACACTCAAATAAGCTGGTTCGTGCTCCTTTTATAGACTCTCCAAATGGGTCTCTAGATATTTCTAACTTTTCATATTTTTCTAGAGGTTTCTTACTTCTCCACCTTTTCTAGAGTTATCTACTCAATTTCCTAGGCATTAATACTCTAGAAATATCAAAACTAATATATAAGATATTATCCTAGATTTTTCTAGATTACTCCTTCAATTTCCAACATGTTATTCATGGATTGTTGTGGCATGTGCAACACTGAGCTGGAAGGAGCATCAATATTCATTTAATTTGAATTTCAGTTTGTATTGATGTGATAGGCATAACTTTTTCCACAAGGTTGTTCTTACTTTTGTTTGTATTCCTCCACTGCATGAATTACCAGATCATGATATATCTTGCGAAGAAGACGTGTTAACAATTATCATAGCTACAATTGTCATGTATTTTGGTATTGTACCTTGAAACTGACCCTCTTTAATTGTTGTTAAAATGATTATTGAGATATTATTTGAAACTCGTTTAAGTAGTATTTTGAGATATTATATGTATGTTTATTCTCCTGTGTTTGTGGATAATTTTACCAGGACTATGTTTTTATTATTTTCCTGCTCTCCCAACATCTTGTTTGATAAGACTTATTTCTGAAACAAGAATGTGAAGTTTGTTAAGGTTTCCATTTGAATCTTGTATCTATTAATTTTGTAGTAGGGGTCTTTAGGAGTCATTGTATTTCTGAGATTTAGTCATTGGGCTGATTTGTAAATAGTTTTTGCAGAGGACATTGCCCTCTACTGCTGTATGTTTTTTCTTTATTTAAAAAAAAAAAACTTCCATGTTGTTATAATATATTACTGAAGACTTTGATAAGACAAATCACGGCTCTGCGGAAGTATTGGGCGACAAAGTATTAAAGTTATCAACACCAAGCCTCTAAACATTCAAAACTAAATAAAAAGATAATTTCCCGTATACCCTACTATTACTAGAAGTATGCTCTGTAGTTGCCGAAACTAGCTTTCGAAACCTCTACATCAGAAAAAACTCAAAACTGAAAAATAGTGGGTGCTCTCAGAGTACTGCGTTTGTTCACCAAAACCACTAGGAAACATGGACCACCAAAATAGAATCATCACCGTCATGTGTGGTATCTCAAATACTTGTATTTACATCATCATTGAGCACAACAGCTTACCTACCGGGGCAAACCCATATACGGGTATCGTCCCTCAACCACAACCATCGATGAACACGTCGACCCGACCCAGGGCGCCACATCGCAAGCCCACGTACCTCGTTCACCAGGCCCCGTCATAAATTTGAACAGTCGTACCATCAAACCGATACCCCAACCGCCTTAGCAAGAGCCGGAGCAATCGAACTCCAAAATAAAGAGGGACGAAACAGAGCCAAAACCCACCGAGGTCACCACTCACGCTGGGCTCAAACTTCAAAAGCCCCAACGACCTCTCATGGTCGGACATTCATAAATTCGGTCACCCCGCCCGGTGGCACAGTATTGGACTTCGAGAACGTAAACTCCGTTGAACCACCCTATATCGACCACCATGGTCGGAGACTTCAATCGGAGTCGATGGATAGTTGTAGAACCAGAGCAATAAGACGACCAACCGTGAGACTACATAAAGTGGGTAGCCTTGTTCATGTGGGTGTTAGAAGCAAGTAGTAACTAGATGAATGAATGATACGACACATTTTCAATTCCTTTGACCAATTTTAGGGAACCACCGTTTTTAAAGAATTTTTTTCTTGTTTTTAGATTCCTTGTCTTTTACTTAAATAGTTTTAAAGCATGTAAACAACGTGTGTTTCATGCAAAGGCCTAAAATTGGTATAGAAATAAGTGAGTAACAATAGCCATTTTACTCAAGTTTAAGGGAGCCAACCACGTGACTTGGTGAAATTATGTTTGTTATTGATGAATCCTTTTGTCCTTTTTTGTCATGTGCGACACCTGCATGCTCTTATTTCTACTTAGATAATACTCATCAAATATGTTTAAATTAGATTATGATTACTTGTTGTTTGCACTATGTACTATTATCAGATAATATTTAGTTTTACTTATTCTTTGTTTATTAATTAATAATATGCTATTTAGTCCTTTCATGTCTATACCTCCATCTATTTGTTTCTTTACTTTTATATTAATAGCATGGTTATGTTTATTTATGTATTATTTAATTAATTATCCCTAAATTAATAAAAGGGATATAATACGTAGGAGTAGTTATTAAATATTTTGTTGTTTATATTTATTCTTGTACCAATGGGGTTTTAAACCCGTGACTTCCAGCTAAACGCCAGGAGTCTCGGACCACTATGTAACACCCCCGAATTTACAATGATTTACTGGGAACTATCGACGTCATTATCCATGACTTGACACCACAGCACCGTCCCAAACCCAAAGGTGCTAGTACAACATTTATCACTAAGGAGTAAATGCTAAGCAAAAAGAAAGTATAGGTATCCCTAAATGAAAACTAAGGTTAATAAAACATTATCCAACATTGTCTAAATAGTGGACTTATATTGTTATCCATACAAAACCAGAGTTCAAAAGCGGAAACTTAATAACTACGCCATGCTTAAGACTGAAGGAATTTCTAACCACTAACATGATCATACATGCATAATAGAAATTCGATTAACCCAGAAAACATGTGATTACTGTAATTAAATATCAAATCGAAATTCTACCTCACTCCTTGGTCGCTGGTTGGATGAACAGTGGTTGGGTATGGATGAACACGTCAGATGTCATGCCTCAACTGGTATCCACACACAGGCTCGAATCCACACGTCAGTATGCTAGTACAACGATCCCGTTCACAACCTCCGTTCTCTCCTTACTCTAATGCCACACAGTTAGGGTTTCGTGAAAACTGATTATCACGTGTTACCCTAACTGATCAAAAGTCACGATATATATAGGGAGGCAGGAGGACTGATTAGGTTAAGTGTGTAATGGGCCTAATCCGAATTAGACCCTTCTAATAAAACGAGCTTGTTAAGTGTGCGACCCTGCTGGTTTACTTAATGTGGTAGTAAGTCCAAAACTCTTTTCGGACCCACAAACCGTAATTCGTTTCTAGCAAAACATTACGATTACCCATATTAAGTAAAGATCGGTTTCCATAGTCCAACCAATAATGCGATTATTAATTCTTATGATTAGTTCATAGGGCAAATCCAACAAAGACGTCCTCACTCAGCATTACCTGCACAAATGATTTCCATGACGGAAACAGAAGAAAAGGAAAACAAAACAAAAATCAGAAAAACTGAGTAATTAACATCCAAACCCAGTAAAAACCTTTTCGCAAACCTTACCTGGGTTTTTGAAGAATCTTTGAAATTCATTTGCATTCACACATAGGCAAATAGTCATATAAGATACCTCATTCAATATTATATTATTTAATGATCACACAAGACATAATTCATCTTGAATAGTCATAAGAGAGTTAGACAAGCCGTTTGGTTGAATACCAAGACACGACGATCATCTTTACATAAACCGAGGACATACCATCTACGACGTTTGTAAGGCGAAGCCTTGAATAATAATATTGCCATGGACTTAAAGACTCTAGTGTGCACACTACCTCGAGGTAACTCATGGTTAGTCAAGAGAACTTAATAAATGGGGAATGATCCGTCCCGAATACAACGTCACTGTATCCATAATGAAAGAGTAAAGTTTTGGGAATCACTCATCCCTTGAGTAGCACTCAATAGTCTACTCCGAAGCTCGACTACTCCTGGGGATCCTTTAATTATGAGTCTTATTCTCTTTAATAATTTATTTCAACATGCGAGGTTCAATATGAACTTATATAATAATGACAAGGGAAATAAGAGTCCAATTTAACTTATATCCAAGTTAACATGATTGACAACCAATATATGCAATTGGGCAATTAATGGATTATAATAGAAATCCGGCAGCACTTCGGCACAATAACATGATTCCACTTTAACAAGTAATCATATCAACATATAAGGTACATATAATTCATATGACCAGCGATACATCATAATTTCACATGACGTACATAAACCATGCATAGAAGCAATTAAATTCACAATTCATGAATTACTTTAATAATTAGCATAAGAGTTATTTAACATCATATAAATCCGATATTCATGATTATACATCATAAAAAAATCTCAGGGTACATGCTTAATATAACATAAATCATAATCATGATTATAAACGAGAATAATTAAATCATGCATTGCATATATATTTAATAATTATTCACAAATAACACGTAGCAACAACAAATATTTTGTTTGGGATTTAGAAAAAGGTTGGCATGTTAGCTTACCTTGTCTTACGCTCCTAAGATATAAAGAGTCCTACGAAGCGTTTGAGTTCACGAACGAGTCTCGGATCCTAACTAAAATAAATTACCGAATTAGCAAATCTAATCCATAAAATCGAAACGTTGTTGAAAATTAAATCTGACAACATCAAAAAAATCTTTGAATTTTTCTAACCAATCTAGGCTTTTGAAAATCGACAATCGGACTTGTAAAATTCCGTAAACAACTAAAACAAGAAATCAAAACTGTTGAAAATCAAAAAATAAATCATTTTAATTAAAGAATTTATTTTTCTTTTAATTTCGAAAACAAGTTCAAGAACACGAAAACTAAAACGCGAATTACGACCTCCTACGCTTACCCACCACCACCACCACCACCACCACAAGGATCAACCGGACCTCCCTTGGTCTCGCGGTCGGGTGGTGGTTGGCCGACGTTGGAACGCCGGTGGTGGAGATTCGCGAGGAGAGAGAAAACAGAGTACACGGCCTCTAGAGCGCGACTGAGCGCGCGGCTGGGCTGCCGCGGCCTTGCCCGCGCCTCCACTGACTCCACCGAAGGTGGGGGGTGGTTATGTCGGCGGTGGACCGGCGCTTGCCCGCCGGTTTCGCGCAAAAACAGAGGAGAGAGAGAATGGGAAAAAAACAGAGGAGAGAGAACGTGAGGGAGAAAGAGAGAGAGAGGGAGCACGCTGGCCATGGAAGACGAACGGTGGTGCTGAGGGGCCTCACCTGAGGTGGGCGCCGGTGGCTAGTCGCCGGTGACAGCCGTGAGAGGAGAGGAGAGAGAGTATGCGTGAGAGAGAGAGAATGAAGAGAGAGAAAGTGATTTTGTGAGAGAGAGAAGGGCACGATTGTTTGCTGAACAAAGGGTCCAAAGGTGACCCCTTTGGTCCTATTTATAGTCTCCTCATGCCCAAGTTTGACTTGACCCTAATCTAGTTGGACTAGGACTCCAAAATCTGATTTTATTTATTTAATTAAATACTACAAAAACTCTATTTTCGAAAATACACTATTTAAATTATAAATAGTAATTGCTCTCAAATGAGTAAAGCAATTGAAATACTAAATCGTTTGAATAATTTAAATTATGAAATCAATAATATATATTACTACGATCTCAATGATTTAATGACGAGAATAATCTCAAATACGAGAATTGCATTACGTAAATTAATTACGATAAATATATTTAAAAATGCATTTAAATCTATATAATAAATATAGAAAATATTGGGGGTATCACACACTACTACCTCAATTATGTGGTGATATATTTTTGCATTGTAATAGTTTTATCATTCCTTTTGCCCTAACTTTTATTAACTCCGAATGGTTTCCTTATAATCTGAAAAATGGAAAACATCGACATGAAAACGTTCACTTGCCTTGACATAGCTGGAAAAAGATACATGCAATGGAAGGAATATATATATATTTCAGCTCATCTACATGCAAATGGTCTAGAAAAGACCATAATCGAAAACAATGATGCCACAAATTAAGAAAAGGCTAAGGCGCTCGTATTTATATGGCACCACCTACATAATAGCCTTACACTTGAATATCTCCTAGTTAAAGATCCATATGAACTATGAAACAGACTGGCAATAAGATACGGAAGTATTAATATGGTGTTATGTCCACGAGCTCAATATGAGTGGATAAATTTAAGGTTTAAGGATTATAAATCCTTGAATGAGTATAATTCCAATTTATACCGCATAACCACTCAGTTGAGGTTATGCGGAGAAAAAACCACTGATCAATATATGATTGAGAAAACATATCGAACAATGCATCCGCATGATGCAAGGATTCAAAATCAATATAGACGTGAAAAGTATAAAACTTACGCAAAACTTATAACTGTGATGCTGGTCAGTAAACCAAAATCATGAAATCCTGATGGCGAATTATTATATGAAGCCCACAGGAACTAATGCACTACCAGAAGCAAATGCAGTTAGTACTGAATTACCCGAAGCAAATGCAACGCATAGAGGAGGTCGTAACCATGTTTTTGTCCGAGGGCGAGGTCGTGGTAGGAGCCACTGGAATAATTCAGGAAGAGGTAATTCTCATGCAGAATTCTCAAGGGGTGGCAAATAGAAGAATTACCAACCCAATGGCAACAAAAGAGCCTAAGTTGAAGGAGCTTGCAACAAATGTGGAAGGAACGGGCATTGAGCTCGCGAATGTCGAACTCCCAAATACTAGGTGGATTATTATCAAGCAAACGTGAAAGAAAAATGTCAAAATGTGGAAGCAAATTTCGTCGATGACAATACGATGTTTCTGACTTTTTCGTGAATGATGTTGAAAATGGCAAAGGACTAGCCATAAACGAAAACATCGGAAATTAAACTTTGTTATCTTTCTTTTTCCTTATGTTTGCAATCTAAATTTTATGTTTGCAATTTGAATTTTCCATGTTTCAATTTCATGTATGCAAATTTCATGAATTCCAATAAAAAAAAAATATGTCATTTCCTTTTAATTATATTTTGACTAATATTTATTTTCTAATGAAGATATGTACATTTAAAATGGAAGTGGCGAACAATGATTAATCGACAGTGTTATGACACACACGATCCTGAGGAATAAAGCCTATTTTATTCAATTGAAACCAATTGAGGCATACGTTAACACCATTAACGGTGTTGCAAAACTAATAGAACGCTCAGGTTAAGCTTGCACTATACTCCCAATGGGAAAGAAAGTTGAAATACAAGACACACTATTGATGAGATTAAGAGAGAGAAAGAGATGAAAGAATGTCTGTATATTTTTGATGTGTAGTGCTACAGAGACACAAGCCTTATATATATGAGGGTGAATCTTCAACTAACGAAATAAAATATTCTAGGACTACAGTGAAATATTGTAGAACTAGTCTACCTAAAATAGGACATTTAAATATTACAAGAATTGATATGGTGTTATATGCTAACATCCCCCCTCAAGCTTAAGGTGGTCTGGAACAACCCAGCTTAAGCTTGTGAATTAGATCAGCAAAACGCCCGGATAAGTGAGCTTTTGTAAACACATCCGCTGCTTGCTCTAGAGAAGAAACAGAGACAAGCTGGAGATCACCTTGAAGAAGATGTTGCCGTATGAAATGGCAATCAACTTCGATATGTTTTGTCCTTTCGTGAAACACATCATTATGAGTAGGCCTGCCAAACAGATCAGGTCGGGTCGGGTTCGAGTTCAACCCAATTGACCTGTTTTTTAAATGGGTCGAAAATTCCAACCCTAACCCAACCCGTTTAATAAACAGGTTAATCAGTCGACCCATTCAACCCATTTAACTAATTTATTATAAGTAAAAGTTGGTAAAAACTTGATATAAAGAGGATATATACCCTCAAATTTCTATAGTAAGTAGATATATACAAAACACACTATTGGATTAACGAAAATTTATACTTTTAAGTGATTATTAATTATTTGGCTCATATATATTTACCGAATTTCAAAAATAAAATTGACAAATGTAAGTAAACAGGTTGAACATGTCTTTTTCGGGTTGAAAATTTCAACCTTAACCTAACCCATTTAAATAACGGGTTGAAAATCTCAACCCTAACCCACTTTTTTCGGGTTAGGTTCAGGTCGGGTCAGCTTTTGCCAGGCCTAATTATGAGCGATTTGAATAGCACTACGATTATCACAATGTAGAAGTGTAGGAGATTTTTGAGTTACTCCCATGTCCTCTAACAACCAACGTAACCATATAAGTTCAGAGGTAGTATCAGCAAGGGCATGATATTCCGCTTCGGTGCTTGACCGAGCAACAACATTTTGCTTCTTACTACGCCATGAAATGATAGAGTTGCCAAGAAAGAAGCAATATCATGTGGTGGAATGTCCATCAGAAGGATCCCCTGCCCAGTCGGAATCGGAATACGCCTGAAATTCAAGGGATGAGTTAAAAGAAAATGCAACTCATGAAACATAGTTCCCTTGACATAGCGAAGGATGTGGAGAACAACAGTATAATGAGTTATTTGTGGAGAAGACATGAATTAACTTACAGTATGAACTCCATAAGCTATAATCAGGAAGAGTAACAGTGAGGTAGATAAGGCTACCGACAAGCTGTCGATAGAGATTAGGGTCTTCCAAAGGTACACCATCAGTTGGAGTGAATTTGACATTAACTTCAATAGGAGTAGGAGCACGCTTTGAATCTGTGAGTCCTGCTCTGTAGCAGATCAGTAGCATATTTTGCTTGCGTCAAGTAATAGCCCGTTGAATCTGATGACACTTCTAAGCCTAAAAAATAGCTCAAATACCCAAGATCTTTCATTTCAAAATTCTAACTCAGGAAAGATTTCAGTTCATTAATTTCATGAGAATCGTCACCAGTAATGATCATGTCATCCACGTAAAGTAACAAAAGTACACATCCTTTGTCTGTGCGACAAATAAATAGAGGATGATCATATGGACTTGAACTAAAACCAAGATGACGAACAGTAGAGCTAAATTTAGAAAACCAAGCTCGTAGGGCTTGTTTTAAACCATACAATGATCTGCGAAGACGACAAACCTTATTTGGTGGGTGATCATAGCCAGGAGGAGGCCTCATGTAAACTTCTTCATCGAGATCGCCATTAAGGAATGCGTTCTTCACATCCATCTGGAACAAGTCTCACTTCTTACTAGCAGCAATAGCTAGCAAACTTTTCACCGACGTAAGACGGGAAACTGGAGCGAATGTTTCTTCATAATCAATTCCATATTCTTGATTAAAACCTTGTACAACAACACGAGCTTTATACCTCTCAATTGAGCTTTGAGTTGGTTTTAATTTTATAAACCCACTTTGACCCTATTGTGGATTTTCCAGGTGGTAAGTCTGTCAAATCCCATGTGTTTGCTTTGTCCAAGGCTTTCAACTCCTCTCTCATTGCTTGTTTCCATAAAGGGTCTGAACTTGCTTCTCGAAATGTTGAAGGCTCATAAAGTGACTCAATGGAAGAATAACAATGATAATCTTTAAGGTAGTCAGGCGACTGACTCACCCTTGATGAACGTCGTGGCTGACATGTTTCTGAATTAAGTGTTGTTGCAGAGTTGGTTTCCATACTTTCAGCACCACCTAAGGCAGGGGAAAATTCAGTGGAAGTACTCAAGTCGGCTTTAGAGGATGCCTCCACATGTGGGGAAGAAGAAAAAACATTCAACTCAGAAGTTTCTGCACATTCATCTGCACAATCATCTGGAAACAAATCAATAGAAGCATCTATAAAATAAGGTGTGAGATTTCCAGATAATTCGAAGTTCGTTAGTGAGGATAACATCTTATGCTCCCAAAATACCACATGACGAGAGATCCCGAGACGCTTAGAGATGGGATCCCAGCATCTGTAACCTTTATGCTCAGTGCCATAACCAAGAAAACAACACAATCTTTCACGTGGCTCCAATTTGGTGTATTCATGAGGTTGGAGGAGAACGAAGCAAATACAACCAAAAACACGAAGGAACTTATAGTTTGGAAGAGTACCATATAAGCGCTCATATGGAGATTTGTTTCCTATCACAGGGGAAGGAATACGATTCATATTGTAGACGCCAGTGAGAGCAGCTTCTCCCCAAAAGGGCTCTGGACAAGAGGCAGAGATAAGCGATGCTCGGACTGTATTCAAGATATGTCTATGCTTTCGTTCGGCACGCCCATTTTGTTGAGAAGTTCCTAGACAAGAATGTTGATGTGCAGTTCCATTTTGTGCAAGAAAGTAAAGAAAACTCTTCTCTCTATATTCCATGGCATTGTCTGATCGGAAGGCTTTAATCTTACATGAGAACTGGGTATGCACCATATTTGCAAATTATAATATGTTTGGGGCAGTTCTGATTGACTTTTAAGAAGGTAAATCCACGTGTATCTAGAAAAATCATCAACAAATATCACAAAATATCGTGATCCACCATTGACTCATTGGGTGAAGGACCCCATATATCTGAGTGAACAAGATCAAAAGGTGCAGCACAAATAGAATCATTTTTATTGAATGGTAAAGCATGATGCTTGGCAAGTTGGCAAGATACAAAATCAACATTATTCTGTGTGACATCGCCTAAAACACCACTAGAAATCAAGGGGCGTAATCTAGACAATGCAACATGGCCTAATCTAGAATGCCGAATTTCTTGAGACAAGGTAGCAGCGGCTACATGGTGACCATGATCAGGAATCTTTGGTGGTACTTGCAATGAAATCATTTCAAAAAGCCGACCAACTTTACGATCAATTCCTAATACTTGTCCACTCTTAGGGTCCTGCACAATGACATTACCACCACGACCCAAATAAAAGTACATCCAATCCAAGATCACACAACTGGCCCACGGAAACAAGATTTAATGCAAGTTTACAAGAAAAGCATCAGACAATGACAAATTCATGGTTGAAACATCCCCAGTATGAGTGACATGCATTTGTGAACTATCTGCTATAGAATAACAGAATTGCTAGTTGTTTGGTTAACCATGGAACCAGAATTAGGGTCATATGATTGCAACATCCTAAATCAAAGAACCAAGAAGATGAAGTACCTGAAAGGGATGTTGCTGAAAGAACTGAAGAAGTTGAATTGCCACTAATCTGACTGAGCATAACTTGCAAGTCATCCAAGGATATCGAAGTAG
Organism: Tetragonia tetragonoides; assembly: GCA_038025085.1. Classification (NCBI taxonomy): domain Eukaryota; kingdom Viridiplantae; phylum Streptophyta; class Magnoliopsida; order Caryophyllales; family Aizoaceae; genus Tetragonia; species Tetragonia tetragonoides. The sequence continues at coordinate 770,978 of CM076145.1, forward strand.
ATGGATGATAAGTAACTGCTCCTGCTGAATTTTGTGAGGAGTATTTGAAAGGCTTCCCTTGGTTCTTGTCTTTATTATTAGCTTGTAGCTTGCGGTACTCTGATATAATGTGCCCAGAACGCTTACAATATCTGCAAAATGGTGAGGATGCAGCCATGACAGCATTTGGCATAATAGCTTCTGTCTTGTGAGATTTAAGTATACCGAGACGGGTTTCCTCGGATAGCAATTCAGCAACAACATTCTCAAGTTTGGGGAATGTCTCTCTGTGTAGGAGTGATCCACGAACAGGTTCAAAAGCATCATCAAGAGACATTAGAAATTGCATAACACGTAAGTACAGTTGTCACGATAGACATTGAATTTCTCAGCATCCTTGACATTTTCCAAACTAGGTTCTAACAAGGCTAATTGATCCCAAATACCATGCATTTGAGATAAAAAAATCATTGACAGATTGTTGAGGTGTTTGTTTCATGCCACGAAGTGTTTCAAAAAGTTGATATTGATGGGCAATGTCAGTGGTAGAATAACGCTTGGATAAGAGATCCCAAGCATCTTTAGCCGTTTAAAAACGACCAAACTGAAGCTTGATAGACAGAATAGTTGTATTACGAATCCATGTCAAAATCTGATAATTTTTACTATCCCATTCTTCCAAACGCTAATTGTATTTAGCATCCTCTTCATCCTTTAGTTTAACATGTATAGAAATATCACCAGTTACATAACGCCAAAGTTTACGACCTTTCAAAAAACTAGACATTTTCTTGAGACCAAGAGACAAATTTTGATCTATCCAAAATGGTCTTAATGGGTTGAAGTACATCCATTTTCTCCATAAACCAAGGAACAAAACACAGCAACTCTAAATCAAGATGTAATTTGCGAAAATACGCAACCAATTAACTAATCGCAATTAACACACCTAGATATGTGTTTGAGAAAGTGACAACGACCGACACAAAACGTTAATTGATGGCCGAACTAGTAAATCTGGTCCAAAGTTGCAAAAATTCCGGTTAATAACAGTAGAAATCGGCCAAACAGCAATAATCGGTGTGGAAATTGTTGAAAATCGGACCAAATTAGGACCGAATAATTAAGAGTCGGAACCCGACGATTTGTGGGTCGTGAGGTAGGCAAGGGTGAAGGTTCCTTGCAGGGTGTGGAGCCTTAAAGCTTCAAACTTTGAGAAGAATTGAATGAATCTGTAGTAATTTGATAAAGAAGAAAATTAGGACATAAAGCCCCAATCGAAATTGGAAGAATGATCACTGTAAGGACCGAAAACAGAGTGAAGAATATCAATGCTCTGATACCATGATAAATTTCAATAATTGGGCCTTAACAAGTGAGCTCACATACAAGACAAGTGAGATTCCAACCCAAAACCAATTGGCAATGGGTGGAGTAACCCACTTCCTTATATGTATGCTCAAGACCCCCAAATCTTTCCATGTGGGAACAAACTCACTTCAACACCCCGCCTTATGCAAAGACCCATCATGGGCTGAAGCGTGGACCAAATAAAGCCTAGTATGAGCCAGTCACACGCGTGTGGGCTAAATAGAAGTTTATAAAGGCAGGACAAAGCCCGCTCTGATACCATGATGAGATTAAGAGAGAAAAAGAGATGATGATGAGATTAAGAGAGAGAAAGAGATGAAAAAAACGTCTGTATATTTTTGATGTGTAGTGCTACAGAGATACAAGCCTTATATACATGAAGGTGAATCTTCAACTAAGGAAATAAAATATTCTAGGACTAGAATAAAATATTGTAGAACTAGTCTACCTAAAATAAGACATTTAAATATTACAAGAATTGATATGGTGTGATATGCTTACATATTCAAAAAAATCTCGAAGAAACTTATTAAGTTTTAGAGATGTTCGTAAAAATGGTTATCATATGGAAAATGTGACTGCAGAGAAAAAGGAATACACGTACCTTACAACAGTCGGAGATGGCAAAAAATTTGTCTTTGAAAGAACAACAACATATTCATCGGGCCTATATAGCACATATATTTGTCCAATTGAAACCAATATAGCATCCAAACAAATGCTGAAAAATCAGAACACATGTTCTCTATGATGATAAAAAATTAAAAATTATAGAGAACATGTGTCGCATTTGCAAAGTTATTGACGCAAATCAAAAAGTTAAAAATCATTTGCAAAGTTATTGATATATTTGGGTAATCCCAGCACAAATATGATGATAAAAATCATTAATCACTAGATATCATATGAATAGTGACTAATAGGTTTGCAACGGAGTAATTACAATTTACACAACCTGTTGTTGGAACTTGGAAGTTTGCAGCAGTTACGCAACTAAACATTTACCGTTGCTGGACTTGCTGCTTTTTTTTTTTTTTTTTTTTTTTTTTTTTGGGGGGGGGGGGTACTTGCTGCTTTTACAGTGTACACCAGTGTTTCCTTTTTCCAAGTTCCCCCTTCATTTCTCTCTCCCTTGACTTTCTCTCTCTTTCTCTAACCTCCATGAACGATGAAACCCACAGCCTCTCTCACCTTCCTTCTTCTCTTATTCTCTCTCCTCATCCTCCAATCAGCACCACCTTTCACCACAGCCATCACCACAACTAACCCCTCTTACATCTCCTTCTTAATTTCCACCAAAGGTTTAAACTTTATTAAAAACATACTCATCTCCAAAGCAATCTCTTCACTTACTCCTCTCAAAATCCCTCAAATTGAGAAGTCCAGCCAAATACCCTTTTTGGGAAATGTCTTTGTTCTCTTATCCAACATTACTATTCACCAAATTGGTGTCTCTGATTCTTCTACTATTGCCCCAGGTCAATCAGGTGTTGCCATTGTTGTTTCAGGTGCTACTGCTAATTTGAGCTTGGATTGGCATTACTCTTATTCTTCTGGTTGGATTTGGCCTATTGAGATTTCTGATCGTGGGTTTGCTTCTGTTGAGGTATTTTTTAATTTTTATGGAGAATTTTTGATGGGTTTGTTGGGTTTTTGGCTAAATTTGATAATTTGATATGTTAAATGGATTTTAATGTAGAATTATCTGATAGGTTTGGTGTGTTCTTGTCTAAATTTGCTGATTTGATATGTTAAATGGACTTTTCTGGTTGGTTTGGCATTAGTTGAGGTTTTTGATCAGGGGTTTGCTTCTATTGAGGTGAAATTTGTGGATAATTATTACTGGGTTTGTTAGGTTCTTGTCTAAATTTGATGATTTGATATGTTAGATGGTATTTTTTCACTTTGGTCACTTCAAGTCTTCAATTAAAGCCAAATACATGTTAATTTTGAACAGGAAATGGCGAGTGTGATACATACCCAGTGTTGGATTCTTGTAGCGGAGTTTGTTAATATTGCATGGCTGTTGATTAATTTGATTGTGCTGTGGTAATGCTGAAGCTATAAGTGATTTTCATAGTCACTTGAACAGTTTGTGGCCCTTGATTGTTTGATGTGGTTCTGTTGAAATTCAATTCCATTTCACTAGGAGTACTTGTTGGATACTTGATGCTTCTATTTGGGTCTGGGCCTCGAGATGGTTATAACTTAGGCCGAAAAAGCATACAAAGTTAAGGACAATGGCAGTGTTCATTTGGGTGCATACCTATGTTGGATATATGTAGTTGAGTCTGCATAAGTTGTAACATAGCTATTGATGTTTATGATTAAAATTATGAGGTGATTTTGTACCTCATAGGACTTGCACTTTGCTGAAACTATGTGTGGGGAAGCTTTTAGTTATTTAGTAATTTGACAACGAAAAAAATATTTTCTATTACTAGTCAGGTGAATTGAAACTAAATGATTTCAGTTAGAGGCAAGCCACTGTTTTAGTCAGTCTTAGTGCGCCTGTCTCAGAATCCATGTAGATTTCTAACAGAACCTTCTGCTTGGAATTATGTGGAATCCATATGGATTCCTATAATTTCCAGGTCTGTTCTTGTTAAAGCAGTAGGTCTAAAACCATCTGGTTTCGAAATTTGCCTCTGCCAACATCCTGTTTGTGTCTCTCAATCCCTTATTTGTATTTCCAGCCATGGTTCCTCTAAGCCCCGCATTTACTTTCCCTTCTAAAGACAAAGAAGTAAAATGGGGATAGTTGACTAAAGAGAATCATAACAAAATTTTATCTACAAAAGATAGAAGGAAACAAGTCCTTTCATTTGAAAATATGCTGGAACATAATTCCGGAGGGTGTAAACTGAAATAAACGTATCGAACAGCCATTACACACTTCGATTTTCATAAGTAAAACGAACAATAGAAAACTGAACATGAGACAGAATTTTGGAAGGCAACATTTTAAAAGAAGAAAAAAATGATAGAAGAACTGAAGTTAAATTCGAAAACATGAAGAACAAGATGTTAAGGGAAAGAAATATAGAAAGGACAGATTGAATTTAAAGACTTGAACTCGAAGCCCAGTGTTCCAGCTTGCCACCCTACTGTAGTATATCTACACACCCAAAATATTTGACTTATTATTTTCTCTTTTTGTTTTTTTCTTTCAATTTTTTTTAATTAATATTCAACAGTTGCCCCCTTCAAATAGTACTTGTTTTTTTGTTTGATCCTTACACAGTTTAGCCTTATGATTTTTTAACTGTGGTTATTACGTAAATTATGGTGAACGGTAAATTAACAATGCAACATGCACCATGTGCCAACAATGGGGAACTTTCAAATGGTCCTCGTTATAGAAGGAGCCGATCCATTACTGGAATTGTTGTTGAAACTCCCAAGAGATTTTCATCTCATGTGGACAAAAATGGATGATGTGATTATGTGAACGAGGGGTACTTGATGTTTTTGTTTAGGGATGAGGAACAATGTCTGAATCCTTGCAAAATTGCTCTGAATAGGTTTAAAGCAACTCTTTTGGAGAAGGTCACTCTGACATTCGAAAGGATGGCAAGGTGGTTCGTAACGAAGAGTTTTATCCAGTTATATGTAAACTCCTTAAAGAAACACGAAACTGGTCTATTGAATTCAATTTCAGGGGTTTATCCAGATTCATTCCTAGTTTAATGGAATGGACTGAACGCACGATTGGTAATTATGAGATCCTTTTGAAGGGGGCTGGTATTAATGGCCTTGTGGCGGTTTCGTCTTTCCCTTTCTGGTTTAACAAGGGTGTCTGGGGAGCTTTTTGTGAGCTATGGTATCCGTTGACTAACAGTTTTTACCACAGAAATGGTGAGATGAGTTTTTCATGAATGGATCTAAACATTTCTGTGGTGAAAAGTGTTGGTCGACGGACACCATAGCTCATCTCACCATCGGTGACACTGCCACCAACCTAATCTATAGTTGGGAAGTCATTTTTTCTGTTAACTCTACTGAAGATTGTACTCTTTTCTTTAGTAAGTTCATTAGCAACCAAAGCTGCATATCCAAGATCTTATGGCCCTTAATGTCCTCTCCCATTCACTATCATCTGTGATGTGTCATTTGACCTATCATTAAGAGTGGATAATTGTTGATTAAAGAGATACTGATAGGAAAATAGAAGCAAAGTTTAGTAATATTTTCTGCTTTGGGCTCAGCCTATAGACTTCTAAAGCATAATCCCAGTAGTTAAAGACTGTGCTGATGTTTTTGTACACTATCTTTTGATTACTTTTGATTAAATGGATCTGTAAAACTGTTGTTTGATGCAAGGTTGAAGGAATGCAAGTGGGTGTCACTTTGGAAATGAGAAATCAGGAAGGAAAACTGAAACTGTCTCTTGTGGAATGCGGTTGCTTTGTTGAAGATCTTAATATCAAGTTGGAAGGAGGAGCCTCTTGGCTTTATCAAGGGTATCCATCTTTTTAACAGCTTTAAAGAGAGAGCTAAACTCCTGCATTTTATTTACCACTCGTTTAATTCGGTAGCTAGGCCATTCTCTGAAGTCATTAGCATTTGGTCCATTTCTATCACAGCATGCATCCTCTTAACCCTCTCCCCCCTTTCTCAGTAAACCTTTTCTTTAATCTTCCTTCAGACTTACGCCCCCCCCCCCTCCCCTTTGACCTCGTCAAAATTAAAAAAGATTAAGTCAGGTTTCAAATATCTAAGAAGGATATAAAGAAACAGGATAGGTCAATAGATAAGATTGGCATACAGAAAAAAGGTCACTATTGGGTATAGAAAAAAGTTAACTCTGGAATACCAGGCCGAGCAATGGCAAATATGTCTTCTTGGTTCTTCAAAGGAACCAACAAGTCAATGTCTTATGTTTTATTTGGTAACTCATAAGATGCTTCTCTTCGCTTTGTTTATGATCACTAGGCTTGTAGATGCCTTTGCTGGACAAATTGAAGCCGCTGTGGAGACAGCTATTACTCAGAACCTTAAAGAAGGGATTTTAAAGCTTGATTCATTCCTTCAAAGCTTACCAGAAGGGATCCCAGTTGATGATATTGCGTCACTAAATGTCGCTTTTGTAAATGACCCGGTCCTGCGTAATTCTTCAATTGGATTTGACATTAATGGTTTATTCACTCCAAGAGATCAAATATCAAAACCTAAATTCTACAATGAGAATCTACAGAGTGTCTCTTGTGATGATACCTCGAAAATGATTGGAATTTCGATAGACGAAGCTGTTTTCCACTCAGCATCTACCTTGTATTTTGAGGTAACAAATATAGATGCCTAAAACTAATAATCTTGCCTTTCTTTGTGCAAATAAATAACCCAAAGCATTTGAATACGTGCGTTGTCGTCTCAGTCAAAAAGTAAAATTACTGGACAATAAATGTCAAAAGGAGCATAACTTGCATATGTAGGACACGCTGGGAATTAATATACTTGTGCTGTAGCAGATCTTGTATATTGGTTTGTAACTCTGTTTGTAAGCTAATAACATGAGTGATTGGGTGGTGCGTATGTTTTGGACATCCTTCAACAAGAGATTGTTATTCATACCGCTCCAGAGACAGATAACACAAAGCAGGGGTGTTAATCTAAAAAAGTATAATAGATATTGGAAAATAAAATGCTGGATTTATAAAACCCTTAGCATAGCAATAATCTGTTTTTGATTCATTTCTTTGACCTGTTATCTATAGGGGATAGTCCTCTTTCGGGATCTTGAAATTATTTTCGCACAAAATAAAATAGAAAGCGATTTGTTTCCTTGGCATCTATAGTGAATAATGAGAATATCATACTGTGTAATTTTGCTACTTCATATTTCCTATCTAGTTCATCAGCTGATCACTTCTTCTGTGTCTTCTCCTTTCTACCCCCCTCCCTCTGCCTACACTGCTCGCTCCCCCACAGAAGAAATGTTCATGTTGTCCTTATAGGATTCTTCACTTTGTGGTCAGGCAGGTTATTTGCAGTGGATTGTGGATAAGATACCTGATCAGGCTCTCCTTAACACTGCTGGTTGGAGATTTATTATTCCTCAACTATACAAGAAATACCCAAATGATGATATGAATTTGAATGTGTCTTTAGCTTCTCCTCCAGTCTTGACGATTTCCTACCAGAACATTGATGTAACTGCCGATGTGAATCTAATAATTGATGTCCTCGAAGGTGGTGAAGTAATATCTGTTGCGTGTATTTTATTGGTAAGCTTTCCAGCTTGGACCTTGTAGGTTGGCTTTCGCTAATTGACATATTATATAGTTGGATTTATATCTGTTGGTTCTTAGCTTTAAATTTTCAGTGACCTAATTACTTTCTTGACAATAGCATTTTGCAATTGTTTTATTTGCTCAGTCAATTAACTTGGGCAAACTGTGAAGGCCATCTATACAACGAGAATAACAGTAGCCAGTGCTCCCGCCCTTGCAAGGGTGCACGGAGGTCAAGATAACCGTTAACAAGTCAATGTTAGAACCTTCATGGTACTAATAAAACATGTAGAAGCCTAGAGTGATTATCCACTTCATCCCCTTTTATATGCATTACTAAAGGAGCCAATTCCATGTTTTAACTTCTCCAAGAACCACGGAGCTAGGACAGCAAATTGAGAGTCAAAATGTCAAATACAGATCTCTCGTTCCTTTTCTTGATAATATAGAGCTAGGCTGATGTTTATACAGTGGGTTTGAAGAATACAACTCCAGTTATCCCACAGGTATCTAGCAATTGGCTAAAATGAAGGTAGGCAGAGTGGCAGACATCTGGGCTGCGATTGTGTTTCATTCAGACAATAAGAGCTATATTTGATAGGCTTTTCTGTCTTTATTTGTCAGACTTAGGTGAGGATGTCTCCACTAAAATGTGGTTTGACATTTTTATTGAGATGAATATATGATTCTCGATGGTTGTCAGCTTATTCTGGAAGTCCTTAGGCCTGGCAGTTCTCTGAAATACATAGTATGGGGCCCGTGTAGAGGTATCTCCTTTTCAAGAGCCAACTAGTTCTTTTACAAAAAGGAAATTGATAATAATAATAACACTGATAATGGCTATAGTGTATTACATATCATCAAGTGTTTGCTTTAAGAAAATAACACCAACTTCTAACAGTGGACAAAAATTCCTAGCGCAAAACTAGCCAGAGTATGAAGATTCTTGTTGAGTATGGATATTAACGTCAACATCACCCCAGTGCCTTCAGAGGCTCTCGCCCAGACGAGTAAGGGGGGTCCGCCGTATGCAACCTTACCGTTTGACCCTAGATCAGATGGGCGATGATCATGATAAATAAGAACAGATGTCATTATATTTTAAAGCACTAAGAGTAACCGGTCCTTTAGCTTCATTGAAATGGACAGAACTTGTCTAGTATGGAACCCTCTATCTATAAATAAGTAAAACATAATTAACATTATGGATTTATTTTCTAAATAAATCTTTTTATATTCTTTTTAATGGGCTGTACAGAAAATTGGTGTTATCAGATAGTTTTTGTTCTAACTCCTACGTATGAATTGGTCCATATATTTTGTAGTAGAATGAGTTACTAACACCTTTTTCTACATCCAAAAATGAACTACTATGTAGCATAGAATTGAAGTTTGAAAACTTTACTCTTAACACCAAAAACAAATTGTTTTAGTGTACATAGAATTATAAAGTCGACTTAATATGTTAAATACACAAAAGCAATAAAAAAACTGATTGTTACAGGAAGTAGTTATCATGATTTGTAAACGGATGGGACTGTTAATTAGTATTGTGAAATAATGATTTTTGGCACATGGAGAACTTTTTTTTGGTACCAAAAGTTAATTGGATTTTTAATAGGTAGAGTAATTCGGTTTTTAGTTTTAGCATCCTGTTCTATAAAGTAAGTTAAGAAACTATGTTTTTTCCCCCAAAATAGAAGATTTTATACTCTCATAAGAATCTTCATACTCCACCCAGATCTGTGCTACACATTTCTTTGTTCAGTGAAGTTTGTGGTATCTCTTTTAGAGTATAGTTGGTGACATATAGTGCTTATGAGCTACAGATACTGTTAAAGTGTTACTATGATAATGCTATTTTTGCTATTTTCTGGTGTTGCTGGTTAGAAAGGAATGCCAGAACTTTCTCAAGAAGTTCCCTTCCCTCTGAGATATTGTGGTATAAAGTGACTTATTTAGCTTCTATGTGGGCTAAGGCGAGCGACGCTTTTAAGAATTATTCTATAACTGTCCTTCAGAGAAACTTGCATAATCTGTTGTAATTTCTTAAGGACAACTTGTCCTCTGCTGCTGTTTTGGCAGACTTATTAATACAATTTTCTTTTATCTAATAAAGAAAGTGTTACTTTGACAAAATTCTCTTTATTTGAGTCAATGTCAAGTTCTTTGAGGACCAGCTGAATGCCTTGATTGCCCTTCAGACGAAATCTTATTATTTGCCAATAGGCTCTAGTACATAAAGGCAATTTGTTACCACTAGTCCGTTGACTCCTATTCCCTCTCATGAAACATGCTTTAACCAAATGCATCGTAAGACTACAGTCAAGGCATTACAAAAGCTCCCGGAATATTGGCTGCTTACTTATTTGGGTGTGCCTCTTGGGGGGAATCCGTGGTCTGAGACTTTTTGGTAGCCGGTTATTGGACGCATTTCTAAGAAGTTGGATGGTTAAAAGAGGGTGTATTTCTCTTTAGAGGGTCGGATAACTCTCTTACGATCTTGTTTGTCTAGTATTCATTTGTACTATCTTTCTCTTTTTAAGGTGCCAGTTGGGGCCGCTAATAGAATTGAAAAGATTATGAGTGACTTTTTGTGGTCTGTGCCGGATGGTGAGAGGAAATATCATTTAGTCTCTTGGGATCAAGTATGTAGGCCAAAGGAGGAAGGGGGTTTGGGTGTTGGAAGGGTGGTTCTGAAAAACATTGCCCTGGTGGAAAAGTGGCTGTGGAGTTTTCCCTTGGAGGGTAATTCCTTGTGGCACAGGGTCGTTAGAAGCAAGTATGGTTTGCATCAGGATGGATGGGATGTTCGAGGAGTTCAGGCTACTACTCACGCCTGCCCCTGGAAATTTGTCTCACAGGTGTCCTCTTATTTTCAATGGTTCTTCACTACACCTAAGTGTAGCTAACTTGGCCACACCCTCTCACAATATTTTTAATTTTATTATTTTTTAAATTTTCATTTTTTTTCAAAATGTAGTAGATTTCATTATTGCATAGCCACTACTTCATTCTTGGACACCCACTACTTCATTGTGGGTGTAGCCAAGAATTTGCCCTTATTTTTTCCCCAATGTCTCTTTTAAGTTGGGGAACGGCTTGCGTATCCGGTTTTGGGAGGATATATGGTATGGGGAACTAGCATTATGTGAGAGGTTCCCACGTCTTTATTGTTTATCACAGGGGCATGGGTGGCGGATTGCTATAGTAGTACAGGTGATTCTTGGGACTTTCAGTTTCAACGCCCTTTGCGCAACGTGGAGTTAGGGGAGTTGACTGACTTACTTGGGTTGCTGGATGATGTTCACCACTTCACCCTTCCAGTGATGATGATTCCAGGGTTTGGAAAGGAAATACTTCTGGGGTGTTCACTTCATAATCATTTCTAGTGTGTCTGGGTTTGTCCTCTCAGTAACCTTCGTTTCCTACAACCAATCTTTTATTGAAAACAAAGGTTCCTTTGAAGGTGAGAGCATTTGTTTGGACAATGGCGTTGGGCAGAACTAATACTAATGACATGCTACAGAAGAGGCACCCGGGGTTGGCTATTTCACCTGAAAATGTGTGTACTATGTCGTGCGAGTAGTGAGACATGTTCACACTTCCTTCACTGTGATGTGGCTCTTTTTTTGTGGGGGAGCAATGGGTTTTTCCTGCAACTGTGATGGAGATGTTGCAAGTGCGCTTTTTGGCTTTTGGGAGGGAGAAGGAGATGAAGATTCTGTGGCGTGGTGCTGTTTTTGCTATTCTGTGGTGCTGCTGGTTAGAGAGAAATGCCAGAATTTTCTCTAGAGGCTCCCTACCACCTGAGTTATTGTGGGATAGGGTGACTTATTTAGCTTCTATCTGGGCTAAGGCGGGGGGTGCTTTTAGGAGTTATTCGATAACAGAGCTCCAGCGTAACTGGCATAATTTGTTGTAATTTCTTAAGGAGGACAACTTGTCCTCTGCTACTGCTTTGACACTCTTATTAATACAATTTTCTCTTATCTGAAAAAAACAAAAACAAAAGCTCCCAGAACAATAGGCGACAGAAAAACTTGAAGTTCTTATTGCAACAAGCTAAACAGGATAAATTAGATATATATTTGGTTGCCTTCATGAATGTTTCATTAATCGACCAAGTTGGTACTCTTGATCCTGTTACTAATGGTATGAACTCTGCGCTTGGTACAGGAAATCCATGCTTCTGGTTCAGTGAGCATCAGAGGTAATAACCTTGGGGGCAAGGTGAAACTAGATGATTTCAAAATGACATTAAAGTGGAGCAAAATCGGTAATATGAAGATGTTTCTCATCCAGGTGAATTTTTTTTACTTGTTTAAGTAATAGTTTGAGATATTATATGTATGTTTAGTCTCCTGCATTTGTGGATAATTTACCAGGTCTGTGTTTTTATTATTGGCCTGCTCTCCTAGCATCTTGTTTGATAAGGCTTAGTTCTGAAAGAAGAATAGTTTTTAATTTGAATGTTGTATCTATTTATTTTGTAGCAGGGGCCTTTAGGAGTCATAGTATTTCTGATATTCATACATTGGCTGATCTGTTAATAGCTTGTGCAGAGGAATCTTTGCCCTCTACTGCTTTATTTCTGATTTCTAAATAACATGCTTAAAAGAAAAACACTTCCATGTGAATTTTTGTTAATGGCAGAAATTTCTCTACACCCTTCAACCTGCCATCCCCCCTCCCCGATTTGGCTTTTCTGATTCTTCATTTGTCATTTATTCGCATTGTAGCCCTACCATTGTACTGGAGTCGAATGGATTGCTAGTTCATGTGTCTTAAAGAGCATATATTCAGTGTGGTCATTGGGGCACTATTTGTTCCACCTTGACTGCTTTCATTGAGGAACATCAGCTTTTGAGTGCAGCACTCATTGGTATTAGTTTGTGGAGGGTGTTAAGAGTTTGAAGGGAGGGGTATTATTCTTAAGCTCGATTTTGAGAAGGCTTATGACTAGTATTTCTTCCATCCTTTACATGATTACATCTCATCTATATTCATGGTACCCAGTGGAGTTGCTCAGAGACTTGAGAAAATCATGAGAAATATTGTTTGGTCCGGCACTAGTGATAAGAAAACAGATCAAATATTTGTCTGGGATAATGTATCCTTTTTAAGGAGGGAGGTTAGGTCCTGATGATGTATATATAAAATACTGCTCTGGTTGGGAAGTGGTTGGGGCAGTGCCCATTATTAAAAAGTATGGTCTTCACCAGAACAGTTGAGATTTGCATGCTGGAGGAGGCGTCACCTTTGCGAGTCCTTGAAAGTTTACTTCTCAGGTAAACTACCTTTTTTTTCCTCTTGTGAATTTCAAAGTTGGCTTAGGGATAGGGTCTTGTTTCTGGAGGATACATGGAGAAGGGATATCCGCTTTTCATATCCGTTTTTCAGTCTCTTTCCCGCAGCTGTATAGCGTACATTTGCTGCATTATACGCCTATTTCTCTCTCGTACTCTTCCGATGGAGTTTACTTTTCTTAGAATTTTCATTTTATCCAATGTATCGATGGGAGGGAACATCATGACCTCTTTGGTCTCACTCATTTTTAGATTCTTTTAAACATTTTGATTAGCTAGATAAGGGGGTGTGGGTTCTTGAAAACACAAGTAGTATCTCTTCTAGATCCTTTTGCCAGTATCTGATGGACAATTCCTATTTCCCACCCATTTAGTTGCTTATTTAGCTCTTTCGTTTGGAAAACTAAATTTCCCTTGAGGAATTTCTGCCTTCGCTTTAACTACCATTCTTAACAGAGTTATACAATCAAAAGTATCAGGTGGAGAAGGAGTCCCCATAGGGGTGCTTGCTGGATGTTTGTCTGATGTGTTAGTGGTTAATTAAATGAGCATTATGCGTCCATTGTTCTTGCACTTGGAGGATGAAGAATACTGGATAGGTTTAGACTATTGGCCATGTTTTTTTGAGGATAATATGTAGTGGTTTTCGGAAGCAAGGAGGGGAAGATTTTATGGCAATGTGCTCTGCTTGCTATTTGGACAGAAAAGAATAACAAATCTTTCGTGATCATTTCCTTGTAGATGTCTTGGTTTGGATAAAGGGATAGTGGTGTATTTTGTGTGTATGTGTTTTCTATTAGAGTCTTCCAAGAAGTGTCTTGTTGATTTGTAGAGAAAAAGGAAGGCTTTCTTGCATTGGTTTTTTTCTTTTCCTGCAAGGACTTCTTGTCTTTGTTGTACATCTAAATTACTAATACAGTTCTGCTTCCATCTATAAATTATAAAATGTACAAGCTTCTCATCAGGTACCATTAGCTATGAGAAGACTTGCAAAAGTAACTTTACTGTAATAAGTACTTTTTCCAGCTTTACCATGGCAAAAAGGTGAAGTTTTATTCGCAGTTGAACGTGGCACTACTCTAGTTTGTCTATTCGATGATTAAACTGTAGTAGCAAACTTTTGAGTGATGAACCACTTGCATCTGCTTGGTTACCATATATGCCTAGGAGAAGTTTTAGCCTTTCAATGATTCCTGATGCTGAATGCAGATTGATTTTCCATTCGTGACAGCAAAATGTCCAACCTGTTGTTATTTTCCAAAGGCTAAAGTGATTGCGGAATATTTCCTAGTGACATAAATCTTTCCTACGATTAAGATTGTGATGTATGCTTTTCATCTAAAATGACTATGCTGTGCACCCTACTGATTCTGACCTAAAAGCCTCAATGAAAATCCTGAATTTGTTAGAAACTTGCAAAAGTTTTGTTTCGACTTTCCATGCTAGGACAAATGAAATGTGCAGTCCGTGTTTGAACTCATCATTTGTTTTCCTTTTGCAGCCTGTGATTCGGACCTTGGTTCAAACAGTTTTCTTGCCATATGCTAACACACGGCTTTGGAGAGGGTTCCCATTGCCCATGATTCAAGGTTTCACCCTTGAAAATACCAAAATAACATACTTGGATTCTAGCCTCATTGCTTGCAGTGATGTATCATATACAGAGTCAGGTGATCGCGCTCGACTCTGATCCAGTTCGAGTAAAATCTTCCAAATCCGTCCATATGTGATAGCCTCGTGCACTACATTGTAATGTAATCTTCAACGATTTTTGATGTAACGTGCTTGCGCGAAGGCCTCTCACTTTGTACAGTTTGTACCATAGCTAGTGGAGTTTCTTTAATGTACATTTTTGTTACTTGTATATAACTTGAGGGTATGTTGTATCTATCGATTTTTTGCTTCATACTTGGTGTAACAATTCTAGTCTTCAATAGATTTTACGCCACCGGGGTAATTAAGGTGGATTTGTAATATTCTTTGTCATGGATGAATTTGCAATATTTGGTTCGGAATAAAGTATTATCTCTAAGCCTAGTTCAATTTGGTGGTTAACGATGTTGTGGAGATTGCAAACAAAGCAAAGATTACATGCAATGCGGGTCTTTGATGATGACAAATGTAAGGTTACGCAGTAACCGTTTGTTCATTGTGTAAGTGTTTATATCGAATTTTATGGTCCTCTTCTATTTTCTGATCTTCTCTTGTGAGCAATTCAATTTCGTTAGTGATATATTCTGGTAACAATTTCACCTTAGGTGACAACTAATAGATATTTGTATATTGTTCTTTTATCTTCGTAAGTATTAGTCACTTGTCAAGTAACCTGTGTTTATAACCATTTACTTTTGTAAACTCATTGTTATATTATCACCATTTGTTCCCATAATAAGTCGATACTCATCGCATAAGCTACGATCTACGCTTACGCTAATTAATTTTTTACTAAACAATTTCCGGTTTGATGTAACTATCACTCAATGTGTGTTTCGCCAATTAGAAATTAAGAATTAAAAGACTAAAATTATTAATACATTTGTATAATTATTTAAAAAAAAAGTTGATCTGTTATTGATTTTTATTATCTAGATATGTCATTAACTAAGTAATTATTAAATGTAGAAATTTTTTTCTTATGAGTATAAGCCAATAAATAAAAGTGACACATGTTACATAACCCGCGCTTATATCCAAAATGTTATTATTGTTCCACCTAAGTTTTATTTATTTTTCATGAAGATAAAAAAAAAAAGAAAAAAAAAAGAAAAAAGAAGACAAACCAAGAAGTCAAGAACAATATCACTTTTGAGAAACCCTCAAAAAAGAAAAAGAAAAAGAATTGCCTTTGAGCAACTGGATTAAACAGCTGAGTGAGTTCTAGCTCAGACAGCAGAAAACCTCTCCAAAACCCTCTCCTCATCCTCTCTCTCTCTCTCTCTCTCTCTCTCTCTCTCTCTCTCTCTCTAAAGAAAAATGCAAATCTCTCTAACGATTCCAGCCCCAAGTAACCCTCCTTATCTTCACCATTTCAATGACCCAAATTTGCATTCAATTCCCCGAAGACCACCACCATTGCCATTGCCATTGCCATTTCCACAACC
Source organism: Tetragonia tetragonoides (assembly GCA_038025085.1). Classification (NCBI taxonomy): domain Eukaryota; kingdom Viridiplantae; phylum Streptophyta; class Magnoliopsida; order Caryophyllales; family Aizoaceae; genus Tetragonia; species Tetragonia tetragonoides. Next base: position 786,971 of record CM076145.1, read on the forward strand.
AGCAACCTCAATTCAACAACCCACAAGACTTCTCTCTCTAAAACAACAACTGGGTCGTGTTCAAGCTCTTAAAGGGTCTAGTATTTTCCCAGTAATTGGGAGGGCAATTGAGGAAGAAGAGTACAGAAAAGCCAGAGCTGAAGTTCAGAGAAAAGGGGTTGGCCTTGAAGGGTATTCAGTTGAGGGCATTTCTATTGGTGGTCATGAAACTTGTGTTATTGTTCCTGAATTGAAGGCTGCTTTTGATATTGGGAGGTGCCCTTTGCGTGCTGTTCACCAGAATTATGTTTTTATCACTCATGCTCATCTTGATCATATTGTAAGTCCCAAAAAGATCCTGGCTTTTAGCAATTTGTGATAGTTTAATGGGATTATTGCAAGTTCTACATTCAAATGATTACTAGAATGTTGTTACTGTTGCTCTTGCTATTTTGCGTTTTACTATGAATTGTGATGGGCAACTGAATAAGTTGTGTGTCATTGTCATTGCACTGCAATGCAATGCTATTAAATTTCAATGTAAATTAAACTTGCTATGCTTAAAAGCAGTGTGCTATCCTCCATCTTGCCAAATTCCGGAAAGGCGGATATTTAGAACTTGAGTTATTAGTTATTACAATGTCTTGTCTCTATATCTTTGGTAGGGATTGGGGAATGAGGAAATTTTGAGGTCTTAGTAGGTGACAATTTTTAAAAGATATGAGTATCCAAGCTCTGCTTGACTAATCCCATGGGCCCTGAAGTTAACGACCAGGAAAACCAGCACTGGCCCTGGAGAGACTCGAACCTGGGACCTCTGGAATAAATCTCAAAGGTCTTACTAGTTGAGCTTGAGCTACCCCCTCAAGGTTGTAGGTGACAATTTTTATGGAACTGAGAAAAATCGTTGTGTGCTCGCTGTTGGTGGGTAAACTGAAGTGTACTTTAGTGGGCATTCTTATGGCCATGTATGTCCAAGAAGATTCAATTGGCAGTGAATGACACAGACTATAGAGTATGTTGAATTTCGATGAGCTAACTTGTCTTTGTGGGCGAATAATCTGCCATTACAACTTATGCTACTTCTACATGTTGATGTTATGCAGTAAGATTTCCAGAGAGAAACCGTAGCTGTTGTGAGATATTGAGAATGATTATGAGAAGCAACACTTGAGTTAATTAGTTAGTAATACATATTTCTTTAGGTTGAGATTGAGTTAATTAGTTAGTAATACATATTTCCTAGGTTGAGATTAGTTTGTACTTTTTCTTTGAATCAGGCTCTGACTTCTTTTGCCCTCTTAAACAATGTCTTTTTATCTAGGGAGGGTTACCGATGTATGTTGCAACTCGTGAACTTTACAGCTTGAAACCACCAACCATCTTTGTTCCACCGTGCATTAAAGACGATGTGGAGAAGTTATTTGAGATTCATAGATCCATGGGCCAGGTTGAGCTCAATTTTGATTTGGTGGCACTTGATGTGGGTAAGTGGGTTTAGTGGATTAATGTTCACATATCTGTCTTAGTTCTTATAGGATTTCCCCTTCCTAATTTGAGTTTTGATCGATGAATTTTGTTTCTGCTGCAGGGGAAACATATGAATTACGAAGTGACCTTGTTGTGAGACCATTCAGGACAAATCATGTTATTCCCAGCCAGGTATGCTTTGTCTGACTTATTCTTCAAAGTTAATACCTCAAGTCTTTCAACTCTGGCAGCCCCATGTTTAAGGCAATCAATAGCTTCTCTAGTCTATATCACTAAAACAATGCAGCTGTCCTTCAATAAAACAATAGCCACTAGGCCCACTACCATGAAGAGAGTCTCCCGATCATGATGTTTTTAGCTCTGCGTCTAGGATTTCCAGCTATATTATATGATATAGCTCCATTTCTTATCCACTATGCAACTTAAACCTTGTGAATCTCAGACTGAAAACAAGCAGTATTTTTTTTTGGAACAAGCAGTATTTTTATATTACCTGATAATGCATGTGGTTAGAGTCACCAATATACCTGTAGTGATTCTCCTAATCAAACCGTACTTGTAGTTGTTGGCCCAGAACTCTGGACTAATCAGATTGTCTGTGTTTTGAGTACTTGCGTATGGTAGAGTTGGTAGACTGACCTTGTCTTACTCAGATACGTAATCACAACTTTAAAGCTGAATCCTCTAATTCCTCGTCATGTTTCCAGGGATATGTCATATATTCAATCAGAAAGAAGTTGAAAAAGCAGTACATCCATCTCAAAGGAAAACAGATTGAGAAGCTGAAGAAATCTGGTGTTGAGGTAGTTTTTTCCATCACTTTTCACCTCCCTTCTGGTTCCGATAATTTTCTGACTTTGAAATCCTCTAGATTACAGATATGATATTGTCTCCAGAAGTAGCATTCACAGGAGATACGACGTCAGATTTTATGTTTGAACCACGTAATGCTGATGCACTGAGGGCGAAACTTCTAATTACCGAGGTAACCCCTTCCTCTTTCCAGTGGCATATATGATGAGATGATTCTCTTGCTTAAGGGATTATTGTTACTAGCCAAAGTGTCAAAATATAACCAAGAGTTTTGCAATCTTAATTTGTTGAGAGTTAACTTTTAACAGAAGTTCTCCGTCTTAGATTTTAGTTTGATAATTTTATCATGTTCGATTCCATTTGAAACAATTATGTAGGTCTGAACAATTGGTTGCACTCTATGCTTTACCCAATAGCTCTACATTCTTGCTGTCGTGTGTGTGTTTGTGAAATTGCTATTTCTTTGTAGCTTTGAGACATCTTTGTTTTCTTTCTGACCAAGATGACTCTTACCAGGCAACTTTTCTGGATGAAGTAATTAGCATTGAACAGGCACGTGAGCGTGGTCATACTCATCTGTTTGAGGTAAGAATAGCATAAAATTAAACATTCAGTTCCTTTATAATTCCTAATCTATTGGGAAGCAGAAATACAACAGATCTTTTGAATTATTTTCTGGAAGTGATAACTGGCAAGGTACTCCTTTCTTATGCCATGTCTTGACGTCAGCCAGGCATGTCTCGAACGGTCAAACTCCCTCTAACTATTGACAAATAAAAGAATTTTTTTTTTTTGGGTGGGGAGAGATGGGGGGGAGGTGATGAAGACATCAGACTGCTCTGTGGGTTGGAAATGTTCTACTAAGCAAAAACAGGGACCTTTTGTGAAGGAACGTGCTCAAAGAATCAATGATTAGAAGAGCTTTACTCTATCTTGTGAATGTTAAAATCAGATGTGCTCGTGTCGGGCATGTTATGCTGGTCAGAGATGAGGGTTAATGCTAAAATTTGAAATACAATATGTTGGCTATATTATCATGCCCAAGTTATCCTGTTATCTATGGCCTCTTACCATGTGGCTCTCACCGAGGCATTGCTTGAAAAGCTCCTTGTACTCCTTCCCAAACTTATCCAACTCATTTGATTTTGGATTGTGACTTTAGTGTGCTCTTAACTGCAGCTCATTGAGAATGCCCAGTGGATGCGAAATAAAGCAATTTGTTTGACACATTTCTCTTCACGCTACCATCTCGAGGTAACTTGATTGGTATTGGATCTATGCACATTTCACATTTGGTTTCTTCTACATCTTCCCTGACAAAATATGATACTGAAGTCATCTCATAATCTCATTGCTTATATCTTTAACATTTGCTGACTGCCAATGCATATACCACAATTCTAGGACATTCGACAAGCTGTCTCAAAGTTGCAAGCAAAGGTATCAGCGAAAGTCATTCCACTTACAGAAGGCTTCAAGTCAAAATACTCGTAGATGACAGAGTCAAAATACTTTTAGGCTGATGTAATTATCCCCTTTTTAATTTGTAATTATGTACTATTATCATTTTTCATTTTCTAGTATGAATTTCTTTACATTTGCGTCTTCCCCATGGCTAAATTTTGTTAGAGTATGAGAAGTTATTCTTATTTACTATATGATCTCTTCTTTCCCTTTTCCTGAACAAAAATTAACATGATTGTGGATAGTGAATGGGAGAGGTGACACCATCTGGTCAATAAACTGACCTTCAGAAACTAGACAATGTAAACATTTTATTTTTCTATGAACCAAACTATTTGCGTTGGGAAGTTATTAAATCAAGATCCTTTTGCACTCTACTGAAACTATGTAGCTCACAGACAAAAAGCACTTTTTTTTCGTTTTTTTTTTTTTGGGGGGGGGGGGGGGGGGGGAATTACACTCGGATGAGGGGAGGGGTGAGATAACCAGGACGGATGAACGGAGCCCCAGTGCCCTCTTTCCCAAATCGGGTGGCCTGTTGAAATACCAGTTCTCAAGTAAAAAGGAAGCGCCCAACCAGCGATACAACAATATGGAAGATTGAATGGGTGCTTGCTTTCAAACTAAACTGAATTTACATACATGAATTAGTCAGAAGTAAAGAAATACCAATATACGAGAGACAAAGTTGTAAAATTGAACATTTCACACGATTATATAACAAGAAAGCTTTTCTGGATTCGTTGAAAAAGACATCAGTTGGCAACTAATGAAGTTTACTGAAGTTGCAAATCAGAACTATACTGAAATGAACTGAAAACTTCATGGTGAGGATGAAAAGAACAACAGCTTTGAACTTCAAAACAGTGAGAAATAGAACATATTCGATCTGTCAAGACGCTTTAGCAAACAATAAAGAGGTATTAGTTCCACCAAAGCCAAAAGAATTTGACATGGCTGCTGCAATAGCCATTTGTTTTGAAGCTGTCAGGGGCATGAAGTCATCTGCAAACACGGGATCCGGCTGAGAGAGGTTGAGAGTCAATGGCGCAATTCCCTGCAACAATACCATCTCATTATCCATGCATGAAATATGCAGCTAAGTGAAGTCATTTCCCTATTTTATGGTCACTTTGTTTTGGGTAATTCAGCATATTTGTTATGTGCTCACTGCTCATCAGCTATTATCTAAAGCTAGTATTCGTATTCCGACGCATCAGAAATATGGACAGTACAAATACGCCTTATTAGAACCAACTTTTCAGGAGAAGGTTACAAAGTTCATCATTAAAATAGAGAAACGCAGAGCTTCATATCAGTGGTAGCAAACAAAAGGGTAAGTAAAGACAATGGCTGCTCAAAGTGCTCCATCTCATTATTCTTAAGTTAGATGAAAAGCAAATGCCAATGAGAATCCCATCTCGATGGCTTAAACTTCAGTGACAAAGCCAAGTGAAACATAATATTATGTGAAATGTTGGACTTGTATGCATGTGTTTGAGAACTATTGACATCTTGAGCTAATGCAACAGGAAAAAAAATTTACTAGAATGAACAGCACTTACATGGTGTATAGCTAAAACAGTGAAAATAGATTCCACAGCTCCAGCTGCCCCTAGAAGATGTCCAATGGCACCCTGGCAGATTGCAGGGCATTTCACATATCAAATTGAAGAACGGGCAAGAGGCATAGCATAAAGAGCATCAGTAAGCAATAACAGCCACTTTCAGACAGGCTAAACACACTGCAATAGAAAATACTTTACAAGGGGCCATTTTAAAGCACATAGATTACAATGAGGCATGCATTAAGTTGTAAAAGAAAAAGGAATAACACCTTGAACAGGGCAAACTAAGATTTGGGAAACAAAACTTTCAAATGCAGCTAGACTAAAACGCTAATAATGTTTTTGGAGTCAAGAACATTTGTGCTGTACTAAGAATTACCTTTGTTGAAGATAAGGCTAAAGCGCCAGATGTCGCATGGTCACCGAATATGGATTTAATGGCAGTGGCTTCTATGGCATCGCCTGATCGGGAGAGGGGGGGAGAAAAAAGTTAATTTTAATTTCAAAGGGACAGTATGGCACAAGACAACATCAGAAACAGCAGCTCACAACAAAGCAAATGCTAAAAAATCCAAGGACTTGGCAAAATTCTCACAGAATGATCCTACAGTTGCATACCTATAGGTGTTGACGTAGCATGAGCATTCACATACTCCACTTGGTTGGCATGAAGACCTGACTGCAAGTCCAAGAAGAGGAAGCATTAATCACCTTATATTTACGCAGGACCATATTAATTACAGTCACAATCAACAGATTTTCTCCTCTCTTTTCCTCTATGTATCAACTAGAGCATGCAACAAATTTATTTGAAGGCTTTTGCTACATGTCACCAACACATTTTTGTCTGTTCATACTATTTTCTATTGTTCTTTATTCAACCTCTTTTTGGGTGGGCTGTGGGGCTAGTAGGGAAAAAGTAACCCATGGACCCATGGTAATCATTCCAAGACTTACACCTACTTCGCTACATGTCTGACCAACAGTTTGCGAGTCAAAACACAAATAAAAAGTCATATTTTCTTAAAGAAAATCTTATATACAGGCAGGCTAGATTCACAATAAGCTACAGATAAATGGAACTGCAAAGCTTTATATATACTGAGCTAGCAGAGACTTATCAATCAGCTAGATCTAAGTTTGAGACATTAAAAAGAAGATGCCGGAAAGGATTCTGACTTCCCAAACTGAACTCACAGCCTTTTCTGGATGGTGGTAATAGCTGTTCAGATGAACTAAGGGAAATTTTCAGGATTCCACAATATTGTACCTAAGCAGACAAATATGAACTTGGAACAATAGAGATCTTAAGGTGTTTCTTTGCTATGCTACTCCCACAGTGTAGTCGACTCTGATGAAACTTCAATATGCCACAAGTCACAACAATTAACCTTGGCTCAAAGAGGAGAAATTAATCAATTATATCCAGAGTGCAACTGATTTGTAAAACGGATATAGTATTTTGAACTCATGATAAATATCAGCTTAGGAAGACCTTAATTATAGGATTAAGATCCAAGGTACACAACCATTTATATTTCCATTCTGTTATCTTAATTTTACCTCTAAAATAACAACAATGCAACAAAAAAAAAGGTGCAACAAAAGAACATTGTCTTACCTGTTTTAAAGCGCTCGTCATAGCCAGAATGGCACCTCTTCCATCATTATGAGGTTGGGTTATGTGATGTGCATCACCTACAAGATAAAAGAAGTTAAGAAACCACAAAATAAATAAAAAAAGAGAGCAGCAGCTGGACGTAGTTCAAAAAAAAACCTGACATCCCATATCCACAAAGCTCAGCGTAAATCTTTGCACCCCGCTCCTTTGCATGTTCAAATTCCTTTACCACAACGAAATATGTTAAGAGCACGACCATAATGACAGCATTGAAAATTGCACCAAAATAAGATACAGTAATATGACACAATAAAAAGAGAAAGCCAAAACTGTGATTCCATTTGGAACTTAAATGCATCACATGCGCAACTTTAGATGATACAGAAATGCGGAAAAAAGATGCAGCATATATTTTTCTTTTTGCTTTTTGTCAGTCAAGATAGAATTCTGGGTGATAAGAATTTTTCACTCGAGGTTAAATTGTAAGTTTTCACATCAAGTCTATATGTGATTAAAGCAACAAAATGCACATGTTTAGTTTCCATGTGGGAACTGGGAATGCATAACAAACAAATGAGTTGCACCATGTTTAGCTTTAGATGAGAATATGCACGATGAAGTAACGACGACGCAAGGAATCACAATTTCATGTCTCTGTTGGGCAGCCTGCACTGCAGTATAGTACGACGAATACAATCAACAGCAGAAAGTTCATTGTCTTAGATACCATTGATTCGATCCCATTCTAACATAGAGGGACAGTTATTGAACTTCAGTAACTTCAACCTAATCACCATCGAGGTGGTTACGGTTGATTTAAGATAAGGAGAGGAAGAGCTACTCAACCACCACACCTACAATCTCTGTCGCGTGGTCACAGTTGTGCAACCATATAGGGGCAAAGAGCTAGTGAACTACGAAACCTACTATGTCTGCACTTTGTTCTCTAAGCTGCAAGCGCACCTGACAAGAATTGGGTAAACTGGGCACGTGAACCCTAGTTGTATGGGTTCTTAGAAGAACTAGGATAGTAGCAAATCTGCTGTCTATTATTGCAACAATTGTGCAACTTCAAATTAATAGCATAAACAATAACAAACTAATCTGAAAAGATCAAAGTGAGCACATAGAGTTCCATGAAAATGCACAAACAGCATGAAAAGATTGAAAACCAATAAACTCACCTCTAATACCATAAGACCACAGCCTTCACCAATTCTGCAGATAGAAAACAAGTCAATTTTGACTATTAGATCAGCATAGAGAGAAAACCAAAGTGTTGAGTTGTAATACATATTGGCACAAACCCATAGGCATTTAACCAGAACAAGCTTCAAAAGCAACAACTTACACAAAACCATCACGTCCACTGTCAAAAGGTCGAGAGGCTTCAGAAGGGGAGGAGTTGTATTTTGCAGATAAAGCTTTTAACCTGCATATTCAGAAAATACATAATTAAGTTAAAACGTCACTTTTATGTATGTACAGTTCTAGTAGATGAACATGTCTAAGACAATAAGTGACGGGGTAAGAGAGTGAGGGATAATGGAAACATTATCGGGAGGATGTAAATTAAGAAGCCAACAGAAGCAATAAGTTCAAAAGATTTCAGGGTGAAGAAAAAAGACTTCAAATGCCATAAGCAGAGAAAAAAACCAGCCACAGCAACTGAAACTTCTCAGAAAAAGGATCTAGTTTTCATTTGTTAACTAGTGTAAAATGAGGCCCTCCAAAATCATGGGAACAATTTTTATATTGCTGCAGCTCGACTAGCATGAGATGTTGCAAAGAAATAATTGATAAAGATAGTCCTCCGAACTATCTCAATTTTCAAAGCATCGTGAAATTTATAGCCAAAAAACAATCCAATTGACCAATTCCCACAATAACATTTTGTGTTGACGTACTTGACTACAATATCTTCTTAATCGATCCTATCACATTCTAGAAACTACTTAGGTTGGTCCACTTGACTTGCATGCAAGAATGTGAAATAAGATAGTGACCATAGAGAATTACAAAGCCCACAGCTCTATGAAGTCAGTATTTCGTGGTTTACTTTCTTCTTGAATGTGTTGCACTATTTTCCTTGCATTAATCTATCTAAAACTGGCCATCCCTTCTGTTATTAATAAATTTTCCACCTTAAGATAAGACCCTTTAGATGAACAGTAGCTCTCTATTTTCATTTATGAGAGATACCTGCAAAAACCTGCTATAGATAAGGCATCAATGCTGGACTCTGTTCCTCCAGCTATCATGACATCTGCATCTCCAAATAGAATCATGCGAGCAGCATCACCAATGGAGTGTGCCCCAGTTGCACAAGCTGTCACTGCAGCATGATTGGGTCCCTAGATTCAAGAACAAGACTATGCATGCATATCTTTCAGGAAATAGGTAAGCATTTTTCTTTATGAAACGATACATTTTATCAAAGAAAATATGGATGACAAAGTAATAACCAGTCACGAACTCACGACCCATAAGCAATACTACCCCAAAATAAGCCATCAAATTCAAATTGATACACTCGACAATTTCTAGATACTACATATGTCCACTATTTCAAAGCAGATTACAGTCGACACTTGATTTATATAGTTTTATGGACTATCTAAACCTAACCTTTAATCACCAAATAGATCGAGGAATTCTCCAAGGTATAGCATCTAAAATCCATGCAAAGATACTCCAGTTAAGTTTCGTGCTGGGCCTTTTTTGCTTAATACAACCCTTCTTGCCAGTTGAGAACTTCCATATACAATTTCCTTTTTATAAAATTCAGATTTTTTTACTTAAATTTTAATGTCATCTGCAACTTACATGATCAGTTGATAATTTGATTCTAACCCAATCGCATTTCCACATTATTGGGAATAAGCAATGTAAATGAAGCAGAAAGCATATCAGATGATATCATAAGCAATATGATATAAAATTAACTTATTGAAAGTTCTAGAACATAAAGTTCTAGAACATAAAGTTCTAGAACATTCTAGATCCTAGACGAAACAAAGTCAAATTCTTCTTTATTGATAATACCTGGAACCCATACTTCATGCTCACATGACCAGAGGCCATGTTGATCAATATCCTTGGGATGAAATATGGACTTAGTCGACGAAGTCGCTGCAATCAACATATACTTGCAGAGTTAAATCTAACTTTTTGAAAGAGTACAGTGCGGTTATAAGTTATAACTGTAACACAAAGCAAACAAAACCAACCTTTTCACAAATCAGCTTTGCAGCATCTACTATATCACATATGCTTCCAATGCCACTGCCAATGGATACTCCCTGGTTGTCTTCATATTAGGAGACAATAAATACCAAAATCTAGACAAATGAAAACCATAAAAGCTCTTACTTTGTTATGTGAAAGGAAAAGAAATCCTTACTGTTCTTTCTTTATGGTTCTGTTCAGTTGCAATCCAATTTGCATCTCTAAGGGCCTCGTCAGCCGCACATAATGCATACCCAATGAACCTCGAAATGGCCCTTTGCCCCTGGTTATCACAAGGAGCAGAAAACACTTAGCACACACATATCACCACCACCACCACCACCACCAAAAAGAAACAAACAAATAGATTGGAGCTAATCCAAACCATTCAACAAATATTCGCAAATCAAAAGGCAGAATATCAGTACTAACCAAGTCGGACAACAATCAAGATATTCTTAAAGATGCAAATACAAAAGTTCTCAATAACACAGTAATCTCAAAAGGGCAAATCCAAATCACTACACTAGTAACATACCAATTGGTGAGCTAGGTAAATTTCCAACTTTGGATTATAACTTGTTATATGCTTATATATGCCTCAACCGTCCTCTACGGCTTACTATTTGTAAAGTAATGGTTCCAACAAAGTTCGATAAAGGGTCTACGGAAACAGGTCCAATGGAAACAGCATCTCGTGCGAACGCAACGGTAAGGCAACTGCATACATTTGACAACTCCCCCCGCCCCCCCCCCCCAAAATTACTCACCACCATAGACAGGCAGGGTTCACATGAGAGGCAATTCCCATCGAAAAGTAAACACATTTCCACGGTAATTACTTGCACAACTAAACATTTTTAAAGTTTTCCAACATATTTAATTTAATCCCAACATAATCAAAACCTGCATCGCCAAAGCCGAGAAACTAGCGAAAATGACAGAATGGCAGCATAAGAAATGAAACCTTAGAATGAATCCACAGCTGGTCATCGAATTCGCCGGGGTTAGTTCCAGAGGGAACTACAGCAGCAACTTTAGAGGTCAATTGATCAAACACATGAGATTGTATTTCATCATCAAATCCATCCAATTTGAGATCTTTACTAGTTGTTCCTCTAATTCCACATTCACCATTTACTAGCCTTTTCCATGTTGTCTCAACGCCACAACCAAGCGGCGTTACCATGCCTAATCCTACAATAACAAAATAAATATATATATAATTCCGATAATTCAACCATATTATACACATACTAGTCTGAGAGAGAGAGAGAGAGAGAGAGAGAGAGAGAGAGAGAGAGAGAGAGAGACCGGTGACTACGACACGGCGACGAGGAGAAGAATGAAGGTGATTTGAAGGAGTAGAGAGAAATCGAATGAAATGGAGGTGATAAGGTAGAAATCGACGCCATTGATGATTTGCCATAGCCATTGGACCTTTCTCCTTAAACCCTTGCTTTGCTTCTGTGTGTCATAATTTCCACTGTCTTAAACCCCCTTTCCCCTTGTTTCCGTTTGAAATTTCATTAACCTTTTTTTTTTGGGTAAATTTTTTTTTTTTTTTTTTTTTGGGTAATTGTAAAAATTAGCTAGTACAATTAATTGTTTAACGCAATCAAAAAGTAATTTTGGTGGTTGACAATATTTTATGAGTACTTATTTGGAATCGAAATGCTAATTTTGAAATGACTTTTAGAAGAAGATCAGATTCTCACTAATTATAAGGTGTGATATTTAATGTTATCACTCACAATAACGTAAAAAAATAAGAGAAACAAAAACAGTTAATTTCAGTCTAGATTTGGAACAAGTGATTGGTGTGGCAATATACTAGCGGTGTGTTGGAGGAGATGTCATAAGTATTACTGGAGATTATCCGATCTTTTTCGTAGGATACTTTTGTAATTAGTTGTTTGGATTTTGGGTATGACATGACCGCTTTGTCCAATAATAATAGAACTGTATCATGATATTATTTTTTTATTTTCACCCGCTTTTTTTAATGTTATTTGTTTTCATATTTTATACTCAATGAAGCAATTTCGATTAAAAAATTAGGACAGACATGTAGTCAAATTAACTATTAAGTAAGGGCGTCACCATCAAAGAACTTTGAGGGAGAGTTTTTTGTCATGTTACATCGCCAAGCCACAAACCCCTCAAAATTTTATCTAGTTTTCTACTCAAAAAAATTTTGTTTTTCCTTTATTTTTTTTACTCATAATGAGAGCTTTATACAGCCACAACTGCTTTGTCGCCTCAAACCTCTCTTTCCATTTAAACTTTGAGATTTTTAGCCTACATAAAGCTCTTTCAAAATGCTTTGATGGAGATGTCCTAACAATTAAAATAACCAACTAACAACTAATTGTCAAACTGAGATTAAATCTAAATTGTACGAACAAATTGCCCACCTACTATGAACATAAAAATAAAAAATATGTCACCCTATTTTGTTCAAGCTTTGACTGGGTATGTGGCTAACCAATGCTTAAAGATTTCTAAATAATTTTAACCTAGAAAAAAATGTAAATGCTACTTGCAAGCTCTCTTAGCACACTACACTAACACAATTTTTTTTATTTTATTTGAAACTACTCCTGTTCCTTGAAACTAGATAAAATATTATATGTTGATTTCTTATAAGTTGGTCTCTAAAGGAGGATCTTCTAATTATCTTGCTTTTAAAAAGTTCTTTAATAATTACCAACCACTATAATTTAGGAGTAGTCATCACAATCTATTGTATTTTTTTATATTATTTTGGTCCACTTGATATCGTAATTAAGTGATACTAATAGTATTTATTATTAATGACGAATGCTAATTTATTTAGTCATGACTAATATGTATAAATAACTTATTTTATTGTATTTACTAAACTAACTAACACCTTAACCTAATTAGACTAAGATATTACATGGTTGTGATGACAATCAACAGAAAAGCTTTGTATGAATTGTATATAGAGATGACACTGGGCACGGTTAATACGAGGCATGACACGACCGAGCACGCTTTTTACACTGGTATGGAGGAAGTACGGGTACGAATGAATGGGCTGGGACCTGAGCCTGGATTTTGAAAAGAAAGCACGGTGGGGTACGATCAGGCACGACACGACATGGCAAAAGCGAAAATTTTAATATTATTTGAAAAAATCATTGGCACGACACGCACGACGCGACACCCACGACACGACACGAAAAAACACGAGCATGACCTGGGCCTGCCTTTTAGAAGAGCAGGCGCGACACAACACGACACGAAGCACGACAACTATAAGCACGACACGACACGACACGACACGACACTGTTACAAAGCGCGAAGGCATGACACGAACACGACACGACATGACACTGTTGCAAAGCACGAAGGAACGACACGAGCACGACCCAAACACGACAGGATGCCATCTTTAATTGTATCTCACCCTTTCTAAAAAAAAGAAGTTACATTTGATTGTTCTAGCTTGTAGTTCCAAATAAATTCAAAATACCTTACAAAATTTAGACCAAAAAAAAAATACCTTACAAAAGAATTCAAAATACCTTACAATTTAAAAAAAAGAATTCAAAATACCTTACAATTTTAAAATAAGAATTCAAAATGTATATTTAATTCCCGATTTATTCACCCAATTCACCAAAAAGAGAGAGAGAGAGAGGGGGTGTCGCTCTCCCGCCTCTCCAATCTCTCCCCTACCTATCTCACGCCTCTTCTTCTTCCTCTGAGTTGCCGCCATTGTTGAACTCTTGCGACAGGTAATACCTTTTCCTATTTCTCTTTCCAATCCTGCTACCACTTCTTAAATCACTTGTTGACAATGTCTATATTATTTTGGGCTTGTTTTTTGTGTCAATTTAGATTCCAATGATTTATGATTTATTTCTTGTACTGTACTTATATTGCCGAAACCCTAAGTTTTCTTTTGCACTTCTGATTAGTTCTAATTCATGTCATTCTCAATGTTATGCTTAGTTTTGATTCAATTGCTGTGGGTTTATGAATGCCAAAAACAAAGCAAATGCAATAGGAGTATAAATTTACTGTAATGATTGATGAAGGCATCGAAACAAAATTAATAATAATAATTGATGATTAGAAGCAACTTATGGCTGCCAGACCAGTTTATGTTTATATTTATGAAAATTTGAAAGTTTTGATTTTGTAGCTCTTTGTTTGTTTCTGTCTAGCTTTGTTGGTTCTGTTTATTTGGTATGGCAGTAGGGCATTTGGGAGCTCATGGAATTTATTATATGTGTATGCTAATACGCTTGTTTCCTAAGCATTGAGGGGAATAAAGAGAAGTTTAGACTTTAGAGTGACATATTTTCGAGCACTGAGGTGGTTTAGAAATTAGAAGTAATTCATTTAAATATTATTTTCAAGGAATTATATTTGTTTCGGGTGAAGCTTCATAATTCGTCTTCGTAGTGATTTTTATTCTTCATTATTTTCAATTGTTGAATCTTCTCCTTTTGTTGGTGGTTTTTATGGCAAGAACTTATGATTTTTTTTTCTTCTGTGGCTGTAGTTTTTTATTTGACAAGCTTGGACTTAACGACGGCTGTAGCTATTTCGTTATGGATGGGCACGTATTCATTGGAAATAAATAGTCCTGAAGATGTTAGATGGCTTTCTTCACTATCTGAGTCAGAGCTCGTAAGTAAAGACAAGTTTACTATTTCTATTCCTGTCCAAATGTGTATTAATCACTCTGTAATATATTTAAAACTCCTTCATTTCATGTGTTCTTATCAAATGCAAAGCTCTGAAATAGCTTAATAAGAATACATTAGTCAGTGGAAATCATAGTTCCTATCAATATGCTATTGCTGTTTACATGTGACCCCTCTTTTAGAAGACGCGCTAATCACATTCTGCTTATGCATGCTGGCGTATATAAAAACTGCAGTAAGAACTTTGATAACCTCATGCCATTTGTCTGTTTGAGCAACATCTTAGGTACCAGATCACCAATGTCCTCCACAAAAAGAAAATACTGTTCGGTAAAGAAGAAAAATGAGAAGCTAACTATGACTGTGGCGTTGACGAACATATAGTTTCTTTTGGTAGATTTTTTTAATTAATCTAAACTGGCCACGTATTTCATATTGTTTTGAACATTCCCTTGTGTAGTTGTGTTAGCTGTTTAGTAATAACGTCCATCACTTTAAGTATCTGGCCACTATTTAAGCATCTAGGCTCATATAAAGAGGACTAAAACACTTGTCAGACGAATTTCTGTATTTACCTCTGATCTGGTTTTCATTCTTTTCCACTACCCTATAATTAAGAATACATTGATGAACAATTTCCTTCTTATTTCTCTATACAAAATGCATACTGCAAAAGTACATTGTTATTCTGGGGGGGATATGACCCTGTAATCTTTTACCTCTGCATAGTCCTTAAGAATCCGCATTTTATTTGTTGGGCTTTTGAAGGTAAAGGCTACATGTGAATTTTACAGAAATGATTTTACAGAAGTGAATTTTTTAGTACCTACTTGCAGAATCATGATAAGTTTGACGTTAATGAAATGATTCTATAAGATACGTTGTCCTTGATCATCAGGCAATTTGTGGTCAAAGATTGTCTGACAAACATGCTGATTGCACTACTTTGACAGGACATGTTGATAAGCTTGAAAATGCTTGCCCTTCAACGAGCTAAAGTTGTTGGACATGAAAGTCTAGCCAAGAAGTTTGATCTGAAAACGCTTCGAGCCCTTGGCATGTTCCTTCTCCACCTTTTTTTTTTTTTTTTTTTGTTTTTCTTATCAACTGCACAAACATTTTATCTTTCAATCACCGCAAAACTTTTTATATTAGTTTTTTTTTCTACTTTTATTGTCCTTTTTTAATGGGTCATAAATGATTTTAAATGTTGGAAACGGCCTCTCTACTAGGAGATTAGCAGAGGCAAGGCTGCGTACATCTGAACCTCGCTAGACCTCGCCCTTGGCAAGATATTTCCTGGGCTGTTGTTCTATCAAGTTTGGGTTTTTCTGGTCATGTTGATGTTGTATTGACCTTTGACAGTGAAAAATTCTTCTTTTTCGTTCTCTTTCTCATTGATACACAATTTATGTGTTCGACCTTTGTTTGTTTGTTTGCTTGCTTGTTTTGTTTGTTTATTCGTTTATTCTTATTTTACAAAATAACGCTTCACTATCCTAGGGGGATTTGTTGTTGTTGCTGTTTGTATTTTCTTTTTAAAATATACATAAAATGAGGTATTTGGACAGACTAAAGATCTAAGCTGCACATGAAATGCATAAATTATATGACTCTAGACAGCTGTCGCAGGGCTTGACTAGCAATGCAAACATATTTGTCAGCTATGTCAGTATGTCATTGTTTGAAACTCTGTATCATGAATCTTTAGTTTCAGTCTTTACTATGCTGAGGCAATAAAAAGATGACTATTTGAAGCTTCTGGTTTGTGCAGTAATGCGTTCAGTAGACTGATTCATATATTTCCTTTGCTGAGATTGTGAAATGTTCAGTTGACATATACATCACAGTTGGCCATGTTCAGTTGACATCTCCCATGTGCACCATCTTTTATGTTGGTAAAGTCAATAAGATTGGTCTTTTTCTTCTCTACTTGGCATGAAGTAGATCTCTGATTTCTTGCTGTTGAGTTATCATGTTTACAGATGACATGTTCTCTGTGTATTCATTGTTGTTCTCATGCTGGGAATGCACTCACCACTGGTTGAAGTGAAATTGGAGCTTAAAGAGAGGGCATTAATATCCGATGATTTGGGAACTTGTTGGGCAGGGTGTGATGGATTTTCTCATTTTTCTGTTAAAATTTCTGCAGGGTTGTCGTTTATCTGTAGTTTGTTGGACTATAATCCTGCTAAGTTGGCTCTTGTACTGGTATTGTTATAAAATAATCTGTGGTGGTCTTGTCTTCATTTGTGGGGTGCATCATTATTTTTGGCTGTATTGGAAGATAATTGAAGTCCTACACTACAGTCTTATTAAGGATTTGGATTAACCCTGAGGGGGTAGCTCAGCTGGTAAGACCTCTGAGAAATATTCCAGAGGTCCCAGGTTCGAGTCCCCTCAGGGCCACTGGAGGTTTACCGGTCGTTAACTTCAGGGCCCATGGGATTAGTCAAGCAAAAAGTTTGGACACCCATGTTATAAAAAAAAAAGGATTAGGAATTTAATATATTACCCTGATAAGCAGATTGATTAATATTCGAGTTTCTGGAGAACTTAGAGGAGAATCTGCTGAGGAAAGGAGACACATAAGTGAATTGATTTAGGTGAATGCAACTTTAAGCTACATATGTATTTACTTATGGTAGGAGTGGAGAGAATTAAATGAACTAGCAAACAGTATTTAAGTGACATAAGGATAGTGTTGGACAATAGTCTGGTATCAGGGTTAGGAATTTGAGATTTTTACTATTATTTTAAAAACCAAGGTCCTTCCCTGATGAGCAGATTTGTTACGGGACTTAGGTATTCTGAGGAAACTGACAAGCTTCTGAGAAAGAAAGCAACTTGGAAGATGAAACTGTGATTAAAGTAGATGTTTGCTACGTCGAACTCTTTTATATGTTTACTTGAATTTAGAGGATGGGAGAGTTCAAAAGAGTATTTGGATGCTTTCTGGACTTGTCGTAGTCCCTGACCAAATGAAATCCCTCATAATCTTCTCAAGCTTCTTTACAACCACCCTAGGAAGTAGGAATCATAAAAAGGAAAGAAAGAAAGTAAAGTGAAATGGAAGAGAGGCAAGGTCGAATAGAAGTGATTCAACCACCAAAGGACAATATGCATCCATCCAGTCATCCAGTCTTTTACATACCTTTTCCAATTCCCAGAAACAAAAGGAAGAGGGGTAACCTCCTAAAGGATTGTATAGATAGGCAAGAGACGAGCTGAGAACTGTACAATCAGCTGGAGAAGCAAATTGCCAAAGCTCCTGGGAGTCTACAATAATACCCGTAATACCACTTTGGAGATTCATTTTGGAAATAGTTGTGCCTCTCTTTTGCTTTTTCGTTTGTGTTAGTATCATAATTACCTTTTCTAGTGTTTTTGCTTCTAGTTGCTACCTTGTTGGCTGCTGTAATTTCAATTTGAAGTTCAGTGCTAGACCTGTTGGCCACTCTACTGGTCTCTTCAATGTTCTCAAATCCTTTCTTTTGTTTTGGTTGGGTTGGAGGTGGGTAGATCTACCGCTTAATGGAGCAGAGTTTGGAGTTTTGACGTATCTAATTTCTACACCTGTAAATATATCTATGCCCATTTTCATGTACCAAAAGTTCCAATAACGTGGAAGTTTTACACTCTCCTGAAGGTTGAAACTTTAGTATAGATGCCCTTTCTGGATAGGCTTAATAGCACTTCCGATTGCTTTAGATATGTAACTCTTTCTTGTTTTAGCTGCTGTGTTACTGTCTACATATAGTAAAAGTTGGCTAAGGTAGCATTTACTATGGAAATTGGTTTATTTCTTCATTGTCAGATATCTTCAGACTGAACAATTTGGTTTTTGCTGGACAAATACTTGTTTCTTGAAGTAGGATTGTTTGACTTTGGTGGTATTGGGTGAACTGGGAGTAGTTATACGAGTCACATGGATTCATCTTCTTAAACTATATTTAAATTCTTAATATAATTCCCTAAGGTCTTGCAAGATTAATGAGGTACCTTTCTTACATTTAAAATTCACATGGTACCCTTGTATTTTGCCAATTGGCCCAACACAACCTTGAAGCCCAGCTCGATCGATTTATTTGAATTAACCTAGATACCCTTTAATGAAACACATTGTTATGCAATCAAACGACCATTTCCCTCCGTCCTTTCTGCTTTTTCCCATCTTCTCTCCCTCTCTCTCTGATGTTTGACACTGCGACATTTCGAGCCCCCATGGGCCAATGGAGGTTTTCATGGCCTTTAATTTTGAGGGCCTGTGCGATTGATTGGGGCACAGCCTGGACAACCCATTTATTTTTATTTTTATCTAAAAAAGGACCATTTTCTGATGTGCAGCTACTTCTTCCTCTCCTTTCCACGCCTGATATTATCTTCCGTTTGCCTCTTCTATGAATCTTGTCCTTTGCCCAGCAGTCTTAATAGCTTTTTTTGGTTTTTCTTAATATATTTAAAACCATTAGTATTCAAGTTGAAGAAAAATCAGATCTTCTTTTGAAGGCCAAAGATCATTATGAAGAAGTGGAAAGAGACGAGGGGACATAGTTTCATGCTGTCATGTATGTGTAAGAGGAATATATTTCCATTGCTAAAATATGACTTGGCTTAAGGTGAATTATGGATAAATGATTGACATTTCTCTTCAACATCTTGTTCATTAGCTGGTGTTGTCTCTCTTTTCAAATTTGTTTGAGAAGATTTTTGTGAAGTGTTAGATTACATGGATGTGTTTGAACTTAGAAGAAGTTAGGCACTAGTTTGGTCTTATCAAACATGCCATGTTTTTGAAATGCGTATTTATTGATGAGCATTACTTGATCAGCCAAAAATCGGTTTTTGGCTACCATTAATTTATGGTCTAACCTTTGTTTTTCTGCAGGGTTTGTTTTGATGCAATATGTGAAAGGACAGGTGAAGGACTTGCAATGGCAGGATTAACTGGGTCAAAAGATATATTGGAAGGGTGTAATTTGTTAAAATTGGATCCAGAGGACAATGGTCAGCATATGAGAAATGAGGATCTAATGGCTTTTATGGGGATGAATAAGAAAAAACGAACAGATGGAGGGTAATTTGTTTCTCATCCTTTGGTTTTTATATATGCTACAATTGACAAGTTATGTCTACTTCTCAACTGAACTTCTCTGTCTATATCTCAAATGCATCTAATTACTACATATCAGATCAAGATTTTTGCATTTTTAGTTGTGTTATTGTTATGTAGTTGCACACTTGTAGTTGTGTATATATACTTCAAAACCATTAACTTCTCTATCTATATCTCAAATGCATATAAATAACAGATCAAGATGTTTGCATATTTAGTTTTGTTATGTAAGTTTTACACTTGTACGTATTCTTCAAAATCATTCAGTTTGTAATAGTCTGAGGCTTAGATTGATCATTGACATGATTCTCCTGCCTGTTCTTTGTCCTTTGAGAATTACCGAGGCAATAAAGTCTTATTAGGTGGTCTTGGATGTGATATGAACTCAATTTTCTCTGATGCATATTTGGTTTTAGTTTGCCAATGGGATGAGGATTATGCTTATTCAATTGTATCTGTCTCTACAATCACTCTGGTCTTTTGTCCCTGTCCTGTGTCTTACCCTGTTCTTTGAGTCTAGTTACGCCTATTTCTCGTGTTCGGTAAGTTCTCTCACGTCCTCATCTTTTTTTCCATTATCCATATTGCCTTTTTTTTGTCTCCTTTTTCTGCTATGTATGGCATTTGGACCTTGCCCCAGCTGTTGTTTTCTTTGGAGGGGGGGGGGGGGGCAGTGGCAGATTTAGAAGTTAGGGTTCACTTTTTTTGGCACATAGGATACCTCTTAAATATTGTTTAAAAATTATTTGACACAAGAATTTAATTTTTTTTTCCCCTCAAGTGGGTCCCTTGATTCCCCTTGGGCAAGTGTGCGCACACTTTTAGTAAATACTTTAAAAATAAATTTTTAAATATTATTTTTAACTCAAAACACATTAATAATATACTAGAATTCTTAAAGTCAAGATAGAGATAGAAAACAACTTGCTAAATACTTTATTATAGAAATTGAACAAATTAATAAGATTAGATGGAAAATTGAACAAAATCAACGTTTTGGAGTGAAGCGCCTCGCCCCTCGGGCGCCTCAGGTGCGCCTCGCGTACGTTGATGCGCCTCAGGTGGTCTGAGGCGCTGAGGCTGTCGCCTCGCCTCGCGCTTGAGGCGCGCTTTTTAAAACTAAGGCTGGGCTGCTGAAGCGAGATGGGAGGGCCGGCCGGACTTTTACCAACTTAAAAAAAAAAGTGTGTTGTCAGAGTAGAACTGTAATAGAAAGAAGTTGGGTAAGAGTTCTGGGACAGTTAGGTTAGTAGTGTGGTACCGATAAAATTGCGCTAAGAAAATGATGTCAAGTGAGAGATTGAGAGAAGAGATAAAAAAAAGTAAAGGGATCCAGAGAGAACTTTATTGACCTTATGATCAAGTTCTGTACATCATAATTCCATCTCTTCAATTATGAGCTGAGCTACTTAATGCAAAGCTTGAAGAAGATAATAAACCAGACACATCGGTTGGTCTCTTGCATACCAAACTTGCTGCGAGTAGGGTAGGCTATCGTAAGTGGAGCTGAGATCATTAGATTAACTAATAGAGATTCCTTCACGTAGTGTATGATATTTGTCAGTGTTCATGTATTGTTTAAGGATATATATGCAATTGTTTCTACTGAATTGGGCGCATTCACTCATTTGCTTGTCTTATTATCCTGCAGATCCAGTGCAGTGGCTCCTGATCTTAAGAGACAGAAAAATAATTAATGGACTCTCGCAGCTGAGACTGTCAAGATCAAGCAAGAGGATTAGGTATTTTGTGACTTCCACACTTCTTCTGAACTTATGTTAGCTGTTGCTAAGTTGGTTTCATGATAATCGCGTGAGAGGTTTATCTATATGTTGGCTATAGTGTATCTTAACATGCTGGATGCACTATGATCAGTTGCTTAACAGCTTATCTTCTCAGTTCCATGCTTATATAGCTGGCTGCTGTTATATTAAATTGTTGGACTTGTGCTGTTAGAGATCCTTCTGTGGTCCCTTTTTGGATCCTGCTACGGGGAATGTTATAAAGATGTTGGATGGTTGGAGGAGAACCTATTTGCATTGGTATAGAATCTATTTCATTCAGTTTTGCTGTCTAGCACCCTTTTTTACTTTCTAGCTTAGTTTGCTTCTGGTAATAGTGAACTGGGGGTATCTCTGACTACTAGAAACAATTTTAGGATATGTTGCTGGGTTCAGGGACAGGAGAGGAGAAGAAAGGTCTCCTTGTGGCTTGAGTTCTAGTTTGTAGGCTGATAGGAGGTAGGTTTGGGTTACTGAAAGTTGAAACAGTGTGCATAAGAACATCTTGGTATGATAAACTGTTGTGGCAGTAATCTGTTGAACCGCCCTTCCACTTTGTTTGCTTAGAAGTAAATACTTTAACAACATTACCCCAGTGCCTCCAAAGAGGCTCCCGCCTAGGCAGGGTAAAGGGGGGGTCGGTTGTACGCAACCTTACCCCTGTGAGAGTCTCACAGAGAGGCTGTTCCCGTTTGACCCGAGATCCGAAGTGCGACGACCATCGGCAACTTCACAATAAATAAGAAGTGCTGACAGTTTTATGAGCCATTTGCTTTAGTCCATATATTCCAAAGCCAAAAAGTAGTGATGCTTTTGGCCCCAATGGAAATGGTGGACAAAGCTTAGAAGTAAATACTGTCTCCAGCAAAATGAAACCTTGGCTGGGATTGTTTTTTCTTATACTAGCGTTCACGAGCTTTCCATGTCATCTTAAAAGTTGTGAATTTGACCATATTATGCGCACAATTATTCCTCTTTTTTTTTCCCTTCTTTTTTTTCCCGATTATCTATCCTCAAGTACATCGTTTATACTTTTTACATGATTCTTTTGCTATTGTTATGACAAGGGATAGACAATCTTTCTTGGAATTCGTATGTTAATTGACAAAGATCAAACATCCGTTTCCATAACATGGAAAGGATAAAGCAATCGACATGGCATAATACAACCGTAGTTGGAGAATTGGTTCAATTTGTAGACCTAATAGGCTAATATCATCATTGGCTAGTTTTTTCTTTATCTTCTGTGTTTTTTGGGTGATCCCTGCCCCCCCCCCCTCCCCGATAGGCATTGTTTGATAGTAACAAGCAGCATTCTACTCATACAATGTCTGCACCTGTTTGACATTTAGGTATATGTCCATTCATACTTAACGCGTTTACTCTGTGTAGGTGTACAATTTCGAGAAGTAGGATGAGCTGCTGCCTGCAGAGGCAGCAGAGCATAGGATACTGATCAGCGTTGCCCGTGTCTCCCTCGGTTTGGCATAAGGTCCGTTCTGTGTAGGCCAAGACAGGAGGGTAAGAAAGATGAAGATTAACAGACCATTGGGTTATCCTCTCAAGTCTGAGCACCTTGAAGTTGATGGCTGATTTGTTTGGATTTCATTATTGATTGATCTTATATACATTGTCGATGGTACATAATTCATTTGAAAGCTCCACTTGTATACAACACTCTTTAGCAGCCCATTTATTGCAAATGCAATGTATTATCTATTATCTCAGTAGTTTCGCTCTTTTTTAAGTTCCATTTCACTACTACTGAAACAAAACTCCTCAAGTGTTGTGTCTTGTGTACTTTGTTTGAAAATCCGTTCTTTTTTTTTGACGGGAAATACGAGCGAATTTTATTAATGTGTAAAGCCCACGGTTTGGGGAAATAAAGATAAATAACTTCACCAAACAAGGTCTATAAGTGGATTAGGAAAAAAAAAAAAAAAGGTCTATAAGTGTTTTATTTGATAAAGCAATGTTTTCTAAATTTATTATACGAACTTAGCTACTCAACATCAACATTACCCCAGTGCCTCAACGAGGCTCCCGCCTAGGCAGGGTAAGGAGGGGTCGGTTGTACGCAGCCTTACCCTTGTGAGAGTCTCATAGAGAGGCTGTTTCCGTTTGACCCGAGATCCGAACTTAGCTACTCTATTTGTTTTTTGGTTGGTTGTTCAAACATATAGAAAAGTTTTAATTTAAGGAATATTTGTGCGATTTTTTTCCAAAAATATATATGATCTTTTCTGATTCTTGATGATATATGCTCAAGGCATAAGATAAATTCTTAATTTAAGTGTTGTCCTATAATTTTATAGGTCAAATTTTGTGATAAATTTGGTGATTTTGTAGGGAGTCTATTAAAGCCCTTGTTTGATGAATCGTATGAAATAATTATTTGTGGAAGTACTAGTTTATGACAAATTTAAAATTATGGGATACACTCAACTTTATTATCAAATGGGAGAACAACACAAACCATACATCTCCGCCTCCTCTCCACGACGGTTTTGCTTTTATGAAAACTAGCCCCACCTAGCGCTCCCTCATCCCAATTGGGGGACATAATCCACATATACTACCCGTCCCATTGCCACACTTTGGATTTATGTTATCAATTTATTAGGATGCGGGGAGCCTTGAAAGAGGAATTGGGTCGGTCAGGTTTGTGGGTTCCTGTGACTCATAAGTCATAAGATACGTTATTTTTATTTTTATTTTTATTATTTTTAGAATAATTCTTTGTATGAGACGAACTCATATTAAAATAGGGTTACTATTTAAGAACACAGAAGTCACTTCCTTATTTTATTGAAAAGTGACCGAGATGGCAATGGCAGCAGCAGGAGGTGGAAGGGGAATTATGAATACAATTAGTAAGATGCATAGAAAGCTAGGTTGTTTATTATTGGGATCATCCACAACATCCATGCCCATGATAAGAAAGTACTGTACATGTAGTAGTTTTGATATTGGTTATGATTTGAATCATATTCGCAAATCGCCACTGTGTTACAATCCATTGACTCTCCCTAGAGGTAGATGCTCACTAATAATGGGCAGGATAAAGGAGAAAGTGGCTAAGAAGTTGATGTTGCATAGTGAAAATACGAAACTTTATCGTCATCCTTTAGATGTCTCTGATTTGGTATTCGATGGTGATCTCATCGGTGTCGATCTTTCCTGTTGTTCTACGACTGGTGATTATGAATCTCAGGCTCGTATTCTTAAGGAACTTCAGAGTTACAACTTGAAGATGGGAAATTATAAGAAGATGAAGCTAAAGAAAAAGGCTGAATATAAGAAGAAGAAGAAGAAGAAGAAGAAGAAGAAGGCTGCAGTGTTAGTTTATAATTGAAGTTTAGTCAAGTCTTTTATATAATTATTGATTATTAATTATGTAAGTGAAAAGGTATGTTTAAATGGTAGTTATTTAGTTAGGTTAGTTATGGTGACTATTCAAGGTATCTATTTAAAGTGCCTATTCAAGGTACCTCTTCAAGGTGCCTCTTCATTTAAAGTGCCTATTCAAGGTACCTCTTCAAGGTGCCTCTTCATGATATGTATTTTCTATAAATAGGATATGATGTAAACAATTTCACACATTCAAAAGTTGTGTATTTTCTTCCATAAACTAATATGGTATCAGAGCCTCTCTTTTAAAATATCCTCCATTCATCCGCTGCAAAGTCATTGCCTAACATACAACAATCTCCCTCATACAACAAGTGAAGAATTTTGAAGCACTTCCCTGTCATCCATTATCAAAGCCTCAGTATTTAAAAAAAAAAAAAAAAAAAAAAAAGAAAAAAAGGAAGTGCAGAGGTAATCTTACTGTGAGAGAACAGAAGGTATTTTTTGGAGATCATGGAAGCAATATCACAACAAGTGATTCCCATTTTTGATGGGGATAAATATGATTTCTGGCGTATCAAGATGACAACCATCTTCAAAACCAGAAAATTATGGACGGTGGTGGAAAAAGGAGTTCCAAACGAACCGTCACAAAGTGAGAAAACTCCTGAAGCGTTGCAGTTGAGAAAACAGTGGGAAGAAGCATTGTCTCAGGATATGATGGCGCTGCAAATCCTGCAAACGTCCGTGACAGATCAAATCTTCTCGCGAATAGCACCAGCAACTACTTCAAAGGAGGCGTGGGATGCATTGCAATCCGAATTTCAAGGGACTCCACAAGTACGATTGATCAAACTTCAATCATTGAGAAGAGAGTACGAAAACTTGAAGATGAACAAAAGTGACAACATCAAATCCTTCACAGACAAGTTAATTGACTTGGGAAATCTTTTAAGGGTGCATGGAGAAGCAAAGACAGACTACCAAATAGTCCAGAAAATTCTCATATCCCTTCCAGTACGATTTGACAGCATTGTCACAGTAATGGAGCAAACCAAAGATTTGACTTCATTGTCAATAACGGAGTTGATTGGAACTTTAAAGGCACACGAAAAACGTGTGGAAGATCGCAGCGAGAGCGAAAACATGACGGAAGGAGCATTCAGTGTTCAAACAAAAGAAGGAAAATTTGGTTCCAAACCAAAGAACAATAAAAGCCATGGATATCAAGGCAAAGGTAAAAAATGGTGTGGATTTTGTAGGAAAGAAAATCACACAGAATCGGATTGCTGGAAGAAGCCGAAGAAGGATCACAGCAAAATTTCAAATGAAAAAAAGGAATGTTACAACTGCGGTAAGGTTGGACATTTTGCAAGAGAGTGTCGTTCAAAGAAATATGAACGAGCACATATGAGTCTTGAAGATGAAGATATCAAAGATCATATGTTGTTTAGTGCATCAGAAGAAGCACCGATAATCACTAAAGAAGATGTGTGGTTGGTCGACAGTGGATGTACAAATCATATGACAAGAGAAGAAAGATATTTCACAAGACTTGATAGAAGCATCAATGTTCCAATAAAAGTTGGAAATGGAGAAGTCGTTATGACTGCAGGTAAAGGAGACATCACGGTCTGCACAGACAGAGGAAAGAAAGTGATAAGAAATGTATTCTTGGTTCCGGGGTTGGAAAAGAATCTATTAAGTGTTCCGCAAATTATATCCATTGGATATAGTGTCTTATTTGAGAACAAGTGTTGCAAAATCTTCGATTCGACGGGAAAGAAGATCATTGATATACAGATGGTGAACAAACATTTTCCAATCACATGGAGTTCTTTCCAAGAAAGTGCATTGGTGACCCGTGAAGAGGAAGAAATGAAGCTATGGCATCGAAGATTAGGCCATGTGGGAAATTCAAGGATGGAACAAATGCAAAAAACAAAGATGGTAGATGGTTTACCAAAATTCCATGTAAACAAAGAAGTTTGTGGAGTATGCAAACTTGGAAAGCAAGCACGAAAAGCGTTTCCAAAGGAATCTCAAACGAAGACGAAGGACAAACTTGAGATTGTTCACACCGATGTTTGTGGACCAATGAAAACTACTTCTCTCAATGGAAGCAGGTATTTCTTGTTGTTTGTAGATGACTATACTCACATGGGCTGGGTATACTTTCTTAAAAGCAAGTCTGAAGTTTTTTCAAAGTTTAAAAAGTTCAAAGCCTTAGTGGAGACACAATCGGAGAAAAAGATCAAAAAGCTTCGATCTGATGGTGGTGGTGAATTTACTTCATGTGAATTCAATGAGTTTTGCGATAAATATGGGATTGAGAGACAAGTGACAGTACCATATTCTCCGTAACAAAATGGCGTTGCAGAACGCAAGAATCGGTCCTTGATGGAAATGGCACGAACCTTACTTACTGATCAAGGTCTCCCTCACAAGTTATGGGCAGAGGCATTATATACATCAAATTATTTACAAAATCGTTTGCCAACAAGGGCAATAGAAGATGATGTCACACCAATTGAGAAGTGGAGTGGTAATAAGCCAACAGTTGAACACATGAGGGTTTTTGGGAGTATATGTTTCATACATGTACCAAAGGAGAAGAGAAGTAAGCTAGACGAAAAGGCCAAGCAAGGAATTTTCATTGGCTATAGCAGCAAATCTAAAGGATATAGAGTACTTCTACTTGATAAGGAAAAAGTGGAGATATCAAGAGATGTGACGTTTGACGAAGGAAAAATGTGGGATTGGGAAAAACAAGTTGAAGTCAAGAAGAACTACAGTATTCCAGTAAGTATTTCTCAAACACAAGAAGAACAAAAACAAGTTATCTCTAGTCCTATTTTGTCCCAAGTTGATGACCAAGATAACAATCAAGGAGGAGAAGAATTTTCAGAACCACCAAAGAAATACAAGTCAATGGCTGAAATTATGCAAACTGCACCAATGGTGGATCTTGACGAAACAGAAGCATGTTTCGCTGTCTCTAAAGAACCACAATCTTACAATAATGCGTGTAGAATCAAGGAATGGCGAGATGCTATGAGTGAAGAAATCAAGATGATAGAGAAAAACAAAACATGGTCACTTGTGGAGAAACCAGAAAAGAAAAATGTTATTAGTGTGAAGTGGATATATCGCATCAAAACTGATGCAAATGGAGTTCCATTCAAGCATAAAGCAAGGTTAGTCGCAAGAGGTTTTTCTCAAGAATACGGTGTTGATTATCTTGAGACATTTGCACCAGTCTCAAGACATGACACAATTCGAGCCATTCTCTCTTTTGCGGCACAAATGAAGTGGA
The DNA here is from genome assembly GCA_038025085.1 of Tetragonia tetragonoides. Taxonomy (NCBI): domain Eukaryota; kingdom Viridiplantae; phylum Streptophyta; class Magnoliopsida; order Caryophyllales; family Aizoaceae; genus Tetragonia; species Tetragonia tetragonoides. Next base: position 815,385 of record CM076145.1, read on the forward strand.
AGCTTTATCAAATGGATGTAAAGTCTGCATTTCTAAATGGAGAACTTGAGGAGGAGATTTACGTCACACAACCTCCTGGATTCATCGCAAAAGGTGAAGAAGAAAAAGTCCTAAGGCTACGAAAAGCATTATATGGTCTAAAGCAAGCACCTCGGGCTTGGTATGGGAGAATTGATTCATATTTTCTTCAACAAGGTTTTCAAAGAAGTATGAATGACGCAGCTCTCTATGTAATGAAGAAAGCAAAAGATATTTTGATCGTGAGCTTGTATGTAGATGACATCATCATCACCGGCAACAACACTCAACTCATTGAAAAATTAAAGGAAGATATGAAGATGGAGTTTGAGATGACAGATATGGGAATGTTAAATTATTTTCTAGGCATGGAAATTATTCAAGATGATAAAGGAGTTTTTCTTTCACAAGAAAAATATGCATGTAAACTAATAGAGAAGTTTGGCATGAAAGGATGCAAAAGTGTAAGGACTCCACTTACACCACACGGCAAGGATGTTGAGGATAATGAAGAATATTGTGAGCCAACAAAATATCGAAGTATTATTGGAGGATTGCTATATCTATGTGCATCAAGACCAGACTTGATGTTTGCAAGTTCATATTTGTCACGATACATGTCAAAGCCGCTTAATAAGCATTATCAGGAAGCTAAGAGAGTTCTAAGGTATGTTAATGGTACATCTCATTATGGAGTTCAGTTTTCAAGTGTCAAGAATCCAGAGTTGCACGGATACTCAGATAGTGATTGGGGAGGATCAAATGAAGACAAGAAGAGCACATCTGGATATGTCTTCTCTTTAGGATCTGCCGTCTTTTGTTGGCATTCCAGCAAACAACAAACAGTGGCGCAATCAACGGCAGAAGCAGAGTATATCGCAGTTTGTGCAGCAACAAATCAAGCAATTTGGTTACAAAGACTTATGGAAGATATTGGCTTTAATTCTCAAGGAGGAGTTCCGATTTATTGCGATAACAAGTCAGCAATTGCAATTGGGAAGAATCCGGTGCAACATCGAAGAACAAAGCATATTGAAATTAAGTACCATTTTGTTCGAGAAGCAGAGCACAAAGGTCTTATCAAACTCAAGTATTGCGAAGGGGAAATTCAACTTGCTGATTTACTTACCAAAGCACTTAGCACCAAAAGATATGAAGATCTAAGGAGCAAACTTGGCGTAAGACCAAAACTCAATTAAGGAGGAGTGTTAGTTTATAATTGAAGTTTAGTCAAGTCTTTTATATAATTATTGATTATTAATTATGTAAGTGAAAAGGTATGTTTAAATGGTAGTTATTTAGTTAGGTTAGTTATGGTGACTATTCAAGGTATCTATTTAAAGTGCCTATTCAAGGTACCTCTTCAAGGTGCCTCTTCATTTAAAGTGCCTATTCAAGGTACCTCTTCAAGGTGCCTCTTCATGATATGTATTTTCTATAAATAGGATATGATGTAAACAATTTCACACATTCAAAAGTTGTGTATTTTCTTCCATAAACTAATATGCAGAAACTCAGCCTTATGAATTATTCGACCATAGCCGTGACCTTGCTGCCTCTCGTGCTCCCCTTGTGTTCAAGCTTTATTGTGATGCTGAAAAGATAAAAGCATTGAGTGGCTCCTCAGAATTGAGTGTACTGTGTCGGAGTTTAAATATATGTTCATACATGATGCTATCTGTGCATGGGATTATATATATGTTTGAGCTCCTGGGTAAACTCCTATGAGGAATACACTGAGGATATTGAGGAGCCTGACTGGTACAAAGGTTTTTTTTCCCCCTTTTCTTTCCTTTTGGATTGGGGTCTGGGGCATTGATTTTAATGTTTATGGTGCAAAACCATGCAAGTGTTGCATTTGGTGGTTTATTCTTTGGGTGGTGGTGACTTTCATTTAGCATTCTTCTTCTAACAATGGTGTCAACTATCTGAATGGCTCATTCTTCTTGTGATGGTATTGCTTTGCTTATTATTTTATGGATGACAAGTTCAAAGGCAAGTGACAATTTTCAGCAACCCTTAAGGTTCTCTCTGTCCTTGTAGGTCTCACGCCTTCGATTTCAGAGGGTTCTAGCAGCCTTGCTTGAGAATCTTTCAGGTGGCTCTTCCATGTACCATATCATGTTGGAAGCTTCAAGTGCTGATCAAAGTAATACATTTTATACAGCCGTCAGAACCACTGCAGAAGAGGACATTCCAGTTGTGATGGACTGGGTCTCCACTGATTCCTCTCGGTCCACCATGAATTCTAGGTAGCCTATTCTGATTAACATGCTTTTACTTTTGCGCTATACCATCTCAGATCCAGTCAGAATAATCATAGCCATACAACCCTCTGCTTATACTTTTGCACTAGTAATCAAGCCCGTGCAAATGCACGGTTTAAGTGACAATTCTGTATATTGTATTGATATAAAAATCTTAAAACTACTTTTGCATTATACCATGTCAGAAACATGAATAGAATCTGACAACTTGATTCTTGCTGTTGCTACTAACTGTAGGACTTACATTCTGTAACATCTTCTGATATTATGTTCTATCAGCTATTTAGATGGGAACTAATTCTAAATTCTGTTGATTGGAATATGCAGATTCTGATGAACTTGGAATTATATAGCTGTAAGTATCTTTTTGTGAAAGGCGGCGTGATGGTATTTGGTCTCCAATTAAAAGCTTGCTGCATTCCTGCGTAACTTGCAGCGTTTTATCTGTTTATACCTAATTTATGAATCTATCTGTTGTGTAGTGACTTGTTCTATTTATGGTCATCAACTTGCTATTTAGCATGGTGTGTAATTATACCTAAGTTAGTTTTAACGTATTCTCCTGAACATGGACGCTGTTCTACTTAATGGTAAATTAACTTTTGGTGACTTAAGTTCTAGTTTATAGGCTGATAGGAGGTAGGTTTGAGTTACTGAAACAGTGTGCATAAGAACATCATCTTGGTATGGTAAACTGTAAAGTATTGTGGAAGTAATAATCTGTTGAATCCCCCTTCCACTTTGTTTGCTTAGAAGTAAAGACGGTCTCCAGCAAAATGAATCCATACTTAAGGTTTTTTACTCTGTATAGGTGTACAAGTTCAAGAATAAGTAGGATGAGCTGCAGCCTGCAAAGGCAGCAGAGCGCGCATAGGATACTGATAGCATTGCCCCCGTCTCGCTCCCTCAGTTTGGCATAAGGTCCGTTCTGTATATATAGGCCAAGACAGGAGGGTAAGAAATATGGAAGAGTAACAGACCATTGGGTTATCCTCTAAAGTCTGAGCACCTTGAAGTTGATAGCTGATTTGGTTGGATTTCATTATTGATTGATCTTATATACATTATTGATGGTACATAATTTATTTGAAAGCTCCACTTGTATACAGCATTATCCTCTAAGTGTTGTGTACTTGTTTGAAAATCCATTCTTAGCCCACGGCATTGGTTAGTACTAATTTTCTTTCTTGGGGGAAATCAAGATAAAGTAATTTCACCAAACATGGTCTATAAGTGTTCTATTTGAAAAAGCAATGTTTTTTAAATTTATTTTTTTCAATGGGGACACAAAAATGGATAGAAATCGAACCTTAATTTCATTGAAATATTTAATTTCTTATACGGACTTGGCTATATGTTCTTTTAGTTTGTTGTTCAAATAAACATATAGAAAAGTTGTAATTAAGAAAATATTTGCTCGATCTTTTTCCAAAAATATATTTGTAGCTTCTCCGATTCTTGATAATATATGCTCAAGGCATAAGATGAATTCTTGAGTAAGGCCCTGTTCTTTCCAATGGAATGGTGCGGGACGGTGAGGAAAGGAACGAAACAAATTGGAACGGAACGGAACGGCGCGGTGCGGTGCGAATAATTCAAAAAAATGTGAGACAAAATGAAGTACAGAATGCAGAACGGAACGACGCGGAACGGAACAGAATGCAGCGTAGAAACAACGAAAAGAACAGGGCCTAAGTGTTGCGCGTTGTCCTATAATTTTACCCGCCAAATTTGTGATATATTTGGCGATTTTGTAAGGGGAGTCTTGAAGCACTTGTTTGATTAGTGGTATAAAATTAATTATTTTGGAAATACTAGTTTATGGAAAATATAGAATCATGGTTTGAGCTCGAACTTGTTTGACTGATCAACTAACGTTAAGTTTATGAGAATTTATGTGGGAAATCTGAAAGTTAGGCCCTGTTCTCTTCAACGGAAGGGTGCGGGACGGTGAGGAACGGAACGGATTGGAACGGAACGGAACGGCGCGGCGCGGATAATTCAAAAAAATGTGAGACAAAATGAAGTACAGAATGCGGAACGGAACGGAACGGATTGAAACGGAACGGAATGGAATGCAGCATGGAATCGACGAAAAAAACAGGGCCTTACTTTCTCCATTTTTGGAGAAAGTCATTTCATGTAATTTACTAAAGTTACACTATGTACTGGTGGTCCTTTTTTACTCCATGGAGCACATTAAATCCTTCTCTAGTTGCTTGATAAATGAGCCTCTTTTGCGATGATATTGAGACAAGATCTTCATCATGGGCTCTAATACCAAATTAAATTTCAATTGGGCGTGCTGCCTGCATGCCCACGCGCACATGAATGATATTAGACCACACATAAGTCCAATGGGATCCATCTCAAAACCAAATAGTGTTAAGTAATGCACTAACATATATGCTAGTCTTCTCTTTCCATTTTTCGTATTAGATACTTATACTCATATGTGAATTATTTTCTTAACATATTTTTCCGTATATCAACCAAACAAGTACTAAGAATTTACAACCTTCTTGTGAACTTTTTACAAATATTTGAATTAGTCATCGAGTTATCAATTGCATGATGGTGATTCAAATTTACTAGTATTAACCGTCTTTCATATCTTCATATATTGTAATTTTTATTTTGGTTGGAATTGTGACATTTATCTTTTCTTTGTTTCTTATATTTATTTAAACCGTCTTAAATTAGAAGTACCTATGACAATATTGTGACTTGCTACCTATGACAATATTGTGACTTGCTCACGATTCTGTTGCACTTGCATATGTTGAAGAAGAAGCTCGAATGTAGAAGAAATGGAAAGTATGTGTTAAATTTGAGGAAAGTTCCATAAATAAATGAGGACCATAAAAAAAGTATGATTTGTTTGAAAATTAGTGAAAGAAAGTGAAAACAAGGAAAATATCAAAAGTTGTAAATCACAACATGAGGCTAAAGTTGTGTTAACCCTACATATTTTTAGTTTTGTATTTTTTCGTCGCTCTTTCTATATAAGTATGCGGTATATAATATATTTTTTTTTGGAAGAGGCATAAACGTCAATAGCAATGAATACTTGCAGGGTTGAAAAATGAAAAATTCTAATCACCAAGCTAATTTGCATGTATTGCATTATTATTATTATTATTATTATTATTATTATTATTATTATTATTATTATTATTATTATTATTATTATTATTATTATTATACCCCTTTATTTAATTTATGTTAAGCTTAACCCGTTATTTCTAATCCGGCCTAATAGTCTATCAGTGATAAGCGATGAGTGTACTCACTCAGGAAAACACAAATAACATTACATTGGATTTTTCGCGGTTTTCAAAATACTACTTTGATCACATATAACTATTTTAATATGAATATAAAAATTATAAAATTTTGATTGGTTTGAAAGTACTATTTGAAATGAATCTAGCAAAAGTATATTTATGTTGTAAAATTTTATAAATTTTCATTAACTGATGGTCAAAATTTGTTAACTTTGACTCCAAAAAATTCAACGTAATGTTATTTATGGTCTCAAAGTTTGTTAACTTTGACTCCAAAAAATTCAAGGTAATGTTATTTATGGTCCGAGGTAGTATTAGTTTAGTAGTCAAAGAAAGAATACGAGATCTTTCTTCGATCCAAACTGTACCAAACTCTACAAAGTACAAACAGAAACAAACATCAAAAAATTCTATCAAAAGAAAGTAAAAAAAAAAAAAAAAGGTAAAAGAAAAGGAAGGAAACTAGGTAATGATCACGCAATCAAACGAGTCCCTTTGTTTCATACAACAATTAGAAATCAAATAACACCCTCCAAAAAACCCAGCAAAGAGATCTTCTTTATACTCTCAAAAACTCCCTTAAACTTGCCAAAATTCCAAAGACCCAATTTTTCTGATCTTGGGTTTTGCTCCTTTTTGGGTGATACAACACATACCCAATCAAGTGAATCAACCAAATCAAACATGAGGAAGAGAGAGAGAGAAAACCCATGTATGGTTTGTGGACACTATCACAAGTACGAAGAGGGTGAAGTTTGTGGGATTTGTGGTCATAGAATGCCTGAAACCTCTGATAAGACATCTATTCAACTGGGTGCTTTCCCTTCTGAGATCTTGCCTGAGTTTCTCTATCTGGGTAGCTATGACAACGCTTCTCGCTCTGAACTTCTCAAGACTCAAGGGATTTCTCGGATTCTTAATGTAAGATTCTCTTTCTTTCTTTTTTTCTTTACCCTTGTTTTAGATTTTTGGTTCTTGTTTTCAATCTGGGTTTTTGTTAATTTGCACAAAGTATTTGGGTTTAAATTGAAATTTTGATGGGTTTGTTGATTGTTCTTTGTTGCTAGGAGATGCCAATTGTGTAAAAGTTCAATTTGTTTTTTTATTGGGTTTGTGGAAATGATGCATAATTTAGGTGTAATTGCATAATACCCTGTGATAATGGGTGTTAGCAGCTTTTTTAGTTGTGACTGAAGTTCCAATCTTTGCTTTGAGGATTCAATCCAAGCATGCAAGTAAGTGGGTTTATTTTAGTAGTGACGAAGGGCATACTTTCCCTAGGTATTTGAAGGTACTGGGTAAAGGAGGGACCTTCCTTTTTATTCAATTTAATACATCCTCCTCTGTCCTGGAAAAAATGTCACTTTCAGGTTTTGAGGCTAAAATTGATTATTAGGTTATTCTTGATTTGTGGTTACAGAGGCAATAGAAATGGGTCGGGTAAATTGGGCATGTTCAGGGTAGTGTGGGGTATTCAGAAATTTAGAAGCAGTAGCAATTTTTTTGGTAAAGGGTGGTAAAATTGATGTTTTAGGTTCATGGTTTCTGAACTGCTCACATTGTGCTGGTGAAAGTTATTCCATACTTGTTTTCTTGCAAAGTCAAGCTACAGATTGTTACCTTGTAGGGTGTGAGCATGTTTCCGATTTTCCTGTATGAATGCCAGAAGTATCATGATGTTTAATATTGCCATGGTTTGAAACTCGTTAGTGTTTCTTGTAAATTGCTCAAAGCTTCCATGTCTTGCCATGGTCTTTATGAGCTTAGAAAAGCATTCAAAGAAGAACATTATAGATTATGACGTATAATAAGCTTCACTACTTTTTGGCTTCGGTATAGAGAACTAAAGCAAAATGGCTCATAAAACTGTCGGCACCTCTTATTTATTGTGAAGTTGCCAATGGTCGTCACACTTCGGATCTCGGGTCAAGTGGAAACAGCATCTCTGTGAGACTCTCACAGGGGTAAGGCTGCTTACAACTGACCCCCCCTACCCTGCCTGGACGGGAGCCTCTTTGGAGACAATGGGGTAATGTTGATGTTGTTTTGATGTAGTAAGCTTCTGTTATCATGCTTAGAGAAATCAATATTTTGGCAAACTTAAGTTGGGCTGCTTTTGTTATGAAGTAGAATAAGCTTTTGTGCCAAATCAATACTTTGGCAAACTTAATTTTGGTTGCTTAAGATCTAGAGAGGAGCTTCTTTGTCTTTAAAGTTTTTTTATTTCCTCCCTTTTAAGTCATTTTGAGTTGAATTCAAAGTTGAGTAAATTATTGCTACATGTGATGTGGGTTATGCTAAAAAAACTTTTTTTTTTCTTTTTCTTTGCTGCCCAACTGTTTCTATTATTTATGAAAATTTCATTGAATAGCTGTCTGTCATCACACCTCAAAGATGATATTTCACATGGTGTTAATACAATAACAGAAAACTTGTGCATGGATAATGAAACATTATCAGGGTTTCCTGTCTCCCATTAGAGATCAAGATCACACATGGCACTTATTGATGTAGAAAAAAGAAGTGATCTTGATACATATATGGTCGTGTTATCTAAGCACAGTTTATTGATTTTGAACTTTCTCTCATCGTGTTCTATTATTAAGGTGAATACAAGACAGTAATTTCAATTCTTATCAATGTACTTTTTTTTTATCTGGAAAAAAAGGTGAAATACAAGACAGTTCATTTATGCAAAGCCAAGCTCCTTTTTAGATTGTGTCAACATATCGTGTGAGAATTTAGTTCGTAGTTCTAGTATGAAAGTATTATGTACATTCTTATGTCTTTAATATGTTGACAATGAATGTTTTCCCTTCTGTGCATGCAGACTGTTCCATCTTGTCAAAATCTCTACAGGAATTCCTTCACCTACCATTCCCTTCAGGATGACAAAACCTTGGCTTTTGATGATGCAATTAATTTTCTAGGTGAGTGTATCTTCTGTTTGCTATCTATATTCCTTGAAGATGTTATCAGAGCTTGTTCACACTATAAAAATATTGGGGGTTGGGTTGGGGGGGTGGGGCTACGCTTGATGCGTTGGACTCTTGCTGTATTTGAGGGGGTTCTCAACATTCTTATAAGTGATTTGAACCCAAAAACTTGCTCTGAAACTGCTAAACTTAATAGTGATTTTTATTTAATGGTACACTCTTTGTTGCTTAGGTGAGAGATAGTCACTTTGTAACAACTTATTTTGGAGGACACCATGTCTTCTGTGCTGTAACACTACTTGCTGTCTATATATAATTTGTTTTGTTTTATCTAGAAAATGTAAATGAGACTAGACTTACCCTTAGAGATGTATGTAGCATTGAACTTTAACCAATCCTGTTACAAGGCTTCAAGAAGTTTGTGGTACTATTATGGTGATCAACACTATGAGGTTTATGAGCATTTTGAGACATTTGATCACTCAAATGGTATTTGTGGTGCAATGTGGGGATTCAGTGAAATCAGTTATCATCCTGGTTTAGTCCTTTGGAGGTTCTCAACGTCTGTGATATCTGTAGCAATTTACTGTAGACATGTGTGAATATTGTGTCCCTAGGTGTAAATTATAATTTAGCAACCTAGATGGCTCAAGTTTGATCTGAAGTGTCAGATGAGATTTGATTGAAGGTGGAGTGGAGTTGGAAGAGTGAATGGCTGTATTCTTTTGTAGGATGAGTAGGAGAGCATATAGTTTTCAACTTCTCCAAACACTGGATTTTATGGGAGTTGTGTTTGATATGAATACCTGTAGCTATAGTATATTTGCCTGCTGCCCATTATCTGTCTTCCTTAATAGAACACCACCAGGAATATGGATCTTACTTTCTAGTGCACTCTCCTCCCAGACTCTGGATGTTGATTTTCTGGTTGACTTGGTATAGCCTTTGACATAATATGTTAAGTGTACAGTCCCTTTTGGTTCTTTTGTTAAAAGATTTAAGAAAGCTGGTGAAATGTGGATATAAGTTGTTTACCTGGGTACCGCTGGCCTGCATGTTTGTATGTTTTTTAGGGTTTATGTAGAGTACATGTTAGTCAATCTCCAAAATTGGTCATACTGTCCTGGTTATATATCCCTCGTCTCCCATCCCACTAACACTATATTAGTTGACTTTTTACACATATTAATAAACATTGAGTTGGTCTAGATTTATTTAGTGAATACATGTTGTGGGGATGGCACCAGAAGGAATCTAGACAATCAAACTGGCATATCCAAAAATAGAAAAGAAAAAACAATTAGTGGGATTGAGGGGGTATTATTTTCTTGTTCTATTTAATCATTCGTCAACACTTCTAATATTTGATGTTCAAGTATCGCCAAAGTACAAGTTGATTATGCATTGAATACGTTGAAGAACTGTGATGCCTGGCAGAAGGTTGTTGACTAGACCTTCAATTGTAAATTAGATGAAACTGGTAAGAGTTTAGGTTCAATCATAAATCAAAGGATGGATACAAATCTTAATTCTAGCTAGAATTAATTTTCATCGATTATGTTTGATGGTAACATCTTCTTTGTAGGCTTGTGTACGCTGAGAACGGTTGTATAGGAATTTCTCTTTTGTTGGATTTCTGGCTGTAAACAGGAGATTTACTTGATCTTCCTGGTCTGTAATTTTTTCCAGAGGGTACTACATTGGTATCCCTTGGGGAATGGGAATAAAATTCTAACCATTTTCCAAAAAAAAAAAAACATCTTCTTTGAGAAAAGGAATATAGTAATTCTTTCCAAAGGGGACTAAGAAGAAAAAGTCTTTTGCTTGACTTGTCAGGATTTTGTCCACTGAACTTGTACATTTCGCATGCAAATCTTGCCTTGCAAGAGATTATGTGGATGATGCACAGAAATTAGAGTCTAGATTTGGAAATGGTGGTGTGGTGCGATGCAAGGTGCTGGTGACATTGAGATCGAGAAAGTTGTGACTAAGGAGGGGTAGTAATGTGATTCCATACATTATACTATCATGTTATACTACAATATTTCAGATTACACTGTTCTTAGAAAAAATTAATCTTAACAAGGATGGTCAATGGTCACTAATGACGAGTGATGTTTTAAGTTAAGTCAGTTTTGGGTTAAATTTTCCAAATGCACTCAAATTGTTAGGATTAATGGATTGTAATTCCTGAAAATGATACTAGTGACACAGATTCCAGAAAATGGAAGGAACTTGAGAGGAGAGGACGTAGTCAGTCAAGTTATTTTCGAATGGCCTTCGGATGATCCTCAACACATTTTGCTATTGATAGAAAGTTGCCAACTCCAGCAAGCTTTAGGTTTTATGCTGAGAAAGCATCTGTTTAGAAACTACTGGTCCTTACTTAGATTCCCATTTCCCCGGTTAAAAGGATATTATTGATAACTGTCTAACTTCTGCTGTCATCCTTACGTACCTTAAGATTGAATTCTATTTACTAATTTTCTGTTGTAATCTGAAATTTCTGTGTTTTAATATTTTGCTTTTGGCAAGGAAGAATTTTTGCTGTTGTATATGAGAGACGGGGTTACTTCTCTCTCTGTATGTATTTATGGAATTGAAAATTTTCCCTACCTGTTCTGACAGAACAATGCGAAAAGGAGAAGGCTCGTGTTCTTGTCCATTGCATGTCAGGAAAGAGTAGGTGGGTAAACGAAACTCTTATTTTTTCTAACTTGGTTATATATCTGTCTACTTGCATCTCAATTGTAGTGCATCAGGATTGCTACAGTACCCTTGATGGATATACTTTCGAACATTGCATCTACTAAAATTGAGCCAATCTAAAATATTACACTAGGAATTGCAATGCCATTGCATTTTGTAACATGCCATATAGGTTTGGTCATCAGGACTTCCTTCCTACTTTATATTTACTACACTTAGGGATTGCAACCTACCCGCACCCATTAAATATCTGCCCCACCCAATTCAAAATAAATAGATATTGGATTGGCCTACACTTGACCTTGTAGACCTGACCTTCGATACTCATGCTTGCATCCATGATGTTTGATTCTCAATTTTTTAATGTTGAAGTTTTTCGTGTTGCAGGTCACCGGCTGTAGTAATTGCTTTCCTGATGAAGTGCAAAGGATGGAAACTTCTGCAGAGTTACCAGTGGGTTAAGGAAAGAAGACCAGCTGTTGAGCTTACTCAAGGTTAGTTTGTATCCTGGTGTATTATTTCCTCTGCATTAGTAATTATCTATTTATGTAGCTGAACATACTGCGCACGTGTCTGTTTGTTTGGTCGTCGACATTGGAGTTATGTGCCAGTGAACATTGTCTTACTTTGTGCGTTTTTGAATCAAAAGCTATGACTTGCCTACTTTTATTTCTTCTAGTGCATTTATATACATAATATAATCAGTCATTTAGATAGAAAAACTCTATGTTGTAGCAGCTGAGTCATTATCCTTCTAAGCTGGTGCCTCTTTACTAGGCTCCCACCTAGGCAGGGTATGGAGGTTCATACTAAAGCAGCCTTACCCTGCAATGCAATACAGAGAGGCTATTTCTGTCAGACCCTTGATATGAATTTGTTACTGTCAGCAACGTTACAGAAAAGGAGGGTCGTTATCATTCTAATCTGGTGCCTCTTACAAGGCTCTCACCTACGCAGGGTAGGGAGGGTCATACTAATGCAGCCTTACCCTGCAATGCAATACAGAGAGGCTATTTGTGTCAGACCCTTGATCTGAATCTGTTACTGTCAGCAACGTTACAACTTACACATGACTCATTTTGAATACTTATTTTGGGCCACTTTGATTTAGTCTTCTTGGATGTAGCCAAAACATTCATCACTCTTTGGCTTTGGAATATTATGGACTAAATGGCTCATCGAACTGTTTACATTTATTCTGTAGTTGCCGATGCTTGAAACGAAATCAGCCCCTCTTTCTTCACAAACGCAAAGCTGCATATACCTGACCCTCTCTTACCCCACCTGGGCAGAAGCCTCTTTGTAGGACTGGGTTAATGCTGATATTGATAATTTGATTTAGTCCATTTAAATAGTCAGAAGTGACTCTTTCAGCTCCTTTACGAAATGACTTGAGGGAGCTCAGTATTTATATTATCTTATATGCATGAGGTCCACTGCTTTGATTTTTTTTTTTTTACTGTTTTATTGTAACTAGTAGCTGTAGACTACTTTCGGTTTAAGACGCGAAGTATCCATCTGACAAGATTTTCTTATGTTTGTTTAGCTGTCTACGAGCAACTGCAGGAGTATGAGCGTATAATTTTCGGATCTAACGAAACTGCGCTTCCAGTAGAGTCGTTCAGCTTTGGCTTTGCAAGGAACGACGCAGTTCCTGTACCAGCTTTCACTACAAGCACTGGCTCTTCTATCTTTGACCGCCCTTTAGATGTTCCTCCTCAACAGTTTGCCTTTGGAGCTGGTCAGGGAGTCAATCAAGCCAATCCTGATATTCCCATGGGTGGTGCTTGATATATTAGGTTTCACTTTTCTACACCTTTTGGGTCTATCTAATCGCAATGCGTATTTTGCTGCCTTTTATCGGCATTGTTTCATATCAAATTGGGTGTAAAGTGGGTGAAAGCAAATCTACCTTTTGTTTTGATGGTTGTGATGCCTGGTATAATGTAGACGGTTCAAATGTTTTTAGCAAAGCTGTCCTATTATTGCCGATTTTGTCGAATATCTTGTTACTTCTCCCTAGGGGTGTCTCATTGTCATTTTATCCAATTAGCATCCTCATTTCAACTACCTGTACTGATTTCTCCTTCCTGTGGTATACGTACATCGATCTTGTTGGAGTAACATTAAACTATGCTTGCTACTACATGCTAAGGCAGTCAGTTTTGTCTACTTTACTATGTTGTGTTCTGCCATATTCACCAGCTTTTTTTTTGGTCCAAGGGAGGCACACAGGCCATTACTATAAATCTACATACAACAGGGGAGGGGGGATTTGAATCTGGAATCTAATGTATCCGGAGTTTCAATCTTAACCACTAAACACCTTATTGGCTTCACCGGCTACAATTGTACAAGGTTGCATGGAGAAAGTTTCCTGAAAGATGTGTCTCCTGTACCTGATATTATATAATTAGACGACTAGTCTGTCTAAATGGATATTTTGGTGGCATTCATCACCACCACCATATTTACCCGGGTTACTTCTAACTTCATTGTAAAAAAGTGGTCGGGGTGTTTCTTCTACTTCATTTTCATTTTCCAATTTAGGGTCTAAAAGAGGTGCAGGGCTAATACAATACTACACCACCCCCTCAATCTCATGCACCATTGATCTACACAATGCTCTTTATTTAGTTATCCGAGTACGTATAAAAGAGAATCCAAACATAAGTTGCTCAACACATGATTGCTGCATTGACATTATGTCAATGCATTCCAAGCTCTCTCAGCATGAAAAATATAGAAAGAGGACAATGAAGACACGGCCTTACACTAATTCTCTATATCACCTGCTAGATACAATGCTTAATGACAGGCAGGGGGAAAACGAATAGCTGTTTAAAGTAATTAAACCCTGTACATCAGGTATTACGCATTACAAAACATGACGGTCTTTCATATAACTCTGTCCGATTCCGTATCCCTGTTAGATCATTTTTCTTAACAAGCGTCCACAAGACCACAACCCGCACCTAGTCGTCATCTTTGAATTCCCTGCTCAGCAAAAAAAAAAAAAAAAACCATCACATTATGTCATTAATTACTCACTGCTACAACATACTGCATGCCTGCACTAGAACGGGGGCCTTTGGGGGGCAATGGGAAGCAGGAAGTTGTTTCAAGTTTTTACATTATTATGATACACATGTTACTGTAATGTTTGAGTCTTTGAAGTTTGATAGTTTTATGCTTATGCCTAAAACCAATTTCACGGTGACCATGTAATTCATGCACTAATATGTGTGCTTTAGATTGAGGTTAAAATACCTACACACCTTGAAAGAAGTACTATCTGTTTCGGTATCCATGAAAGAAGATGGAGATAACATACCTTCGGTCAAGATACCTAGGTTGAATTCCAGAGCCTTGACATGTGGTACATGTCAAAGAACCTGCCCCATCACAGTTGATGCAATTAGAAACTTCTTTTTCATCTCCACCAAGCTCCACTGTCACGTTGCCAGTACCCATACAAAATCTACATTTCTCTGGAGAGGGAAAATAACCTTCAGGAATCAGGATTATCTTACAAAATTTTCTTAACAAAGCAATCAAATCAAGCTATATATGATCAATTCCCCCACTCCAGTATAAATCTTTCACTGGATAAGATTTGGTTCTCATCCTAATGTGACAAGACTCAAAACTACATATAACATCGATCCTGACCTATTAGTCACAATCATGATAGTATATGGGATGTCATGAAAAACATCTGATGCATTCATATGGACGCTACTTATTGAAGATGGCAGTGAAGTCTGACTGGCTGATTTTTATGGGAACAAAGAATATCAAGTAACTGATTTTGAGCTGTATCAGTGTCACATAATTCGCTGACCCCCCTGAGATAAGTTCCCGAATTGGCGTACCGCGTACCAGGAACACAATTCACTGAACCTCTCCCTAGTGCAATGCACAACGTAGGTAGCGAATTACTTTCATGTACCCGTTCCGTGTATCAAAACGTACAACGTACCATGTGGCACTCTTCAAACTCTATCAAGAGCTATGTTTGAAAGCTGCATTATATAGTATCATCATAGGAGATCGTATTTTGAAAAAGTCACTTTTTATAGAACAAAAATGTGTTGGTCAAAAAACCATGATCAATCATTGTAAAGTACTAACTTACGCCCGAAAATTTCGTTTTTCATAAGCTCTCATGCTTCTTAGGTATATACTTATTTAATTGTCTCGAAGTCTTTACAGATCACTGTCGCAATCCAAATACTTACCATAGCATCGTAAAACAAAAAGAAGGTGATGCCGATGATACAGATACTGTGAGGTGCTATACTGAATCCAGATTGGTTCAGAAAGATTAAAGAAACAATGCATCAAGAATCTTTAGTCATGATTAATTCAGTTTAAACAAACAGCAGCATGCTGCTTTTGTTCTGACATATATTGCTTTGTGTTTGAGAAAATTACCAGAACTTAGTGAACCAAGTTGTGCTAACAGCCTAATGAAAGGGCACACGAATTTATAAGTCAATAAAAAGGGTGATAATCAACCCAAGGCCAACAAGTAAATACAAGATCAAAATGCAACAATGTAAGCCTCAGGTAGATTGGACTGACTCAAAGTTGTCAGGAAATTACCTAAGTCTTCTTTGGGAAAGAAGGGAATAATGCGTTAAGTTCAATGTATATTAGAAAATTACAAAACTAAGAGCCTGAGGTGACCCTGGTTAACTTCATGTTTATTGCTGCTGATGTTGCCGTGCAAGGACTAAGGAGCCTGAGATTGAAATTTGGTGAGTTATTCGGTACCACTATAGCAGACAACATGCCTATTTTGATTGTGCCTTTCTTTTCTATAATCATTCAACCAAGGGGGTTTCTTCCTTCCTTTTCTATCTTATTTCAATTGATGTGGTTCTTTTCTTTCCATCCCTTAAAGAAAAAAAGTCATTCAATGGAGAGGGTCTTGAGGGTAGGGTGAATTCAAAATGTGTCCCACTGCACCATTCTGGATGTAAACTACAATATCTGCAGCGCAACAACCAAAGATACCTAGTTCAAAAGTAACATAAGAAACAGTCTAATGGATTTTAGCCTTTTAGGGGTAGTTTGTACCACTACCACTACTTCTAATTTTCTCTCTTGTTTTTTGGGGTCACGAAAATGGAGTCCCTTCTTGTTCTGGCAAGATATCCTACTATATTTGCAATAATATGAACCAGAGGTAAATTTAGTAAGTGTCAACAAATGTACATCCCTAGACAATAAGAAACAGTCTAATGGATTTTAGCCTTTTAGGGGTAGTTTGTACCACTAGCACTACTTTTAATTTTCTCTCTTGTTTTTTGGGGTCACGAAAATGGAGTCCCTTCTTGTTCTGGCAAGATATCCTACTATATTTGCAATAATATGAACCAGAGGTAAATTTAGTAAGTGTCAACAAATGTACATCCCTAGACATGGGTATGGAATCGAATTTCTGTCCCTAGACATAGATTTATCAGTTGGCTTATTATGCTGGAGAGGCTGAAAACAAAAGAATGGCTCTCCAAAATCCATGCCTGTGATGACAACTGTGATGTGTGGCCATGGCTCTGAGACAATATCTCACTCATTATTTAAATGCGATTTCAGCAATAGGTGCATGAGTGCAGTTTAAAACTTTTACTTCCTTTACTGACGTAAAAGGTTGCTGACGATGGATTTATCGTGGGTGTACAAGGGATCAAAATTTCAGAAAATGACACTTGCTGAATTTAAGACTTTAAGTACTTGGGGAGCGAGGAACAAAGCCCTTTGAGAGAATACTGATGCACCCGAATGCTGTGATTAAAAACGTTAAGCAGGTTACTCAATAATAATAATAATAAAACAAAATGTTAAGCAGGAAGTCAAGATTCGTGTCACTGAAGACTGAAGTCATGCCCAAAGATGTCAAACAAAGTGATCAGAAATGGTTTTCTAGTCTTTTCTAAGTGTTTGTTTACATGATGTACCTCTGCTTATGTTAGTTATTTGCTGTTTTGTTTAGGAGTTGTTGTAGTTTTGTTTGGCCTTGATGTATACTACTACTAGTAAGTGTCAACAAATGCACATCCCTAACAGTACCAGCTTAACAAAATACTGCATTGCTATAGTTTCATGGGATATTTCAATAGCTAAAAAGGCTTGTAAATCCATTCAAAAAAAAGAAAAGAAAAGAAAAGAAAAGGACTCGTATTTGGACAAGTTAGATTGCAAATTTGCAATGCATGCTAATTAAACAACAGGACGCCACAAATCATAAAAGCGTAGATAAAGTTTGAGAAGCTTACGAGCGCCAGAACCATTACAGGGAAAGCAGGGCTGAGTGTTCTCTCTCTTTGCCTAAAAAAACGCATCACCCCTTAATTGAATTCACACTGAATTCTCTTTTATTAAGAAATTAAACTGCAAATGTGGGGAAAATAATAACTTACAGCATTATCAATTTGAGTTTCATAAAAGACAGGAATACCAATCCCAATAGCAACACTCACAAATCCCACTGATATAGCCACTATCTGCAAAAACCCACAAAATTCCATCATAATTGTGATAAATAAACAAGTAATTGAAGCTAAAGATTGGAAATTGAGGAAAAAACTGAAATGGGTATTGGGTAATACCGTGTTTTGATCAAGTTCAACAGCTCTAATGCATGGATAAGATGATGGTGACCGTTGATTTCTAGGTGATTTGGCGGTTAAAAATGAGGAAGAAGTGAAGCAAGAGAGCTTATGAGATGAGCAAATAAATGGAGATTGAAGGCCTATAATTGTTGAAGTTGTCACCATATTATTTTTTATTTATCCTATTATTAGCTTGAAGAATTTCCAATGGAGAAAGAGAGATGTAATGGGTGGGAGTTTCATATTTTGGGAGGGGGTTAATGGTGTTGGTGGTGAATTGGTGATGGGTGGTTCATGGGGGATATTGAAAGTGGGGTCAACATTTATCAGAACCAGATAGATTTTGGGGTTTTTAATTTTTGGGTAGAAAATTTGGGCCTAAATTAAGATATTTGGATTTGAAGCTTCACTTGCAGTTCTGAACCTTCCTGGTTCAGCAACTCAATCTAATTTGATTTTTTGGGTTTAGAGGCCCGAAAGAATAAACAGGAGGAAAAAGACATTGGGAAAAAACGAACCCCAGTATGTCTGGTTTTGAATCCGGTTTAACCGACCTTTTTGAGAGGTCTACTTTTTATGAGTATGGGTTGTCACTTTGTCTCGTTTGAGGGAGTCGTCTAAATTTCATTTTTGGTTGGGATCGTACATAAAAAAAAACTCATATGTGACGGTCTCAACGTGAGGCGCCTCATACAAAGTATGGCTTCATGCTGACGTCATGGTTAGATATAGACGTGACGTCATCTTGAAGCGGTCTCATAAGAGATCTTTTGTACATACAATGATGATCGCTTAAACTGCGGTATCCTTATAAGTTATACCCCAACGAACCAATTATCAACTTCGCACAGTTCTCATGTCACAACAACTTAAATCAAGTCTTTATATTGTTGGGAAAATTCTGTAACAAATAGAACAATGGCAAAAACAACTTCGATAGCGTCATGCCCCTTGCCTGACGAGGCACCAAATGACTTTGACAATGCCTCTTCAATTAAGCTCTACCTGACAGGTACACTTAAAGCAACAAATAGACACAGCCTCATTCGTACGTGACACTGCTTCCCAATCTGGGAGTAAACACGGGCTGAAAGCAGCATAATGTACTGCTTCCCAACCTGGGAGTAAACACGGGCTGAAAGCAGCATACAAACCAACAACCAGTTGCTGTGCTGGCGTGGTACCCAGCACAACGCTCTCACGCCAGCACAATGCTCAGCACAACACAGACAACGACATGCAAACACATGTTTTTGCAATTTGCATGATCCAGCAGCCTGTACGTACCTTATGAGACATGCACATCTATTCAAAGATTTTAACTTTCCAAGAGACCATTTAAATGAAAAGATTCACACCCATATCTATAAAAGAGATGTTCTTGTAACATGATGCACAATCTCAGTTCCAAACAAGTCATTATATTCATCATAATAGACACACTGACTCTGAAAATCACAGACAACGGCTCAATCTCAAAGGCCATTAAGACTCAAATGACATGGGAAAACTAGTGACAAAATGTCCAAGACATGCACATTAGTGCTTTTACAGATTAGTGCATCTTTAACCCTCAGCAATCAGCATCCTACCCACTCGGTGCAGCCTCCGAGCCACCATCTTGTGCTGGATCATATTATTCAACAGCTGCTTTAATTAGCTCCTCAATGGTCTTCTTATTCTTAGAAGGGAGGGACACATGTTTTGCAATATCCCTATAAATCGTAAAGAAAACAAATAATTGATTCGTTAAAATGTACAAAATCCGGTTCTGGACTACCCAATTGACACGTCATATCATCATCATCAACATTATTGTTGCTAAAAAGACTATTCTTGTAACTACAGCATTTCTCCTTCTATATGAATGCATCTCGTAAATGCTAAACGCCTAAACCTTATTTATGTATTTGTTTTTTATATATGAAAGTCATCACCCTAAATTTGAGCTAGGTTATGCAGAGCCAAAGGATTAAAAGTCTCTCATCTTCTCAAACAAAATTATTGCATGAGTTGAGAACAATTAAAACATTAAAACAATAATAGTAGCAGTATGTAGTAGCACTGTAGTAGCAATAGCAGTAGCAGCAAGTTGATATCCAGACAAAACCTTTCTGAGCTAATTCAAAATTTTCGGAAATAAGGGTAGAACTAAAAGTATGCAGAGCAGGGCCTAATCCAACTGGATTATTTCTCCATTTGTTGTTGCCTTCTACATATCGTTCCAAATGTTGCAAATACCCAATGAACTGTATCAGTCTTGGTATTTTGGCATGAATTCGGTTGAAAGGTTCCCAGCAACCAACTATACATATATGATTCAGTTTCTGATTGCAAGATGGACTATCAGGTCCTAATTTGAAACATTATGGTCCCAAATTTTTTTACCTAAATGAGCAAAAACACTCACGTATGCTCTCTTTGACTACTTAACTTCAGTGTTGAAGCATCCATCTTTGATGTAAGTGTTAATAGTTTAATACTGTTAAGTCCACTTTAGACCAATTTGGGGTGGAGAAAATAATTTATTCACGCTGATATACGTTGACTATGAATATTACAACTATCAAAAAAGTCCAAGCAAGCATATGAATTTTGCTAGGCATATATTTAGTGAATAAGAGGCTCTATTGGGACACAGCGTATGTTGCTCCAAAGGGATCTCACACTATGCAGAATTTGTCTTCTCTCCTCTAATGGTCATAAGAAACATTAATCGTATGATGTTTTTCTAGACCACCGGAGCAGCTCAGGCACATATTTGTTTACGGACATAGTAGTCATGTCAGAACTTGATGCCTTTTCACAATCTTTTCCAGCATCTTTTTACTATGGACATTTGGACAATCAAATCTCGAGATGACATCATTAGCTGGTCACAAATCTCTCAGAATCATTAGAGGCAATGCTACTAGCACTTTAGACAGATACCCCAAAACTCTTGACGTAAGAAGGGTTCCCACTCCAAAATAGTAATCACCGCAGCATATTGGAGGTTATCGAAAAAGGAAAGGAAAAAAAAAAAAAACTAATGTCCACATCATTTCATCAGTGTCACCATCAGGGCCAACAATTAAAACCATACTGCAAAAAATCCATATATGCTTCCTATATGGCTCAGAAGACCCTAATTAAGTCCTAACATGAATGAACCCCAGACATAATGCTGATTCTTGACATGACAAAAACATGCAGTTCAGTACTACAATAATGAGAAATCTAAAACAAAGCAACATAGAGCAACATCAGACAAAGTGAATATCTAAAAATCAACTTACATTCAAGTCCTCTCCTCTACGCTCTCCAACGATTTCACTTGCTCAACAGCTGGAGAGAAAAAAGAGAAAAGGTTCCAGTGAGCTACAACAATCATCATATATTGCACAATGACTATGTCCTGCCTAATTTTTAAGGGCAAAATTCCACTACTGATCACCAAAAACAAGTCAGTTACTGCACGCGAATATACACATGCTCCCAATTACATTATTGAATTAGCAACTTTACAAGACTTGTCACAAGTCACAAGCATGGTAACTTATCTAAAAACAAATTAAGTTCCACAAGCTACAAACATAGTTCCAACCACATTACATTACATATATGAGTTGTTTTGGTTGCACATCATTGAGAAACATTGTAACAGATCAAATGTTGTTGGGCAATGATAAATTCTACTAATCGTCAACGTAATTACATGTAGCCCTAATTTAAATAAAAAGTACTCCATCGCTTAATCTTCTTGGATCATAGATTCTTACTACCTCCTCATATAATATAGTGCACAATCACTATGTCCTGTCTAGGTTCTAAAGGCAAAATTCCACTACTGATCACCAAAAACAAGGCAGTTTCTGAACGCATACAATTTAAAAGACTTGTCACAAAACACAAAACAAATTCAAACTAGTACAATATTATATGATCGTTGTTGAGTTGTTAATCTCAAAACAAATAAGGTGCCACAAACTACAAACATATAGATTTCCAGGCACATTAGATTACATATAGGACTTGTTTTGCTATACATCATTAAGAAATATTGTAACAGATCAACACTTAATTGTTGAGCAATGATAAATTCTAGTAACTGTCAAAGTAATTACATACATGTAACCCTAATTAACTAAAAAGTACTCATTAGCTTAATCTTCTCCGATCATAGATTGTTACCAACCCAATAATATACAGTAAAAGATAACATAATAGTCTATGAAATACAAATTAGGGGATGTTTGGATTGGGGTAATGATTAAGGTGGGTAATGGAATGAATATTTAGGCTAAAATGGGAGGTATGTGAGGTAGTGGGGCTTAGATTTTGTGAGAAAGAGGGTAATGATCACCCCCAATTGGAGGAATAATCGGAACCCACCTCCCCCTAGGTAATGGTTTTCCCCCATTTTCCTTCATTTTCTCCATTACCCCCTTAATCATTACCCTCATCACCACTTCACCTTTGCTATTTTACACTTTAAATTGCTCCATTACCCCCTTAATCATTAACCAATCCAAACGGCCCCTTAGTATATGCTACATGATTGATCATCTCAAAACAAGTTGCCACAAGCTACAAACATAATTCCAGTCACATTACATTTACATATGAGTTGTTTTGGTACAGTGTACATCACTGACAGATATTGTAACAGATCAAACAGTTAATTGTTGAGCTATGAAAAATTCTAGCAATTGTCACATGTAACCCTAATCAACTAAAAAGTACTCCATCGCCAAAATTTCATGATTCATAAATTCTTGCATTCAGTAATAATCAGGTAAATCATATATCTTGAAACCTACATATGCTACAAAATTAACAGATCGAAAAATTAAACTAAAGCAAAACAAAAAAACAAACCAATACCTCAGGGTTAAGTACGGCGAACAAATGTTGAGTCTCCTTGTAAAGATGATAAGGCAAGGCAACAGCAGTGGCACCAATAGAGACAGGAACAATGTTATTCGAATAAAATTCCAAGAACTGGTAAAAACTCTCATAAGTACCACAAATCAAACCCATTTTGAAATGGATCATGTAGTAAACTGAAATTTGAGCAGATATGAACATGAATGAGATACGATGTAAAATGGAAGAGATTGAAGTGGATTGTGGTTTGTAAATTGAGAGATGAGGTGATAATGGGCGAAGTGTTGGCGGTGATGATGATGTTTTGGGGAGATCGTTGTCGTTGTCGTTGTTGATGTTGATGTGTGGTGGTGATGCGGTGGTTGTTACGGTGGCGATACGGTGGTAGGATGGGTTTGTTAGGAGGTGGCGGAAGTTTCCGGTGGTGGTGGTGGGTTTTTGGGTTAGGGCTTGGGTTGCCCCGGTGATGAGCCTCTTGGAGGCTTGTCGTAGCATTTTTTTGACTTTCAGAGAGAGAGAGAGAGAGAGAGAAGAGAGAGAGAGAGAGGGGATAGTTAGTGATGGAGGATTCGGTATAGTAGGGGACATGGGAGAAGATATATTGACCAACTTACCCTTATTTAATAAAATAAAATAAAAATAGAGGGTGTGTTCTCCACTTGGAAGTTGGATCAAACTCATTTTTGTTCATTTCAATGAAAATTACTACAAAGTTTTACTCATTTATGTTTAACAATGCCTCCGAGCCGGAGGCATATAAAGCAGTAGCAAAGGGTAGATCTATAAGTGTAATATTAAGGGTCATCAATAAAAGATCCGAGTTCGATTTATGATTGTTGCATCGCACATCTCGCGACTGACCTCCTTCATCAAGGTCCAAGACAAGGTTTATGAGGACGCCCAGATGAAGCGCAATTTCTTCTATATTTGGCAATCCCCTAATATATGTGCCCTTTTCAATTGTTTTCATAAATTATAGCAATCCCTTAATGAATTTCCCCTTAACAATTGTCTTCATAGAGTTAGCAAGTTGACGACATGACATTGATATCGTGATCAAACTCAATATGAAGTTACCTAGGAAAAAGAAAAGAAAAAACAAACATGATACCATATAAATATAAATCTTCCCAATTGTACAGTGAACATTTGCCATACTGTAAAGCGATTATCTAACATATGTAGGCCATAATACTTTGAACAACATCAAATCAACGTGAATCCAATTAACATTACCCAATAACATGAACTATTGCCAGCTACATGCTGCGCCCTAAAACTCACGCTCACCCTTTCTAATATCATATCACACTTGCAAATTTACAATTGGAAGCATAGTTACAATGCAATCTGAGTGGGTTAGGAAGCTAACACATTGACAGAAGCATCCAGCTCAACCATCTGTATGTAAGATATCTTATACCCTTCACAGGCAAAGCGTGTGCTTAAACTGTATTATCAAATTTGATACACCAATGTAGAAGAACATAGTATACAGGGTCTATGGCCAAACACTTCACTTTCATCGCCGAATCATCTTAACAGGGGTTGTATGGACTACTGTCTATATGTACCATGAGCTCCAAAATAGCCAATTATTAAGCTAGGTATCTCTCAATGATGGAATTCGCAATCCATAGCATAGCAGGATCATCACGTATCAATACCACGTAAGTCTCAGACTTGCCAGTTTCACCAGTGACAATGTCTTCACCAAAACCAATCAAGAAGACAATGTCCATGGCAGCTGCGACAAAAGCAAACATCAAGAATTATATTTTCACCAGTACTCAAACATGACATCTTGATAGACTACATGGGTGGGAGCTTTTAGAACATGGAAGTCAAGTTTGAATAATGATTACACCAACCTTTATGAGCAGCAATGCTTCTTTTAAATAATGGATTGGCCTGCAATTTTGAGGGGAGGAAGAGAAGATGTGAGAACATTACACAGGCGCATGGATGTCGAACTGGGGGGGGGGGGGGGGAAGAGAAAAAGAAAAAAAGCAAGAAAATACAACTTTCATTTGGTATTGGGATCTAGAACTCCGCCAGTGTACTGTACTTCTTAGGAGATAACAGAAATCCTACTTTCTTTAAACTAGATTTTGTTCTGGAAACAGAAAAACGGAAGAGGGAAAAAAGAGGATACTCAAAGCAAGAACAAAACATACCTCGCGAAGTCTTTTGTACTTCCCCTCATTAGGATTTTCAATAATTTTTCTGCAACAAATTTGGCATCATTTAGTCACAAAACTTGTGCAATAATGAATATTCTAATATGGATATTCAAGCTTTTTTGCTTGATTAATCGTTTGGGCCCTGAAGTTAACGACCAGGAAAAGGAAAAGGACAACCTGACACCTATTTAAAAGCAATCATTTTTATTTTAAATTTTGTACAAGTGGGGCAGTACTTGTAGAGAAAAACAAGGTTTCAGTTACAGCTAAATAATATCTCACCTGATCATTCTAAACAGAGTTTGTAGGACTGCATTGGCCTCTTCAGGATTCAGGTCATCCCGCAACTTCTCAATGGCTTGGGTGAGTCGGTCACAGAAGGCGGATACAGGGTCTTGAATTCTCCTTAATTCATTATCATCTGGATCTGGCTCGTCAGTCATGTCTCCCAGAATTTGTGGCGGATATTCAGATGAATCATTAGGATTAGACTGTGCTAAACCAGGTCTATTATCTTGGGGACCATCTGGATCTGGTTCCAGATTGACTCTTCTCAGTTGTGACTGATCCCCTCTGCTATCATTGATTGCATCAGATATTATGAACTTCGAGGCATTATCTCTTGCTTCAACATCATCTGGATCAGGTTCTTCACTGATCCTCGTTGTTTTTGTTTTGTTCTTAGTCTGCACGGTCTGAGAGTCAACAAGACCAGGTTTGTTCTCAGAAGCTTCTAAATCATCAGGGTCAGGCTCTTCCCGCAAATATTCACCGCCAAATCTACCCCTAGCAGTGAAATTTGCAACAACTTCGGTCATCTCACTGTCATTACAGATGGACTCTGCTAGAGCAATGTCATCAGTTACTTCAGAGTCGAGGTCTAAGCTCATAATTCCTCCGGCCTCAGAATCATCAGGATCAGGCTCTAGCTTGTCTTGGTTGTCTTGTTGGTTCTCCCATGACTTGGTCTTCCTTCTTCATGGAACCTAGTGGTTTAGAGTCCCCATAAACTTCAGCTGTATAATTATCAGAATCTTGCTCCTTAGATGCAAAAGACACTTGATAAATGGCAGATGAATCAGCCCAACGATCATAAGCAGCAGCTACAGAAGCTGCACGAGCAGGGGTAGCAATGTGTGAAGTTTTTCCTCCCAGCTTGTGAGGTACACTGCCTTGTGATTCAAAGTCTTCACCCATTTCATCAAGTTCTGAAAATCGTGCATCAGACAATGTGTGACTTCTTGATCTCGTCCAATCTAAAGAAAAAGCTTCTTTGTTAAGCTGCACAAATAAAACATATCATGAGGACTGAGCAAAAAAAAACATATCACGACGACAATACTACTACAAAAAGCCATAGAGCATAAGGAAACATAAAGAAGCAACGGAGAAATGCTTACCTGTCTATCAAGGGCATAGAAATTTGAATCATGCTCTGAGTAGACCATGTGAGCCTGAAACAAACCAAACATAGAAAACATTTTAAGTTCCGCGATTTAAGTATGACCCAATTCGAGCAAAATAGCTGTAGAATTACTCAGCCGGTCAGCCCTGAAATGCTTATCAATCTATTACTGTAGTGGAAGTCACATTGAGTAGGGAAATAGCCACATCCAAAAAATAAAACTAGATACAAACTTTAACCAAAGCTATTCCACCATGAGAAACAAGTACCTATCTAAGGCTAGAGGTCTTCCTGACCATTTCATGACCACACCCTGTAATGAGTGATCAAAAGCAGTGACACACAATTTGCTGACCCCTCCCCCCTCTTCGGATCGCAAATTGATTCAGACATTTCAATACGCAGTTCACTATCGATCCATTTCACTGAAATTAATGATCCAATTATAGCTAAGCTTTTGACCAAGACTGGAATTGTTCATTCTAATGGTATACAATCAAATTGAAGAACAAGATTAAAAAGTCTGCAAAATTTCTGCAGAAACACTATCAAATTGAAGAACACTACAGAAAATCATGCTAAAAAATATTTACCCTAGCGAACCAAAAACTTCCTAGATTGAAGAACAAGATTAAAAAGTCTGCAAAATTTCTGCAGAAACACTATCAAATTGAAGAACACTACAGAAAATCATGCTAAAAAATATTTACCCTAGCGAACCAAAAACTTCCTAGGTAGAGAATTACGTTCCTGCTCCATGTACCAGAACGAACCACAAATTGTGTTAGACATCTTTAAGAACAGGTCATGCAATAATGATGAACATTTGATTCTGAGATAGAAAAAGAAAAGTTAGTATCAAAATTACCCAGTGAAAGCGGGGAATTATTATTTTCATGCTCCTGAATGATGAAAAAGCCAATATGCTTTAAAGATGGAGATGGACAAGAAAGTTCTGGATACTTAGTATAATATCAGAACACCAACAACCAATCTGATTTTGTATGTGGCTAGCTTGACACAACCATCCAGTGTCACACGCTACGGAACGGGTACGGGAACGTAATTCGCTGCCTAAGTTGTGCATTAGGAAGAGGTTCAGCGATTTGTGTTCCCGGCACGCGGTACGCCAATTCAGGAACGCAATCTGTTGGGACTGCAACCATCACTTGAGATCTATCTTAGTTGCCTCGCCCCCAACTACAGCATGCAGGCCTTCCTGAAGAGAAGCATGGGCTAGTGGTGTACAATTGAGAGGCTCAATCTCTACTGTTACCGGATCCCTCCCCCCCCCACAAAAAAAAAAGGGAAAAATGTTAAAAGACTATTTTGATTGAAATCTTGATTTTACCACTTACTGTTACGAGAGTAATTCAACAGTTGAGATTTAGGCTATCAATCCAATCAGATTGATTTAATCCAAATTAGAATTAGATACTTCGGAGTTGGAATACACTTCCCCAAGCATTTTTAGCTCACTATAGAGGAAACAGAAGTACGCACAAGACTATCAGGATCATCTAGAAAGCAAGAATGAAACTAGCATCCAAGATAACATATACCATAGTTCTTAAAGATGCACAAGGTACATAACAGCCCAGCCAATTATGTTCACCACACTGGTTAACTCATGCTGATTTTGTTTTAACTAACCCATGCCAATATGATCTCTTCTTCATGAGACATTCCTTCAATACAATTTCTGTTGCCAGGAGCTTTAACTGCCAAGCTTTCCCTTAAATAAAATATGGCACAATTCATTCATATGATCATATATGTACAATTTAAGCAAGCTCTAGCCTTGTAGTGAAGAAGGGAGTTGAACGCAATACGCTCTTTAACTATCCGGTATCATAAATTAGGGAGAGTAAACTACTGATTTCAGATAACTGGGACCAGAGATTATATGCTATAAAGACTTCATTTCTGAGGACATATCTCTATATTGTAACAACAACTTACAAAGGACGAATCATCTCAGGATAATGAGTTAAAGCATGACATAGTGCAGTGAGGCCCTTGCTGCTTGAAGAAATAGGTTTGCCATAACAGAGATACATACAAATGCTTGCAGTTCAAGAAAACCAGCACACATGTAAAATGTTACTGTAGACAACAAATTTAATGTGTAGACAAAAATAAGTTGAAAAAATATAATTTGTATTGATTTTGAATGTATGGGTTACAATCTCTGTATTTTTATCTGTTACAATGAACAAATAAATTAATCCTCTGATTCTGTCTCCACGTTGACTTTGAGTCGAGGGTCGGATGACTTGATCTCGACAAAGTAGTGACGTCTCCTCCGAATGTTGCGGCGAACACGCAGATTTGGATTCGAGGGCCTAGGCTTGATCTCGAATGTAACTGTTGTGATGTATGTGCACCTCGTTATGACTTGTAAGTCGTTGAGGTTGTGCTTTTGCAGTTATTCTTTGAATGTTCCTTGATCGAGGGTCTTTGAAGACTTGAATCTCGATCAAGGTTGCAAAGGCGATCGAGGAAATGCTCTGGCATGGCTTTCTGCTTGTCGATCATTTCCAACCTCTGGAATGAAGTGAGACTCCGGTATTTATAGAGAGGAACATGGAGCTCCGATCTATTCACGGGCTTAGTAGTCATGGACTGGCCCAATTCTCTGACTTGATAGTCTTTTCTTATGGGTTTGGTCTATTTAACTGTTTACTTGGTCCAATAAACGTGGGTTGGCCCAAGGGTTAAATATAAGCCCATTTTGATGGCTTTTGGCCCATCTTAATTTTCGAGATTAATTAATTAAATTAAGCTAAATATATTTTAACCCAAATTAATTAGTTAAATTCAATTAAGGCACTTAATAAATTTTTAGTGCCTACAAATTGCCCCCTCGAGACCGAGTCACGTACACGATGTCGTGTTTCATCGTGACGGAGTGTCGATCTGGACTTGACGTATCAGTCTACCATGTAGTTGACTCCATTCTAAGGGAGCGGGGATATATGTAGATTCAAGGGCTTGGAAGCGTTTTCTTGAATCTAGCAGGACAAAGGTCTTGTCGACTTGTTTTCGAACTGCGGACCTACAATTTTGTGGAAGGGAGGTGACGAGGCCCTTGTTGTGTGACTTGTTCCATCGTGTCTGATAGGGCCTTTGTGAGTTGTTCCGTCTCGCCTTGTCAACGACAACATGGTGTTATCACTTTATTGAACTTTTGACTTAGCAGGCCGACGAACTAATTTGTAGCGTGTAACAAACACTTTTAGTCATCACCTTGTCAAAATTTGACATGGTCGTCCCATG
Organism: Tetragonia tetragonoides; assembly: GCA_038025085.1. Lineage (NCBI taxonomy): Eukaryota > Viridiplantae > Streptophyta > Magnoliopsida > Caryophyllales > Aizoaceae > Tetragonia > Tetragonia tetragonoides. The sequence goes on from CM076145.1 coordinate 844,958, forward strand.
GTAAGTGGTCATCAATATATGTTTTGAACAATGTGAACCAGGTCGAGTACCGACTTGATAGGGTTACACGGTAGTCGACGCACCTTTAGCATAGAGTTACCAATTTCGTTGGACCCAAAAGGATAACAATGTGTTAATACACATTTTTTAGTGTAAGCTAGCTTCCTTGGTTGCCAGCGTGAGGCTACCCAAGCCGAAACTTGACTTGATTGAGTGGTTTGAACAGTACTCGTATGATATGATTTAGGATTTGGAGATATTTCCAAAAATTAAATCAGAAACTTTCCTATTTTGACGGAAACATATGCCATGGCTGTAATTGGTCTCCAATCAAATTAAGTGTATGACTTCCAATAGGTTTTCAACAAAGACCGATGGCTATATAAACATGAGATCCGATCCTTGATCAGACTTTTTGTGGCCATCTTCCCATAGCAACCAGGTACTTTTTGTCATCAGTTTTATTTCCGTGCCCTTTACTACGTTGATAAGTATATTGGGCACTTGGTCTTTGATCTTTAATTATTGCTTTGACTCCACCACTCAGCATGTCTTGCCAATTGCAATGAAATTTACGCATCAACTTTTCAATCTTTTTGTTTAATATGTCTTGCAATGGCTATCATGAACATAATCTGTATTAGGGACCAACAAACCAGGAAAGCATATCAAATTGCCCCCTTAATTTTTTTAGCTTGATATTGGTTTCCCTTTGGCATCTAGCATTAATTAGCCTGGATATCTGACTTGTGATACACAGCCTGCAAAGTCGCAACAAGTTTTGCTGCCTGGTAAGTAGTTGTATCAATCTACATGGTCTTGAACTCTTGATCAATCAGGTCAACCTATGCCATCAATCAGGTCAACCTATTGCGCTACGACGAACTTATCAATATACCACCAGTTTAGTTGGCATTGATCTGCAACATATGTCGTTTCATCTGCCACGTAAATATTCCTTTGACAGAAAAGTTTGTGTTTGATGCTTGGACTTTATGTATGCAGATAGTCCCGGATACCACATATAAATAGCAAAGTATTGAATATTGTTCTTAGCCTTCCACTCTATGACCACGTGGGGACCAACAAAGATGGGAACAATATTGTTCCTATTGCACTGCTTGGTAAGTTGTTGCTCTGAAATCGACTTGCGGCGCCAGTATACTCGGAGACGAGCATAGCAGTGTTACCAGAATAATAAGCGTAGAGAAATTGTACCTATTTGAACTTGTACGTGTTTCTCTTAAACCTATATATCTGTTTTGCTTTTTTTTCTCGAATTTGCTTTGGTACTGTGACTTATAGATTCGAGGCCGCAAATTGAATCGTAAGCCTTGATTTGCTCTTGCTATGTGTCTATGTATGTTCTGTATCGGTATGGCTTGCCTCTTTTTTTTAAGGGTGTGAAACAAGACATAATGTATAGGATCATCTCGGTTTTGTGAACTCATGCGATGTAACCGTTAGAGGCCATCTCGGGTTCACATCTCCATACGTTGTACCCTATGCATTTGAAGAGCAAGACACGGTACATAGGATCATCTCGGTTTGGTGAACTCATGCGATGTAACCATTAGAGGCCATCTCGGGTTCACATCTCCATGCGTTGTACCCTATGTACTTGAAGGAACAATGTGCCGCTGTACTCTAAGTCATCTCGGATTTGTGAACTCATGCGTTGTAACCGTTTGAGGCCATCTCGGGTCACATATCAATGCGTTGCGCTTAGGTACCAGAAGAAACAAGGTTTGCCATCGTATTCTGAGTCATCTCGGATTTGTGAACTCATGCGTTGTAACCGTTAGAGGCCATCTCGGGTTCACATCTCCATGCGTTGTACCCTATGCATTTGAAGAGCAAGACACGGTACACAAGATCATCTCGGTTTGGTGAACTCATGCGATGTAACCGTTAGAGGCCATCTCGGGTTCACATCTCCATGCGTTGTACCCTATGTACTTGAAGGAACAATGTGCCGCTGTACTCTAAGTCATCTCGGATTTGTGAACTCATGCGTTGTAACCGTTTGAGGCCATCTCGGGTCACATATCAATGCGTTGCGCTTAGGTACTAGAAGAAACAAGGTTTCCCACCGTATTCTGAGTCATCTCGGATTTGTGAACTCATGCGTTGTAACCGTTAGAGGCCATCTCGGGGTCACATCTCCATGCATTGTACTTAGGTACTAGAAGAAATAAACAGAACGACAAAATTGCACATGGGCTCACTTGCGCAACAATGACTCCTTGATAACGAAACAACAAGTTACATGCAGTGTTGACGAGCATCCTTGACGCGTAGCATTGTGAAGGTCAACCTGTTACATAAGTGTCCTCCACACTCAACATTGCCGAGTTGGAGTATTGGCAAGCGACCCTTGACACCAAGCACTATGAAGCTCATCCTGTTATAAGCTAAGCCTCACCCATACCAAACGTTGCAAAGTTGGAGTGGGTGACAGGCGTCCCTCGACGATAAGCATGGCAATGTTACGCTTTCAACAAGCGTCAATTGGCGAAATTAGACCACTGACAAGGCCACACTTGATGAAACGCGACAGATGAAACGTGTACATCCTAGCGCCAAGCATGACAAAGTTCATTAGCACCACAAGGTGGGAATATCGACTTTTCACCTGTTGAACTTACCCAAACACTTGTTTGTTGGTTTGTTGGACTGTACTTGGTTATATGTTTTCATAAGTTGCCTACGTACTTATAGAAACATGCAACCACTCCATAAGATCAAGTCATCACGTAGTTCAAATATTTTTTTGCTTTTCACTCTTGTGGGCTCGGAGTAATTTTTTTTTTTTTGGATGTGCAGTTTTAGCTCTTGCTTAGGAATTTTCATTGCATCAACAATTTGGTAGGCACTGGTGCGTGGAAGCTTTCTCCAGATCCTGATTTAATTTTTCTTTAAAGTAGACTTGGTGCTTGTAAGCTTTCTCCAAGTCTTAATACTTTAAACTTCTTCATGTGTAGTTTAAACTCTTGCTTAGGAGTAACCATTGTATCAACAATTTGGTAGGCTGGTGCGTGAGAGCTTTCTCCAAACGTTGATAATTATTTTTCTTTAAAGTAGACTTGGTGCTTGCAAGCTTTCTTCAAGTCTTAATACTTTAAACTAATTCATGTGCAGTTTAAACTCTTGCTTAGGAGCATTGCAGACGCGGACTTCAAAGTTAGGATAAAGCTTACTCAAAGTCGTTCACCATCGACAACCTTGTTGGCGTCGTTTGTGTAGACACTCTGAACAATGAAGGTGCTAAAATGTACGAGTATTGAGTCGAAGACATGGTGCTTGGAAGCTTTCTCCACATCTCTTCAGACTTTGAAATAAACTTGGTGCTTGAGAGCTTTCTCCAAGTTTTGATGGTTGATGCTTTGAGGTAGACTTGGTGTTTGACAGCTTTCTCCAAGTATTGATATGTGAAGCGTTGGGGTAGACTTGGTGCTTGTGAGCGTTCTCCAAATCTTGAAGATAAGAGTTGAACTTGGTGCTTGGTAGCTTTCTCCAAGTGAAGTTCTCAGAGGACTTGGTGCGTGGGAGCTTTCTCCAAGTTTTAATGCTTGATGTTTTAAGTTAGACTAGGTGCTTAGTAGTTTTCTCCAAATCTTGATGCGTGAAGTTTTGAGACGTTTGGTGTTTGGGAGCGTTCTCCTCGATGTTTGAAGTGTGAGTTGGTGCTTGTGAGCGTTCTCCAAGTCTTGCCCCCCAAGGTTCTTGCCTTGGTAGAGGGAGGAGGATGAGAGTTTGTCACCCCTTTTCATGGAGATTGCGGCTCGAAGGAAGACGTCTCTGAAGAATCATCTTCACCGTCTTCATCTTCTTCGTCTTGAGAAGAACAACCCTTGTGGTTGACGATAAAAGGTTGCATGTCCTCGAAGTCATCATTTTCATTTGAAGAAGTATAACCTCCATGGTTAACGATTGTGAGCTCCATATCGTGAGCTCTTGTTGCCAACTCTTGAAAGGTTTGTGGCTTTATTCCTTGGAGTATGTAGACCAAGTCTCATTGCATGTCGTGGATGCACATCTCGACCACAGAGGTCTCAGTGAGACGATCCTTACACTCAAGGCATAGCGCGCGCAAACTGTCTACGTAGTCAACGACGAGTTCATCCTTACCTTGCGTAGTGTTAGTCAGCTCAGTCATGCTGACGACACGCCTTGTGTTGTAGAAGTGATTTAGGAACTCTCCTTCCATTTGTTTCCAACTATCGATGGATTCCGCAGTCAGATCCGTGTACCAGTCAAACGCTGTCTCTTTGAGTGAACGAACAAACAGCTTCACCAAATGGTCGCCATCAGTCCCAGCGTTGTTGCAAGTCTCTACAAAGTGAGCGACATGTTGCTTAGGATTACCATTTTCATCAAACTGCTGAAATTTGGGAGGTTGATAACCAGCAGGCATTGCCAACATGTCAATCCTCTTGCTGTATGGTTTAGTGTAGAGGTGTGTTCGCTGTGAGTCGTTACCAAGCTGCGTCTTAACAGCGCTTGCTATCATGTCATTGATTTGTTCGACAGTAAAAGAGCAGGTGTGAGACTCGTGGTTGTTGTTGTGTCCATCACTTTTAGAAGACTCGCCCATCTTTTTCTTACCCATTTTCTTTGTTAAGGAAGCAATATGTTTGTTTTGACGCTTGATTTGAGCGTCCTTCTCCTCGCTATCCTTAGAGTGTTTGTCAAGGAGTTGTCTCATACTTTCCAGTTGCTCATCTACAGTCTTAACTTCTGTGGCCATAACAGAGACGACAACGAATCTCGAGGGCTCAACAACTTGTTGGAGTGGAGTGTCTTCGCGTGATGAATGTGCAGAGTGATCCATGCTGGTACAATTATCCTCCACATGGAGCGATGATCGGGATCTTAGGTTGATGTTAGTGAGGATCTTCTCAACTACATCTTTTGCACCTTGCTCCCATGTTGGTGAAGCAGTCGCTTGTTTTGTTTCACCTGAACACTTAACGCCGAATACACGTGATTCGCGAGACCTTTTGAGGACCAGCGAAGGTGGTTGAGCGGTAAGGGTGCTAGCAACATTTGTCATGCTCCAGGTAGCCTTACCAAATTGATTGTTGGGCGCAACAACATCACTTGTAGACCGTCGTGCTGCTGATCCAAATGATTTGTAGGGATGCTTAGACATGTTTCTTCTTGTTGCCATGTTAGCTGCAGCGAAATTGATGTGATTTGTTGAGGAGACAGAGATGAGAGGCAGAGAGGTCCCACCGGGCGTGCCAAAATTTGTAGACAACAAATTTAATGTGTAGACAAAATAAGTTGAACAAATATAATTTGTATTGATTTGAATGTATGGTTACAATCTCTGTATTTTTATCTATTACAATGAACAAATAAATTAATCCTCTGATTCTGTCTCCACGTTGACTTTGAGTCGAGGGTCGGATGACTTGATCTCGACAAAGTAGTGACGTCTCCTCCGAATGTTGCGGCGAACACGCAGATTTGGATTCGAGGGCCTAGGCTTGATCTCGAATGTAATTGTTGTGATGTATGTGCACCTCGTGATGACTTGTAAGTCGTTGAGGTTGTGCTTTTGCAGTTATTCTTTGAATGTTCCTTGATCGAGGGTCTTTGAAGACTTGAATCTCGATCAAGATTGCAAAGGCGATGGAGAAAATGCTCTGGCATGGCTTTCTGCTTGTCGATCATTTCCAACCTCTGGAATGAAGTGAGACTTCGGTATTTATAGAGAGGAACAGGGAGCTCCGATCTATTCACGGGCTTAGTAGTCATGGACTGGCCCAAGTCAGCTCTGACTTGATAGTCTTTTCTTATGGGTTTGGTCTATTTAACTGTTTACTTGGTCCAATAAACGTAGGTTGGCCCAAGGGTTAAATATAAGCCCATTTTGATGGCTTTTGGCCAATCTTAATTTTCGAGATTAATTAATTAAATTAAGCTAAATATATTTTAACCCAAGTTAATTAATTAAATTCAATTAAGGCACTTAATAAATTTTTAGTGCCTACAGTTACAAATGAAGTTTAACAAAACCTGAGGGGGTAGCTCAGTTGGTAAGACCTCAGAGATCTATTTCAGAGGTCCCAAGTTCGAGTCCCCTCAGAGCCACTAGAACGGAGAGCCTCTGGAGGTTTTTCTGGTCGTTAACTTCCGGGCCCATGAGATTAGTCAAGCAAAGCTTGGATTCCCATGTTATTCCAAAAAAAAAACAAAAAAAACTAATGAAGTGTTACATGGTCATGGAACTTTGTACTCCCACCTCTAACAATAAAGGTGATTACTGCTTATTTGGGTGATCTCTAGGTTATTGGCATGCTGCAAGTTCACATTCACTTAAGATTTTGATAGGAAATAATCAAAAATAGAAAAAGGGACAACAGGCACCAAGGGTTCCAGGTCATGTGCCCGCTTGCCTAGATCCTGCAGGTCACAAAGTCTTAGTGGCGTAGTGCCCATGCCCTTGCCCCTGTCCCACCAGCTCCAAAAAGGGAAAACCACCTAATATATGTGTTCTTTTGCGAAAAACCGCCTATTAAATATTTTTTGCACGGAATTACCTATTATCGCATTTTCTTTGCATATGATCACCAATTCAAAGTTTCAAACTAAATGACAGTAGACCCCTTACTAATTTCAGAGTTTTAAAATAATTTTTTCTGCATTTTAAACCAATTGACAAATCCCTTCCCTGGCCTTCCTTCTTCCTCCCTTCCCCATTCTCTCTCATCTCCCTTCACCAGACAAATCTCCTTGCACCACCACAACACCACAAATACCCACTTCCCAAAAAAGTTACTCCCCTCCCTTTTTCTTCTCTCCCCTACCTCAACCATCCCATTATGAATTCCTGCACCATCACCCTCTTTATCGCAAGCCCATGAGTGACAAATCCCTATCACCTAATCACCCGAACAATTGTGTACAAGATTCCAGGATACATCTCTCAGTATTTTTTCCATAAGGAACAACTAGATTTTCATTCAAAGAAACAAAATGAAAACATGATTACATGCGAGAAAAGAAGAAGGAAATATATAAGATGAGATCATAAAATAAAAGAATAACTTAACCAAAAGAATCACCGATTCTCCCTATTCACTTCTCCATCACTCCCCTAACCTAACTTTGTCGCCAACAAGGGTTGTCAAAAGCTGAGACAACAGGAGAACGTGACAAGAACTGAATGCGGAACCTGGGGGTTTGGGATAAATGAGTTAGGTACCGGTTATAACCTTTAGCATAAAATTACCTTTCTCCAACACATTTAATTAAACGGGTTATGTTCAGATCAACCAACTAGCACCATTACATCAAATGTTCAAGTATTTAGCATATTAAGTTAATTAGAGGAGTTTTCGCAGAAAAAAGGGGATGCACTAGTGAATTTCCCTAGCATGATGGTATATGGTTTTCAAATGGCAGTTGAAATTTCTCAAATGGTTCATTACCCTAACAAGCTATGCTCTTAGATAAAACCGATTACAAACCACCTACAAGGAATATGGTATATGGTTTTCACTTAGGTGGCATTTATTTGGTAGTAAGGGAACGTAATGATTCAGTGGGTATAGGTAGAGCTGGGAAGGAGAGGAAGGAGAGGAGAGATATGAGAAAAGTGTAATGTATTACACTATTCAAGGTAATCATCTTTACATGGCTAAATTTGAACAATTGTGATTATATTGAATGGTGTAATCAATCATACTCTCCCCATCTCTCCTCCCCCGTCGTTCATTTTCCACCACACCTTTACAATTTACTTTGTAATCACCATTACTCCAAATTAAACAAGCCCTTATAATCAGCATTTCTAATGTAATATATTTGTTGTACCAGGGAGACTAAATCCTAGAGCAACTTCTTCTACTTCTGGTGGGTAGGTGCCTAACAGCTCTTTTGAGCAAACATCAGGATACGCTAAATTAAGTTAAGGGCTTAACTGAAGGGAACAAAGATAAATTCATTTACCAATGATGCCTACCTACAGTCTTACACATAGCAGTAGCTCAGTGTTACTCACGAGGCTTCTGCATAGAGGAAGGTAAGGAAGTGAAATGAAACAATTCATATATAATGAGAACAGTGCACTTACTAGTTCATGCAGCAAAGTTTTCTTGATTGTTTCGTACTTCCGAAAACCCTTGAGGTCATCCGTCCGAAGACGAAGGGAAATTTCTTCTCCGTGATTCTACAAAGCCAAACAAGAGCACATGAAAAAAGAAAAAAGAGGAAGTTGAACATACAAAAGAAATGGCCAGTTGCAAAGATGAATTTCTCAAATAGATATACTCTTGCACCTTGTTGAGACCACGAAGACATATGGGGCTAACACCAACATAACCCTCAGGTGCCATCTCTGTCATGATCCCGACTCGCCAACGATGCTTCAATGAACCAGAGAAGAACATACTTTGTCAAAACCAATGAACAAAGACAGAAGGAGAGGATCAGCAGTAACAGTAAGTAAAATTTCCCTAGGATGCATCACTAGTTCACTACCTTTTTCATGATGGCAACAATTCCTGGGTCAGCGGCAAGCATGTACATTTTCCTCAATGCCTCTGAAGGCGGAGGAGTTAACCATTAATAGAACAAGGGGAAAAAAAAAGAAGAATATTCATCAACGGGATTTTATGTATACAATTTAAGAATGCTTAGATATTTGCAGTACATCCCCTAGATATTTGCAGTACATCCCCCACTCCCCTGACTTGCACACCTTCCCTACTATATGTGCATTAGAAGACACTTCAGATTAGAAAATCTTTTCTTAATGAATTTGCTAAAACAACAGTAGAGGACAAGCTGTCCACCCAAAGAAATTACAGCAAATTAGTCCAATCTCCAATGTTGTTGGACATCAGTAATCAAATTGCTCTTAAATATCCATACCGCATTCCCGTCTTAGGAGAAATTAATATAGTAGCACCAACAATACCTCTATCCCAGGAAGCTCAAGAGTGCGAAAATCAGAAAATGTATAAGGTCCTTCTGGAAGCTTGAGTGACAGTTGGGATCTGCTGGATAAGCGCTGTTTCATCCTTTTCTCCTCATTCTGAAACCCAGCAATTCTCAAGTTTGACTTTTCATCTTTAAGAAGTTGCTCAACCTCGTTACCAGAGGTTCCCATCATACGTAAAGGCTTCCCCTGATAACATATGCACCGCTTAAGTCAAATATTGTAATTTCAGCACCAAAATTCCCTACATATCAACTTCAGCATATGAAACTTTTTATACAAGGATATGTCAAAAAGTTCACAAATTCCCAGTTTCACAAACCATACGTAACAAAGGTGAAAGATATAATTCGTATAAGAGTTTTAAGACTAACACAGGCGCCTATGACTCCTAATTTTAATGATATCAAGTTTGAATTTACGAATGAAAGTATACCTCTATGATTCCAACATATTCGAGCTTAAGAGAGGAATGTTCATCGGAGAAAGGCACAAATAGTTTCGAGCTTTTCGTGGAAGACTGGGGAATGATCAATTTTATAGTGTCTTCTCTAACACCAGTCAAATGCTGCAGTTCCTCTCCCAACTCCCTAAGAGAAGCCTCTGAGTTTAATTTTACCAACAATGTCTTGTTCCTCCATGTAACAGAAACATTAAATAATGCTTTGATGTTGTATCATATTTTGCTGCAACAGGAGGCAATGAAATAACAAATAAGTCAACGACAAATTGCCTCATACAATAAAAGAGTAAGTGTCAGACGATTAAGCAAGGAATACTCAATAACATTTACAGAGCAAGGCTTGGCCTTTGTGTTGAAAATAAATGTAACTTTATAACTAGTTGAAAGCATCAAGCCAAACTCTGCCACTTAAGAAATCATGCTTACTTTTCCAAGGGCATCATCATATTCACTAGATAGATACTTGGTTTTCCGCAACATGCTATTTCAGAGACAATCTGATCTTTTCAACTACAGAGATTCCTGCCTCTCCATCTATGCAGAAATGGAGTTAGCCAAGTTACGCCCCTCTGAGCACTTCCAGAATTCCAGAATTAATTCAAGAGTATCAAAATTATTTCCGCCAATAAAAAATCAAATTCTCTACCACATCACATGTTAACTTCAAGTTTCTTCTTTCTTTTTGTTCTTTGTTTTTTGGTATTTTTTTTTTTGGGGGGGGGGGGGGTGTGGGAGGGCGGCAGACGATTAGAATGATTTGGTTCTGACTAGTGATTGATGCATAGTTGAGAGAGAAAAAAAAAAAAAAAGATAACTACATCACTGATTCAAATTGTTTTTATCAAAGATTTTTGCTTCCATTGTGATTGGATTCATGGATTGTAAGTTTTGTAACCCCCAGGTAGCTTCCGGTTCCACTTTTAAATGGAGTATGTTTTTAATCACCAGAAAAAAGATTAGACATCAATAATGCAACGAATGAGATTTCAACTCATGGTATGGTAGCAACTAGAAACCCTACTCCTCCTACTGCTTCATCTCTTCAGGGGTCAACATGATACACAGGTTCTCAGTGTGAGTATTGATTTTCAGTAGGCTATGGAAAAATGACTATGACAAAAGTAGGTCGAGGCTCATGGGCATCGCGAAATTCCCCGAAAATTGGCAAAAATGAAATAAAAAGATGACAGTTTATATCATAAGCCATGGCATAATTTAAGTGCAAAGCAGGATTCAGGGTCCGCTCATGGGCAATATTTATAGCTCTAGTGGCATGTACACAGTTTGATTTCGACTTCGAGCTGCATTTCCATTTTCCATAAAGCAATTACACAAGTTTCAAATGCTAAAATAAACGTCTACATACAACTTCTGTACACGAAAATCCCAGTAATTAAACAGTTGAAGAAACTTTTAAACAATGATTATAATTAGAATACCAAATCAACAATTGCAGCAACTCCAATAACGTGAAAGACAACGATTAAACATTGAAAAATTTTAGTTGATACAACTCATAAAAGTCAAAAATCTAATATCAATTTGGGATAAATGAAAATGAAAACAAAATTACACCCAAACGAACAACCAGTAATTGTGATCAGCGAAACTAGAAGAACAATTGCGAGCAGAAATTGACATTTAGAGATGAAATTGAAGGATTGAATTGATTGAGAAAGTGTCGGAAATGTTTACCTCTAGGGTTTGAAATGTGTCGGTTGAAGCTGGTAAACTCAATTCCTATTGATGGGAAATGGTTGAATGTGAAAGAAACCAGAAAAAATGTTGAAAGGGGTAGGTTGGGAATTATGATTATATAGTGTTTGGGTTGGATTTAGCCGCCAAATGACGCATGTGCTGCCGTCTGTGTCTTTTGTTAGGGGCAAGGAGATCCACAAAATAAAACATAACCAGGTGTCATCGTGACTGGTAGAGGTGAGCGCAATCGGGTACCTATCAGGAATTGTACTACCCAAAATTGGAATTGAACCCACCGATTCTTAATTTGTAGAAATTGGAATTGGTTGCACCGATTCTTAAATCTTAGGAATTGGAATTGGATCCACCGGGTACCCACCGGTTCTTAGGTACCCAAGTCCGCATTAAATCCAAATTTTCTTATTTTTTAAATCAAATAAATGTATATTTTAATAATATTAAACACTAATAAAAATATTACACTAATAAATATTAGTTTTCAAAAATACCGCAAACATAAAATCAAATACCACAATCAAAATACTTAACCTTGTAAATCAAAATTTAAATAACATATACAATCATTTAATTATTAATATTACAAATACAATCATTAAAAACATTAAAATTGCAAATGGAAAATTTTAAACTACTAACATTACTAGATTCACCATTCTTTATTTCTAACAAAGGAAAAAAGTCATTTAATTTTTTTACACTGGGTACCCAACCAGTTCCGGTTTCCAAAAATCAGGAATTGAAATTGGAATTGATTGGTACCGGTTCCTATTTTTGGAAATTGGAATTGAAATTGGTTAAACCGGTTCCCGTTTCGAAATCACCGGTTCCTAACCAATTCCGGTTTCGATATTGTGTACCTGGATTTTTTGCTCACCCAAATAACACATGTGCTGCTGTGTCTTTTATTAGGGGCAAGGAGATGCACAAAATAAAACATAACCCGGTGTCATCGTGAGGCCACCGTAACATTTGTTTTTTTTTGTTGGAAGATTATCGTTATGATTTAAAAGTCATAAAAACTTGTTTGAAAGCGGTTTTATTGTAATTTTTGATAACATAATGATCACTTTTAGTGAAACAATGATCATCGCTCGTAATAAGTGACCTCAAAATATGGTGACGTCGTGCTTGTATGAGTAACCTCACTTTCATTTTCACTTGAGAACCGGCTCATACGATTTTTTTGAAAAAACATTACTTTTTTATCAAAAAAAAAAAATTTACATTTTTAAAAAAATTACTTTTTTGGTCAAAAAAATCAAAAAATGTTACACTTTAGATAAAAAGGATTAGTTTTGATTGTTTTACTATAAAATGGTCTTATACAAAACCTTGTGGATAAGATGAGGTCAGATTGTCAAAAGAGCAGTACGGAGTATATTTTTGAGTCGTTACGATACTCCATCGAAAAATGCAACAACCCCCAAATTTTTTTCTTTTATTTTTTAATTTTTTTGTGTGGAGGCTTTTTATCATTCGAGGCAAATATTATTTATATTTTTTATTGTGTAATTATTTCGCTGTAATTTTATTCATGAACTCTTTTCTTTTATTTCATTTTGAGTTATTACTACATTGTCAATTTATGTCATCGCCGATATATTTTACTGGCGGTTTACAATAAGGTGTCCGGGAGTTTGAGGTTGTTCATGGTTAGGATTGTGACTGGAAGCGACCCTAACTTTAGCAATGGTTATTGATTATAAAGCTACATTAATATTTAAAAATAAAGTAGATATACATGATGGATTCGAAAGAGAAACACCTAAGAAAGTTTTCAATATTTATGAATTAAAAAAAAGTCAAGTGCATTTTCGGGTTTTTTTTTTTTTACATATTTATTTAGTTATCAATGTGTACTACAAGAAATTATTTCGTTACATATTTATTTCGTTATCAATGTGTATCAAACTATAGGGGGGAAAACACAAAAAAGAATAGAGGTGGAGTGGCCTGACAAACAAGGTGGAAACCATCTTCTCCATCTACCTAAGGAAAAATGAGGTCCTTTAAAAAATGGATAAAATGGAGAGGAATCACGTAGTGAAAACAAGGTCATGCTATAAGTACTAGCAAGTTAAAGTAGTGTCGTAACATTATGAACAACAAAATCACCATGTGTAACATGACTCTGTGCAAAATAATAACAAACCTAATATGAATGTTGAATGAGATGCACGATATATAAGCATAGATATCGTCACACAACATTCAAAGAGATTATGGGATCTGATCAAGAAATCCAGATCAATAAATATACATGTGCCGAAACCATAATCCACAGAGCTTATTTTGTTACCATATGAGCTAGTTTGATATTCAACTTTAGAAAAAAGAAATTTTAAGAGTTTCTTGTTTTTAATTTTTTTTATGTTTTGAAGGATCTCTATGATGTCATTCCTAAAATGGATAATATCAAGCATTTTATCACGGAAAACTAACTTCATCAATCATCATATATCCACAAAATATTGCTAGTTACGTGAGGAATACTAGTAAGTTCGCTTTTCATACCCCTCTATTCCGTATTAATAAATACACTTATTTTATCACGAACTCTAAAATATATAGACAGTGTAATTTCATTAACAATGAACACAAATGAATATTGTGCGTTGCACTTGCACGCGATAACAAACCAATCAAAATACAATATTAATAAGCTCAAATTTCTTCTCATGTATATGTAAAAGAAACATAAATTAGAGAGACAATGAGATGGTAAGGCATATTAAATCCTCCCTGTTTTACAATGGTAATTAAAAGTAGCAATAATAGCTATCCTTACAAAGAAATGCAAATGGATTAACAGAAAGGAAAGACATACAAACTTAAAGAAACATAAACAGAAACATTCAACAGTTAATGAAGATCATTGATTAGTGTCCTAGGACAATCAATTTAGGCTGCTGGTCATCAACAGGAAAGTCAGCATGAGGAAATCTGTCCTCTATTTCTACTTCTTCCACGGCCTCCTCTAAGGGTACTTGTGGAGAAGTTTTGGGTGTCGCGACGTTGAGTTTGTTGGTCTCGGCCTCGCCTTGCGCTTCTGTCACTCTCATTAAGAGAGAGCAAACCAGCACCATTGCCAAGCACATTGCTACATATCTTCTCTGGAGAGCCATTGTTGTAGAAAGTTTTGTGATGGGTATGTGAAATTATTTGTCTTGTGAATGTAAGGTTGATTGAGAGTGTTAATGAAAAGGTTGGTTGATATTGCAAATTTATAGAGCTAGTTTGGGGAGCACATTTTCTAAGAATAGCCTAAACAAAAGGTTGAGGCTAGTTGAAAATAGACAAAACTGAGGTACACCATTCAAGAGTAGCGCAAATTCTGCTTTGGAAAATAGGTGTTGTATACAGATGACAAACAGCTTTATTAGGAGGGAACTTATGCAGAATAATCTTCTTGAGTTTGCTAAAATAAGGATAAAACTACCCTCTATTTGTGCTTAGGACATATGCACCTCTTTCAAACTTAGTAATATTCTACAAAAATAATAAAAATAAGTAAATTCACAAATCAATATATTCTTATCCTTTAATGGTTAAGGCTTTGGCTTCTTTTATCTGTAAGAATCACCAATTAGTCAGGTACTCAGGTGATTTTCACATAAAAAGTGATATACATGTCAAATAGGGTGCTATGGCGCAAATAGTTACTTAAGCACGTTTAGTAATTTAAAAAAAAGAAAAGAAAAAAGAAATTCCTCTTCTTCAAACATTGGAAAGTACTGTAGTGAATAACAAACTTTACTATTGGAAAGACAAAGGGCGAGTTTGGAACTAACGGATTTTTGTATGCTTCAATAGCAACTAAGACCTGTCAGTCATCGCTGCCTCCTGTAATACAGTAAATTCCAAGCTGCAATCATGCTAGGTGGTGAAGTCCCTTGCCAGTCACACTGCACCCTATTGTTCTCCGGAGGACATAAAAGCTTGATAACCTTTTCAGCAGAATCGATTTGCCTTCCTCGGATGCCTTCATCCTGTATTAGTTCCCTGCAATCAACATAATTTTGCACAGGTTAATAATACAGTACAAGAGTCGCATGCCCACAATATCAAGGTCCATAATATATATGGGTCCATAATATATATGCATGCATATGGGCAGTATGTTAATTTTGATTCAAGTCCAAATAGGCAAATACATCTCAGCAAAGAGAAACTGTGCCTTGGACTATTCATGTTAAGCATTTTCTTTACACTTCCAAGTTCCAACAAATTCTTTCAGGTGTTGAAAAAGGAACTTAGCAACAAAACAAATTTTCTGTCAGAAGGGGAGCACAAGTCTTTATGTGGACGTCAAACATGCATACAGATCAAGGGCTTCAAAAATAACAGTACAAATCTAAATGATAGTCTAGTTAGAACTGTATGTTAGTATTAACTATTGCTAAACATTTAGAACTCCATAAATCTTCCACTAATGCAGATATGAATTGGTACTTTATTTGTACAAATCATTAAACCCAGCAGGTTTAAGTTTTTTAATTGGCCATTGCTGAAAATTTAATAGCTACTGAAAAATTCATTGCATTTCCATTGTTAAGAGAATCTTACATGAGAGATGATGCCAAAATACTGGGTCTGCATGTCTGAAAGAGCGCTTCCGGAATAACTGGTGAATCCAATAGGATATTGGGAAGGGATACGTATGGCACTTTGGCTTTACAACGAATGAACCATTCAGTTAAGATATGCGCTCTGTAAGCAACAAGACATGGCAATCTCGCAAGTTGTAACTCCACCGCAACTGTTCCAGAAGTGCATAATGCTGCTGTGCTCATCTGCAAATTGTCATTCATTGAGATATGTTATCACAGACCAAATGCCTGCAAATACTAAATAGTGGCTTCTTTGACTAATGCAAATAGAAAGATAATGAAAGCATAGCAAGACAAAGGACTGGTAAATATAAACCAAAACGAAATAACTAACAATGACCAAATGCCTGCAAATACTAAATAGTGGCTTCTTTGACTAATGCAAATAAAAAGATAATGAATGCATAGCAAGACAAAGGACTGGTAAATATAAACCAAAACGAAATAACTAACAATAGCCTTCCAGCACAAGTCACCAACACAACTCAGTTAATATTTACCATAAAATCGGTTTGTCCATAACTACAAAACTCCTAATGCACACCCCTGTTGGCAATAAGATAACTGGTGCCATCAAAAAGAACTGAAGGTACCAAACAGAGCTTGATACTGATCCTCCATTATATATTCACAACAAAATTTGTATCTTGAATCAAAAGGGCCTAACAGAGTGGTTTTCCCTTTCGCTCTTTTTCCTATCGCTCGTCTGTAATGCTGATTTTCATTATCTCATACACATACAGGGTAAAATTCTACCGCAGTCCTGACCTGTGCTTGCTGGCTTGCTGCAGGTCTTTTTTGTTTCAAACCTTTTACCTTGTAACTATATCGTCTTCTGTGTGGACTTCTGCTTTGGTTGGGGTGGGGGGGGGGGGGTCATGAAAGGAGCTAAACCTGACAAATTAGGAAAAGGTCGTATGCACTTACACTGAATGCATCATACTTTAAGTCTGTTAAATTCCCAGGTATCAGTGTGACAGGGGCTGGGAAGTGATGAACCATGCTACTAACATAGTCCTCCACATGTTGATTAGAAGCCACATGCAAGACTATCCTCAACTCTGGAAATGATCCCTTCAAAAGCTCAATGGTCTTCAAGAAAATGGGGAGCATGCGAGTTACCTCTTGTACTCTGCTGCCAGGAAGCAGAGTGATGACTTTGGCTCCTTCAAGGAACAAATACATATTGTCAATAGTCATTAACATTGATTGCAAAAACATTTTGCAAAATGGCACAATAAAATATCGCTGAGAATTTGAGAAATGATATAATAAACTGAAAGTTCAAATAAAACTGATATTCGACATTCTAGAAATGACAAGGCCGAGACTGCATGCAGTTGTAAATGGAAAATACAGATTTGAATGAAGTACTTGTGCAATGCAACCAACAGAGTAGCACTGCATTCATCAAAGCCATTGAGGAAAAGGGCAGGGTGGAGACAATTTTTTATCAAATTTGGCATAAAGAAATAACAGTCAATCAAACTCCTGAAACTCCAATCACCATGACTCCATCAGACTAGTACCTGGAGGAATTTCAAATTTATTTCTGAGATCTTGACCATTTGTTTGAACCTTCCAGTCAACAGAATCCTTTCCCTAAAATTTCACCAACATATTAGAAGTTATCAAATACTAAAACAAAGCTGCTTTACAAAAGAACCCAAAAGCAAAAATTACAGGCAGAACTACTGAACAAATATGTGAAGGAATAACTTTGCATTTTTTTTTCTTCTAGATAACATAGGTATCCAAGCTTCTTGACTAATCCCATGGGCCCTGAAGTTCACGACCAGGAAAACTTCCAGTGGCCCTGAGGGGACTCAAACCTGGGACCTCTGGAATACTTCTCAGAGGTCTTACCAGCTGAGCTACCCCCTCAGGGTTAAAGCTTTGCATTTTAAAAGAAGAAAACTTCAGCCACGTGCTTCCATTGAACTATATGACCTCTATTGGCCTACAATAAAACATCTTTGTCTTTCGGGATGACTAGCACTTGAACAAGGCATGAGAGCAGCTCTAAGAAATTATTAAAACACAGCTTAAGACAGTAGATGAGCATATGACTACAAACTTAAGCGCAAAGAGCTTGATGTGGAATATTTCCACCGTGTTGTACGTCTACTACATTTTCCAAAAGACAATACCATTGTCTCTGATCCGAAAACATGATGTGATAATGTGAGGAATGAGGATTCAAAATTCTACAGAGAAAATAGGGAAAAAAACAGCAGGTGAATAAAGAGCAACAGTAGACAGGAATCAAGTACTGTATGCCCAATATAGCTCCATCATTTAACACATGATTTTCTGAATTCAATCTACTAGTTCATGGAGCTCGACTATACTCCTAGCAAAACAAGGATAAAACTTCGTGATGGGCCGATGGCGTAAATGGCAACTACCAATGGAAGCTTGCAAAGTGATATAGGAACCAGATAATACATCTGATATATGCCACTAATGAGATATATCTCCAAAAAAATCCACTTATGTAGGTCCCAATTTCAAGGCCTACCGGGAACAGCTTTAATGAATACACACCACCAAAGACTTCGCACAACGGGTCTACATGGAACAGCTCTAATGAATACACTCCATAGAGATCACGCACAATAGAAGACCCACGACAAGAATTTACCAATGTCATGCATTTCTCACTAATGAGGAATTAAAAGACATACTAATTTCAGCTCCAAACAGTCTTCCAGCACTGGGTGTCCCACGAAAGTCGCAGCAAGCCCATTTAATCTGCAAGCTTCTTCCTCAAATGGCAGAATACAGAATATATGGTCCACAAAATGAGATAGTGCTTTGAGTCTAGCTTCACCACCTTTCCACGCCCAGAATGATGGTGCCACGTAATGGAAGTGCATAGGACAATCTACAACTTCGGGACTATATGCAGCTGCAAAAGGTATTTCTCCAATTTTCTACACCATATTTGATTTGGAAGTAATCTTAAAACAACTCAAACTCCAAGTGACTGAAAAGTACCCCGTAACTGCTTGAGAAAACGGAAAGAAAACCCTTTTGAGTCCACTGTGACGACAACATGTGGTTTAAACACTAGAGCAGCTTCAACTGTTTCCTTCAACCTTGCCTGCCATTTCAAAGCCCAATCTTGAGATCATACCAAATGTGTGAACACTCATAGTATTTATTTGAATTGGGTATTATCCTACATACTCTGATTTTGTTAAGATGTGGCAACAACTCCCAAATTCCCATTACAGCTAAATCTTCCATGGGGAACAGAGATTGCAATCCATATTGGGACATCAGTGATCTGGATGAAAAGGACACATAAAATCTTTATTGGAGAGGGAATAATACACCATAATTCACATATATACTCCCTCAATAAATCAGAAGTACAACTGACTCAACTCAGTATTCATAAACATAAATAGTGTCATAGCTTATAAATATAAATGGTTCACAACATTCATTACATCAAACTGAGTTGCAAGAAGAATATAGCAATCAAATTGAGAATGGTAAATCGCCATTTCAACCAAAATGGCAAGGAACAAAGATTAAAGAACATGGGAAGTAAACAGCAGTAACTAAAAGAACGGAGAATGAAAAATAACATTACTTACCCACCTATGCCACAAAATTTGACAGGAAATGGCGATAACTTCTTTAAGGAAGCCATTAAACGTGCACCAATGGCATCCCCAGAAACCTCACCAGAAACTAGAAACACTCTGAGTTCCCCATCTTTGGCAGCATCATCAATAACAGCCTGGCTTGAAACTGACATAAATCTCCTCACTACACCCGAATTCCAAAGTACTTGTCCACTCAAAGTACGGTTTGCTTTCGCCAACATTGCCAAATATCCTGCAGAGGTAGAATTTAGAAGAGGAAAGTTCACTTGCCACATAAAACCAAACAAACGAACATCCCACAGAAGAGAAAAGAATCCTATTTACAGAAAGACACAAAGGAAAAAAGAAAACAAACCATCTGAATCCAGAGTTAGGGATTCTGTTCCAGTTTATGGGGTTCTAGATTTAGCCACTAAGGGAACCAATTGAGAATTTCACTTGAAGTGTGTCCAAGGCTTAGTCCAATTAATACTAAGAGCCCACATGACCTAGTTGTCTGGAAATCAGTTTCCGTACCTTAAATTACAGGTTCTATTTTTTCAAACAATTGGCAGCCAACCGAGAATTGGGGTCGGGAGCAGTGGCTCCCTTCCCACTTCCCACCTTCCACCCCCAAGACGAGGGTCCAACTTCCACCCACAAGACGAGGGTCCTATTCTTATTCCAAGTAGTTTGGGGTTCCCTTTATCCCTCCAAGCTCCTGGGACCACCTTACCAATCTAAAATAAAATGGCAGCCATCCAGAACCATAGATGTAAATCAAAGTAGTTTGGGATTCCCTTTTGTCATTGCAGGAGCTTCTAAATGAAGCTAATTAATGCTAGGTTATGTAAATCAACTCAAAATTCCTCATAATGCATCTTTCTAGATGAGCTTGTCCCTTTGAACAATGTACTTGAATGACAGCAAGATGGTATCTCATGCTGTAGAATCTTAAAACAGGTAGGATGAGGGAACGGCAGTAAGAGACACAGGTTTGGAGCTTGAGAAGTCACAGACCACAGTGATGCATAGACATCAAAGCATCATGGCCATTTCATCTACGATATGCTAAGACACCAACTCTGACCAATGGACAACTATATGAATTAAAGATCATTATATACTTTCCTTTTTCCCCAGGGACCCTATGGGTTTGCCAGTCAAGGACAAGAGCTGTGAACTCAGAACTACAACTGCTGCAAATTCTTTGACAGCCATGACAGGAGCTGGTGAGTATCAGAGAGTGCATCATGCATAAGTAATGAAGCAGCCTACTATAAATGCTATCACTGAGCAAACCAGAACCATACATGTATCAGAGCATGTTGCTCAAACTCAAAGACGCAACAACACATCTGAAACCTGATTCAGTAATTAGCCACAAATATCTTTTTTTCTGTGAACAATTGAAGGGGGGAAAACGGAGCACAAGACCACCTATCATACAAATATGATGAGAACAAGGAACTCTTCTCCACCAAAGTTATGATCCTCAATCCACAAATTTTTACTCTTCACATAGAGGTTAAGGCACCAGACTAGAGTAACATTACACTTGATTATCCCACAAAAGAACTAGGAAAGCTCAAATATCAAGCAATTATAAATCCCTGGGATAAGAAAACAAATTGTAACAAACACAAAACATAAAACCCCAAAAACACCTCAGTTGAAATACAGCAGTAAACCACTAACAAATTAAGAAGCTTGAAAAACACTTTTTAAAAAAACAAATCTAGCTATAAACAGACGCACTCGAAAGCACTCAGTAAAATTCCCCAATGAAAAGCAGTGAAAAGAAATCAGGGAAAAAAAGTATACATACATGGGAGTCAGATTATTACAATAATTAAAAGTTGCAAGTTCCAAGTAGTCAATTACTCATATTAAACAACATTTAGTTCCCAAATGAGTAATCTTTAAGCACACAATTACCCAAAATTGAAGAGAGAGCTACTATCTCATTTCATTGAGGAAAACAACATAAAGAGATGATCAATGGTTTTGACATTAGGGAAGCTAAAAGAGATGACAGACACCATTAAAAGTTCCAATTTTTGGGAACCAAATATCACCCAGAAAGAGAAATGGTTCCTGTAACCAACCAATTACAACCCAAATTCGATTTGAACTAAATTTTTGAGTAACAACAAATTATTGGGAAAGATAACTTCAATTTGAATATCAACCAAAAAAAGTTTTTGCTTAAGAGGTAAAAAAAATAAATAGCAAGTGACCATCAGTAGTACCTGTATCAATGGAGTGATAAAACTTATTAGCGCGAATTGAGAAAGGTGACTGGAGAAGGTCAAAAATGGAGAAGACAGAGAGTGAAAGCAAATGGAGAGGTTAAACCCTACGCTGAGGTTCTGGGAAGAGAGTGAGAGAGCACTGAGCAGGAGAAACATAAAGGCATAAGTCGGGAAGTGGAAACTGGTCTTTTATATATGGGGTTGTGTGTCTTTCCCTGAAAATGTTATGGGTATAATAGGATATTTGCTAAAATATTGAGCAGTAATTATAGGGTGAGCAGAAATTCCGGGTACCCAGCATCGGAACCGGTGGTCCCGGAATTGAAATCGGTCTAACCAATTCCAATTCCCAAAAATAGGAACTGGTACCAATCAATTCCAATTCCAATTCCTGACTTTTGGGAACCGGAATCGGTTGGGTACCCAGTGCAAAAAAATTAAATGACTTTTTTCCTTTGTTAAAAATAAAGAATTGTGATTTTCTAGTAAGGTTAGTAGTTTAAAAATTTTCATTTGTAATTTTAATGTTTTTAATGATTGTATTTGTAATATTAATAATTAAATGATTGTATACGTTATTTAAATTTTGATTTACAATGTTAAGTATTTTGATTGTAGTATTTGATTTTATGTTTGCGGTATTTTAGGAAACTGATATTTATTAGTGTAATATTTTTATTGGCGTTTTTCATTATTAAAGTATACATTCATTTGATTTAAAAAATAAGAAAATTTGGATTTAATGCGGACTTGGGTACCCAGGAATCGGTGGGTACCCGGTGGATCCAATTCCAATTCCTAAGATTTAGGAACCGGTGCAACCAATTCCAATTCCAAATCCTACAAATTAAGAACCGGTGGATCCAATTCCAATTCCGGAAAGTGCAATATCCGGCGGGTACCCGGTTGCGCTCACCCCTAGTAATTAATGGTCCTGCTGCAACAAAAAAATCAAAATCATTACTATTATTTTCTTTTTATATAGCTTAAAGTGTATTGTGCAGTGGTGCAACACTGCACCCTCACTCTCCTCCAACAATGACTTGACATCGAATCTTAAAGAGGATGACTTCCTTACAATTTCAAAGAAAAAAACTCAAATTTTATTTGCAAAATTCACCTAATATTGTCAACGTTACAATTGCCATGCAGTTCCTGTTATAAAATCTACTAAAATGCTTTAGGGAGAAAGTAAAACTAGGGATGACAGTAAACGGACAAAGGTGGATATGTATATCGTTAGATGTTCAAAGTTGAAACCATGTGCCATATTTGTGCTAGGTTTTCATTTCATTGATGCTATTTTTGTGGTACATGATGTTGGAAACATGGCAGAGAGGGTGGTAAGAGCTAATGGAGATAGAGGAGAGCACATGAGGATACCAGGGGATAGGGCAAAACTTTTAGATACTCTCAGGTGTATAAAGATAAGTACACCTATACCCTAAAATTTGAATGGGCTCACAATATTTGTTGAGTTGGGACATAGCCGCATAGGTGTTAATTGGCTTTGTAGCAACAAGCAGGCCAGGAAAAAAAGAGTTTTTGGAGGAGTAAATGGCAATAAGCTAAATAAAAAAGGAACGGGCAAAAACAAAATATAGGCAAAATAAACATAACCCTTATAACGAGTATAACACAAGCTCTAGAAATTTATGAACAACATGCCCCGTCATGCAGTCCAATAGAAAGTTTGATGGAAATTCGAAAAGGGGTGGACACGATAAGTGGCGGATGAAGACATTGTAAAGTGGAATCTATGGAAGCCACTTGAGATAATAATTTTACATTTTTCTTTATAAAATAACTATTTTTATATAATATTTAAGAAATGTCCTATATATCAGAGAAGAATGAACGCATAAACGCATTAGATTCTTTTGAAATATATTCTTTAGATTCTTTTGAAATATATTTTTATAATATCAAATTTTTATAAATTTTACTTGTATATTTTTTTAGATATATTAATAGTCACTTATAAATTTTTGGATCAGCCACTAGATACCACTCAAGACCTAGGTGAGATATCTTTGCTTATGTTAGGGAACATGGCGTGGAAAGTTAATTAACTTGTTGCCTAGAGCGGGAAATAAGCTCTCAATGAGTTTATAATTCACTTTTATTTTTTATTTTATTTTATTTTATTTTATTTTATTTTTGAACAGGTAATTAATGGGTTATAGACACGCCTACTTGGAGTCGGAGGGAATAAAGGGATAGCTCAACCCAAGGGCGGAATCAGGGGGAGGCCAGTGTAGGCCTTGGCCTCTCCCATGATTCAGAAAGTTGTTAAATAATTTATCATGTACATATACTCTCATAGTTGCAGTAGCTCAATTGGTCCTAGAGAATAACGGAAATGTGAATGGCGCAGCATAGAGATTCGAATCTCGTGAAATGCATTTTGCTTACCTGGCCCTTGCTTTCATCCTATATTCCTATTATGATCATTGTCTTCTCTTTTACAGTTTTACTGTACCATTTTCTTTATGTAGTTCTAAGCTTTTGACTATTCATTTTTTAGTTGGCCCTCAAAAGATATTTTATTTTATAAAATTTCCATGAATAGTTTCCTCTCCCCCCACTTTGTACACTTATCACTTATGTCAGTTTTTTTCCTTAATTCATTTTTTTTATTGGCTTTCAAGTCTTTTCCCTCCCTTGTTTAGTTTGGAATATCATTTTGTTAATTTATATTTTTCTTCTTTGTTATTTTTTTGAAAGTGATTCATTTAAAGTACATATATATAGGGATGTCAATACACATATTGGTATATAGGGATGTCAATACACATATTGGTACAAATTAAAAGAATTTTTACTTGCGAGTTATAATATTTTGTGCTTTAAATATGTGATATCTTTTAACTACTTTTGCAAATGAAGCAAATTCTTGTAAAATATTCATCCATAAAATAATTTTTGAAAATATAGAATTTTGAATCCACATACCGTAAATTTTTTGTTAAGTATATAGATTTTTAATATTGGCCCCCCAATAAATAATTTCTGGTTCCGCCACTGATTCAACCCAGAAGAAACTTCAACCCCAGAAAAATTTTACTACTTTTTGGCTTCGGAACATAATGGACTAAAGTAAACTGACTCATAAAGCTGTCGGTACTTCTTATTTATTGTGAAGTTGTAGATGGTCATCGCACTTCGGATCTCGAGTCAAACGGAATCAGCCTCTTTGTGAGACTTTTACATGAGTAAGACTGCGTATAACCGACCCCCCTTACTCTACCTAAACGGAAGCCTCTTTAGAGGCAAGGGTAATGTTGATGTTGATGTAAGAAACAGCAACCTAATTAGTTGGAATCACTCATAATGTCTTGTTACTTGCATTGTTAGACACTATTTTGACTCGTGGGCCAAAAGAGTGTTTAGGCCCCGCCAATTATTAATTAAGATAGATTAATGTTAAGTGGACCAGGATTAGGGCCCAATCCACGTCTAAATCAACTTTAATTTTCAATCTCGCCTATTCTATATAAGTGTGACGGTTGTAAAACTGCGACATGCATCTTTTTATCTTTGCCTAATGATTCACATCTTTTGTGAAGGTGGTCTTAGGTGTATTTCTTTCACTACACAAGAGTATTTGAGTGTGTTTGTTGGAGCTGAACTTATTAGTTTCGAATTGAATTCATCATTATTAAACTGGACAATACTGAACTGAACTAGACAAAATTGAATTGAATTGTACACAACTTGATATGTGAGACAAAAAGTATATTTCTGAACTCAGCACCATTGAACTGAACTGAACTGAACATCATTTAACTGAATTTGAAATCACTGAATTGACAACTGAACTGAACTGAACTGAACTGATTGTGTAAGTTCTAACAAACGCACCCTTTTTTTTTTTACTACAAAAGTATAGTTTTTTTATTTTTTTTTTAATAAAAAAATTCCTTTTTACTATAAAATATCCTTTTTTACTACAAGATACTCCTAAGAACATATTTTGAGAAGAATATATTTTTTTTTGGGTAAGAATGAGCCATTTATTTAATAAATTGGGGAATTACACTTTGAGTGAAGCAATATATAAGTTCTTACAACATCCTTCAAAAGAGGATCACCACAAACATCAAAAGTTATTACACTAGAAATAAGTAGTGAATTAGGATTTTAGCATCAAATAAAGCATGTGTTTATATCATAAATACATCAACACTAAACCTCGTACTATATATAGGGAGAGAGGTTTTTATTTTATTTTATTTTATTTTATTTTAACGGCAAAGTAACCTTCAACTTTGTTGGAAATGAGACTTGATCGAAAATCATTGTTGGAAATAAGTGGGAGTGCATCACTGTGTTACCCATCTCAAACTCATAGAGAAATATTGAATTTGGTATCTCATGGATGCTAGTAGACCGTGTGAGCCCGCGAGATCGTGCATGTGATCCAACTTACATAACGCTTGGCGCACATATCCCAAAAGCAACTGCTTTCCATATTATTGTTCCCTTCGACATTAGGTGTCATATTGATCGAACTAATTGCTTTTAATATAACGCATGCCTTTAATCTAGGAGTTGGGTTAAAAGTTTTAATAAACGATCATTATTTTTCATGATATGAAGCCCTATATAATTATATGGGCGTGTTCTTTCTATGAAATTAAACGTGATATGTGAGATAAAATGTAATATGTTACTAAACTTAACTAAACGTAAAATGTCATGAGAAACAAATTATATATAATAATCCTGAATAGAACTACTAACCAAATAACTAGAGAATAACACACACCACAATACTTAATGGCAAGGGGGGGGGGGGGTTGCAAAGAAATGAAAAGAACATGGTAAAGAAGGAAAAATTAAACTTGCAACAACCTTTTGTTATTTGTGCATGTAAACGCCAAACATGATACCTATAATCTATTGGATTACCCATTTTTTATGTGTCTATTTCTCTTCTCTCCTCTTTTTCACCAATACCTAAAATACCTCCTGAAATCCCAAGAAATATGGTGCACTTTTGTCCTCCCCCTCACATAAAAAATAATGGGTTAATAAACCCCCCGGATACCCAGTACATATTGATCATTTTCTGAAAAGTACATATTGATCATATTGGTGATCATTAGTGTTGGAAACAATGCTCAGAGTTTGAGTTTGGTTATGACCAATCTGAGTTTGGTTCCACCCAATCGTATCCAGATTCGCGAGATCTTAATTGCTGAAATCACGGAATTAATGAGACCCGTTTCTGCTGTTATAATCCTTTATTCTTGTATATAACAGCTCCTGATTTTCAGCCCAATATCTTTATTGTGATATTATATCCTTGATCTCCAAGTGATTGATTTCCTTGATTCTCTCCCCAATTAATTGCCTTATTTGATTTCCTATTGATGGGAAAGTTCCAGCCCTCTTTTGACTATAAAAGCTCTGTCAATCTTGCTGGAAAATATACAAGAGAAAATCATCCATCATCCTTTTCTCTCTCTACACCTTCCATTAATCCTGAGCAAGTTGAGTTTTTTCTCAATCCTTCCTCGTGAGTGCACACGAGTAAGGGTGCTGTGTTAACCTTGGGAAGCGAGCGCTAGGTAATCGATTTGCACCTAGATCGAGGTAAAATCGCTTTTAAGGCAGTGGTTAATCCCACGACGCAGCAAGTTACTTTCGTGTTCTGTTTCTGCCAGTTGATCATTGGGACTGACCAAACATCAGTTTGGGTACACCTATTCTAACAATTTAAAAGTGATTTTCCTTTTCCCTTTGATCAATGGACCTTGTGTTGAACAAGACTATCACTGACATGTCCAAAATTGAGCTTCTTGATGGGAACAATTATAAGAGGTGGTCCCAAAAGATGCTCATCGGTTTCGAACAATTTGAATTGGACTATGTCCTATTCAACCCACCAATTTTTGGCAAAGATGATGATAATGATGTTACTGAGAAGACCAAGAATGATGCTGATGATAAACTAAAAAGAAAGTTTGAGAAGGACAACAAATCTGTTCGTGGTCATATGTTAAGTCATATGACAAACTACCTCTTCGACTTGTTCATTAAAGAAAAATCTTCCAAGTCGATTTGGGATACTCTTGAGAGGAAATATGGTGCCGATGATGCTGGAAAGAAGAAGTATGTGGTTGGCAATTGGCTCGAATTTCAGATGGTTGATGATAAACCAATCATGGACCAAGTGGACCAATATGAGAACCTTTGTGCTAATGTGTTGTCCGAAGGCATGGAGATGTGTGAGATCTTACAAGCCAATGTTTTGATCGAGAAATTGCCCAATTCTTGGAATGATTTCATGGTCATTTGAAGCACAAGAAGAAGGACATGTCACTTGAGGAGTTGGTTGGGCACATGAGGATTGAGGAAGCCAATCGACTCAAAGATAAGTCTAACCCTGTCCCAATTACTTCTAATAATGCTTATTAGTTTTGGGAGCATGTGGGGGTTAGTGGTTTTATTTACTTGTTGCATACAGTGCTTAATAAATAAATCCCTATATGTGATTTTCAAAGCTTTACACTAAACGTGACTTATTTGAAATTGTGGGGGGTGTTTGAATAAAGTAGTTTTGCCTAGTCACAAGCGCACAAAATTTTGGGCTTAAAACCTTTGGTTCTGGTTGTTATTGGTTATGAACAAATACCAGTATAGCACATAGATTCATGCGTTTGAATAATTATTCTATTATTGAATCTAAAGATGTTGAATTCTTTGAGCATATCTCTTCTTTGAAAATGAATGCCGAATCATGTGTTATTGGTATGACTATGCATGCTTCTTTTCGTTATCTACTCTGTTTAATAATGATGTGTATGGTGTTGAACCACGAAGGAGTAAAATGGTTAGAACCGATTCCAACTTTGGTTCTAACTTTATGAAAGCTTTTCTAACCGAAGATTTAAATATTAATAATTAAATAAGAATATAATTTATTCTTATATGATTGATGAAGAGCCTAATCCTTTTGCAGAGGCTATGTCTTTCGGTTGATGCTAGCTTTTGGAAAGAAGCTATAAACAATAAAGTAGCCAAATGGTTATCGAATTTGCTTGCGGATGTTCTTTTGTGGAGAAAGCATCTCATGTCTCCATTCATTGTGATTCAGTAGCATCCATCTCGGTAACTAAGAATCACGTGTATAATGGTAAGAAAGTATATTTACGCATAAGACATGGTGATACAATTGATAAAGAATGGTGTACTCTTTTTGAGTACTTGAAATCCGAAATAACATTGGCGAATCCTTTAACCAAAGGATTGACTAGAAAAATGGTCATAAATGCGTCGAGGGGGATAGGGTTAAAGCCCTTGGATTGAGAGAATCATGGTGGATACCCAACCTTTCAAGGTTCAATGTGGTCAAACTAAGCCATGAGGAGACTCAATGAGCACCATTCTACCCATCCCTATGGCGATTATTGGTGCTATTTGGAAGGATGAGCCTTTTGCTCTTAATGAATTCATATCCCTAGTTGGGTGGTCTTTGAGAGACAGACTTGATGGATTCACCGCTTAATTTTGTGAGGATGAGCTTACGCTCTTAATGAATTCATAACCCTACTTGGGTGGTCCTTGTGAGACAGACTTGATGGATTCACCGCTTGATTATGTGAGGATGAGCACTCATTGCTCTTAATGATTTCACGGTCCTGGTGTTTAATGGTCAGACCCAAAGGTATGTTTGGGTATACCTGATTGTGTTGGACCCGTAGAAAATCACCTACGTGAGTGAGAAGGTTTGGCCACCTTCTATGAAAGATTTATGGGCTTCTTTCTAGAGCACTCATGAGTACCTGAGGTTCTCTTGGCTATTTATATGTGTTTATTATCGCGGGACAAAATCTCAATAAAGTGATAAGGTGTGTGTCTTGAGGTGTCACCTTTACGTCTTGGAGTTCAAGAGCAACTTCACTCCTTGATGTTCGGTATGACCTCAATTCACTATGTGTTAATTCAAATCGCAAGATATTAGCACTTAAGTGCCAAGTCATTTGTTTGCTCGAGAAACTTTGCTCATTCATTTTCTTTGGAAATCTTATCTCTCTTTCGCTTTGGTGGGGGATTGATGGAAACAATGCTCATGAGTTGGAGTTTGGTTATGATCAATCTGAGTTTGGTTCCACCCAATCGTATCCAGATTCGCGAGATCTTAATTGCTGAAATCACGGAATTAATGAGACCCGTTTCTGCTGTTATAATCCTTTATTCTTGTATATAACAGCTCCTGATTTTCAGCCCAATATCTTTATTGTGATATTATATCCTTGATCTCCAAGTGATTGATTTCCTTGATTCTCTCCCCCATTAATTGCCTTATTTGATTTCCTATTGATGGGAAAGTTCCAGCCCTTTTTTGACTATAAAAGCTCTGTCAATCTTGTTGGAAAATATACAAGAGAAAATCATCCATCATCCTTTTCTCTCTCTACACCTTCCATTAATCCTGAGCAAGTTGAGTTTTGTCTCAATCCTTCCTCGTGAGTGTACACGAGTAAGGGTGTTGTGTTAACCTTGGAAAGCGAGCGCTGGGTAATCGATTTGCGCCTAGATCGAGGCGAAATCGCTTTTAAGGCAGTGGTTAATCCCACGACGCAGCAAGTTACTTTCGTGTTCTATTTCTGCCAGTTGATCATTGGGACTGACCAAACATCAGTTTGGGTACACTTATTCTAACAATTAGAATTGCAGATATAAAATAGCATGATAAAGTTGAATATTCCAAACATTATATTAGTAATTTTCCAATAAATATAGCTGTTTATAGGTTGCTGCTACATGGAATCGCTAGTCATGAACTTTGGCCATGATGAAATCTTAAAAAGTTGTGTACTTTTTAAGATGTTCAAAGTTCAAAGTACGTACATATGGCCTGAGGACCTCGACATGTAGAGATGAACACGTACAATAACACTACACACAAGTCAAATGAGAGTTCATTGTTAAAATCAATAATTAACATCAATAGAAAAAGTAGTTTACATGACTTATCTATTGTACTGATCCCCCAACATTTGGAAAACTGAGCTAAACAAGGGGTCCCAGGATTGATTGTCTAAGCTTTGATACCATGACATTAGGCCTGAATAAGGTTCCGGTAGAGGCGAGCAACACTATATACAAGTTAATAATGTTTCATTCTAATACAACGTAACCAATTGACAAATAGAATGGGTAGCCTACTTAATTTATATTATTGGTTGGTATTATTTTAATCTCTCTTTATAATATTGAAACTTTATTAGTGCTCACCTATTTTAACACGCACGATAATTATGGGGAAAAAAGGAAATTTCAGTTGATATATATCCCTGTACTCATAACCTTTTCAAGTGGTGGATAATGTTTTTCTAAATTCTAGTTGGTATCCTTTTATTTATCCCAAAATTTTACTCAATGACCATTGTGAGTGATTGATTGTTAAATTTGCTACCAAAATGATAATGTAACATTGATATTTTGATTTTTCTTAATTTAGTAGACAAATAGTGGAAGACAAGATAGAAACATTTTTAGTAATTTTCATTAAGAGTAGTTTGAGATTTATAGAAAGAAACGACGTAAGCGGTAAATTTGAACATTTATGAGGAAAATTATTAAGTCAAATGGAGGGGAATCATCGTGAGAAGTATTATAGAACGAAAAATCAATGCTATGATACCGCTTTAAGGGTGAACTTAACCGCAGTTTACAAGAGTGGTTAGAAACCAAAATTTTAAGAACAAACATAGAGTATCAATTGCATTTCCACAAAAACACTGATCATCATCTGAAAAAGTCATAATTCAAGAATACCATTTGAAATTTTCCAAAATAAAAAAAACTACCAACAAATATTAATTTATTATCTCGTAAAGTTTGTAGAATGCTAATTATTTCAGGTTCAAATATGGGTATTCATTATAGTCTTCATGGTTCACTCGCAAACGAACGTACGAAAAGAATAGGAAAAGAAAAACAAAAGTGACTTTTATTTGGTCGGTATAGATGGCATGTAAGCCAATATCAAATGACATACACATCAAATTAAATGATGGGGAGTTCGAAAGCAGCGCAGTAGGAACAACTTGTTATCATTTGGAACAAACACAGCCTTACAAGCAACTTAGCATTTAGCAACATAACCGGATCCTCTAATGTCTGATGACCAACTTTTTTTTTTCTTCTACAATGATGCATATAATAACCCGCAAACCGCATGCGTCAAGCAAACAAGACATCTTTTTTTCTTTTTTTTTTTTCCTTTTTTTTTTTTTTGATAATTAGTGTGTCCTTTATTAATAATTATATAGGCTACTAAAACAGTAGCTAGCATATATTATTCAATCAATCCGCTCTTACCTTCCTGAAAGGGTTGAGAGGAAAATTGCAATCATGTACATAGACATGACCAAATTACAAGAAAACAATAGCTAATGGGCACGATACTCCTACATCAGTACAAAATTAGAGCTCACAAACCCCCCAAAAAAACAATTGTAGCAAAACCAGCACATTACCAAAGCAAGCCCATCTTATTTGATAATCGGGCGGACGGGTTCAAATAGAGGAGGAGACTCTCCCTACTGCAATGAAAGTGTTGGAGACACAACCTTAAATTATCGAAGATATAATTAGTAAGCTCTAAATAGTAAATCATTTAGAGCCTTACAGTATTCAATGGTTGTAATTTAAGATTAATATAAACCACTATTTCTTATGAGTTAGAAATTGTATATAAGGAGAAGATTATGTAATGGAGAAAACAATGAATTAGAGAAGATAGCATGCATAGGCTATCCCGGGTGAGCATAATGCTCACCACCATTATTGTTCCCCCTCATACTATTGTTCCCGTACATATGTTTGATTAGTGAATATTATCATTGTTATTTTAATTAGATTGGGTCCACTACATATCTGTTGTGCCAAAATTCTAACAGAAAGGCGGAAAAGAATTTTATTCTCCCTATATAAATGAGGATAATTTGAATCCTTAATCACTAAATTATACGAGTTGAATGCTTACGACTTGTACTCCCGCCACCTCATCCTCGTTTGACGAGCACTTAGGCACCTACAGCTATATACACCAATTTTGCTGATCCTGCTTTGTGACAAGGCTAGCCAATTGCACATATACTGAAAACTACATTTAATCTCCCACACTATCCCAAGATCATTTTGCCCCACAACCTAAATGCAACACAATTAATACCACCCAACAAACTTTCATCAACTTCAATTCAATCACTCACTATTGCACAATATATATCTCTTTTCAATCACTTTTTTTTACAATGACATAAAATATCCCCCAAATATATAACAAGCACATATAAACTCCCACATCCCCCCTTCCCCTTTCCCTTCATTTCCATATATCCACTCCCATTGTCACAAAATGACCAAAACTACAACATGTTACATTCCCTTGTCCATTTTTTGTGTCTTCCTACTAAGCCTAAGGGATGACACTGGGATTATTTCTCCGGTTTTCGCCACCGGTAAGGTTCCGGCAATCATAGTCTTTGGAGACTCAACTGTAGACACTGGGAACAACAATGAGATCAAGACATTGCTTAAGAGCAACTTTGAACCTTATGGCCGGGACTTCGAAGGGGGCCGGGCCACGGGCCGGTTTTGCAATGGGCGGCTCCCGCCTGATTTCTTCTCTGAGTACTTTGGGCTTAAGAAATTGGTCCCTGCTTATTTGGATCCTATGTATACTATTGAGGATTTTGCTACTGGTGTTGTCTTTGCTTCTGCTGGTACTGGTTATGATAATGCCACTTCTTCTGTGCTAGTAAGTTAATTAATGTTCTTTTATTTTATTGTTTTACTTCTTACTCTAGTTTGTGTGCTTAGAATGTTTCATTTACTTGATCGGTAGCTTACCCATGTGATGTAGACAAAGAAAATAAAATTGTGTATTGCGACTCAAATTAATTATTTTCAACTTGAAAAGTAAGATATAAAAAAAAAACCTGACCAATTCACACATACATCACCTAGATAGACTACCCAATAGATACAAATATTTCTCCCCATATAATATGAGGTTGGTTACCATGTGTTATTGTTCGTGGTATAAATGCATGAAATTGACAACAGCAGCTTGCCCGTCAAATAATTGCAATCCTCCATCGGTTACCATACTTTTGTATGACTCAATATTAAAATTTCAGTGCTTCATCAATGTACCTACTAAAAGAATTGAAGTAAAAAAGTACGAAACTTATTTTATTCTCATATAAAACCGCAAATTTTTACCTGCCTTGGAGTATATATCCCGGCCATCAATTTTTTAATACCTGGCCAAAAAATGATGCACACACGCTTTTTATTATGACTTATGATCTAAGTATAGTAAAAAAGATGAACCTGAGAGTAAATTTAAATTGTTGTATAAAAAATAGTATTATTTATCAAAAATCAACTTTTTAGACACACATTACTACAAAACTCTCCTTGTATTTTTTTTAACCTTTCTTTTAACTTTTTTTGACATTATGGTTAAACCACTTTAAAGCAAAATTTGGATTTATTTTTGTTCAACCCTCAATTGATCATCATTTGACTTATGAAATTGTCTATGGAGATGGTTTCTACTAGTACTACCACTTTAATTACCCTCAATTTTAATTTGGTGATTAATAGAGGGTGAAATTAGGCCGTTGCTAAATAAACAACTACATTTGCATATATTCATGCATTGACATGAATCTAAATTTTAGCATTTACCTTTGATGTGTGTGTTTTCCACATGGTATAGTGCATTCTTTTCCACTAAATTGAATTTAAATGAACTGAACTTCATTAAACTGAATAGATTAAAATCTGAGAAAAAAAGTAATCATTAAACTGAACTCCACGTAACAGAGCTGAACCAATTACTGAGTGTTTACTGACTATTTACGTAATTAAATATGTTTAAGTATATTATTATCCCTCAAGAAAAATTACTACATAATTGAACATTGTTCAAATGTCCAATCATTTTGGTTTGAAGATACCAACTACAAAAAAAAAAAAAAAAATTGTCATAATCAAAAAATAAAACTACTAAAACAAATTTATTATTAGTAGAGAAGAGGAAAGTTGTCCTTTAGCCTAAAAATAAAACAAGATGTGGAGTAAGTAGAAAGAGACCAATAATATATGCATCATGTAAAACCAGCAAAGAATGATAGGACCATTTGTTTCCATTGTGCCTTATGTGTGTCTTGTTTTAATTTCTACCAGTTGGCATTCAACAATTTTTTTCCTTTGATCACCTGTTGGTGTAAATGAAGTAGACCCATACATGGCCATGCATTATTTTTGGAAATCCCTTAAATAAAGTTGAGAATTTTTGCCTGTCACAGATGCTTAATCTAGGCCTATATAGTCATACTCAGTTACTCATTACATACCTCATAGCAACTGCACCTGCTCCCTTCAACTACCTGGTTTTTTCTCTTACTGTTTGTTGTTGTGAGAATTGAAATGGACGGGTAGTTGATCTTCACAATTAGGTAGATCGTCAGATAGGATTTTTAAGTCGGGTAGTCTTCAGCTACACAGTTTGTATTGTACGGTGTCAGGCCGTTTCACAGTAAAACGTTGAAAAGTAACACTAATATGATTATATTTGTTTGAAATTTAAAGTAAGATGTTTCTTTATCTGCCAAAAGTAGTGTCTAATATCAACGTAACACTTTTCAGTCTAAAAGTATATTTTTTGTTCAAAATATAATAGTACCATCTTATTTATTTATTAAAAAAAAGGTATTATATATAAGTCTTTGCAAACGTTGAAAAAAATATACACATAATTATGATACCAACTTTTGATTATGAGTGTATTCTTTTTCATTGGATTGAACTGAATTACTAAAATCTACGGAATTAAACTGAGTTGAACTAAACTCCACTGAATTGAATTGAATTAAACTGAACTGAACTCTACTGAAATGAATTGAAATAAATAGTAATTTATAAGAAAAAAAGTAGATCACATCATATCACATTACTGAATCCACGAAACAGTAATGCTACATTGCTACCTAGACTCCTAGTAGTGCTATAAAATACTTAAATATGGCTCATTATTAGCTCTTTCTTTCTCCCCCTATGATAACTATAGGGGGAAAATGTATAAACAAATGAAGAAGAAAATTAATTTTTCCGTTTAAAAATTTGCTTTTTGTTTACATGTGATCTAATGTTGTGGCAAAATTGACTAGTTATTAGCCTAGGATGCCTTGACCTAATGGTTAAAATTAAGGTGCTAGGAATATTATATGTCAGATTCGAATCCGTCATTATTCCGCATGTATTTATGTATATTGTACTAATTTTTGTGGTTTCTACAATTTACTAGTTAGTTAGTTAATGTCATATATACGAAAAAATACTTTGTACTTTAATTTCCACTTCGTTTACATATGGTGGCCGGTTCTACAAGTACTAATAGTGGAATTGAATTATTGCTCTGCAGAATGTTTTACCCTTTGGGATGGAAGTCGTACTTTACAAAGACTACCAAAAGAGATTAAGAGAGTATGTAGGAGAGGAAAAAGCAAATGAGATCATAAGTGAAGCAGTGTACATAGTAAGCATAGGGACTAATGACTTCCTAGAGAACTACTACATATTGCCTAAAACAAGGGAACAGTATACAGTTCAAGAGTTTCAGGATCATCTCCTAGAAATTGCAGGGAATTTCGTAAGGGAAATTTATAGCCTTGGTGCTCGAAAGATCTCGATCGCGGGTTTACCTCCTATGGGTTGTGTGCCATTGGAGAGGACCATAAATCTCTTGGACATCCATGAATGCAATGAAGAATACAACAATGTAGCTCTTGAATACAATGAGAAGATGAAGGTGTTGGTGAATCAACTCAATAAGGAGTTGCCTGGCATCAATTTGCTTTACTCTAACATTTATGATATGACCTACCAAATTATAAGAAACCCTTCATTATATGGTAAGCTTCTTCAATTCCTAATGCATTATTTTTCATTTAGGTAAGATGGTCCTGGGGGTTCGGAGGGTAAATAGGATTTCAAACTGTCTGGGATGAGAATTTTCTGTCTCAGGGTCAGGGGCGGATCTAATGAGTAGGTACCGGTGTCCATGGACGCCGGAAGGTAAAAAAAATTCCTTATATTTTGTCAAAATCTAGATCAAAATTCTCATAAAATATGAGGAGGACACCGTAAGTAGGAGACGGTGACAACTATAAGATAAATGGACACCAATATTAAAATTTGCTAGATCTGCCACTGTTCGGGGTGGAAGGTGGGAGTGACCCCAATTCTCTTCCTAATGCATATATACCTTCCTCAAGCCATTCATTTGAAGTAAAATGGTCCTTTTAGTTAGGCTTGTGTTTACACTTAATTAATTGAATTTTTTGCAAGTAGGTAAGGTGTTTGGTGGAATACTAATGTTAAACCACTATCAGTTTTTTGGTTTTGTGGGTGTGGTTGGGTGAGGGAGGTGTTGACATAAATTCCAAATGGGTTAGTTGGGAGGTGATGAAATTATTATGTGATACATTGCATTGCATATATGAGTCGTTATGTCTAGATCTAGAATTGATAACGTAGCTAGATGTTGATCAATATTGTAGTAGTATAATTTTCCGCACAAGTTAGTTAATTAAGCCCCTCCCTCTCAAAACTCGTGTATACAAATTACAAGATACTCTAAATGAATAGGATATCGATCACAAAAACTCGTATGAGTAATTAAAAAAGATCTTATTAAAACTTGTTATCATTGGTGTGCTATGTGCGTCCATTATTATTACCAAAAAAGTAGTGTGAATAATTTGATTCACATAAGAAATAAATTTATCTAGAAAGCTAAATTTCAAAGAATAAGACTTCCCCTTGGCCTTAACCAAACACTAGCTAACACTTCAACTTGTAACTTCCCTTAGCTTTGCATGTCCTTATTATGTAAATCAAACTAGGGCCTCTTTGTAGGTCCTTGAAATTAACACTATGTAAGTCAAATATAATGAAGGCATCTTAGTTGAGTATAATTAGCATATTATCATAAGTATTTTTTCATGTGTAGAGATTGTCTAAAGATTTTTTTTTTCTCGTATGAGTGTATTCTTTTTTACTGAATTCAATCGAGTTGAACTTTCATTGAACTAAACTCCAATAATTAATTGAACCAATTATTAAGTAATTTAAAAAGGACACACTCATTTCCTAACCTGGTCCTCCCTAACGAGAAATTATTAATTAAATGATACCGGACCATTCTCCCACCTCTCACAATTACCACTTTCTAAACATTAGTCGCGGACCATGTAATAACGTCTCCATCCCAGCATCCCGGCATCCTAGAGGCTTAGATGCCCATCAACAAGGGACCCTGGAATTGAACATGTATGGGTCACCCTATAGGAAAGCACGCATATAATTGCTCGCTCCCTCGCTTGATAGTTGATCTTAAGGTCTAATCATATTGTTGTTCTAATAATGCTGGTTAATTAGTTAGAAAGAAGATATATAATTGACAGTTTGAGCTGTATTATTTAACAGGATTTGAAGTGACATACAAAGCATGTTGTGGGACGGGGTTACTTGAGCTATCATTTCTGTGCAAGCTAGATAGCTCTTTGACTTGCTCTGATGCCGACAAATATGTCTTCTGGGATTCTTTCCACCCAACTGAGAAGACAAATCGCATTCTTGCTGAACATCTTTTTAAGAGTGATCTTCGAAATTTTCTTTAGGGAGGATGTACAGTTATTATTTAGGGATCTTCCTTCATAAATTTCTAAACACCATTTATAAGATTCTCCATTTACACAAGAAAACTAAACTAACTATGAACTCCAGATCTACGTGTACTAGTCACATATATAGCATCCTCATACAAGATACATACCGGTGTAACTCGTATGGATCGGAGCATATATCAACAAAAATTTGGACCTTAAAGTCTTCAGTAACACCCAAATTGGCGGGGTGAAGAGGGAATGAAACATAGAAGTTGGGATTATTGATGGAAACACGTGAAATTGAGATTATTTTTGTTTGATGAACTGAAATTGGGATTTTCACGACAAATTTTCCTAATTAATATGTGAGAAGAAAAAACATATGTTGCACACTTAAACTAAACTTATAAAGTAAACTTTAAAGAACACACCCTCATTGCTTGGGAAGATAAATTTAGATTTTTCTTTTAGGACGTGTGCGCTAGAAGAGATTAATGAAGCAGAATCAGCTGCAATAGCAAAGGCTATTTCCCGGACCTTTTCAAAGGAATGGTTCTCCCACTTTGATGTTATTGTTGAGTCGGATTCGTCGGATGCGGTTATTTGGAGCAATTCAATGTTTAGAGAGATCTGTAGAGTACGAGATTTGAGCTCAACTACATTAGACAATCGAAAGAGTGGTGACCTAGACTATCTACTCTTAGGACAAGGGGATCAAATGAGGTAGCATAATCTAGCCAAAAAAGGACTTTCTAGATCAGTTGTATTTTTTGTTGCTTGGCTATAACTCTTTTTGGTCCTCTCTTGCCTTGTCTTAAGTAAATGCTTCATCTCTAAGTCTAACCCTTCCTAGAAGATGGGGACTTGGAGAGATTAGAGAGGCTAGAGATTGCGATTAAAGCCCTAACTAATATAATTGTACTGTTGACGCTTTTTGCCATTCTCTCTCAAGAAACTTTAGCCCCCTTTCTCTTTGACTCATCTTGGGGCTATCACCAGCATTTTTGCTGATGGTTAGCCTTCCTTTGTTGTTTCTTTGGTATCGATCTACTTTTTTAGTTTGTTTTTCCTTTATGGTTTAGTAATAAACTCTCATTTGGTGAGAGATTGTGGAGTTCTCCGCGTTCGTCGGAGGGTCGTCAAATTTATGTTTTTAGGTCGGTTTGATAAATCAAGAAGAGAAGTTCAAACTATTATGCCAAGAGGATTTGTTCTTCCAAATAGATACAACAACGTTTCTTGCTTACCTCCAATCGTAGGGAAAAGATGGTGGCCTCCCGGTTACTGTATAACATATTTTTTGTTATATTAGGGCATTGTCAATTATCGATGAAGTTGATCAAGAAGCCTGTTCCTAGCAGTGATATTTGGATTGGTATTCACTTATCGACGGAACTGATCAAGACACTGATTTCAAGTAGTGATGGTGGGAGTCATATTCATCTTGCTATAATAGATTTATACTTAGTTATATTAGATCTATTTTTGTTTAGAGATATTCATCATTGTAAATGCCGCATGACTTTTATAAATGAATGAATTCTCTTTTCTTAAAAAAATGGGGAGACTTGAGGATGAATGATATTTACTTGGACATGTGCGCTTGGTGTTCTTTCACTTCTTTGTAGCCTATTCTATTTGAAGTTTGATTAATTTAATAAAAAAAAAAACTCTAATTATAAATAAATAAACATACTACTATATCAATATGTTTAATTTTTTGTTAACTTTTTTTGAATGCGATCGATTTGTTTATCAAAAAATTCATATGAAGCGGTTTTAATGTGAGGCGTCTCAAATAAGTATGATATTATGATTGACTATACAGATAGCCTCTGGTTGATCAGGCACCCTCATAAGACATTTTCTTTGTTTTATTTGATATTGTGTATAGTATATTAAGCCATAGGGAGATCACATGGCTTGGGGAGGTGGAGGTTTGCGGGCTATTGAAATCAATTGGGTGGGAGAAAGCCACCATAGCATAAACCCACCTCCGAACACATGCTAATTAACTCTAAAATGTCTTCATCTCATAATTTCATGAATTCCAAACCTAAAAATTTAAATGTTGCTATGTTTGTCCGTATTGGTTGCCTGGACATAGGTGCTTCCGTAGTCACATCATGCCAATTGCCATTCACTTTCAAAGCAATATAGTATTATTTTCCTCTCTTTTTTTTTTTTTTTTTTTTTTTTTCCATTTTATGAGGGGATAATTTCTCTCATAGTTATTGTATCACGTGCTAAATTGATCGAAATATAAGTAGAATGATAAGAGAATAATGAGGAAAAGTGTGATTAGAGGCATATAAGCCCGTAAAATGTCACAGGTGTTGAGGGGGATGAAAGAAACAAAGAGGTGTCAATTTATGTAGATTTTATGCCCACGTGCCATTTGAACAACGCAAGTGCCTTCTCTTCCTCGTTTTCTGTTGTCTGTGT
The DNA here is from genome assembly GCA_038025085.1 of Tetragonia tetragonoides. Taxonomy (NCBI): domain Eukaryota; kingdom Viridiplantae; phylum Streptophyta; class Magnoliopsida; order Caryophyllales; family Aizoaceae; genus Tetragonia; species Tetragonia tetragonoides. Next base: position 885,708 of record CM076145.1, read on the forward strand.
TTTACCCTCCAATATTTTGCAAATTAATAAGCCGAGGGAAAAAGGAATCCTAGAAGAGTATCTTACATTAGCGACATTTCATTGGAAACTATAACCGTGATTAATAAATACCGTTAATAAATTATGTATTTTTTTTGTAGCTCGAAAATAACCTCTCAGGCTCTCACTTGGTCTCCGAAATCAGATATAGGATTGAGTTTAGGGTGAGTAATACAGTATCACACCTTTTAGATTTCTACCGCTTTTTCAAAGAAAGATGACCTAAATTACGTACATTCAATAAGTTGAAAGTTTCCTTACTTATTTCAAAATAATAAATTTAAATACAACATATAGACTCACACTAGGGTACGTATATTCTCAGGCCCGACTCTTGGGGTGTGCAAGTGGGGCGATTGCACAGGGCTCTACTTGAATTTTTTTTTTGGTGAGTGAAAATATAAATGTGTGAATTACAAAAACTAAAGTATGTGCTTGATGTACGAATATCAGAATAAAAGGTACTGGAAATACCCCTATTTAGTACTATTCACTATCATTTTACTGCCCCATCAAACTTACCATCTCGAGATTATCTTTCAACCCTCACATATTTCTGTGGCTCTTCGTATTTTGTTCTGCGGTTCTTCCCATTACAAAGGACAGAGATTCATAAACCCCTATTATTCCACCATTAACGGTACTACAATTCTATTCTACTTCCTATCCAAAAAAAATTCTATAGATTTATTGCCAATTTCTAGATTTTCTTTTATTGTTTTTATTTTGTTGCCCATTTGTTTTTGCAGTAATGCCACAAAAGAGGAAGTCTTATGTTCAGTTCCTTATAAAAATAATAAAGGAAAAAAAAGTTTTCAATCTGAATAGGTTTATCGATCACTATAAAAAGTTAGAGTAAGACCTCACTTTCAATTTTAGCACATGACCTTTTAAATCTCAGAGACTGCCCTGTATATTCTCCTCAATTGTTTTTTAGAAATTTTATAATACCAAGGTGAAAAGACTAATTGACACAAAAAATTTGAATTTGAGAATGGCTAATTTAATAAAGTACATCATCATTTTCCACTATTTAAACCTTGCCATAACTACGTACTACTTCGTGCTCCTACTCTATCTATCTCACTACTCTCTACACTCCTTTAATTTACTCACAAAATAGCCATGCATGTGAGTATCAAGTCAGATTTTATACACACTAGTAGGTATAATCACATTCACATTATTCCATGTAAACCATTTCATAACCACCGCCAAAACTCATCACCATCACAAATTACTTGCAAAATCCTCATTAATCCTTCAAAAACTATGATGTCTCCTTTGCCAACTCTCAAACCTCTAATCAAACCACAACCACCGCCACCGCCACCGCCACCGCCACCGCCAACGGCGACGCCGAGTCACCACCCTAGTACTCTCAACCCACTTCAAAAACTAGCATCATTTGCCTTGGACATTATAGAAAAATCACTAATCCTAGACCAAGAAAAAAAATATCCTCTCCCTAAAACTATTGACCCAACGGTTCAATTATCCGGAAATTATGCCCCGGTTCAAGAGTCCCCGGTTCAGACCGGTTTGGAGGTTATTGGAGAAATTCCATCCGGTCTACATGGCGTCTATGTTAGAAATGGGGCTAACCCGATGGTCCCGCCTTCCGGGGCCCACCATTTGTTCGACGGTGATGGGATGATCCACGCCGTTAAGATTGGGCCCGGGAATAAAGCTACCTATTGTTGCCGGTTCACAAAAACCAACCGGTTGGTTCAAGAAGAAAAAGTGGGAAAGTCGTTGTTTCCTAAACCGGTTGGTGAGTTACATGGGGAAACCGGTCTAGCTCGGTTGGGTTTATTATTTGCTCGGGCAGCTTTCGGTTTAGTTGACCGGACACGTGGCATTGGTGTGGCAAACGCTGGTCTTGTGTACTTTAATGGGAGATTACTTGCCATGTCAGAAGATGACTTGCCATATCATGTCAAGATCAACGGTGATGATGGGGAGTTGGAGACAATCGGACGGTTCGATTTTGACGGGCAAGTAAACTGCCCGTTGATTGCTCACCCTAAGGTGGACCCTACCACAGGTGATCTTCATACATTGAGCTATGATGCTGTACGTAAGCCATATTTGAAATACTTCCGGTTTGATCGGTGGGGTAGGAAGTCACGTGAGGTGCCCGTGCCATTACCTCAACCTACTATGATTCATGACTTTGCTATGACTCAAAACTTTGTTGTCATCCCGGATAGTCAAGTGGTTTTCAAACTATACGAAATGGTTATGGGCGGGTCGCCTTTGAAATTCGACCCAAATAAGGTGGCTCGGTTCGGGATCCTCCCTAAGGAGGACACCGACGGATCAAGAATCCAATGGTTTGATGTACCGGATAATTTTTGCTTTCATTTTGTGAATGCATGGGAAGAGACTGAATTTATCAACGGTAATAAAAGTATAGCTGTAATTGGATCATGTATTAGTCCACCCGACTCTATATTTAACGAGCAGGATACCTCGATAAAAATAGAATTGTGCGAAATCAGGATGGACCTTAAGACGGGTAAGTCAACCCGTCGAGTCATAGTCCCGAACTTGAACCTAGAAGTAGGGCAAGTGAACAAGCATATGTTAGGGAAAAAGACCAAGTATGTGTATATGGCTATAGCAGAGCCATGGCCTAAATGTGGTGGCATTGCAAAAGTTGATTTAGAGACAGGGAATGTTGAGAAATTTATGTATGGGAATGAAAGGTATGGAGGTGAACCATTCTTTATGCCTTCAAGGAAATCAATGGAAATTGAGTTTGATGGTGATTGTGAAGATGAAGGGTGGATATTGAGTTTTGTGAGGGATGAAAAGGCAGAGAAGTCAGAGTTGGTTGTTTTGAATGCCAAAGATATGAAGCAAATTGCATGTGTGTGCATGCCATCTAGGGTTCCTTATGGCTTCCATGGTACATTTGTTAGCCAAGATGAATTGATGGTTCAAAGTCAGGACTCATATTACTCTGCTTTTCCTTAGTTAATTTAGTAAGTATCATACTAGTTAATTAGGATTTTAATTTTTTTGCTATTGTAATTTGATAGTGTACAAAGTAAATATGCCATCGGTAAACGTGCGATAATGTACATATGTGTATATACATATTTCTTTCTTTTCGAAATGATGGGTTCTAATTTCTTTTGGTGTTTTTTCATCACATTTTTTTTCACCAAATTATTCTACATTACAATCTTGGTTTTTATTAATGTTTGTAAAAATCAACTAGAACAAGTCATTGTTAAAACAAAAGACAATCCTTTAAGCTATTGAACTTAAAACGGTCTTGTGCAATGACTTACTAGATAAATTACGGAAAAAAAACACTATTAATGGGCCTTCAACTAACCATAAATTTAAACTTTTGAATGACTGTTGTGTGCTTGGCCGTTGGTCCGAGTCATCGAAATGGGTTGTTTAATTGCATTCAACTTGAGGAATCATCATAAGCATCATATTTTAGAGCATTTTGGCAAAGCCACAATGATATTCCATTTTGGGTAAAGGAGATATTTTACAATTTTATTTTCATCTTTTTTTAGGAGAACAAAAAATATATATATATATTAGTATATTACATATACTTGAATATTATGCGAGTAAATTCCAACAAAGAAGGATAAATTACATACACCTACAAGTATGTATAACCCTGCTCCCGAGACATATGCCGATAACCCCTTATGGAGGGCTTAAGGCAGGGTTCATAAGAGCGCTTAGAGGAAACGTAATCCCTTTTAAGTATGTATAACTGTAGGTCCCTAGCCAATTTTGAAGTAAGCTAAAGGTGCTTCTTGGACTTGACGGTTCTCCACGAAAGCTTTCTCCTTCCAGTGGACTCAAACAAAGCTCGAGATTTGTACGTAGAGCGCAATATATCTACTAGTAAAGGGTATTCTTGCCAACCATAAAGAACAACCGGCACAAAAGCACACAAAGCAATTGGAATTGGAACTCTTTTAACTCCCTCTGTAAATGTCATGGAAAAAAATGTAGCTATAAAGGCTATCATCATACTTGTCATGGAGACGAACAACGTGGTTAGCCCTACAACCAACTTCATAGGCAATGATCTCATGAAGTCATCTTGAGCGTACCGCGAAGTTAAGATGGACAAGAACATTAGTATTGATGCAGTTGATGTAAACAAAGAGATTGCATTTGCTGTAGAGAAAACTATAAAGGCTGGTTGTTTTACTAGGACTGGTGATCCGTTGTTGTTTGTACCCCCGGGTACTGTAAAAGCCGCGGTGAAAGCCACTGTAGTTATAAGAGCTGCAACCAATGTACATGATTCTGCTGTTGTTTTCATCCATCCCTCCCCTTGTGTTCTTAGTTCCTCATGCTCTTTAGTAAATAATTCATGGGGAGTTTCTGCACTTTGGTTTTTAGCTACCACATATTGCGGTTGCACAACATTTTTCACAGCCTGGTACAACATATCAACATTTCATCATCACATAAGTCGAAATTATTTTGCTATCACTCAAAGTTGCATCCTGAAGATCGTGAAAAGTCAAAACAATCAACCCGATACAAAAACAATGTAAACTTTAGTATGTCTATGAGTGATGTGATTACCTGAAACCATAGTAGCTCTCGTTGCATTTGTAAAGCTGCACCCGAAACACAATTAAGTCGATGTTGTGGTGCTTGTTGTGCAGCTAGATGCAACATGTTGTTTTCGGTGTCTGGCTCCATGTAAGCAGCAATTAAATCCTTAATAGCTCCTACTTCATGGATTAATTTGAAGATTTCTTCATGTCGATTCATAATAGCAATGTGAAATATACTGTGATTCTGTTCACTAACTTTCCATATTATATCAGGGTAAGATAGTATAAGTGTGGTTAAAAACTCTACATTGCCTATTTCTGCTGCAACAAACAATAGACGCGAAGGCTCTCCAATGAGATTTGAGATCTTCTGTTCATCTTGTTTTATAACTTCATCCCATAGCTCCTTCACTAGTTTAGTTGCTAACGTCGATTTCTCTTCAACTTGTTTTTGACCATTGTTGCTCCCTGAAATTGAATTTCGACGAATACAATAGCAAACCATTACAGATCATTATAACATATAGATAAAGATCATAAGAACTATAATACGTGATGTACCAACATTTTTGGATGAATCTCTTCCATATGTTGTTCTGTTTCTCCAAAGGCCTTAAACGCTTTCTCGCTAAAGCGTGTAATGCTGTCTCCTGTTTTGCATTTCTACGAAGAGCTAACGTTTTATCTTGCTCAAGGAAATGAAGCGCCACATCTACATAAGAAACACAAAAACTCATATGAGCAGGCCTCATGCTTGAGGCGTGATGCACGTAAAAAATGAACAAGGCAATACATATACTAAAATGAATCCATCATCAAATTAAACTATGTGCTTCATATATATATATATATATATATATATATATATATATATATATATATATATATATATATATATATATATAGGAAAAGTATTGTTTTCCTTAAACCAAATGTCTCAAATCCAACATACCATACATATCAGCTTCAATGGAATTGATAAGGAGCTCGATACGATCAAGATCTGTCAACATGTTATGATCAGTAACGTCGAGAAGGTAAGAAACCATCTCTCTTTGGCCAAGCAAGACAGCCATATGAAGTGGTATCATGCCAGAACTGCCTCTAATATTTGGCAACCTTGCATTTCTCTCCACCATTACTCTTGCAATTTCGACGATTCCGGATGTTGCGGCATAGCAGAAAGCAGTGTTGCCAAGAGTGCTGTGTATTTCCAAATCTGTAACACTCATCTTGTCTACTAGATTTCTCACGAAATCGACATTTTTAGCTGTAGCTGCAATATGAAGAGCCCTATCGTTTCTCTTGGTGATGGGTGCATTAATCCAATATGAAGACTCACTAAATATAGCTTCAGCTGTCTCCCAGTCACCTTCTAAAGCTGCTTGGTACAGGGGCACACCATATTGCAAGAATTCTTCTCTTCCTTGGGCTTTTGGATCACTTGAAATAACTATATCATCAAATTAAATTGCTCATATACATAAATAGATTTTTCTATCATCAGTGGCGTATCCAGGATTCGGAAAATAAGGTGACAAAATCAAGTGAAAATAATCGATGCATCTTACATAAAAAAAAGTTCAATATCAAAGCGTCACACAATTTCACATTACAACTAATGCGGGTAGAAGAAAAAAAAATTACAAAATAACCAAATAAAAATTACATTTGTCCTCGACGAGTCTTCATATTTTGGAACCGATGGAGCACCTCATCATTGGTTACTTCACTAAAGACATCCTTCTCTACGAAAGTGACCAAACAATCATTCAATATTATTCAATAATAATCATTCAATATTACAAGCCAGTGAAGCCATGCAAGAAAAAAATGGAATCTACAATGAACAAGAGTACTCCAATGAATAAATACCCATTTTTAAATAAAATTAGCACCACAAGTTAACAAACACCTCTAAACATTTATTCAATTTATGAATAATCAGTTCGCAATATTACTCAAATCAATCTAATAAATTATTTTTCAAACCCTAATTTCAACTTAACTAAGTTAAATAAACCAAATTACTCAAATTTGTTCAATTTCTAAGTTCTAACTCAAAATCCACAAGTTATAATCTATACTAACTATGGAGAGAGGGATTGAGGGAAAGAATTAAGGTGGTGTACCTCAACAAATAAGAGCATTTGGATTCGCAGAATTGCAAATTTGCAATAGCCTCGCCGTGGCGTCGAGCCTTGCCGTCGACCGTCGAGCCCGTACTTCATCTCTCCTGCGCGGCGCCGGTAGCCCAGTAGTCCAGTGCCGTGTGTGTCGTGTGTGTCTGTGTGAGGCGTGAGTTGAGAGGACAGAGGAGAAGCAAAGATGGTGAGGGGATGAGAGAGGAGTTACGTCGTGTGTGTGTGTGAGGAAAGGAAGAGGCGCTGAGAGAGAGAGCGCGTTTGAGGAGCAATCCAAATTCACGTGACTTACTCTCAGTTGCAAATTAAAAAAATAAAAAATAAAAAAAAGTCACAGATTCTTTTTAAAAAAAATGGGGTGACCACTGTCCCCACCTGTCCTCCTTTACATCCGCCACTGTCTATCATGATTTTTCTAGTGGTAGATACAAATGCAATATATACACACACGTATAAAGATAAATACAAGCACGCACGGTAAACGAAGCCAGAGTACTATTGAGTTACTGGCAAACATACTCGATCACATGTCGGTTAAAGCTCGCTCGACAATAAACAAGTCGAGCACGAGCACTAATTTGACACTCGTTTACTAAACAGAGCCGAGTACGAGCACCCACATACATGGCTCTTTAGTATTATCATGGATTACAATACCTACCAATCTTGTGTACTTGCGAGTTGCTCGCTAACATATTGATTGTTCAAAGATCGCTCGATAATAAATGAATCGAACACTAGCACCAATTTGATACTCGTTTAACAAACAACAAGTGAGCACGAGCACAGAAATAGTACTCGGCTCGGCTCGGCTCGACTCGGCTCGGCTCATTTACACCCCTAATATGCAATACTATCCTTATACAAAACTGATTATCAAGTGCAACAATATGAAGAAATTAAAGTTTCCTACTTCCAAGAAAAAACTCATCAAATTAAAGAGGTTGCGTGGTAAGACTTACTTGGTGAAGGATACAGGGAACTTAGTGATGTAGATGTAGGTGGAGGATTAATGGAAAGCGCAAGTTCATGAGCCTTGACACCATCTTCATCTGCATTTTCTCTCTCCTTTGCCCAATACTTTGCCATATTCCAAAAGGAATACACACAAAATTCAGGTCAGGTCCTTTCCTTCAGATTAAAATTGTGCCTTATTCTATATAGCAGATAAGAACAAAGAGCAAAGTGAAGTTCAAGTGACAACAGTTCAGCTTGGGAATACATTGAGCTAGAGTTGTTCATTTCTTCTGTGTAGTTAATTGCATTCATTAATTCAGCCATGAATTGCTTACAACATAACATGGGTGTTCCTTTGCACTTAAAATAACGATTACGCTAGCTATTCTTGGATTACAATAATTGATGTAGCTAGCTAGCTATGATTCTTCCCACAATTACTCACATGAAAGTCAACAAGAGAAAAAAAAAATAGATTCACGTCCTCTATTTAAGTAAAGGCATTTTCATATTACAAGAGTGATTAGATTTTTAGATAACACGGGTGCCCAGCTTTGCTTGACTAATCTCGTGGAAGTTACCAAATAAGCCCCTACAAATCTACAGTCGATAACATGGGTGCCCAAGCGTTGCAAAACATGGATTGTCCATCGTCCAACAGAGCCAAACCGTCCCAAGTGCAACATTCTAGAAACATCAAGCTAGGAATTCATTCTGCCAAAAAAATTTCAGCGAAATGTACGTGTTAAGATGGTACAAGAAGATACATTTCAAAATAAAAGTAGAATGTCTGGAACAAGTAGAATTTACATTCCAAAGCATACTTCTACAATAGAAAAGAAAAGGAACAAGAGCAACAGCGGAGAATGCGTACAGTGTCCTCTGATGATGAAGTCATCAGTTCTAACTGATTGAAGTAAATAAATGTGGCAGAAACCATGATTCTAAAAGTTGATTCTGTATAATCTCGCCATGCAGTCTTTCCGCAAGGGTGAGTAGGTAAAGATGGCTTGTATGAAATCTACTACCTGCGATAATGAGCATCTTGTAAAACCATTCCATTGGGTTACATTGAAGAGTCATGAAATTGTAACTTCATCCACAGTATTTAGAGCAAAACAAACGTACCTCCGTTGATTAAATCCACAACCATACAAGTCTCAGTTTTCCCAAGGTTCTGTGAATCCCATTGCAAGAAAAGAAGATTAGGCAACAAATTTTGGACAGTAGGAGAAGAAGAAAAGGCAGAGGGTTCATTTTAGCAAACCAGCCAGTCTCAGAATCTTTCCCAGGGATCAAATGTCTGCTTCAAGTAGACGAGAGAAGCACTGATCAGATTTCTTGTTCACCATGATAGTGTTCAGAGAGTCCAACAACGGTGCCAGACTTTCCAGCATCTTTTGAATCAGTCTTTGAAGCTGAAAATAAAGGATTGGATCTTCATTGGCCTTCAAAGATAGAAAAAGAGAGTAACAAAACAAATGTAATACTCCGTATATGTTTACCCAGTTGCAGTTTCTCTCCAGCAGCTATATCATCTAGAAGGAGTATGTCTTGCGGAAAAACCGATTCTAGAACCACACACATACTCCTTTCGTAAGTCGAAGGCAGCAAGACAGGCTCCCGTATAAGACGGATTTTCTAAAGGCTGAAAACAATTTGGTCCAAAATGTTTAGTTTCATGCCTCAGTAAGGTTAAGGCAAAATAATTCCTTTAATTAAAGAAGGAAAGAGTGCTTGTTCGTTTGTAAAGTACTCCTGCTCTATACTGAATTCTGCAGACTCATATTCTGGCATTTGATGAGTATTTTGGAATCCATCAGCACCATCTACAACCTAAAAGATCACAGCATTACAAACAGTGAAGCATGAACTTAGATAGCAACAAAATAAGCCCAGTAGAGAATAATATCAGTACAAACTCTTTTTTTCCCTGCAAAAATAACTGTACAACTTTAAGCAAAGCAGCCAGCATGAACTTAGATAGCAACAATATAAGCCAGTAGACAATAATATCAGTACAAACTCTTTTTTTCCCTGCAAAAATAACTGTACAACTTTAAGCAAAGCAGCCAATACCTCCTTCAGATTAAAAATGACAACTTGAACATGTCTCTGCAGTATCTCTTCAGCCAACATTTGCAATCTGGACCAAGTCGACAAACATCGCATGCTCTTTCATAAAAATGGGGAAGTATGGCTGGTAATGAATACACAGGGTGTAGAACTGTAGAGTGTAGATACATAAGGTAACAAATCGGAGGAGAGACTACAGAAAAGCATGACAATGAAGAGGCATGAATCCGCACATGGCATTCACATAGTGATGATTCGCAGCCATCATATGTAGTTATATTTGATGCTGAAACAAGCTTAGCATTCAGCAATTTAACTTCTCACTCATGAACTGTCAACATTATGGTCAGAAACAGCTACCATGAAGGGCAGAGCTAGAAAGGCATCTTGGTACATATCTCAAGCGCTCAAATGTGCATTTATGGATGTGTTCAGTGAGCCAGGTCAGCAGGGAGGGCTCTTTGATGTCATTGATCATCATTTAATGAGAAAGTAGATATATTTTTAATTGAGGCAGTCCACTTTTCACTTTCTTGGTTCTTAACTTAAAAGAACAAGTGGCTGAGAATACCAACATAGGACCAATGTACCTCAAACGAAACCTCCAATGTAACACTAGATTCAGGCTGTAAAAGTGCATACCTTGATTGGAATTATAGCTTCATAGAGAAGCAGTGCATCCCTTGCAGCATGATGGAATTCCAAGGCCACTCGTGGAGATGACAAACAAACATCCTACAGGAAGAATCAAAATTCAGCAACTGATGACAAGCATAGCTACAGGGTTCCAACAAGGTGGTGGATAGTTTGGCCAAGGATTGCGTTTGTAATGTTAACAAATGGAACAAACTTTTGTCCTCCCCCACCGCCCCATGACTGCAAGGATTTCTTAACCCGGAATCTGTAGGCTACAATAATAAAGTTCAGTACTTATTTCTACCAAAAATAAAAAAAAAAAAAAATGTGTTTTTTTTTTTTTTTTTTGAAGGGAAAAAACAGTTTGTTGATCTTACAAATACCCTTTAATGTTTCGGTGTATAAATACGTTTTCTCTTACTACCATTTTAGAAGCACAGACAAATTTAGCACATTACAAGAGATGCATAGATGTAGTTGCACTACCATAAAGGTACAAATACCAATTGAGCTGCTAATGTTACAATCTAATGCAATCTAATGTTACACAAATTTTCTCACTCACTGAAACTATATGTAGTTATATTTGATGCTGAAACCAGCCCAGCATTACCCAGAAGAGGCATCTTTTTTAGGTTTACGCTTACCTGAATAATCCAAGTTGTGCAACTCACCATGGAAATAATTTGTGATTCCTTATTAGCATATTATATAAGGCACAGCACAGTATGTGCAATTCTTTTTTTAGATAAAGAAAAAGTATTATTAATAGAGTAAAGCAAATATTATATCCTAAGAGGACAAGGAGTCCTCATAAGGAGTCTATTTACAAGGCACCCCAATGAAGCATAACCTGTGTAACAGGATAGCTACGAAAACACCCAACAACCTTAGCCCACAAAGAGGCTAAACAGACCACTCTATCCCACAACACATCAATCGACATTGAAACACCAGAAAGACCCTAGCGTCCCTCTCTAGCCACATACACCAACGTACTGGGAAAAGAGCATTCTTCCACAACAACTTCTTCTCTTTCCTCCACCCAAGTCCCACACACCTCGATTGTCGGAGCGAGCTCCATAACAGTATCCGGGTACTCCCAGACCTCACCTACAATACCAGATAACCTGTTCCAAAGTGCCTGCGCAACATGACACCTCAAAAAGACATGCGATGAAGACTCATTGCTAACCCGACAAAGCAGGAAGACAGGGTTGAAGTTGGCCTCCGTCGCTGATGCAAGTCATTCGTATTGTTCCTATCCAGCATCAACGTCCACACAAATGCCCGTACCTTGGGGGGTACCTTCGCCTTCCACAACCTCGCAATAAGGAAGCTATATTGCTGTGCAGGCAGAGACAATCGCTGAAAAAAATATCTACAGGAGAAAACACCAAAGGAATCACCAATCTACCTCCTAGAGTCATTACTTTCATGAAGCTGCACAGTCTCCAGAAACCCAAGCAAAAGAGTAACCTCCTCCCAACTCCCACTCCTGACGGGGTCGTCGCAGGTGCAGGTTCCACGAGCTTGCCACCGGCGAATAAAACTCTGAAACTACAGCTTCATGTAGCATTGACAGCTGATACACTATAGAGAAACGCTGACACAAAGGTTGTTCATCTCCTCATCTATCCACCATAACCGAATACATAGCCTATTCCCCAGTTCCATCCGAATGAATGGAAGAAAACGGGAGGACACATGAGATTCCAAGTGCTCGCATGCGTTACCCCAAATGCGTTCTGAGTATCCCATCCATCCGCCTGCATACCACACTTACTTCGAATCACCTATGCCACAAAGCCTTTGTCTCCAAGGGAAAGTGCCACAACCACTTGCCAACAAGCGCAATATTTTCTTCTCTCCCTCCACACCATCCCACAAAAAGTCCCTGATCATCCTCTCAATCCGCCTAGCCACAACCACCGGGACCTTAAAAAGGGAAAGCAAATCTAAAGGGATACTAGAGAGAATACTGAATATAGTGATCCTACCTCCCAAAGGAAAATAGACCTTCCACCCGTCCAACCTCTTCGCAACCCGCTGAACCACTGGCTCCCAAAAATCTTCCGATTTGCGGATTACCCCAAGTAAGTAAGTGGCCAATTCTAAATCTTACACCCAACCAACGTAGCAAACCCTTCAAGAGTGCCTGATCAACATTCACACCTGCCAAACTACACTTTCCCAGATTAACCTTCATCCCTGATATTACTTCAAAAGACTGAAGAACATTAAGTATGAGCAATTCTTTCATATCTTTCCATAGATATACAACCGTTGCATGTCAAAAGAACATGACTAACAACGCATGCGTTAAGCTAACTTAACGAAACATTACTCACCCGTGTTTGATGCACCAGCTTTATTAATCGAGAAACAGCTGCAGACAGAACAAACCTCTCTGATAACATTAACATAACCCCAGTACCTCCAAAGAGGCTCGCTCCCGCCTAGGCAGGGTAAGGAGGGGGGGCCGATTGTAGGCAGCCTTATCCCTGTGAGAGTAAAGTCAACAACATGATCATTCTTTGGCTGTTTCCGTTAGAACAAACCTCTCTGATGAAAAAAAGCAAATCAACAACATGATCATTCTTTTCAATCACTTCTGTTATTAGGAGCTTTGCTGCCAGATTCCTGACAGCAACTTCTTAATAGATAGGCCATGCCAATGAGCAAAAAATTAAAATCCATATATGATGAAGCTTACTTGTGGAATGCTAAAGTCACACCGTAAATTTAACTGCCTAGCATTTGCCAAAATTTCAGTCCCCTTCCTCACTGCAAAGTCTACCTCTAAATTATCGGCAAAGGTAGTTAGTCTTTCATCATTCTTATTAGAATCCGAAATGAACATAACCTCCTTGAGCACTGTCCCAAATTCAGAAAACGTGTTCATGATTATTTGAAAATCAGTTAATTTGGAAGCATCACCGGGGAAAACCTGGGCCAAACACTTCCGGAAGGGCAGAACCATCAAAGGGACCAGTTGAACAAAGGTAAATAGTTCAACGATCTTAAGCAAATCGAAGGAAGCAAAAGATCATCAGGTCAAGATCCCCCTTTCACAGAAGTCAACCATTTATTTCACCACTTTTTTTTTTTAATAAAGAAAGGTATTATTAATATCAATAAAAGAAGTACAACCTAAGAGGACAAGGACTTCTCAAAGAGAGTCTATTTAACCTGTGTAACAGGATGACTTCAAAACAGCCGGCAGCCATAGCCCACAAAGAAGCTTAATAGACCACCCCATCCCATCGCAAATCAGCTGCCAAAGAAATACCAGAAAAAATCCTAGCATTCCTTTCTACCCAAGTACACCAGAGCACGGCAAAAAGAGCACACTTGCAGAACACCTTCTTCTCCTTCCTCCACCCAAGTCCCCTCGCCTCGCCTGCAGGAACCCATAACAGTATCTGGAAACTCCCAAGTCTCACCTACGACCTTCTTCTCCTTCCTCCACCCAAGTCCCCTCGCCTCGCCTGTAGGAACCCATAACAGTATCTGGAAACTCCCAAGTCTCACCTACGATACCACTATACCCGCTACAGTTGGATTATTGTATAGAAATGGAACTTCGTCAAACACTAAAATTGGGCGAAATCAAGATAGGATCATAAAAGAATCACGCCGACTGTTGAGTCAGCACATGGAACAAATCAACTATGCTAAGCCTCTTTATCAGCTAGCATGCAGCAACTATCACACAATTGTTAATATCTTTCTTAACGAAGTGGCCATCGTCCAGTTCAGGCTTCAAGCATTTAACTAATCCTTTTTTTTTAGATGAGAAGCACTTAACTAAATATGTCATGTTTTTTTTTAAACAAAGAAAAAGTATATTAATATAATATCCAATGTACAGCAGAAGAGAGGATAAGATATCCTCTGCATAAAACACAAACTGCCCCAATTCCTTTGGATATCACTCATATCAGTATTCAGTTATAATATAAGCCCGGAAAAACCCATGCCCGAGCCCACATTTAACTGATTTTGTCATAGGAATAATAACATTGCACCGTAATCAGAAAATTCAGGGGGCGTTTGTTTTTGGGTACATGGCAAAGGGAAAGGTAATGAATTAGTTTGATTACCTTTGTGTCTGTTTGGTATCAAATAGCGCGAACCGCATTACCTGCATTCATTATTCGAATTACCCCATTTACGGTATTATCCAATACCCCCACGCACCCAAGGTTTTCGATTACTGAGCATGGTACTTGTTTCATAATCCACCCTGCCCCCTCCCTTTTTCCGTTGATCCTAGACTTGCTTCAAGAGTCAGGGCCAAATTTCTATGCCTCTCTCTCTCTCTCTCTCTCTCTCTCTCTCTCTCTCTCTCTCTCTCTCTCTCTCCTCAGTTTTCAGAAGAAAATTGTTGTTCCAAGTCAGTGAGAAATTCAGCACAAATAATGACAGGATTGAGGCGAAAAAGCTTGTGTTTGTATTGATTATCACCGAGTGTATATATACAGCCCTAGTATCTACACATATCTTTTAGAATAAGGAAACAATTTGTATATGGAAACAATCCTAAACAATATCAAACTGTATGATAACTTGCCATATTCAGGCGCAACCGAACTTTCCATAAGTCACACCTGAAATCTCGGTAAGATCTCGTAATACCCCCCAAGTTGGTTTCACGATGCCCAACTTGCTGAGTAATAGATTAAACTGCTTCCTGCCGAGAGCCTTTGTAATTAAGTCAGCTAATTGCACTGTCATAGGAACATACGATGGAGCAATTAGACCTTTGGTAAATAGCATCACGAACAAAGTGACAATCAACTTCAATATGCTTCGTGCGTTCATGATAAACAGGATTGTGAGCGATATGTAAAGCCGACTGGCTATCACAAAACAATGGTATAGCTTTGGGATGATGAACACCCAAACTTAATAACAAACCTTTCAACCACTTTAGCTCACAAGTGATGGCAGCCATGGAGCGATATTCTGCTTCAGCGGAAGACTTCAAGATAGTAGTTTGCTTCTTTGTATTCCATGAGATAGGTGATTGACCAAGAAACACCAACCAACCCGTTAAGGATCGCCGTGTGAGGGGGCATGCAGCCCAATCCGAGTCACACCATCCATTTAAAGATAAGTCACTGTCAGCTCGCAATAAAATGCCTTGACCTGGAGTTTCCTTCAAATAACGCACAACCCGTAGAGCGGCCTCCCAATGCTCTTGGTGACGATCTTGCATAAATTGAGACAAAAGATGAACCGAATAGGCCAAGTCAGGTCGTGTGACAGATAAATACACAAGACGACCTACAAGGCGCCGATAGGATTCTGGATCATCAAGTTTGGCACCAATGGCATGTCCTAACTTGTGATTTTGTTCAATAGGAGTGTCGGCTGGTTTTGCCTCCAAGAGGCCGACCTCAGTAAAAATATCAAGAGAATACTTTTTTTGACAAAGAAATAAGCCAGCTGAACTCCGAGCTACCTCAATACCAAGAAAATATTTAAGTTGACCAAGATCTTTCATATGAAAACAGTCACCCAAATAGGCCTTGAAAGCTCTTAAAGCAACAGAATCATTGCCAGAAATAATTAGATCATCGACGTACACCAAGACATTGAGCTACACGCCATCTTTAGTGTAAGTAAACAATGAATAATCAGAGTAAGACTGAAGAAATCCATACCCTTTCAAAGCAGTGACCAGTTTTGCAAACCAACAACGGGGTGCCTGTTTTAAGCCATATAGAGATTTGCGAAGACGACAAACCAGATTTGGCTCCGATGACGTGAAACCAGGAGGCAATTTCATATAAACTTCCTCATCAAGATCACAATGGAGAAATGCATTATGGACATCCATTTGGTGAAGTTCCCAATTCTTGGAAGCGGCAATGGCTAGAAAGGCACGAATGGTTGCCATTTTGGCAACGGGAGCAAAGGTCTCAGAGTAATCCAAACCTTCGATTTGATGATTTCCAAAAATAACCAAGCGAGCTTTTAACCGCTCAAGATCTCCATTGGAGAGGTATTTCCTCTTATAAAACCATTGACTTCCCAGTGCACGCTTGCCAGGTTGAAGTGATTCGAGAGTCCAAGTACCATTATCCTCCAAGGCTTTTATTTATTCTTGCATAGCCTTCTTCCACCCATCATCTTTCATGGTCTCCTTCAAATACTGAGGTTCCTCTTCTGTAGTGACAGCTGCAAGAAACTTGCGATAGGGCATAGAGAAATTGTCACAATTAATATAATGTGCTATAGAAAAAGGAGTACCTGAGGTATGCTATGGAAGAGAAGTAGTAGTGTTCGATGGACTCTCTTTAACAACGTTGTGAGTAACAAAATCCCTTAGGAGCACTGAAGGGGTTTTATTGCGCTTTCCACGTCCCAAAACTTATTCGAAACTCTGATTATTTTAGTCTGTCTGTTCTGCAGTATGGTCAGACCCAGACCCAGTTTGGACAGAGTCGTCCACAACACTAGGTTGTTCTATTTCTGTTGGGCTGGCCCGACTTGGGGTTTGGTCAGACCCGGTATTGAAAGTGGCAGAGGAATTCGGGTCATTGGGGATAAAAAGTGCATCTAGACCCTCATCTGTTGTATCCCTAGTATTAGGAATAGTGACAACAGTGGAGTCATCCAAAAAATCCGCAAAGTCTAAATCAATATCCACATCCATATCAAAGTGATTCGTTGGCCTAATATTGCTAGCTTCTGTGTCAACAAAGGGAAAAATCTCTTCAAAGAATTTTACGTCTCTTGACACAAAGAACTCATGTTTATCAAGATCATAAAGCCTCCATCCCTTTTGACCAAAAGGATACCCAACAAATATGCATTTACGGCTACGACTCGCAAATTTATCTTACTTGTTGGGTATCCTTTTGGTCAAAAGGGATGGAGGCTTTATGATCTTGATAAACATGAGTTCTTTGTGTCAAGAGATGTAAAATTTTTTGAAGAGATTTTTCCCTTTGTTGACACGGAAGCTAGCAATATTAGTCCAACGGATCACTTTGATATGGATGTGGATATTGATTTAGACTTTGCGGATTTTTTGGATGACTCCACTGTTGCCACTGTCCCTAATACCAAGGATACAATAGATGAGGGTCTAGATGTGCTTTTTGTCCCAAATGACCCTACTTCCTCTGCCACTGTCAATACTGGGTTTGACCAAACCACAAGTCCGGCAAGCCCAACAGAAATAGAACAGCCTAATGTTGTGAACGACTCTGTCCAACCTGGGTCTGGGTCTGACCATACTGAAGAATAAGCAGACCTAAATAATCAGGGTTCCGAAGAAGTTTTGTGTCTTGGAAAGCGCACTAAAACCCCTTCAGTGCTCCTAAGGGATTTTGTTACTCACAGCGTTGTTAAAGAGAGTCCATCGAACACTGCTACTTCTCTTCCACAGCATACCTCAGGTACTCCTTTTCCTATAGCACATTATATTATTTGTGACAATTTCTCTATGCCCTATCGCAAGTTTCTTGCAGCTGTCACTACAGGAGAGGAAACTCGGTCTTTTAAGGAGGCCATGAAAGATGATGGATGGAAGAAGGCTATGCAAGAGGAAATTAAAGCCTTGGAGGATAATGGTACTTGGACTCTCGAATCACTTCCACCTGCCAAGCGTGCACTGGGAAATCAATGGGTTTATAAGACGAAATACCTCTCCAATGGAGATCTTGAGCGATTAAAAGCTCGCTTGGTTATTTTTGGAAATCATCAAATCGAAGGTTTGGATTATTCTGAGACCTTTGCTTCTGTTGCCAAAATGGCAACCATTCGTGCCTTTCTAGCCATTACCGCTTCCAAAAATTCGGAACTTCACCAAATAGATGTTCATAATGCCTTTCTCCATGGTGATCTTGATGAGGAAGTTTATATGAAATTACCTCCTGGTTTCACGTCATCGGAGCCAAATCTGGTTTGTCGTCTTCCCAAATCTTTATATGGCTTAAAACAGGCATCCTGTTTTTGGTTTGCAAAACTGGTCACTGCTTTGAAAGGGTATGGATTTCTTCAGTCTTACTCTGATTATTCATTGTTTACTTACACTAAAGATGGCGTGCAGCTCAATGTCTTGGTGTATGTGGATGATTTAATTATTTCTGGCAATAATTCTGTGGCTTTAAGTGCTTTCAAGACCTATTTGGGTGACTGCTTTCATATGAAAGATCTTGGTCCACTTAAATATTTTCTCGGTATTGAGGTCGCTCGGAGTTCAGCTGGCTTATTTCTTTGTCAAAGAAAGTATACTCTTGATATTATTTACTGAGGTCGGCCTCTTGGGGGCAAAACCAGCAGACACTCATATTGAACAAAATCACAAGTTAGGCCATGCCATTGGTGCAAAACTTGATGATCCAGAATTATCCTATCGACGTCTTGTAGGTCGTCTTGTGTATTTGTCTATCACACGACCTGACTTGGCATATTCTGTTCATCTTTTATATCAATTTATGCAAGATCCTCGCCAAGAGCATTGGGAGGCTGCTTTGCGCGTTGTGCGTTATTTAAAGGGCACTCCAGGACAAGGTATTTTATTGCGAGCTGACAGTGACTTATCTTTAAACGGATGGTGTGATTCAGACTGGGCTGCCTGCCCCCTCACACGACGATCCTTGACCGGTTGGCTGGTATTTCTTGGTCAATCACCTATCTCATGGAAAACAAAGAAGCAAACTATTGTCTCAAAGTCTTCCGCTGAAGCAGAATATCAATCCATGGCTGCCATTACTTGTGAACTCAAGTGGTTAAAAGGTTTGTTATTAAGTTTGGATGTTCATCATCTTAAAGTTATACCATTGTTTTGTGATAGTCAATCAGCCTTACACATTGCCCGCAATCCGGTTTATCATGAACGCACAAAGCATATTGAAGTCGATTGTCAGTTTGTTCCCGATGTTATTACCAAAGGTCTGATTGAACCATCATATGTGCCTACGACAGTGCAATTGGCTGACTTATTTACACATGCTCTAGGCAAGAAGCAGTTTGATCTACTATTAAGCAGGTTGGGCATCGTGAACCCCCACGCTCCAACTTGAGGGGGGGTGTTACGAGATCTTACCGAGATTTCATGCGTGACTTATGGCAAGTTCGGTTGCGCCTGAAATATGACAAGTTATCATAGAGTTTGATATTGTTTAGGATTGTTTCCATGTACAAATTGTTTCCATATCCTAAAATATATGTATAGATACTAGGGTTGTACATATATACTCGGGGATAATCAATACAAACACAAGCTTTTCGCCTCAATCTTGTCAGTAATTAACTTCATTCCTTTCCTTTACCCTTATTTCCCTTTTTTGATTTCATTCCCTTTCTCACTTCGAACCAAACGCCCCCTCAATCATTCAAATTCTTCGTTAGAAGACCTTGAGTCCACTCTTTATCGGTGAGGCCCAAGTTCCATTTTACTCTATGGAGGGGTATTCCCTTACTCCTCCACCCTCTTCCTTACAGAGGCTTCCTTGTCTGCTCCCACATAGATAAGTAAATAAATAACTAAATAAGAGAACTTTCACCAAACAAAGGTTTGAAAAGCAGACCTTTGAGAGGAATTTTGAAATCATTAGCTCAGGCATTCTTGGCCACGTCAATTTTCCAAAACACTGCATCCAAGGACCATTTCGGAGACTTGTCCACTTATAGATATCTAACTACCGTCGTCATCCTTGAGAACCGAGCCTTGTCATCCACGTCTTCTGCCTACAACCAGATAGTGAAAATTGTCAACCAAACATGGTATAACAGGAGGCATTGCTTCAACTAAAATTACAATACAATATACTGATACTTTCTTTCATAAAGATCTTTAATGCTCATTGTGCATGTTCATATGCTTTGTTAGCTTGGCAAGAGGTACCAGTTATGGAGTATCGGTGACTATGAAGTTCATAGGTTGTTGATTTATAAATTTGTTATCTAACACTTTACACATCCATCTATTATATGTTTGGTGAACCAAACTAACGAAATAAGTGTTTACATTCTTGGTGAACCAAAAACCTGTCTTTAACCCCCGTCCATCATAATTTATACTGGACTTTAAACGCTCAAGTTCTCGAAACCCCTTCTTTTTCCTTGAAATAATCTGAGCACCAAGAGGGACTTCCTTTCCCATGGTATCAACCAGCTTTAAGCCCAAAGCCTCAACAAGAGCATTTCCGTGCACATCTGCCTCCTCACCGCCAAGAGTATAGCTGGATAACGGCGGAGTTGGAAGCAGACCATCTCCACAATCACCGTCTCCGTCTAGTTGAGACGACCCAGGTTGCTCCATGAGCTGCGCTGCGGATATATTGCCAATTTGCAAACTTCCCACCGTGGCCAACCCTTGGCTCACAGGACAACCCGCCTCCACCTCATTGAAAAGAAATGCGTCCTGTAAATCCATAGTAGGAGTATTAGACACAAGTGAAGCCCAATCCTCCCTTGAATTAGCCCGCCTAAGGTTATCTAACAACAGACCATCTCCTCCTATACCAAGGTCATCAACAATCAACATAATAAAGGCTGTTATCCCCCTCCGAGCTAACATCCCCTTCCGAGCTTACGCCCTCAACTCTACTATCTTCCTTAGAAACACCATGATTAACATCCTGATTTGAAGGCAACTCTAAACAAGCATTACCCTCACCTTTACTGAAAACACAGGCGGTATGACAATAAAGAGGCATGAATCCGCATATGGCATTCACATAGTGATGATTCGCAGCCATCACATCAAAAAACTATATGTAGTTAAATTTGAAGCTGATAACAAGCTAAGCATTCAGCAATTTAACTTCTCACTCATTAACTGTCAACACTTTGGTCAGAGACAGCTACCACCGAAGTAAATATACCCTCCAACACAAGTTTAGCCAGATTGTGACCACTAAATTTAAACAACTTGCATGACCTTTAGGCAGTTGCTAAATTCGGAACAAGTCATAACATCTTCAAACCAATAGCAAAGAAGCCAATGCAGATTCAGGCTGTAGCATGCATACCTTGATTGGAAATTGGAATTACCTTTCAGCAATTGATCATGATGATGATGATGATGATGATGATGATGATGATGAGCATAGCTACAGGGTTCCAACAAGGTGGCGGATAGTTTGGCCAAGGATTGCGTTCCTGTTGGGGGGAAAACTACGGTATTTAACCACAATCACAACAACAAATAATCGAAAATATAAAGTGCAAAAACCCAAAAAACAACACAAACAATTTTACGTGGAAAACCCCTCTCAAATAGGGGAAAAACCACGGTGCGGATCTCCATGCACTAAACAATAATCCACTATGATAATCGAGAGTACAAACGGCAACAATCACAAGATCAAACAACAAGTAGACTATCTATCTTTGGTACTAGTACAAATTGACAAACCCTATCTCAATTTGGTACTCCCACAAACCCAAAAATACACACACAAATACCTTTCGATGACCGATCCGTGTACTCTGATTATCTTCACCCGAACAAGCCGAATCAACCGTGAGTTGGACAAACCTTTTGGAGAACACCTTTGTTCCTCTCACTCTCTGTCTTCTGGTGAAAGCTTCCTTCACATATCCTACTAAGCCACAAACACTTCTCTTTGGGCTTAACAAACCAATAGCCAATTATGGCCCACAAATAACAAAGTCACGCAGCTTTTCTTTTCCTTCTTTTTTCTGTTTTTGTTTCTCTTTTTTTTTTGTTTTATTTTATTTTCTTTACAAACCAAAATAAAATATAACACAGCTAAATATTATTTGGTATTTGGGGCGTTACCTCAACAAATCCTCCCTCGACCCAAATCACCAAATACCTCCATCTCGTTCGAGAAACGGACCTTCTTCTTGGTCTTGCTCCTCCATACGCAATGACCCTCAACATAACACAAGTTGTTTTCCGCCTTCCTTTCTTGCACAATCAAAGTAGCACCACGATACACTTTGCACCACCTTCCCGTACCAATGTATCTACACCCATGCGATGTCAACTCACCAAATGAAATCACGTTGACACAAGCATCGGGTACATGCCTCACATTGTGGACGGTTCTAGTCACACTACCATGGAGCTCAATTCGGATGCTTCCCATCCCTTTGACCTTCATCTTGCCACTCCCCATGTTGATGTCACCATACTCACCATCTTGGCACAAAGTATCAAACATAGCATGGTCTCTACAAATGTGAACCGAAGCGCCGGAGTCCAACACCCAACTCTCTTGGCTTTCCTTCTTCTCATTGTTACTAGCCAAGTGTAACTCATCATTAGCATCATAAGACATAACCACATTAGAGGAACCGCTATCATCATCAATTTTATTCTTGCCCATCTTCTCTTGCAGCTGCTTGAAACTCTTCAAATCATCTCTCATCTTTGGGCAACGACTCTGAATATGATCCTTCTCACCACAATAGTAACACTCCACGTTACTAAAGTATCTCGCGCGCGACTTCGATCTACTTCTCGGGCCACCACCTCATCTCTCTTGATTCCTCCCTCCCTCAGACACCTCTGTAGCTAGTACTCGATCTCCTCCATCACTTGAAGAGATATCATCAACTTGCAACATCATCCGATCATTCTCTCTCAACACTGTCATTGCTTCATCTAGCCTAATCTCTGTCCTCCCTACAAGTAATGTCTGCACAATTGACCTGTAGGACTTAGGTAGTGAAGCCAACAATAACAATGCCTCCTCTTGATCGAAGATCTTCTCATCTGCATTTCTCAACTGACATACTAGCTGGTTAAAACTGTTAATGTGGTCCTGCAATAGTATACCTTGCTCCATCTTCAGCTGGTACAACTCATATCTCAAACAAAGCTTGTTAGTCAGTGACTTTGATGCATATACACTCTGGAGCTTATCCAACAACTTCTTTAGATCTGTCTCAGTCAAGTAATTATGCTTAATCTCCGGAGCCATAGCTAATCTAATAGTACTGACAGCTTTCTTCTTCTTCTTCGATGTCCATTGGGCATCGGTCACACCAGTAGGCTTTGCCTCATCTAAGTTCAGTTGAACCAACAAATCCTCAACAGTACTCTTCCACACAGTAAAATTAATTTAACCATCAAACAAAGGAATATCAAATTTGGGCACACAACCAGACATCTTACTTGCACAATATAATTCCTCCATTCAACAAATACAGTAATTTTCCCACCACACGGATCCTACAACCAAAGCTTTGATACCACTTGTTGGGGGGAAAACTACGGTATTTAAACCACAATCACAACAACAGATAATCGAAAATATAAAGTGCAAAAACCAAAAAAACAACACAAATAAATTTACGTGGAAAACCCCTCTCAAATAGGGGAAAAACCACGGTGCGGATCTCCACGCACTAAACAATAATCCACTATGATAATCGAGAGTACAAACGACAACAATCACAAGATCAAACAACAGGTAGACTATCTATCTTTGGTACTAGTACAAATTGACAAACCCTATCTCAATTTGGTACTCACACAAACCCAAAGATACACGCACAAATACCTGTCGATGATCGATCCGTGTACTCTGTTTGTCGGCACTCAGTGGCTCTTTCACGCCCTTCTTGTTTCAGCTGTGCTCTATGTCTTCTGAACAAAAGTTGTCGTGCCCTTTTGTTTTCTCCAGCAGCTTCTGGTGGAAGCTTCCTTCACATATCCCACTAAGCCATAAACACTTCTCTTTGGGCTTAACAAACCAATAGCCAATTATGGCCCACAAATGACAAAGTCACGCAGCTTTTCTTTTCCTTCTTTTTTCTGTTTTTGTTTCTCTTTTCTTTTTGTTTTATTTTATTTTCTTTACAAACCAAAATAAAATAAAACACAACTAAATATTATTTGGTATTTGGGGCATTACCTCAACAGTTCCAACATTCGTCAATCTCTCAAATTTCAATTTGAACAATAACACTAACAATTTCAGCCTCCGAGTTCTTTCACCTCTAATTCTAAATTCCTAACCCTAATATCCTTCAAAATTAGGTTAATTTCTTCGTTATCGTCGTTAAGAAGAGAGCTGAATTGAGAGGAGAGAGAAAAGAGAGGTGAGAGAGAGAGTATAAGAGAAGTGAGAGCAATGAGACTCATGAGAGAGAATGATGGAACGTACTTGTTCGATGACGAGATGGAGATCAGGGGCAGAAAGAGGGATGATTGTCTTGAGAGAAGTGACCGGACTTCCATGGTGAGATGGAGTATGGTTTTAATTGATTGAATAAGTTATGTTCATTGTTCTTGTTGGAGCAAACCCAACATAGTTCGGGAGGTCTCGGGGATGAGGGGACAGGTTAGCAAAGGTAAAGGAGGAAAAGTGGAGAGCACATGGTCGGGCGGATTTGGTGGTGTAATGTTGCATGGTCATGCGGAGCTGATAGCAAGGGGCTATCAACGCCACACGACCGGGCAACGTTGTGAGGGAAAATCTGCACGACCATGCGGTCCCGTCCGAGCCAACGAACGGCGATTTGGTTTGTTTGCTTTTGGGAGATTTTCTCCCATTATCTTTTGGGAATCTTATAGGATATTATGGGGGTTTTCTATTGGCATGTAATTACCTATATGAGTAGGATAATATCTAGGTGTTATTGTGTAATTAGGAAACTAGTATCCTAAAAGATGTATTCCTTAGCCTAGTGGTTTTAGGGTTAGGAATACTTTGCCTATATAAGGAGTTTTATAGGCTAAGGTTGGATATCTAATATATGTGAGCTCATACTCTAAGGGAGGAAGAGAGAGAGTGAGTCACCATGTAAGGGGACGCACCCCATGGAGGGGGATGTCAAGGGAAACACATAGTGTGCTTAAGCCATGGGATGGAGTACTTAAGAAAGAGGGAGTCACTTTGTGTATCTCTAGAGAGGATGTATAATTAGTTATGTGGTTGATTAATTAATAATACATATATATGAGGTTCGTGGACGTAGGCCATTGAATTGGGGCCGAACCACGTTAAACTTGTTGTGTTGTCTTTCTTACTTATTGACATATGTTTATCTCGAACTTGTATGGATGGACCATCGTAAAATTCCCCAACAGTTCTGAATTGCAAATTATATTGGTGCAATTTTATTGTGAAGTTTTATTTGCGCACACAAAAGCGAAGTTTTAACGTTGGTCCATGTCAAACTTGATTGCATAAAGTTTCCTGAGGTCGACGTAGGCCGACGATTCGAAGTTCGACTCGGCTCGGGGAGTTTGAAGCTTACCGTGTCGAAATATAGAGGCTCAGACTCGTTGTGATTGAGGCTTGTGGCTCGTGTTGATTTGATTTGATTGTCTCAAATTCAAACTCACCACACCTTATAGAGAATAGATCGGTTTAAAATATTTGCAATTGAATTTGACTATAAGGAATTCTTAAAAATAATAATCAAAAAAATAATATAAATATTTAATTTTGACCAAAACAAATAATATAAATATTTAATTTTGACCAAAACAAATAATATAAATATTTAATGCTCTTATTCAAATATAGGGGAAAATAAAGTCAACATAACCGACTAAGTCGAGCCATAGTAGGCTTAGGATCAGCTCGGAAAGCATTCCAACTGGCTCGGGCTCGGCTCGAGATCGAATTGACCAGAGCTCAAGCCGATCTTAAGAGATCACCGAGCTAGCTCGACTCAGAGTGTGTTCTTTTCCACTAAACTGAATTATACTGAACTCATGAATGGTAATATGTGAGAGAAAAATAAAATCACTGAATAGAACCGACCGAAATGGCAAACTCCATTGAATTGAACTAAACTAAACTTAACTGAGCAAGTGCAAAAAACACGCCCTATATTACACCCCCCTAGGTATGTGTGGTATATATAGCTGTCAAACGGGTCGGTCGGGTCTAGTAGTACAACCAACAAGTGGTTGGTGTGGATGGTTTGACACTCTCATCCCTTAAACAAATGTTGAGGATTCAATTATTTTAAATGGAAAAACTATTTCCTAAACCTGTGGTTTAAAAATAAAAATAAAAAAAGTAAAAAAACAAATTAAAGAGAGATGTGTAGTACAAGATTATCATTACTTAAAATATGTTATAGTCATCACGTTCTTTAACTTATGAGTGAGGGAAACTCACAAGAAATGAAGAACTAGAACGAGCACGTGTGTCCCCTCCAAAAAAAAAAAAAAAAAAAAAAAAGAACGAGCACATGTGAAGAATATCTTCCAAAATATAACGAAATTTCAAACGTTTCCATGCATAATATCATAATATGGGAATTTGTATAACTTAAATTTTGGTTCATATGATGGATCAAGTACGTACGAAATACAAAATTTGTGAATGTATTTAGATCTGATAAATGGATTGTACAACCAACTAGAACATAAATGGCGTTATAGAGAGTCCGTGTAACAAGGGGGTGTGGACATGTGGTTAAATGCTAGGGGCTCATTCAGCCTTAATTAAGGTTAAGGGTTTGATTTTCGCGTCGGGTGTAGAGCAGTTTTTAATTCCCTGATCAAATATTCTACCCTTTGAGATGCCTACAAATTAGCGCGAAAAATAGTTACAATGGTATTGATGTGAACCAAAAAAAATGGTGAGTTTGTTTAATTCATAATAATATTAAATTATTAAATTTTTGTACAGATAATGGTAAGGAATCGAAATTTTGATTCATTTAAGAATGAAAGTCACAGTATTTTGAAGTCGAGATCATCATTCTGAGTTTCTAGCCTCTTCATTTCAATTTAGTGGAGGTTAACAAGAAGAATGATCCCAATGATATTATGAGTAGGACTCCGATCCAGAAAAAAAAAAAAAAAAAGAAAAAAAAAAGAAGGAAAGGAAGAACGAGGTAGGACAAACGGGAAATGCTAAACTTACACATGGTCTAATATATACTAGTGTGTTTTGAGTTTCTCTCTCTCCTGTACTCCACATCCATACCATCCCCATAAAATTCAAAAAGGAGTTCATAGAGGAAAAAAGAGATAGATATATAAATACATTGGTGTATATTACACCATGTGTAAACCAATCAAGGACAAACCTGCTATACATAACGGGAAGGGGTGCAATTTGCAAGGGTGTTACTAAATGCCGCCCCTAAATTACTAGGTACCGCCCCTCAAAATTCCAATTTTGCCCTTTTTTAATTTTTCACTCATCCTCTCCCTCTCTCCCTCTCTAACTCTCACACCACTTCTCTCCCATTCTACCACCCACTCTCATACCCAACCTTCATCAACATTCACTCAAGCAACCCGCGGATGTCTGCCGGCGATCAAGAAGTGCCGTCGACGGTGGCGGAGGTAAAATTAATTTTTTTTGCGCATTTTTTTTGCACGGTCGTCTGAGATTTTCGACTCACCCTTGGGTGAGTCGTCTGCTACAGGCGACCCACCCAAGGGGAGTCGTCTGTCGATCTCAACTCACCCTTGGGTGAGTCGTCCGCTACAGGCGACTCACCCTTGGGCGAGTCGAGATCAATAGACGACTCACCCTTGGGTTGGTCGCCTGTAGCAGACGACTCACCCAAGGGTGAGTCGAGATCGACGTCCGACAGACACAAAAAAAAAAAATTATTATTATTATTTATTATTATTATTATTATTATTATTATTATTATTATTATTATTATTATTATTATTTATTGTTTGAATTTAAGATTAAGCTAATATTGTTTTCGTTGTTTTCGTTAGATTCCTTTGGAGCGGTTCGGTGGTGATGGTGTTGATTACAGTACGCATTTGGTCACTGATGAGTTATTTGATAGTGATACAGATGCAATTAATTGGGCAAAACAAATTGCACTTACTATCGGGTTTGAGTTGATAATTTCGTCACACAAGAAGAGTGGAAGCGTAAAATTGTTAAAATGCAATCGAGGTGAACGCTACAGAGGGGAATTAAGAGACTTAGATACTGCTGCTCGGAAGAAATCGAAAACAAAGGCTTGTAAATGTACGTTCCAGTTGAGAGCTCGGCAAGTGTATGGGTCCAGTAGTTGGATGATTGTCACATTGCCTGGGACTAGGGGTACGCACAACCATGACTTTGCTGTGTATCCTGAGGGATATCGTCAGATGAGTGGTCTTAGTCCTGGGTCAAAGAAACTCGTTCGTGACATGACTTCGGCACAAACAAAGCCATGTGCTATCTTGGCCGCGATTAAGGAAAAATTTCCCGAGGACAATGCAACTAGACGGCATGTGTACAACCACAGAGATCGTATAAGGAAACTTGATTTTGAAGAGAGAGATGTCATTGGTCAGTTTCATCATTTAGATGTGGCGAATAAGTACGTACATTGGACAAGAGCCGACCAAGCTACTAATGAGGTAACTCACGTGTTCATGGCACACCCTACATCAATTCAGTTACTTCGGTCTTTTCGTTGGTTGATTGGCTTAGATTCCACGTACAAAACAAACAAGTATAAGATGCCGTTTGTTGAGATAGTGGGGATGACTCCAACCAATAAGAACTTCCTCATAGCTTATGCCATTATGAAGGATGAGACTCAGGCAAGCTATGCGTGGGTCTTAGATAAGTTGAGGATGCTTATTGGAAATGATGTACACCCAACAGCAATTGTGACCGATCGTGAGCTAGGGTTGATGAGACCTATTAGAGAGATATTTCCCGAGAGTGCCCATTTGCTCTGTACATGGCACATTAACAAAGTCGTTGAAGACAAAGTGTACAGACTTTGTGGAAAAGATAAGGCCGTCGCGCAGAGGTTCAAGAATGGGAGGTGGAAAATTATCATGGAAGCTTCCACAGAAGCTGCGTACGATAGAGCAGTGCGTACGATGAAGGTTAGTTGGAGGACTTACCCTCACGTGATATCCTATGTAGAGGAGACCTGGCTGAGACACAAAGAGATGTTTGTGGCTGCGTGGACGAATAAGGTGCTACACCTTGGCAACACTACGACTTGCAGGGTGGAGAGTGCACATGCCGCGCTAAAACAGTGGTTGAACTCCTCAACTGGAGCTTTGGACAATGTTTGGAACAAGGTCAACAAGTCAATCGAGTCACAAATAACTGAGATCAAGTACACACTTGAAGAGTGCAGAAGACGAAGAAGTGTGGTGTACTCGGGTTTCCCATTCAACTATCTGACCGGGTATGTTTCCCATTACTGCTTACAAATATTATTGGCTGAGCTGAACAGGATGAGAGAATTGAGTCACCAAGTATTTGATCGTTGCGGTTGTGTATTGAGATCCACTCATCAGATCCCGTGTGCGTGTGAGTTGAAAACGGCCACGGATACGGGCACGCCAATTAGCTTGAATAGTGTCCACAAATTTTGGCGAACACTCGTTATTAGTGATGCAGTGGAGATAGCTACGCTTGACATGACTGAGCATCCATCTGAGGACCATCGATACTTTCGGTCTCTGGTCGACGAGGTTAACTCAAGCGACCCGGCAGTTGTGCGCAACATATCTGTCCTTATGAATGAGCAGCTTCATCCTGAGGAAGCGAGTTACGTCGAGCCGGAAGCGAACACGACAGTCAGAGGTCGACCGAGAGGGAGTTCCTCTACCAGACGTGATCCTAGTTCATGGGAGTACTCCCAGAGGGGTCGTGGTCGCCCTAGGTCATCCAGTTCGAGCCGCGGGCATGGTCGTACCTCATCCTCATCGAGTAACTTCGTAAACAGTACTGGTATGAAAACCCATAATTTATTAACATGTACATAATGTTGTTACTTTTTGATAAGTACTATTATTGACTTTCTATTATATTGTCTTGCAGCTGGACACGCAATAGATATCACTGAATTCTATCATGTTAACAAAATTCCGGGAATCATCGTACCTTTCATTGAAGGATATCTCGATGTGCTTGGGGATGGTAATTGCGGTTTCCGTGTCATTGCGGACTACATTTTCGGAGACCAAGAGCAATGGCGAGTGGCGAGAGTTTGCATTGCACACGAACTCTTAGCTAACCGAGCATTGTACGAAAACTTATACGTTGAAGGGGTCGACGCTGGTTACCGCCGTATTATGTGGGACGGAGGTGCGTGTAACGATGATCACTGGATGATAGTAATTGAGGATTTGTTCCCGATTGCCAACCTCTTCAATGCAGCGATTATGTTATTCGGATACGGCAGCGGAAGGGGGTTATATTCTTGTTACACAGTGCTACCGTTCCAAGCACCTTCGACTGCTACACGTCCAAGTAGGGAAATTGTCATGTGTCATTTAGGTGATTCGTATTCCCATTATATCCGTCTGGATTTAGCCTCAGATTTCCCTGTTCCTCCGATATGCGAAGCATGGTTTACTTTCCGTTCTGATAGTGTCGCTGGTTGGGAGCAAATGTATGTTACGCGAAGAGCACATTGGGATCGTTTAGCGAGGTCGACGTAATTGAATGTTTTGCGTGATTGTTATACTTATATCATTGTCACATTTTTGTGTGATTGTTATATTTTGCATGTGGAGAGTGGTCGTGATTATTGGAGGTAAATAAAACAACAAATTACAATAAAACAAAAAATGTAAATAAGAAACAACAAATTACAATAACACAAATAAATAATAACAATAACAATGAAACTCTTATAATAACAAATTCATCTAGGGTCAATACATCATTTGGCAGCCCGCCAATCTCTCATATACTCGTCCATTTGGGATCGAGAACCTTCCGCTTGCTCCGAAGGAATCAAAGTAATGGCCTGCTCATGTAAGACGGCTAGACGATTCACCCACTGCAAAAAAGTAACAATGAGTGTGAGTTCAGAGATATGTAATACGTAAAAAAAAAATATATTTTAGTTTAGTTAATCACTTACATAATCGCTGTTGGATCGTGGAGGAATCACAGGTGCTGCAGCGTCACGTATCAGCCG
Organism: Tetragonia tetragonoides; assembly: GCA_038025085.1. Classification (NCBI taxonomy): domain Eukaryota; kingdom Viridiplantae; phylum Streptophyta; class Magnoliopsida; order Caryophyllales; family Aizoaceae; genus Tetragonia; species Tetragonia tetragonoides. The sequence continues at coordinate 916,942 of CM076145.1, forward strand.
AGGGTGGGAGTGAAGGTAGTACCATGCGAGGTAGTCATCCGTACATGCTGTGGGATCTGACGTGGATGCCTGAAACCCATGGAGACCAAGAATGTAAAATCCCGGGAACATACGCCAAGCATCAGATGAGATCCGTTCGGGGAAGACAACCTTGTACGAACGACTGCTCCATGACCTGATCGCTTTGACTGGCCTAAAGATCGGGGTTGGGATACTCTGTACGTACCCGATTTGTCGTAAACAAGGACCAGGCATGTACGGTTCGATAATATCCCGATACTGTAGCCACCCCATGAATACAGTCCTCGGTACAGATACTGCCGGGTTAGAACCGTACGGCAGCCACACCACCTACGTAGAAATGTTGAAAGTTACGGTGAAGTAAAAAAACATAGCAAACGACGAAATAAATCATGAACACCGATAACTAAATGACGTACCTCTGTCGCTCGCAGATGATCCAAGCGTCTACGTAAGGAGTCCAGTCGACCCATGTCCTTGCCCTCAGCCAGGGCACTCCATACGGATGCACGGGGAGCCTCGTCGTCCCCGACAACCATCCGCTCCCGATGAGGTCGGAAGCAGGGAAAGTACTCGTATATCCATGCCTGCAGGAGAGTTAGGCATCCGCAGATGCCCTGAGAATCCCCGCGACTAGCTATACCGAGCTGACGATATAGGAAGGCGAGGGCAGCAGATCCCCAAGAGAAGTCATGCACCGTATCGACACCGTCGTCCATCACCTCCATCACGCAGGAGGGTCTAATACGGTTACCACTCTTGTCGACAAACAAGGTGGATCCAATAAGTAACCACATCCAAGCTGTCGCCTGGATGTCATCTATTTGCTCACGGCAAAGCTCAAAAACCGACTCCGTGAGGACCGCACCGCCCTGCCAGTGGCTACACATCAGTTCTTCTGGGCTGACCCCGAGAACCTCCATGGCCGCCATCTGCAGCTGCCCATCCCGTCCCTCATTGGAAACGAGCTCTCCGTCTACAGGAATCCGAAGAATATGCCATACATCGTGCAACATGATCGTCATCTCTCCGAACGGCATGTGGAACGAGTTCGTATCCGGCTGCCACCTTTCCACGAATGCAGATATCAGGGGGAAGTCAATATGTCTGAACATAATGTCTGCCAGGTGTGATAACCCAGTCCCCTCGATCTGGGCCCTCATCTCGGCCGACATCTCCGCTCGCCACTAACTCAGCCGCTGACAGACATTCCATCGGTTCTGACACTTCAAGAGACCCCTCATCTCTCCATTCCACATACGAGACGCTACGTGGCCCAGGAAGCTCGGTATGATGCTATCATCCGCCGGCCCACCGGGCACAGGCTCTGTAACAAGCCACGTAGTGTCGTCCTCCGCTCTAGATCGTTTGCCAGTACTGGACGACCCAGTACTAACAAACCTACCGCCTCTGCCCTTCACCACGCGCCAATCTGAGGATAATTCGACGCCAATCTGATCATCGTCTTGCTCACCGGAGTAGAACTCGCTAGTTGCGTAATCGTCTTGCTCAGCAGTCATCTCCCTCATCCGAACTGCCTCTCTCTGTCTCCGTACAGAGGCATTAATCCCGCGCGTCCTCGTGTGACGCGGTCCTGAACCAGCTAGTTCACTAAATAACCGAGGCACCGATTTACCGGCTCCTCCTATCTATCATTTCACATTTTTAATTAATTAAACAATAATAAATAATAATAATAATAATAATAATAATAATAATAATAATAACGATAAATAATAATAATAATAATAACAATAAATAATAATAATAATAATAATAACAATAAACAATAAATAATAATAATAATAATAATAATAATAACAATAAATAATAATAATAATAAAAAATAATAATAATAATAATAATAATAATAAATAATAATTTTTTTTTGTGTCGGTCGTCTGGTCTCAGACGACTCACCCAAGGGTGAGTCGTCGGCCGATCTCGACTCACCCTTGGGTGAGTCGCCTGAGACCGGCGACTCACCCAAGGGTGAGTCGTCTGCGACCGACGACTACCCTTGGGCGAGTCGAGATCGGCAGACGACTCACCCTTGGGTGAGTCGAGATCGGCAGACGATCGACGCAAAAAAAAAAAAAAAAAAAAAAAAAAAAAAAAAAAAAAAAAAACACACAACTTCAATTCATAACTTCACGATTCAATTCAAGGCAAAAAATATTCAATTCAAGGCAAAAAAAATTCAATTCAAACAAAAAAAAAAAAAATTCGAAAAGTTACCCCCCCCGCGCCGTCGGTCACCGCCTCCCTCGCCGTCGAAACCTCTGCCGCCGCTGCCGCTAGCACTTGACATGGTCGTGGTGGTGGTGGTGGTGGTTGCCGGTGTGATGGTGTGGTGGTGAGGATGAGTGAGGAAGAGAGGATGAGTGAGAGTGAGTGAGGAAGAGAGGGTGAGTGAGAGTGAGTGAGGAAGAGGGGTGAGGGTAAAATTGGAAATTGGGGGGGCGGTAGCTAGTAAAAAGGGGCGGTATTTAGCAATTCACATTTGCAAAGGCTGCAGTTGTACGGACCAGTACTAACATATCACGTTATCATGATTCATGATTCAACTTTTTTTTTTTAATCATGATATCGATCAATTTCCCTCTATTTTATGTGTATTGATTTATTTTAAAGGGATTTCCCACTATTTTAAATAGTTTGTTAGAGAAAAAATAATGGGTCTAAAATTAGGTCACATTTTAGGATATAGTCTTTTCTACTTATTTCTAAAATAATGCAATTGAATGTAGCGCAGTTTAATAGAGTTCAATTCAATTCAATCAATTCGATGATCAAAAATAAAGTTCAATTCCGTTCAGTTCAGTTCAGTTACAGAATTTTCTATACATATTAGGAGTAATATTATTATTCAGTTAAGTAGAGTTCACTTCAGTTTAGTTTAGTTTAGTGGAGTTCATTTAAGTGGCAAAAAACATACCCTTATTTTAGAGCATGCTCTTTTGGATTGGCTTCCATACTCACCTATTCTACGCCGACGACTTAGTCCTCTTTGGAGAGGCATCACTCCAACAGGCTATGGTAATTAAAGATTGCCTCAATCTTTTTTGCTTAGTCTCGGGTCAAAAGGTGAGTAATAGCAAGTCTAATATCCTTTCCTCGAGTGTGGTTGGAACCGACCTAGCAAACGAGATCTCTGCAGCTCTTGATATCCCTATTACGACGAACCTAGGCAAGTACCTAGGAATGCCTACAATCTGGGGTAGAGTAAATCAAGGTACATACAAATTTATTGTTGACAAGGTCAATAATCGTCTTTCGGGTTGGCAAGCCAAATACCTCTCCCCAGCGGGGCACATCACTTTGACCCAATCCGTCCTCTCGTGTCTTCTTTATTATGCCATACAAACATCACTTCTTCCGCGGGCTATTTGCGACGAGGTGGATAGGAAGTGTCGGGGATTTGTGTGGGGAAGTTCTAATGAGCAAAGACGTGTCTACCTTGTCAGCTGGGACAATGTGGCGCGTTCCAAAACCGCAGGTGGCCTTAGGTTACGACCTATGAGGGATGCCAATACTGCGTTCTTATGCAAGCTAGGATGGCGGGTCATCAATGAACCAAATAGCCTTTGGTCACGTGTGCTACACTACAAGTATTGTGGGGGTCGTAATGATCTTAATATGTTCCAACCTTGTAGAGATAGCCCTCACACATGGAGAGGTGTTGTACATGGCGCTACCACGCTTAGCAAGGGTACCAAATTCTCGATTGGAGATGGCTCTCGTACTCTCTTTTGGCATCATAATTGGGCTGAAGACTGCCCGCTTCTTGAAAAGGCTACTGGCCTAATTGAAGAAGGCTTGCTTTCCAGCACTGTTGCGAAGCTTTGGGGACCACAGGGCTGGGATTGGAGTCGCTTTGCCCATCTCCTCCCAGCCGACTCTCTTGGCCGAATTGCTTCCCACTCAGTTACTCACTCACTTGGTCTTGATCAATGCTATTGGAGGGGCTCTAGTTCAGGGCGGATCATAGTTAGCTCAGCTTTTGACATCATTCGCGAGAATAGCAACGAATTGGCTGATAAGAAATGGAAAAACATTTGGCGAGTTAGCGCTCCCCAAAAATGCAGAGCTGTCCTTTGGCTTGCGCTGCTAACAGTTTCCTTTGTAACACAAACCGAGTCCAACGTAACCTAGCTACGTCTGCAGCCTGTACTGAATGTGGAGAAGCCTAGGAAACGTGGCTCCATGTGCTTCGTGATTGCCCAATGGCGAAGGAAGTCTGAGCAATACTTGACCCGCCTTTCCAGTTTGGTGAGTTCTTCAATTCAAATCATGAGTCCTAGATTAATATGAATTTAGATGGGCCTTGTGCAGCTTGGAGGTCCACCTTTGCTATAGCGTGTTGGTGGGTTTGGCGTTGGAGAGATGCGCGTGCTTTTGGGCACCCTCATGGCGTTCTGTGTGACCGAGGAAGCTTCATATGGACCAGCTGCAAGAATATGTTAACATTGTGCACGTGAAATCTAATTCTCTCAAAGGTAATAAACGTAAGCGTGAAGATGCTCATATTAGATGGGATTTCCCTCCTGAAGGATGGTATAAACTGAACACTAACGGGCCATCACGAGGCAACCCGGGTAATGCTGGCGCGGGTGGAATAATAATCGCTTTTCTACAGGAGCGTTCGTGCAGGATTTCTCTTTGAAATGTGGAATATGTTCTTCTGTCAAAGCAGAAGTTTTGGTTGCGTTAAAGGGTCTGGAAATAGCAAAGGACCTAGGCATCAACAACCTTGTTCTTGAAGTCGACTCCGAGGTAGTTCTTCCTTGCGTGAAGACCCCAAGCCATGGCAACCCCATTACTTCCTTCTCCTACAGTGCCGAGCTTTACCGGTTGATGATTCATGGGAGATTCATGTCCGTCATATTTATCGGGAAGCCAACTTCACAGTGAATTGGCTTGCTAATTTTAGTTTTGATAGCATATATCTTTAATTGCCCGCTTGTGGGTATGCATTCTATTTTATTTGGTGATGTTGTTGGCGTGGCTAGGTCACGCTCTGTCCTTAGGATTAATTATGTTTAGCGCTACGGCCTCCTTCGCACAAAAAAAAAATTAAAAGTAAATTTTGCAACCCAAAAAAAAGGTGATTTTTTCAATTACAAAAAGACATCAAATCTCCTATCAAAAAAAAAAAGAAACGAAAAAAAAGAAAAAAAAAACATCAATAGCTCTGCAGCTACAGCACTTTTCATTCTCTATTCTACAATCCTATAGTCCCTTACTCATTAGCTACTGTTTACTGTATCTCTCTCTCAGGTTTTTTTTGCTCAACGTATCTTCTCTCTCAGCTCAAAGGAGAGTATCAGAGGAAACAAAAATGAAAGACAGAAGCTGGGCTTCTTCTTTATCGTCTCTACCCAACCCGACAAATACCGACATGGAGGTATTTTATTATCTCTCTGAAAAACTTCCATTTCTTCTAGGAACAAAGTGTCAACCTTTATTTATTTACTTAGCAAATTTTGTGAATATATATTTCATCTTTGGTTAGGGTTTACTTCAGTTATATGGGGAAACTAGTTATGTTTTCCGTTATTAATCAATGGGTTGTTCTAGATTACGTATGTTCGGATTAATGCCTTAAAGTCTTCTGATTGCAGTAGGTTACGTTACCGTATGTTGTGATATAGTTTGATGCGGGAGCAGTTCAAGATGTTCAAAATAGCCCAATTGCACTTAGCGTCCGTTCTTAAATTGAGCCCATACTTGGAATTATTCATGGGCTTACTCTTCTTAAATGGATAAATTAAAAGTCCAACATGATGGGTTCCTAGTCATGGTCGTGTTTAATCATGTGGAGTTCAAGTGAATGAACCTAGAAATCAAGATTGCAATTTACGAGCTAAATTGGAGCGTTTTGGGCAGATTCAATGTATCTACTTGGTTCTTCTTCATATGGCTTTCCCATGGTCAAGGTGACTTGATTAGCACTTAGTTTTATGCTTTCAATAAATAATGGTCAAAGATAACTGATTACTAAAGTTAGATTAAGATGCATTTGCGTTCAGTTCATGTACTAGCATTTAATGCGCTGATTGCGCGTAGTTTTATTTCCTAGAAACTCTACAGCACTTAGGTTGATTATTATTGTATCAAGGCTAGTCCTTTAAATTGTAAAGAGCCCCTTCTCTATATAAGGGACATGAATATCAATGGAAAATGCAGACTTGTTGAATGAAAAATTGTTTTGTGCATCCAAACCAAAAATCTTAACATCTTTAGAGCTATTTCATTAGCTTGGTGAGTTGAGTGAATTCTTTATTCTTTGGTCCGGTTGCCTTGCCTTTAAGATCATTGGTGGTGAGTTCCAGGCCTTGAGTGGTGGCGTAGCCTTTATCTCGGGTCATATCCTTGTTCCCTTTTTCCTTAACACATCCAAAACACAAAATCACACAAAATTCCAAACCAACAGCACTTGTTCGAATCCGCTACGCATCAAGTTGGTATTAGAGCTTTGGTTTGTTTTTCTTTGAACGAGTGCTTTGCTTGTTTATTTGAGAATCATGTCCGGAGATATTCCCGATGAGATGTCACCCGACGAGAGGCGAGACCGACAGATTGAAACTCTTTCAAAGGGTTTCGCGGATATGTCTGCTATCTTAAATCACATAAGACTTCAAATGGAAAGAGATAGACATCGATCACCTCCACGCTCCGAGAAGTCCTATACTGAAGTTGAAGGCTCCGAAGATGATGAGCAACACCTTATGAGAAGCAATCGAGTGAGAGATGATGATGATGATGATAGAGGTCTTAAACTCGACATTCCAGAATTTGATGGAAGTCTTGATCATGAGATTTTTCTTGATTGGTTAAGGTCAGTTGAACGTATCTTTGATTATAAGGAGTATAATGACCGAAAGAAGTTTAAAGTGGCTACTTTGAAACTTACAAAATATGCTTCTTTATGGTATGAGAATTTCAAAAATCAGAGGCGTAGAGAGGGAAAAGAAAAGATTGATTCATGGGAAAAGTTAAAGAAACATCTCAAGAAACGATTTTTGCCTCGAGAGTATGAGCAAGACATTTACTTGAAAATGAATTCTTTGAGTCAAGAGGGTATGTCCGTTGAGGAGTATATTCGTGAGTTTGAGCGTATGGTTATGATTTGTGATGTTCAAGAGACACCAGCGCAAAAGATGGCGAGGTTTGTTCGTGGATTGAGTAATAGTGTTCGTGAAATGGTTGAACTTCAGTCCAACTTAAACTTTGAGGAGGTTTGCAAACTAACCGTGAAGTGTGACAAGCAAGTGAAGGCTAGAAAAAGTTCTTCAAAGACCTTTGTCAAAGGGTCTACTTTCTTTAAACCTGAAACTTCCAAATCTGGTTTGAAACAAAAGAAAGAGGTTGATAAGGGAAAGAATAAGGAGAACACAATTCAAGACAAGGGTAGGAATAAGAGGTGTTTCAAGTGTTCAGGCTATGGACACTACCAATCTGAATGCCCCACTAATAGGGTGATGACCCTAAAATAAATTCAAGAGATTGATGAAATGGAAGCATATCTTGAAGAAGAGGAGGATGCGCTTGAAGAGAACAAAGTGATTGTACAACTTGATGAGCGTGGTGAGATTCTTGTCATAAGGAGAGCACTTCACTCTCAACCAGCAATCCTAGAAGAGGAGCAAAGGGACCAAATCTTTCAAACAAGATTTACCATCAAAGGGAAGCTATGCAACCTTATTGTTGATGGAGGGAGCTGCACTAATGTCGCGTCCACTACTTTGATGGAGAAGCTGAATTTTCAAACTCAAAATCACCCAAAACCGTACAAGTTGCAATGGTTGAGCAAAGGAAATGATCTAAAGGTAACTAAACAGGCCTTAATATCGTTTTCTATTGGGAAGAGTTACCATGATTCTGTTTGGTGTGATGTAATTCCTATGGATGCATGTCATGTATTATTGGGGAGACCTTGGCAATTTGATAGATGTGCTATGCATGATGGAAGAAAGAATGTTTATGCTATTGAGAAAGATAAAAAGAAAATCACTTTGACCCCACTGTCTCCATCTAAAATAAGTCTACCGGGAATGAGAGAAAAGAGTCATGAGAACTTATTTTTGAGTGAAACACAAATGGGGAGGGAATTAGCTACAAAACAGCCTGTTTATGTCCTCTTTGTGAAAGAACTTCAAGCTGAAAATGAAAACTCTCTAAACCCCCTAGTTGCACCTTTAATTGGAGAGTTTAAAGATGTGTTTCCAAATGACTTACCCCCGGGACTTCCACCCATGAGAGGAATTGAGCACCAAATTGATTTGATCCCTGGTGCACAATTGCCTAACAAACCAGCTTATAGATGTAATCCGGAGGAGACAAAAGAGTTGCAAAGGCAAATTGATGAATTATTGGAAAGGGGTTATGTTCGTGAGAGCTTGAGTCCTTGTTCCGTTTCAGCCTTACTTGTCCCTAAAAAGGATGGAACATGGCGAATGTGTGTTGATAGACGTGCTGTAAACAACATCACTATCAAGTATAGGTTTCTTATACCTAGACTTGATGATATGCTTGATGAGTTAAATGTTGCAAAGGTATTCTCCAAAGTTGATTTGAGAAGCGGATACCACCAGATTAGAATGAGAGAATGTGACGAATGGAAGACCGCTTTCAAGACAAAGCATGGGTTGTATGAGTGGCTTGTTATGCCATTCGGTCTTTCTAATGCCCCTAGCACTTTCATGCGCCTCATGAATGAAGTCCTAAGGCCATTTATTGGCAAGTTTGTGGTAGTATACTTTGATGACATCTTGATATATAGCAAAAGTGAGGAAGAGCATTTACAACACTTGAAATCTGTTTTTGAGACATTGAGACAACAAAAACTCTATGGCAAGCTGGAGAAGTGTTCTTTCATGGTTCCTAGTGTTACTTTCTTAGGTTATGTGGTGTCCAATGATGGTGTTTCCATGGACCAATCCAAGGTGGAAGCGATTAAGACTTGGCCAACTCCAAAGTCAGTTTCGGAGGTACGTAGTTCTCATGGATTGGCTTCGTTTTATCGTCGATTTGTAAAGAATTTCCATACTTTGTTGTGTCCCATTACTGAGTGCTTGAAGAAAGGAAATTTTGAGTGGACAAAGGCTGCCCAAAGGGCCTTTGAATTGATCAATGAGAAGCTTTGTGAAGCACCCATCCTAGCCCTTCCAGATTTCAATCAACCCTTCAAAGTTGAGTGTGATGCGAGTGGTTGCGGTATTGGAGCTGTTCTTGTGCAAGGAGGGAGGCCTACTGCTTATTTCAGCGAGAAATTGAGTGGCTCTAGACTCAATTACTCCACATATGATAAGGATTTTTATACTATTGTGCGTGCATTGGATCAATGGATTCATTATTTGCGGCCAAAACCTTTTGTTCTACATTCTGATCATGAAGCACTCAAATACATTCATGGGCAACACAAGCTGAATAAGAGGCATGCTAAGTGGGTTGAATTTCTTCAAACATTCAACATATCTCCGAGATACAAAGCTGGAAAAACCAATGTAGTAGCTAACGCTTTGTCGAGGCGTTATTCCATGCTAGATGTACTTAATAGCAAGCTTTTGGGATTTGAGTTCATGAAAGAATTGTACAAAGAAGATTCTGATTTCTCTTCTTTGCTTGATGAGTGAAAGAATAGTGTTCAAGGATCCTATTCCATACAAGAAGGCTTTCTTTTCAAAGGGAACAAACTGTGTGTTCCTAAGAGTTCCTTTCAAGAGCTTTTGGTTAGAGAAGCTCATGGCGGTGGACTTGCTGGCCACTTTGGCTTAAACAAAACTCTTGAGATCTTACAAGAGCATTTCTATTGGCCAAAGATGATGGGAGATGTGCAAGCTGTTGTGGAGAGATGTGGAACATGTCAATGAGCCAAGAGTCACTTTCACAAAGGGTTGTACACGCCCTTACCGGTTCCAATTCAGCCTTGGGATGATGTAAGTATAGACTTCATTGTTGGTTTACCTCGCACTCAACGGGGTAAGGATGCAATCATGGTAGTTGTTGATCGGTTCTCTAAGATGGCACACTTCATTCCTTGCCATAAAACCGATGATGCTTCAAATGTGGCTGATTTGTATTACAAAGAAGTGGTTCGTTTGCATGGGATTCCAAAGACCATTGTTTCTGATCGTGACACCAAGTTTCTTAGCTATTTTTGGAAGACTCTTTGGAGATTAGTTGGGACAAAGCTTTTATTTAGTACTTCACACCACCCCCAAATGATGGGCAAACCGAAGTCACTAATAGAACACTAGGCACTTTGCTTCCTGGGCTCGTGAGCAAGACTACCAAGGATTGGGACTTGAAGTTGGCACATGCTGAGTTTGCCTATAATAGAACCCCTACCTATGCAACCGGGCGTTCTCCATTTGAGGTAGTCTATGGTGTGAATCCTTACTTGCCTATTGACTTAATTCCTATTCCCAAAAAGGAACAAGTTAATTATGAAGCTAAGGTTCGTGTGGAAAGTATGAAGAAGCTGCATCATCAAGTTCAAGCAAGAATTGAAAAGGCAAATGAGTTGTATAAAGCTCGAGCAAACAAGAACCGCAAGCAAGCTGAGTTTGAGCCTGGAGATCTTGTTTGGTTACACTTAAGAAAGGAACGTTTTCCAAGCAAAAGGAAGAACAAATTGATGCCCCGAGCTGATGGTCCATTTAGAGTGGAAAAGCGAATTGGAAATAGTGCATACAAGCTAGAATTGCCTGGTGAGTATGGAGTTTCTGCAACTTTCAATGTTGGTGATCTTTCTCCTTACCTAGATGATGATCATATTCGAGATTTGAGGACAAATCATTTCGAAGAAGAGGAGATTGATGCGGGAGCAGTTCAAGATGTTCAAAACAACCCAATTGCACTTAGCGTCCGTTCTGAAATTGAGTCCATACTTGGAATTATTCATGGGCTTACTCTTATTAAATGGATCAATTAAAATTCCAACATGATGGGTTCCTAGTCATGGTCGTGTTTACTCATGTGGAGTTCAAGTGAATGAACCTAGAAATCAAGATTGCAATTTACGAGCTAAATTGGAGCGTTTTGGGCAGATTCAATGTATCTACTTGGTTCTTCTTCATATGGCTTTCCCATGGTCAAGGTGACTTGATTAGCACTTAGTTTTATGATTTCAATAAATAATGGTCAAAGATAGCTGATTTCTATAGTTAGATTAAGATGCATTTGCGTTCAGTTCATGTACTAGCATTTAATGCGCTGATTGCGCGTAGTTTTATTTCCTAGGAACTATACAGCACTTAAGTTGATTGTTATTGTATCAAGGCTAGTCCTTTGAATTGTAAAGAGCCCATTCTCTATATAAGGGACATGAAAATCAATGGAAAAAGCAGACTTGTTGAATGAAAAATTGTTTTGTGCATCAAAACCGAAAATCTTAACATCTTTAGAGCTATTTCATTAGCTTGGTGAGTTGAGTGAATTATTTATACTTTGGTCCGGTGGCCTTGCCTTTAAGATCATTGGTGGTGAGTTTCAGGCCTTGAGTGGTGGCGTAGCCTTTATCTCGGGTCATATCTTTGTTTCCTTTTTCCTTAACACATCCAAAACACAAAATCACACAAAATTCCAAACCAACAGCACTTGTTCGAATCCGCTACGCATCACGGTTGGTTACGCTACTGTACGTTAGGTTATCTTAGGGTATATTGGGTTATGCGGTGTTACGTTATGTTATTCCGTGTACGTTACTGTACGTTATGTTAACTTCAAGTATTATAGTGTTAGGTTGTATTATGAGATAATGGTTATAGATTTTAAAGTAGAGGTAGGTAGATATGAATTCAGAATTGATCGGAGGTTATGTTTATACTCTATAAGTCATAAGCGAAATGATGGCATTGACATTGTGAATGCAACAAACTTCAGCGCTTAAAGCACTGGTACTATTTCTGCATTTAGCAAGTCTTTTTGTCTTTAATTGATATTTTTCAAATTGGTTTCACAGGCGATGCGTGCTCAACTTGAATAACAACTCTTAAATCATAAAGTCAAATGGGTTGAGAAAGATGGCATTAAAATCGTGCAACCTCTCATCCCACAAAGTTACAATGGTTGCTCATTTGCAGATGTTTAAAAGCAGTTGGAATATCAGTTGAGAGATGCGTACGCAGATGCTAACCCTCCAACCTCTTTGCTACAAGGCAGTTGCCTGATCGACTATCGAAGTTGGGAACGTAGAAGCCTAAAGAGCTTCTACATGAAGCAAAATACAATGGTGTGCCATTATACAATGACACACAACATCAAATTCAGAGTTCCTATAGCGTTTATAGTGTAAAAGATATCAGTCCAATATTACTTAATCAATTTCTTGGGTTTTCTCCTACGGTTGGTGTCATGAAGATCTATGACGACTACTAGAAAGAAGGAGAATCTGTTTATTTTGGATGTCAGGAAGAAAAAATGGAATATGTAGATGACGCAGAGGGAAAAAGAAAAAGAGTTCAAATCACGCATGCTATTGTGATTTTGGATACATGTGAAATTAATCATAAGACCTACGTATGCTATCAAGATTCGCGTGGAGATGGTTGCAAAAGTCTGCTAGGGAATAGGATTACTTACTTGGTGCAAGTTTGAGACATTGGTAGAATTCCATTGGGGTGGCTCATTGCCTCCGGTTCATTCGCCGCCTGTTTTGCAATCAACTTGTCACCTAACCAGCATAAAACATGAAATAAACAACGCTACTGATGCAATGAAGAAATATTTGGCTATTCGTAGTGAATGGGTTGAATCAAAGATTGTTCAGAAGCTCGGTGAAGATGTTGGTGAAGCTGAAATTAATCAACTTGTATCGAACACTAAATATCACTGCCTAGCCATGAAGAAATTCAATGAAAAATATTGGAAGGGTCAAGGAAGGTGTCCTTGCCAATATGTCCAATCTTCAACTAGTACTAGACAAGAGTTTGATTAGGTGTCAAGAAACTGAAACATTTATTTTGGCATTAAAGAATTATTTGAAGTCTAATAAGTAGTTCTTTCACATTTAGGTAGATTCTATGTGAAATGTCATTGGGTTTGATTAAGGCTATGCGAATATTGATCCTGTGATTCCTAAATCTCATTGTCAATTACGTAGCTTTTTTATATGTACTTCCTGTTATTTTTGGGGATGGCAATGGATCGGATTCGAAGCGCATTATGCTAAATCCGAATCTACTTCAAATACTAAACGGATTCTAAAATCACCTCCGAATCCGAATAACCTCCAATTAGGGAGGATCCGAATTCGAAACTATTCGGAGTCGGTAACCTCCGAATCCGATCCAGTTCCGATCCGTTTACTCGACTTATTTCAAATTTTGTTAATTTAAATGTGAACAAGTATAAAATATACTAAATAGCTAATTGCTAATTCAACAAAAATAAATATAGTAAATACATCAAGGATTTAAGATACAAACAAAGGTGAATATATATATTTAATTCAAATATATTAAGGATATAATGCTCTTTTTTCTAAATATATTAAAAATAATCTGATATTCGGATTAGATTCGGAGGTGGATCGAATTATGTCGGATTTCACACAACATCCGAATCCGCTATGAATCCGATTCGGATTCGGAGTTTTCTAATCGGATTCGGACTCGGGTTTTTTTTAATCGGATTCGGTTCGGATTTTTATGGCCTAAACGGATTGGGTTCGGACTTGATTGTCATCCTAGTTATTTTAAGTATAGTGTTTTCTTTTATTACTATAAACTCATAGGTAGACACTTCTGGAGAGTAGCTGATAGGTAGAAACAGAGGTACTCCCTCTTTCTCTTTAATGTCACTCAATGCAAGCAGGCTAGTGCTCTGAAACATGTAACGTTGGAGACTGTTTATGTTCTTTGTATTTAGAATATTAGAATATTTCAGCATAAAGAATAAACAAACTTGAATGGAAGATAGCTTACTCTAAGTGCCTGAGGACATCCTTATTGGTAGCACAATAAAAGTGAGCTTAAAACACTATTCAACTCTCTCTCCTCACATTTTAAGCACACCTCCCCCAAATAAGCACACACTCAATTATCCCTAGTGTGCTTAAAAGGCCCCACCCATCTACCCCACAAGATTTCCATACCATCTAAACAATGCATTTCAATTAATGCACAACGTGGGCCCCACGCTAAAGGAAAACAATTAAAACAAAAAAAAAAAAAAAATAAAAATAAAAAATAAACTGCCTGGACCACTTTGGCAGACTTGCTTTTTGCCAAACAATTACTCCCAGGCGCCTAAACAACACGCATGTGGGTCTTGCTTTATTTTGGGCAGCACGCGGTCCCTACTCGGCTTGCTTTCTCTTCCTTTGTGGTCCCAGCAATTTGTGCAAGAACACCCGCTTAAATAAGCACTCAACTTATTTTTGGGTGTGCTTAAGAATTTCTCTTATTGGTGTAGTACACACATAGAACACTCTTTCTCCTCTCTAAGCACACCAATAAGGGTGGCCTGAGAGCTCACTATTGAGTGTGTGTTCTGTAGGAGGTGAGGACAAGGTCCAACTGATGCCTACCACATTCAGGTTGGGCTTGAATGAAGATATGCCATTAAATTGAGATGACACACTAGCTTTCCTTTATTTTGGTATGTAATCCTTTTAACTAGTTTTAAAGCCCGTGCGATGCATGGGTTCAGATTAATACACCTGTATATAATACTATCTCTGATGGCATCCCTATATGACGTGCTCTATACTCCCAGGAAAATGTTTCCTTTAGATATATAAAGGAATAATAAAGCCGATGCATACCATAATTATTTTTTAAATTAATTTAGGCATTTTATTTATTATATCCTTTACCTATTAGCATAATCATCACTCACCTTTGCATGATTAGTAGTTACATTTTTTTTTTTTGAGGTTTGATTAGTAGTTACATTTTTATTTCGGTATGGTAAAATTTTGCAAGAATGAGTTGATAACATATTTAATTTCAAATGTCAACTTTTTCAATGTCCAATGATGTAAATCTATGAAAAATTTGAAGTAGATGTCATCCGATCTCTATGAACTAATAAGTAATGCCTAACTCAAATTTTATTTATATATAGATATAGTTTCAACTTAAAATGACATGCTCCCTAAAAAAAATGACATCCCTCTATGGTAAAATCATATATAAGAGGTGCCATTAATTAATGAACATAATGTGTGTTAAAAAAATATACCCATAATTCAAGTGTTCTATAAATTTGCATTAGCTAATATAAATTATAATGCTTTTAGCCCGTTGAATTTCGTGATTTATGTCATACTTCAATATATGGCTATCTTAAAAAGTAAATTCAAGTATAACCTGTAGAAATCACTTAATGTAGATTAGTATAAAAATTAAATAACACAAATCGCAATGTAATTTTTTAAAGTAAAAAATACTCCTCAAACATTTTGAAACACTAATTAACAACCTGTATACAATGTAGATTTAAAACTACCTCCAATAAGAAAATTTATTTACTATTATGTGATCAAGTAGACCAGAATATCAATACATATCAATTTCAGGAAGAAACAATCAAGATTCCCTACTCTAATTCACCCATACCTTTATACAATTATACTTATGACCTATCTGCAACTTGCTAAAACTAATAATGGTAAGAAACATACTAATCTATGTCAAGTCACTTGATTGCCGCGATACAGAAATCGAAATAAAGATTCATAATCCACCCAAAAACCAAACCGTACATGCATGAATGATTTCTTTTAGTTGCCACATCTTGCAGTATTGAGTCCCGGCCTCCAAGCACAATTAATCTTGAGATAGATTTTGCGCCACGTACGTAGAGTGTTAGTCTTGCTCTTCGAATTGGTTGAATAAGAAATCCAATTTTCAAGATCGACCTTGAAAGTTGAAATTACAATCCCTCGTTCAACACCATTATGTAAGTCATCAAATTGTGTAGTCTTTTCCCTGTACAAAAGAGAAAATACAACTTATAAATTAAAATAAGTATAGCAAAATATAAGTTGTAAGTGAAAAAAAAGAAAAAGACATTGAATTACAAAATAAAAACCTTGGAGATCAATCACATTGTAACATAACATATTTATGATCGGTCTTTCATGCCTTACAATCTGTCAATGTCAACATGAATATTAATTCAATCAAGTAAACAACATATTAATTCTTATAACTTTTACTCTATTTGCATATCAATCTCACTCATTCCTTAATGTGGGGATTGACCTCTTCACCAACTTTGGCCCTCTGAATTCTGATGTAGAATATTTTCATTTCAATATACAATCGTCCTATCATTATGAAAAAAATATACAAGTCCTTATAAAAAAATAAAATTTGTGCCTTGCAAAGTCGTATAAAGGAATAAAATTTTACATCTAAACTGATAGGTCACCTATTGTTTGTGTAGGCTAGTAAGATTTGCATCAACATCTCTCTTTTCTATCTTAGAGTAAAATCAGTACGTAAGTAACTTTAGAGTCATTATACCACTAAAATCATGATATGCAAAACAAAGAAGAATACTTACTTGTTATACCATTATTTTAACTTTACCAACAACTCAAAACCTGCAAATAATGAAGATAATAGTGAATCATCCAATTAGAAATTCCCAAGTGGAGATTAATTTCACAAATAAAGAAGACTCAAATAAACTTGATCGGAAAAAAAAAAGTATCACTAAAAAGATGATGTTAGTTATACCCAAACAAAGCTTACTTATACATGTCGATTGGCCATTGTTGAACAATTCAATAATCTAATCTCCGAAACCTGCAAAAGATAATTCTCAAGTCTATTATTTTTGTAATCAAATATAGTGTAAAGTAAACTAATAAATAACAAAAACAAAGAGACATAATGAAGCAGTGGGAAAGGAAAACACAAAAAAAAATAATGTGAAAAAAAAAATAACGTGGTGGGGGGGGGGGTTTCAAGGGAACATTGCATTCTTGGGATTAGAGAACAGGTATATAAATAAGAAGAATATAAGATACATTGGATAATTTTAGAGTTTTATAATAGAAATACAATTTGTAGAGACGTTTTTCTAATAGATGACCAAAAAGATTTTTATTATCGTTCTAACTCGTTGATTGATTGATGATTGACTTATAAATATTATATTTGTGATTATACAATCCAAATAAGATTCATATTACAATTTAACTACTATAACAATTATCCTTTACCAATAAAATTAAATTAAATTGTATTGTCTTAGATGTTAGTCGGGTGTGAGGTAGAACTTTTTTTTTTTCTTTCTCTTCAACTTCTTTTTGTAACTTTATCTTTACATTTTTATAACAAAAATGCTTACTTATTTGTTCTAAACATATTATAAATGCATCTCGTTTTGAAGAATTTTTCGATCCGAATCTGATGGTGTAATTTTTGTTATTTTTGAGATGTACAGAAAGCGTTATATTTGATTTTAAGTATTTGACGAATATATGTTGTAATTCTTATAAACTCTAGTAGTTTATCAATATCTAAATTTTACATCGATAACGATTCTAAGACTCCTAAACGTTTTACACCTAGTATTTTTTGTGTATTTATTCTCGCTTAGGTGGCGCGCTCTTAAAATTCTCGCCTACGTGGGGTGCCTCATTGCGGCCGAAATATGCCTCCTTTATATATATATATATATATATTGATTGAGTAATGGAGGCTTTTGCCCCGGCATGTACTGACTTCCTCTTGGTTTTTGTTCAGTGATCCAGGTTTTGATACTGAAATTTTCATTAATTTCGTTGATCAATTTTCATTAGATCCTGTAACATTAGCTGCCAAATTTAGGTCAAGTTGGGAGAAAGTGAGGACAAGTGAGAGAAACTGTATTTTGTAATTGGAAAATGAGACAATTTAGGGTAAATGGGGACAACTGAAAACCAGTTAAAAAGAACATGCTCCTTAGTTATTATCCTCTTACACTCTCATATCCTAAAGATATGGGGTGATTTTTGAATATTTGAAAATGAATAAATAGATTGAAATAAGGGAAAGAAAAACTTTGTAATCTACTTCATATTTAGTAACACCACATTAGCAGTGTTACAATACTACTTAAAGTTTTCCGGCGTACTACCACTTCTCCTACTCATCGGCCTCACCCATTCCTTTCATCTCCTCTCTCATCTCCCCATAAAATGCTAAATATTTAATGATTGTGGATAAACTACGATTAGCACCCTAGGGTTGATGAATTTAATTATGATTGTTTTAGGTTAAAAAAAAAACCTAGACCGCTGTAGAACTCATCTGTTCTATATGAAAAGACAAATTCAGTAGGATTATCTCTGTTTTAATTTAAAAGAATGGAAGATAGGGGAAGTGCATCTTAAACAACTTTCTCTTACTTGAACAAGTCTCAAATTGAATTCTGCCGACTTCAACCTTGTTGCATTGGTACTAGGCTGACAATCTCACTTGTATCCATGAATACCCAATTCATCCGACCCAAATAAATAGGTGAAAATTCGATTAAATGAGTGGGGCGGGTGCGGGTGGATTGAGCTAGGATTCGAGTGGTGATTTGTTACCGTAAGGCCGTAAACCCAGTAACCCACCCTTTTACCCATTTACTATATTTAATTTTTAATATTATAAAAAAAACAAAAATTACTCCTATGAAGATAGAAATTAAATCTTCATCTTTTTCGCCACCTCCCCATCCTAGCCCTCCCTTCTAGCTTGTCTCCTTTGTTTGATGTCCCTGAGTCTAGAGCGTATATCTGATGTTGAGTTGTTGCTCTTAGTTAATTTCTCTGTCATACTGTCAAAAGTCTCAAGATTCAAGTGTAATACTATTATAATGATACATACGGGGGAAGGATCCTATAATGTTCCAAAAAGAACAATAAAGCAATTATGCTCCAAACTACACCTTTGAATTGAAAAGGGTGAGTTTTAAACCCTTAGATAGAGGGAGGATCCTCGTTCCTTGCAACTTTTGTTTATTTTTTCTTTTATATTGAGAAGAGTATTATTGTACTTGTATTTTCCTTCCCCCGTGCAGTTGGTGTATGAACTGTTTGGATTCTGGTAGATTATGATAGTTGTTGAAGAAATTAAAAATATGTGTTACAGCAAACTTTATATTGAGGTGACTTCATTATAAACTTGCTTCTAATTCCACACATTAACCACCCTCTCCACCCATTCATTACTGAATGATGAGTGAACTGGATGCGGGTAGAGTGTTTCACAGGTGAGATAGACGAGTGATGGTGAAAATTTTATAGGTAGATGCGGATGATACTCCGTTCGCCCCAAATCCGACCCCATTGCTAGACCTAGTCGATACTAGTCTTGGTCAACCATTTAACTGAGGAATATCCTTGAGGGTAGCTTTCTTCTATACTTGCCCCAACAAGAAAAAGGGGCAAGTGTTGCCGCCAGAAAGACATCAAAATATGCCCTCTTAGGTTAGCAGCATTAGTTATTTTCTTTAGTTTGTAAGCACCTTGACCAAGTAGAATGTCAGGAACCTTAACAAACTTGGACTGACACAACTCGACAATGTTCCCTGAAGAACAAGCAAAACTCAAGGAATCATTCCGAAAATCACTTCGATAACGTTCCATACAAAATGCAGCACTATATTAGTTACGTTGGCCCAAATGCTAATGTGAAACTTGATTCTCTCAAAGCTTGGGTGAGTGCGCTATCCGCTAAAACTTCAAATGGTTATAACTCGTCCTTACTGCTGTCAGTGTCGTCGTTCATCAGATCCTCAAGGGAGAATTCATCCTCCTCGATAACTTCCCCGTCTTTTCCATCCCAAGGCTCAGTCGTTAGAACGTTAGGGGTACCATCCATTGGCAGATTACCCTTGCCACCACGCCCTGCTTCCTTGACAAACTCCCTGAAAAATCAAATTCAGATTTGCACATCAGCATCTCTTCTTCCAACCGAGAGAGGGATTAAAGAGAACAATGGACACAACCGTCACACAAGCACAGGATAGACAAAGGCTTACACTAAATGGTCAAGCTCGAATGCACTCTTAAGTGGAGCATATGCACCTTTCTTGCTGTTGAGGGCCACCATAGCGGGATAACCATACCCACCGACGCCTACATGCTTCTCGAGATCTGGCTGCTTACCTGAAGCTGCCCAGACAAAGCTGCAAGAAAAAGCTCAAGTTCATTCCGTGTCCCTAACATATATTAGTAGAGTGACTAGATTCTAGAGTTTCAGAACAGCTAATGTAGTCAATGTCAGATTCCAGTGGATGCCTGGGAATAATGTCTTGAACACAACTAAAGCAATTTGCTTTAGATACATTTTTAAATTTTACCACATCCTAATTCTCAAATGCAATTAAAACAGTCACCTGTACGGGCTTCTTTTGAACTTCTCTGCTACTGACAACAACATTTCCAAGTATTTGTTCCTTCCCTCGGCCTTGCTGTCCAAGATGTCTGGCAGGAATGAAACAAAGCAGATGGCTGCAGAACCACACTTTTCTTCCATGACATCCTACCAAAAGGGGTCAATCATATTGTTTAAATCCATGGAAATTTATCACCAAGCCACCAATACGAAATTGAAAGTGAAAGTATCAATAGAGTTTAAATACTATCTAAAGTAATATTACCGGGCTGGTCAGCTCAGTAACTTCAGGGGGGGAAGCATTTGTTTCCAATTGTTCTAGAGCAAAAGACTCAATTGCAGCAGCAGTTCTTGCACCTTGGTACGGAACTGGGCTGTCTTTGTCAGCTCCAAAGACCATAATGGTCGGGAATCCTTGCACATTGAATCTGCTCATCAATGACTGCAAAACAAACAATGTGAGCATTTGGCCATTTAATAACGTGCAAACCAAACGTAAACTAAGCAATTAAAAGTTCAACACCACCATGAGAATCATGCGAGGCATATGATGTGAAATTAGAGACTAAAATGTACTTCTCTCATACTGTCAACTTAGAAGGTATAATTTTACTGTCGAATGTCCTTCACATTAACATCTGAGCGCCGAAACAGCTAACATCACTATCCAAGGAACCAGGATAGTCAAACATGGTACCTAGAGCTATAAGCATCATAAATCATAAAATTTCTATATGACAACAATTAAGTGCCAGAATCTTTTTATTTAGGTACTTATACTGTTATCCTAAAATCTTAGGACATAAAAAAATGTGGGGTGGAGAGGGTGGGGGTTACCAGCCCTCCATGGGAAAGCTTCTCTAAGAAACTCACCCATGTTGAAGGGCCCAGTAAAAAGGTTAATCCATCTTTCACGAGATAAGGAAAACATTTCCTATACAAAAGCTGATAGGGAGTAGGGAACAGTCAAAAGGAAGAAAGAAGAAAATTAAGAACAGTATTCTTCTCCAAAATAACAGGTTGTTAATTCAGAGGTGCAAACAGGTTGGATTTAGGTCCACTACATTCAAATTCTGGTAATTAGCTCAGATCACTTCATGACTCAGAACATCTGAGGTTTCACGCTCAAACCCAATGGGTCAAGGGTGCCATTTTGTTACATATAGTACTAATGCGTGTTGTGCTTCACTTTTTCACCAAAACAATGTTACCAATTACTAATTAAAAAACAATACTGCTCCATGGACTTGTATGCTAGCATAAGCCTACATGCAACTCGACCTTCCTAGACCTACTGGATGGTTGTTGTCAAGTTCATTGTATTGAGACAAATTCATGCACGGATAAATAAGTACAGACAGAGAGATGTACAAGAAAAGAGAGAAAAGGGGAGGTAGAGGAAGGATGAAAAGGGAGCAAAAGTTTCGGAGTCGTTCGAGGCCACTTTTGCCAATTCGCTCGACTTGCTCATCATGTAAATCAGCCTTTATAGCACATGATAATATATGTTCACTATGAAAAGGCAGAAATGTTGAACAGTACATTACAATTAGCAAATACCAATAATTCTAGTATTGGCTTTTAGATGTTACCTTATCTTCATCACAGTTGACATGACCCAGCTTAACTTTACCCTTTAAGTTCCTTGCAGCCTTCTTCCACTCTGGGGCCAGTTTTTTACAGTGACCACACCTAAAATGAAGTAGTCCAATAGTCATATGTAAGGCCTTTCAATAACAGAAAATGCAGGCAGTTTGTTCCACAGGGTGATATGAAGTTTATAATTATCAATAGACACTTCCAATGTTTCAATCACACAGAATAGTATAACATTTCATGACTTTTCTTCCTCAACCAATCTATAATAGTACTAAATTACATGGCTAGCGACATTCCACACTTGTTTGATCAGGATATTAAAAAAATCGACAACCATCATGAATTTTTAGGTCTGTTGAAGGACAAAATATCAATATACAATAAGGCAGTTCACTTCGCGCGTTTATTGAATATGAAACATTATGAAGTGCGCTACCATGCTATTTCCCCGTAACAATTCATGCAAGGGAGTGTAAATAGGGCACAAACTAATATTATTTATAAAGTAATAGTTGACACATACCAAGGTGCGAAGAACTCCACAACCCAAAGTTCTTTGCTTTTAATCACCAACTCATCAAAATTACGTGAGTTCAGCTCTACTGATGCATCAGGCTCAGATTTCTCACTTGATCCTCCACTTGTCTTCCCATTTAACCGATCCTTCAAAAGTGCCTTTACCTGCGGCAACTCAAAGATGTCATATTTGCATGTGACGCCATGAAGAAGAGAAAAAAACAAAGGTGCAACAGACAAATGAAGTGAGAAACACAAGTGTGGGTATCAAGCACACTGTGCTGCCATTTTCCAACTGACTGAAGCCTAAGAGAATAATGGGCCAACCAAGACACCAAGCCTAAAAACCAGACGACACGTGGCGCTTATGAGAATGATATTCAATCTAGAGAGACAAAACAGGTAACACTGTCAGAGAAAGAAACAGAAAATTGCAAATATGGAAGCAGAATAGCATATTGCATCCATATTGCAGGATACAGTGATGCAACTCACAGGCCTAACTTCTGACCATCGTATAAATGCTATCCCTGTCGTACTAAATAATAACATTGTCTTTCAGATTCTTGGGGTATCAGAAACTATACAAACATGACATTTATATCAAGTCTTAGTATGTGAAAGCTGAACCCTGAAGGACACGAACCAGGTGAAAAATATCGCAGAATGATAAGGCATATAAAATTTAAAGCAAAAGGGTTTCAAAGTTTGAAATATAGTTTATTATGACATGGTCTGTTGTGAATTTTAGTGCTTTTCAGTCTTCAAATAATCACAGGACATTATGTCGAGTCATAATATGTGAAAGGTGAGCAATCAAGGACGTGATCTGGTGAAGAACATCACAGATGACAGAAGGATGTGGACAATAAGAATTCACACCCATAAGGGATTCAAAGTTTGAAATAATATTTTTTTTGGGTTCAAGTGCTTCTCATTGTTCCATCAGTACATCATACAGTAACATGGTACATGTTGTACATAACTGATAATACAGCAAGTATGAGAGAAGATAGCAACAAACCTGCTGGAGGGCAAATTCAGCAATCGGCTTGACATCCCTTGCTCCCATGTAATCCACTGGACCCTTTCCAGGTACGAACACCTTTATCGTCGGGAATCCTTTGATTCCATATTCCTTCACATGTACAAGCACCATAGTATAAGATTGACAATGAAATTTTATAATACATACATATACAATGGTCTTTTAACAAAATTAAAACATATATTACTGCTACACTATCTGGATTTCGACAATGCAAATTATCAGTATGCAATTATGCATCTAGCAATCAGCAGGTTTGCTTCTAGATACTAGACAACAATCAATCACCCTTCTTTTATTTTTCAGTTTTTCAATTTCTTGTATCAAACCTAGCACACAATCTTAAAACCCTACACTTGGGCTCTCTATTATATGCACCAAACTCGTTCGATCTTGTCCCATACAAATCTTTTTTTTTGGAAGAATGTCCCATACAAATCTTAGAATAGCAAGAACAGACAAGGTCCATTACTGTTTTGACAAGCTAACTGCGTAAATAACAAATGATGATCTGATAAAACAAAGAACAAACCATTGAAAGAGCACAAACAACATCAAATAATCTGCAATTAGCCTAGGCAAACCTGAGCAAGAGACTGATGAGCATCAGCATCAAGTGCAGCAACTGTGGCGACGCCTTTCAAAACAGTGGCTGCCTTCTCCCATATGGGTGTAAGAGCTTTACAGTGACCACACCAAGGTGCATAAAACTCCACTAGAACAACCCCATTTGAATTCAAAACCTGCCGTGAAAACCCATCACATCAGAATTCTCTACCTTGCAAATTTCAATATCAAAAATTACCAATTAGAGCCCAGAAATGAAACTAAACCCACAATCTGCATTGTAAAATCTTAATATCATCAGTCTATCACACCCTTTTCTTTTCTAACCCAGAAATTGAATTGAGCTAGCAAACACTGTACAAAAAATGAACAAATACCCATCATTTCAAATCTCTCCCACTCCATTTTTTTCCACCCACAAAATCAATTTTCACTAAACAACGCTAAAATCATAACTTTTGATTCATTTTTCACAATAAATACTAGATCTTTGACGAAACAATAAAACATGGATTGAGAGAAAAGAAGAGAAAAGTGGTGAAATTTACATACCTTGGACTTGAAATTGTTGGGAGTGAGCTGAAGAACAGGTGAAGAGGAACTGTACAATGCATCAGCGTGTACCCACAATGAGCATATTGCTAATAAGGTGATGATCATATTCGTGCCTATTGATCTCTGCATCTCTCTCTCTATTTTCTCTCTCTATTTTCTCTCTCTAACACTGAGGAATGAGGATGAGTGAGTGTGGAAATGGTGACGTTTGAAGAAAAGATCGAAAAAAAAAAAAAAAACCTTCGTAGAAGACTGGAAGCCTGGAAGGTCAAGCTACGTGTGATATCCAATTAGCGATTAACACGTTGGATTGCTGACATGGTGTCTTTGCAAAACCGCAACTTCATTGGTGAAATTGCTAATACTATTTCTGTCAATTTTATTTTATTTTTTTGCTAAATAAAAAGATGGTACAAGTGAATGATAACGGATGGAGATACTCTGACCTCGCTACATACATGATGTTTGGACTATCGTGTTGCACCCCTTTTTAGAGGGCTTGCACCAAAAAAAAATTAGACAATTAACGTAAGCACTGATCTCGTCAATGTAGCACCAACAGGGGTTAGTATAGTTCCTAAAAGCCAATAGACATAAGGCATGGAGCGATGGGGGAAATGAGGATTCGAACTCATGACCTTACCTTACCAAACAAATCAATTGAGAGTAAATTTGGAACCACTAGACCACCACCACCCTTGTTGGTATTTCTGTCAAATTTCTTGCCCATGGAAGTTTGTCACTTTTGTGGAACTTTCCTAACACACTAGGAGGTTACCCGTGCTACGCACGGGCTATCTTTTTATTACTATATTTTTAATATGCTTAGGGAAAAAAAATTAATAATACAAAAATATTTTTGAATGAAAATTGTGATGGGTCAAAATGTTATATGTTTCCTTAGTACTCCTAATAGACTTATCTCCAAAATATTTATCACTGACATGTCAAAATATTATACTAAATAATATCTATTACTAATCACCTAACCTGTCATTGTACCTCAAATATGTAAGTTAACAAACTATCACTTTAAATGTAACCCTGCTTATCACTTTATTGATTGGTCATATCCTTGAAAATTTTATGCACATATCAAATTGGTGATTATACCCTGAACCAGTTTGATCCTATTTGATTGTTCCTTAATGTGTGTTTCGCTAATTAGAATTTGAAAGTTAAAAAGTCTAACCTTCTTTTAAATAGAAATAATAAAAAATTCGAGGACTTGCCATCTAAAAAAAATAAACTTTTTTTTATCAATATGTGATACTTGAAGTTACCTGCGCTTATTATATCCACAACTATGTAACACTTGTTATATTACGTGTATCTATTCTCAAATATTCATCATCATCTATACCTAATTAGAAGTTTATTTCATTATGTTTTTTAATGGAAATAGGATTTATTATAGACAACTAACAGTCAAATCTAATACCTAGTCAGTTAACAATTGAGAACGTATAACATTTTAGATTGTATTTAATAATAAATGTGAGCAAACTATATAAATTATTATAGGATATTTATTTATCACAACTCATTACTCCCTATAACAAAAAAGAAATCAAAAAACAAAGAACAACCAATCAATACGTGACATTTGTCACGTTACCTGCGCTCTTACCCAACTCATACTCACCATAATAAAAGACAAAAAGAAAAATAATTTAATAATAACCAATCAACATGTGACACTTGTCACGTAACATGCCATATCATCCATATGTAGATGCATAAAGTATTTAATAATGAAAGCATTACCTGCGCTTATCCCAACAAATATTAGTTAAATATCACTTGTCTCGTCACATTATTTGCTTATATATTCATAACTATAAAACTCAACACAAAAATGGAAACTACAAATATGATCGTTGTGCTTAGTCTCCTAATATTACGCCGATAGAAATTGTACAGTCATATTACTTGCTCTTATGGCCAAATTTATAAAAACTCAAAGGGCCGCTCCCAAATATCATCATGTCACATTACGTGCTCTTATAACCATACCCATCAATATACGAAATGAAACTAGATTGTTGGTTCAAATAATATTAAGCAAACATCAAGTATTAAATAAGAGGATTTTATTATGACATTTAATAGATTAACATTAAGTATTACCATAAAGGTCATACGACAATATAAAAAAAGGAGAAAAAAAAAGTAAAAAAGAATAGCCATCAAGAAGATGACACTTGTCACATTATATATATATATATATATATATATATATATATATATATATATATATATATATATATATATATATATATATATATTAGATTTTACTTTTTTTTTCCAAAGAAAGGTCAATTCTTTGATTGAAGGACGTATGGGCATTTACAAAACAAAACATATTAAAATCGAACACATACATAATCAAAATAAATCTCTATTAAAATCTAACAATATCGCGTGCCCTCCCATCAATCATCCTCCTACCACATTTTATTTTGTATAGTTGGTTTGTTAATTTTTATGAATAACTTTCTCACCAAAAAGAAATTATGAATAATTTGTCAAAAATCCCCCATTAAATTCAAGTTCTTTTAAAAACACATGTTTTATTATTATTATTATTCTTTTTTTGAAAAAAATAGTCCCCTTAAAGTCCGGCCAAAGCATGTACATCCCCAAATAAAAGTACTAAATGTGAATATTCAAGCTGGCTATAGAAATTGCATCACAAATTAAATTTAAAAAATAATTAACTTGGATATCAAATAGGTTTATTCGGGCCAAACATCCTCATCTCTGAATTAAAAAGAAAGATCGAACTAGAGTTATTTTGTGTCGTGATCGTTCTACTCACTCGTTTCCCCAAGTGCCTTTTTAAAGGATTTTTCGAAAAATATGAACAAAATTGTCCTCCATAAAATGAATTTTTTAACGTGGAGGAGGAGTCAATGATAATGGCAATGAATTTGTAACTTTAAGAGCAATTACGGTAATGGGGAAATAATGGCTCATGTGTTGGATATGTAAGGTCAATCTTGTCCATCTCGTCAAATTCTAGTTGAAAGTCATACAAAATGGCACTTAAAGGGGTATATATATGTCGCAATGCTTTAAATGGCGGTGTCCAAAAAATTATAAAAAATTTGAATTTATTAGGGTTTGCAATTCAATATGATACTAGTAAAACCGAGAAATTTGAGTTTTAATTTAAACTAAATTTTGAGAACCCTAACCCAATATTAGAGATGGATGTTCGTCTTCTTTAGATAAATGGAGAAGAGTTACAAATAGATGAACATGATGAATTAGTTGTATCACTATGAAAATGGATGGTGATGGATGAAGATGGAGGTTGGTCATCGTAGTTTAAATGGAGAAGGATGAACAAGGAAATGGGTATAGAGAGCTAGGAGATGAACTTATGAGGGAGAAATAAGGGGACATGTCATATATATTGATTAATTAATCTGTATAATATTAATAGGCAATTATCATATATAAGGTTAAAATGACTCAGATTCTGTCTTTTAGATCAATGGTTTGAAACTATATTTTGAGTGATCATTTTCTAGACTATGAAACAAAAATTAAAAACCCTTCCATAATTAAAAATCCGCATCTAGGAACCAAAATTAGTATTAGTTCTATCAATGCTTAACTTCCAAGCTTTTGCCTTATGTAATTAGGTAATTTTGAGTTAAATGAAATTTTTTAAAACTTCATATTGTTATGGGCTCAATTTAGTTACAAAGGAATTTTTCCAACAACCCTTAATTTAGGAAGGAATATTGTATTGGAAAATGTATTTATAAGATTTCATATGATGAAATATCGTATCTGAGCGTGGTACATAGATTCTTATTGCGTGAATAATGTAAACTAACAAAATATAGTTTAACCTTACAAATAAGGTACTCTGTTATTTTCTTGCAGTTCAATTCTTCTTAACACTACTATATAGGGTCATGAGCCTTTCAAATTGAGATGAGATATCAAAACAGTATAAAGTAAGGAGAATAATGAAACTGCTTAACGTAAATTCGAAATTATTTAACGTAAATCTTTTTTTAATATTCCTGAAATACCCTTTTCATTTGAAACTTATTTCTCTCCCCTTTATTATTCTTCATCTCTAGTCTCTCTCCATCATCATTTCTATCATTCAAAGACCAACATAAATCATTATGGTTGTTTTTTGTTTTTTTGACAGATTTGTAGTTAGACTTCAAATTGGATGATATTTATATTTTAATCAATAATGATAAAAAAAACACTTCTCATCAATCTAATTTACTTCTAACCGAACCAAAAACAATTGAAAATAGAATTGAAAGTACAGTCCCCAATCCCGCAACTTTCCCCTCTGTCGACCCGTCCATATCTCACCACTGCAACTCAAGCAAACATCATTTGACAAAAATGGTTGCAACCTGAATAACTAAAATGCATCTAAGAAGAACGTAGAGGCATATGGCACTTAACAATTGACTTGGGGAATTATAGTTTGACAATTATGTTCATGATGACAATGGATGATGGACGAAGAAGAAGAAGAAGATGATATGATGGATGAAGATATGATAGATGATAAATGATTAGTTTAATAAGATTGTGGAACTGAATTAAAAGTGAATTGGGCTTGGGTAGTATACAATCTACATCGACAAATTAAATTGACTGTCGTGATAAGGATAGAGAAATGGAGGAGGGAGGAGGAAGGAGAAAGGGGAAGATTGAGGCAAATTAGGGATTGTATAATGACAGGGGTATTTTGGGAAAAGAGATTTAAGTTAAGTAATTTGGAATTTACGTTTAGTAATTTCCAATAATGGAAATGAATGTTTTCAAATTCTTTTATGTATGATAGTGATTAGTTATTAACTTTTTTTTAATTGCGGTTATATTTGTGTCTTCTTTTTTCGATTGAGTTAAAAATCTTATAATTATTACTTTTTGTCTCACATAATGCTATTCATATAATTAATATATGAACTTATTTCATCAAGTTAAACTTTAGTTAGTTGTAAACAATAAACTCTAAGCCAAAATGGAGTATGCACTATCACCTTAATGGCTAAAACAAATTGGTAGATGCACTCTTTGTACGAATATGGTGCAAGTGCTACCTCTCCAAACCAGAAAAATCCCTTATTAATTCTTAAATATTTTTATCATTTACTTTTTATTATCAGTTTATAAGCATTTTGTAAAAGAAGTTCTAAATAATATAAATACATAAAACGTGCCCAAACTTGAACATTTTATTTGTACTAAAACTAATAACACAAAAAATAATAACCTAACGAGCAAAAAACTAACAATAACTGGCATCCCAAGGGGAGTTAGAGATTTTCGTTCTTGGCTAATATGGATTTGTAACACCCTCACAGGTGATGAATTGAGTCGTGTGTTAGCTATTCTTTGAGACTTGTGGTCTTTTCGCAATGGGAGAATTTCCAAGCAGGAATTTAAGATTCCAGTACAACTTATCGATCATGCATCTTCGTTTAGTCGACAATATATTAAGGCATCAGAGGCTACATAGGTGCAGAATCATAAGTCTAAACACAACTTTTGGGGACTGGGGAGTAGGCTTGGGTATGGAAGTACGTGAAGAGTATGGAGACTTACTAGATTCGGGTGTACGACAACTTGCGACCCCCTTATCCAGTCGATATTGCGGAGGCTCTCGCAATCAAATTTGGCATGATAATAGCACTGACATTAGCTTTCTTGACTTGGTGGTCGAAACTGACTTCCTCAAGATAATATCAATCCTCAAGTAGGGGAAACCTCTATCAAATGATATGGGTTTGATAATTGAAGATATTTGATATTTTGCTGCTTAGTCGATCCTTTTGATTATGTAATTGGTCACATGTGCTTTACTGCTTAGGGCAGGTAATCAGGTGGCTCATCACCTTGCTATGTTACAACCCTTTAGTTTTTATGAGAATGTGAATGGGGGAGGGAGCTAATGTCGTGGATGATTTTGTATCTTTTGACATTTGTGGTTTGACTGATTTTTCCGGTCAAAAATAAAAAAAAACCTAACAATAAAGTCGAAAAACGAAAAAATGAAAAAGAAAAAAAGAAGAGGTATAACCTGCGCCAGTGATAACCTAGTTGAGCTCAGTTCATTGTTACAGTAGTACTCCAGGTTTAGGGTTTTAGACGAAACAGGGGAGGAGAGAGAAAAAGAGAGAGCCACCACCATAGTCGCCATGGGAAAGAAGCGAAAGCATGTTGAAACTAAAACAATGGCAGTCACAAAAAAGGAAGAGCTTGTAGCACCAGAGAGACCAAAGAGGACATTGTTTGGATGGAAGAAAAACAAACCCCAAGATGAAGAACAAAATGGTGACGAAAACCCTCGTGTTGGTTTTTTTCGTAACAAAGAGAAAGTTCTCGTTACTTGTTCTCGTCGGATTAACTACAGGTGATGATACACCCTAAAACCCTAAAAGGTTTTCGATAAATATATTTGGGGATTAATTGATTGATTGATTGTTGTTGTTGTTTTAGGTATCGGCATTTGATGTTGAATGTGGCGTCGCTTTTGCCCCATGCGAAGAAGGACAACAAGGTTGAATCGAAGGAGAGTAAAGGGGCTACTTTGAATGAGCTTGTTGAGCTTAGGAATTGCTCTTCTTGCCTGTTTTTTGAGGTACCATATCATTAGATAGATGATAATAATTATATTGGCAATGCTTACGCAATTATTGTTTGTAATTTAAAGTTTTGAAATTTATTAATATTTCGGCAGCTGCATCAGTCTGGCAAATGGAATTAGATAGTTATATGGGCAATGCTTATGTAATTTTGTTTGTAGTTTAAAGTAATTAAAATTTACAAATATATTGGCAGTTGCATTACTTTGGCAAATGGAATTGGTTTATTTTAGACCAAAATTGATATCATATTGCTTGATTATTGTTAAATTTGAGAATGAAATAGTGATGTGATTCTAATACATGATAAACCAATAAAATTTGTGATAAGTACTCAGATAATGATAATATTGTATATTATAGAATTATTAGTTGTCTTATGGTAAATCATATATGTATGTGTCTCTTTTGGCTGTTTCATGTTTCTTCTCTTGATCTGCCAAAGCCAGTGACTTTATGTCATCCCTTTCATAATCAATGAACAATCCGGTGCCAAGTTCTGTCCTTTTGCAGCTACTGGACCTCTCTTCTCCCTTTGTTTTGTAAATTATCTCTTTTGATTGTTCCATGCTTGTTTCTCTTACCAAACCCCAACTCATTTTCAGTCCCATATTCCGATGCTTGATTTGGCCGTGCACCATTGAAAACATTCTCACCAATTACCCTTGACAATCAAAGAGGCTGCTTCTGAAAGATATCAAAGAATACATTTGCTTGGGTGGGAGGTGTGTGTGAGAGAGAGAGCATCTGTAAAAGAGATTAAATTGTAGTAATAGAACTAGTACTTGTAGTGACACTCATGATGTTGAAGATTCTGTCATAGCCTTTTACTCTCTTATCTTTCTCATATTTCTTTTCTCTTTCTAGACACATTTTCTATTTTGGATAGACAATATCTCAAATCATCGTGCTTAAAAGCTCAACTCGTTCCCCCCCCCCCCCCCCGAGCCCAATGAAGACAATAACTAAAGTGTGAAAAACCATGCTTATTGTCTATTGTGCCACTTGTTTTCAAACTGCAAATTTCATATACCGTCACACACTCGTAACATGCTAAAAACTCTAGCTGGGATTCTTTTAGTGCTCCATCAGTCAATTGCTTCTAAGCACATTTGGAAATTCTAGATGCAATATTCTAGATCTATTTTCCAGTTGTTTCTTTCTCCCTGGTCTCTTCAGCATTAATGAAATTCGAAAGTCTATTGACTCTTCTGTTTCTTGGCAAAGATACAATAATATGGTAGTGACATACATTTTATGGCTAAAGACTATGTAACCCATATGCTTTGCATGAACTTCCAAGGGAAAGCCTAATTGAATTTATGTCCATCTGAAGCTTGTCTTTATCCATCTTATTCTTTTGCTGATTGATGGTTTTCTCCCTGTCTCTTCCAGTGCAGGAAACATAAAGATCTTTATTTATGGATGGCCAAGTGCCCAAATGGTCCATCTGTCAAATTTTTGGTTAATGCAGGTAATTATTGTCTTCGGATTTGATGGCGTGCTTGTATTTGATGTAGCCTTGTTTGATGCAGACATGAACTCTGTCGTGTTTAATGATAACATATTTGCTTACAGTTGGAATGTCCTAATTATATATTTTTTCACATGGTCAGTGCACACAATGGAGGAGTTAAAGCTCACTGGAAATCACCTAAAAGGTGCACGTCCACTTTTGACATTCACAGACAATTTTGACAAGGAACCTCACTGGAAGCTTTTAAAAGAGATGATCATTCAGGTATATTGGGGGTGGCTGCAAATACATACCTTTGGCCCTCTTGGTTATTGTTCCACAATGATGATTATTATTTTCTTTCTTTTATCCAGATATTCCAGATTCCCAAGGATCACAGGAAATCAAAGCCTTTTCATGATCATGTATTTGCTTTCTCTATCCTTGATGCCCACATTTGGTTCCGTAACTTCCAGGTTAGTGTTGCAAAGTACTCTGTGTACTGTGATTACTCAGGTGAATGTTTAATTACGATCAGTTCCTAAGATTTGCATGGAGACAGAAATGACTGAGAATCTGTCTGTTTGTTCACTTCACTCTTTCAAATCATCTTCCAGCTGCTGCAAGCATAATTGCATCTTAGCCAAATGGCATACCTTTCCTGTTCTATAGCTGAGAATTGCGTGATTGATCAATGTCATTGCAATTGTTTATTTTCCCTCAGTAGTCAATATGTGGCTCTTTGAGAGCCTTTAAACGCCTTCTTTTTCCTGGTATTGTTACCCCTGTACATGCTGTAAGACATGTATAATTTTGTTATCCTCAAGTTTCAAGGCTTGTTTTATTTAGCAAGGACTTCATATATGGACTAAAAACATGTATTGACCCTCATTTTAGCTTTGGAGACCTCTCAGCATCATGATCTCTCAGGAATGTGGGAGATTTTCTTGTACTTTTAAAGTGATTGCTAACGGCAGCATATCTACCTTTGCCATATATTCAAAGACATAGGTATTGCCACAACTAGTGTCACGTTCTTTCTGCAGAGAGCTTAGTAATGATACTGTATTCGACTTGCTATAGACATAATGTGTTCTGTAACAATGTCTTGAATGATGACTTTGGTTATCTGAGAAAATTTGATGAATAAGAGTGTTGTTTGCTGGATGACCTTAAAACAGTCATTTCAATGGAAAATTGGTTATTGTTCTTTTGCTAATATTATCCACTAGAATGTGCTTTGACTTGTATTCTATAGTTGCCTGGAACGTCTTTTCCAACAATACTCGAGACTTGTTATTGTGGGCATTTTGGAGATTATCTTGACTCTGTTTTCACTTCACTTTTCAAAACAGATTACTGTTCCACACAATGAATCCACCAAAGTAGACCGAGGTGGCTTGGACAAAATGACCCTTACTGAGGTTTGACTTTTTGTTCTGCTTTCTCTTATATGGTATCGACTTGTGATATTGTGATTAATTGGTTCTTCCAATTTATAGGTCGGTCCAAGGTTCTGTTTAAATCCTATTAAGATATTTGGTGGGAGCTTCGGTGGCCCAACTTTGTACGAGAACCCATATTACATCTCACCGAATCAGGTCTGTTTATTCTGCATTTGTTTTGTTTTTTTTGGGTAATTGTTTACGACTTCTTTTGAATACATCTCTGTTCTCAAGGAGGCCTTCTTTTGGGGGTGGGTGAGAAGGTATATTTGAGTTGTAATGTTCTGTTTGTTGGACATACTTATAGGAATATAGCAAGCAAATGAACAAACTATGAAATGCCTTAAAAATAAACAGTTTCATTTATTTAACTTTGGCCTGTGATCGTTTCTAATCCTTTGAAGATGTTTGCAATTATATCCCTGTTTGCTTGCCTTTGAGAGACATTTCATTTTCCTGAGACCTTGTACTGCTCCGTCTATGCTTGTAGATACGAGCTTTGGAGAAGAAGAAGCAGGCTGGCAAATATGCCAAGAAAGTCAAAACCAAGACTAGAAGGAAAATGCATGAGTTGTCGAACCCAATGGAGCGTGATGAGTTTGCAGATATGTGGAGAGAATGAATATCTGCTGAGGGAAGTTTTTCACCAAGCTGTTAGATACACAAGACAATTTTGCACACACAGTGATGGATATCTCTTCGTATCACCCCCCTGTATGAGAATTCGGAAGCATCTTGAAGTAGCGTTAGAAGTTTGATAACAGATATGCCTATCTAGTGTAGCAAATGGTTTTATATCATGGATCTTGAAAAATGAGTTGAAGTGTTATTATTTCTGGAAGCTGTTTATTGATTAGCCATTGTTGCGCTATTGATGAGAACTGATCTTACAATTATGCTCATGAGTTGAGAGACCTGAATAATTGCACCTGCTTTCCGGTACGGAAATGGCACGACTCGCTTGCGTTTGGCGGTTGTATTAAGTTACCCTGTCATGGGATGAACTCAACTTAAAGATTGAGCTGCTCTTCACTTGGGTAACCATATGAAGAGCAAGATTGCCACGTTACCTCACTCTAACAGAAACTGGAACAGAAAGTAAAGCCCTGATCTCTCCTTCTGCCCCTCCTAACGGAAAGTGTGATAAACAGCCAATTTTCATGAGTTAAGCAAAAGCCTGGCTCAAAAAGGGCGTGTTACCTAATTCAGTTAAACTACAACTTTCAGTTGAGTGCTCTTATATATAAAGTTCCAGAAGTAACTCAATGGGGTAAGTCTTGTGGAAATGGCTGTAAAGCTGATCAACCACATGAAGAAGAGATTGAAGAAGATGGCAACCTGCTTCCCTACAACCAGGTGTAGAGATGTTCAAGTAGCTCCAGCAACATACCAAGGTGCCTCAGCTGGTGGAGACGTGGTTCGGTGTGATGAACTCTTCATGAGAATGGAAAGGCATCATAATATAAATGATTGTCGTGTCCAAAGATATGCTGATTTCTTTCTAGCTGCTCATGTTGCAGCTCAGAATCACTTCGTTCTCAGGCCGAATATACATGTTTGAGTTTGGCGTAGGATCTTAGAGCTTGTTAGGCCTATCTTTCAAAAATTTGGTGTTCACCTCTTGTATTCTTCCTTTTACATGATTTTTTAAGAAATCAAAATAGAAATTGAAACTCTGTAGCTACCAATTGAAGCTTCTCATTTTGGTTTTCAAAAAATAAGGGTGGAAAAGTGAAGGAGGAGGACAAAAGGAAGGAGGGATATAAGTGAAATTAACTCGAAGTTCTAGAAATTAGGTTATACAACCCTCTAAGAAGATGTCATTAAGAAATTTCGAAATGGAAGATATTTATTTCTTATTTCATTCCTATTCTATCACTATGATTAGTTTATGCAATTTCACGACAGCATACCATATTACTTTGTCGCCTGACCAATAAAAAAAAAACTCTATAAAAGACTCGTCTTTTATGTATTAGTGCATTATTTATTTTCATCCCAACACATTGCATGTTTATTACTATGATTATTTATTGATAAGACCCAAATAAGTGCATTATTAGGAACCACAAATTATGTACTCCTTAAACCATGGAATTTTCCACATAAGCCGTTTTCTTTTTCATTTTTTCTTCTTAGATGAAAATTTTCCCACCCAACCTCCCCTGCTTTTGGAAATGTGTGGATCCTCATCCAATGTACCACGTGTCCTCCAATGGTCTTGAATCTTCAAACACTCAACAACAACGGTTGATAACTACTTGTTCTTTTCTTCCCATGGTGGACCCGCCAATCCCTCTAACTCAATAGGAGATTCGTTCGAATCTTCTTTTCCTTTTCCATCTTCTCCAATCATCATTTACCTCTTGTTCACTACAATCCTTCAATTTTCAGTTATTATACATAGCTCAGAAAACTCAACAACAAATCAAACATCTTTAAAAAAATCAAGAAAAAAAAATAGTGATTGCCCATCAAAGCAAAAAGGTAGAATAAACAATTAACAAACCCCCCCCCCCCAAAAAAAAAAAGGGTGAAAATCAGAGAGAATGAGAGCTTTGAGTGGTGGGTTTGAGCTATTTGATCTTCAAAGCTCATGGAACTCAATATACCAAACCCAAATCTCAACATTTACTTGTCTTAAAAATGCTTACTTTATTTCTCCTGTCTCAGCGGCATTTCATCGAACACCTGGTAGGCGTAAAGGGATTTCCCCTTCTAGATCCTCCATTCAACCCATCCGATCACCGGAGATTCGTAGGCCGGCTGATCGGTTCTTTCCGGGTAATGGGTCATCATCAAGTTCATTCCTTTCAATTTCGACTATGTCGATTTCGACCTCGAAAATGGAAGAAATAGCTTCAGAATTGGTGTTGTTTCTGGAGTTGGTGCCTATTAGGATGAGAAATGCATTGGCCCATCATGAGGGAATTGAAGATTTGATTGAAGTTGTTTTGGATATTGGAAGGAAACCCCTTGCTCGGTTTCCTTCCGGTGATTGGGTCATTTCTCAGGAGCCTGTTCAGTGGGAAGACTTGGAGCATGCCATTGCTAAGGTAGTTTTATTCAATTGTGATCATAAATTATATTGCTCATTAGCTCTATATTGTTATTTTTTAGCAGATCATATGAGAAGTAGTAAATGGGATGTTTCTAGTTTCATGGAAGATTGATCAGAAGTTGAGTGTCAATATATGGTTGAATTTTGCATTCCAAATGATTGTTATGCAGAATTTGATGAGTTACAGTTCAACTGGGACAAAATCATCAAATATGGATCACAAATTGAGTGCCACTTGGTGTTGTGATTTACTTGTACATTATATGTACAATGATGCTTTATCTTGATGTGATTAGACTTTTGTTGTTGTCTGTATACTCTGTTATGAGATCTTGATAAAGTAGGTTTGACTTGAGAGCTTTAATATGTTCTGCTGTTTAGTGAGGTTGAGACTCATGGACAATTACATTGAAATTTATATGGATTTAGCTGCATTGTTCAGGTGGGTGATTTTTCAGATGACAACCGATCGGGTATTGATCGTTCTCTGCATCGTATAAGTGCCATTCGGAATCGTAAAATGAAAATTATTGGGCTTACTTGTCGGGTGGGTAGAGCTGTGTCTGGGAGTGCAGAAATCATACGTGACTTGATTGAGGGGGCAGGATCTATTTTGGTTATAGGACCCCCTGGAGTTGGCAAAACAACCTTAATCAGGTAGTTCTTTCTGAATGCTCCCTATACCCTGTGACTCTTTTCTGTTTTAGCAATTGTCCAGTATACTTTAGGGACCTGAAACCTAGGCTTTCTGTACTGTGCTCTAGAACTATAGTCCTTCCTTTTCCATTGATTGACACTTGAAGTCCATATTATCCCTGGTGTATGCATAAATGTGTGAATCTTGGTATAAACCTGAAGTATATGTCGTTCTTCCCACAAACTGAGATATTTTAATTGTAAATGTTTTATTTTCAGAGAGATTGCCAGAATGCTGGCAGATGAGCACAAAAAGCGTGTGGTCATTGTGGACACATCAAATGAGATTGGAGGTGATGGAGATGTACCACATTCAGGTATAGGCCGTGCACGAAGGATGCAGGTTCCAAATGTCAACATGCAGCATAATGTGAGTGTTACATCACACTATACCGCTAATATTTTTGTTATGGTGCATAAGTTGTCTCTGAATCTTTTTGGTTTTGTCTTTCAACTTGAAAGGTGATGATTGAAGCTGTTGAAAATCACATGCCTGAGACGATTATCATTGATGAAATTGGAACAGAACTTGAAGCTTTGGCTGCCAGTACCATTGCTCAAAGGGGAGTACAACTTGTCGGAACTGCACATGGCATGACTATAGAAAACATAATAAAAAATCCCTCTCTGCAGCTGCTTGTTGGTGGCATAGAGGTGAGGGCCCAACTACTTCTGCCTACTTTGTCGTCAAACATTATTATGAGCTAAAACTGAGATTCTATTTGTATTTGCTTCCCTAATTTACCTGAAGAGCGTTACCCTGGGTGATGAAGAAGCAAGACGAAGAAAAGTCCAAAAGACGGTTCTTGAGAGGAAAGGTCCTCCAACATTCACATGTGCTGTTGAAATGATATCTAGAACTGAATGCCGTGTCCACCACAGATTAGATGCAACAGTTGATGCTATACTTGCAGGTGTTACCGAATTTCTTTGAAACTGCGTTATAAATAAGATGTGCAAGCTCAGGACTGTTAACATAAATGTGATCTGAATAACAGGAAAACCTCCTCTCTTTGAGCTCCGTCACATGGATCCTGAAGCCAGTAGCTCTGAGAAATCCAGTGAGATTCCTGAAATTCAGCCACAACAGCAAGTGTCTGAGTTTATTAAGCAAGACAGAAAAAGTGCAGAAATAGTGTCTGAGGATGGAGATCTGGATATTCTTCATCGCGCCAAAAGGAGGAGCATGAGAGCTCAAAGAAAGAGCAGCTCACCAGTTTTTGTTTACACTTACAAGGTGAGCTGATTAAAACTATGAATCTTATTCTTATTCTACCTCAAAAAGTAACAGATTTTTTTGGCATGGGTGTTGTAGAAAGGTGGTTGCCCCATCCACTCAATTTCAAATGCCTTTCACGCTTATGGGTCTTTTATTCTATAGCTATCAGTACTAATGGAGCCACATTACTTAGTGTTGATCATCAGACTAATACATTGGTAACTGGATTATACTAGATAGATAAATGTTCTTGATGTCATATCGTTTGTCAAGTAATATAATCACATAAGCTTATTCTATAGCCATTCAGTACTAATAGAGCCACATTACTTAGTGTTATTCATCGGGCTAACATATTGGTCTCTGGATTATGCTAGATAGACAAATGTCTTGATGTCATGTCATTCGTGAAGTAAGATAATCATAAACGCTTTGAGTTACCTGAGAGTACGCTTACTATCTTCATGATGGTTGTTGGAGCATAAAGGCAGCATAGCTTTTAAAATTTAGGAAAGATATGTAATCTACCCCTACTTACATCAACCAACTCTGTCTTTTTCAGATATTGGAAGCTGATTTATTGCAAGTAGCAGAGGTAATGGGGCATGAGAATAGAATAGATGTTACGGATGACATTGGAACAGCAGATGCAATCCTAGCATCCAGTTCAGAGATGAAGAAGAACCCTTGGATCCGTGGGGTGGCTAAATTTCACCAAGTTCCTATCTTTGTTATCAAGGTAACTTCCGAATTTCACTACTGAAATAATTAGAGATGGAAACTAATTTCTCTGAACCACTTTATCATGCGATATTGCAGTCAACTACCATGGCACAAATGGTTAAGGCGATCCGTATGATTCTCGGGATAGAAACCTTTACAATAGCGAAGCTTCCATCAAAAGATATGCTTGACATTGAGATTGAAGATGATGCACCTGAAAGGAAACCCTCATTGGAAGAGCTTGATGCTTTGGAGGTACTAACTTATCTATCAAAGTCATTTATTTGATTTTTGAGTTGGTAATGAACGTGGAACTTAGTTTGTTTGTTAATGACTATGGGTTGGACCCTAGAGGAGAATCTGGTTTCATGTTCAATTATATTTCTGGGCAAAAGTTTTTCCTGGTTGGCGATACACCCCTATGCTACGTATAAATTGCTTGGACGACCACCTCCGTGATTTAATTTCAAAAAACCTGATATAGTGGCCTAAAACTAGATAGTTTAATTTGACTTTTGTATACAACCGACCCCCCTTAGGCCCTTACCAGTCCTAGGTGGGATCCTCTTTGGAGGGACTGTTGGTAATGTTAATGATGTATTCCTAAGAAGCTTGGAAACCATAAATTTCAATTTCATATAATTTATCTGCTACTTTGGGGCGATGCTACTGCTTCTTTCATTTAGACCTCCTAAGATCCTGCCCTCTGGAGGGTCCAATCTGAGTGGTTGTTTATGTATTTATTTACAAATTCATTTTGCCTCTGATAGCTTCGATGTTCAAAAGTTCTTTTGTGGGTGTCACAGAACCGCCCTCTGTTCTAAATATGGAAAGGCTGAGTACCTCTAGACCTTCCTAGTCACCAATCCCCTGCCTTCAGGATCCTTACTGGGGGGTTGTTTATAATTCCATATGTTTTCAATGTAGCATATCTGACCATTGAGCCATAACGGAGCAATTTGGATGGCTTCTTTTTCTTGATTAGTTTCCCCTGTAGCACTTGCATGACCATCTTTACATTTCGATTGTATCATCCAATAGGAAGTTCGACTTGCAATTGAGTATATCGTGATTCCGGGTGGGGAGGCAGTAGAACTTCTTCCTCGACGCTCAGATATAATTGCACGGCAGCTTGAACTTGTCGAGAGTTATCAGCTGGCAGCAGAGAATTCGGGTACAGAGCTGAACCCCAGGTTGCAAATTCTTCCATCTAGCAGGAAGAAGTTGTCATCAAAGAGCTCCAAACATGCTTCTTCTCATGATGAAACAAGCTCTGAGTCACCCATCAGTGGCAAAGAAGGCACCTCAGTTTCTCGGTTGCCCCTTCTGCCTGAGTAGAGGACATACTCTGTAAAACATGTATGCAACCTGTATCATATAAATATATTCTGTACAGTGATGTAAATTATTTTCAGTTATTTTCTATGTAATTCTCATTCATGCTCCAATGAAAAGTGTAATTAGTTCCTCCATGAATAGTTGTAATTTTAACTTCTCTCTCATGAGAACCAATCTACCCCTCTCAGCCTTCTCCTTCAGGAGACAAAAGACCACTCCAATTCCACTGTTGCTTATGCCAGTGAAGATCCTGAATCTGAGCATGCAAAACATATTGAAGAGGACAATTACTTGCAATTTGCACTGCTAACAATACCATGAGAAGTCAATGAGAGTGTCCAACTTCATTAACTATTCAGCTTATGTCCTTTCTCTGCATATCAATTAGGTTTTGATACAAACAACAATTGTGACCCTGCGATTGGTTCATGACAAACTCCTTTGTTCTTGTTTCTTCTCTTTTCGACAAAAAAAGACTGATCTTCAACGTCCAACATAACATCACTAATTTTGTATGAAAATGATTGCTAAAATATGCCATACAACTAATGTTGATGTTAATATTTCCCTTTTCCGTAGGTTACAAAAAAGGAAGCTTAAGCCTAATACAGTGTCTCATCTACAATTTTCAGCTTGTTCCCCTTTCTCTCCAAACTCATAAAATTTCACAAAGTTGAAGCTACATTGCACATGTTTTGTGAGAGAAGTCCTCTTCTGTCTCATGACTCTTGCACAACCATGCTACGATAAAGTGTTAATGGAGTGATCAGAGAAGATATTGTATAACCATAGTTTAACCACTTCCATAATCACGAGTCATCTTGGAGCCTGAAGAAAGAAATGAGAGGATCATAGACGACTTCCTTAGCATTTATTGCCAAGACATAATCTGCATGGGCATAGTCTTCTATAAACTGAAGGAAAAGCTTGTCACCATCATGATTTTGCAGGCTGTCGAGCAGGAACTTGACATCGTCGACATCAGAAAGTGCGTCCCTACCTCCATGAGCAAAGAAGAGAGGGAGATCATTGGGAATGTTTGTCAGGTTATATACTGGAGGAAAATGCTGCCCATAATGTTTTATGTTCTTATCCTTGTCTAGATAGTCATACATCGCTATTGTCCCATCCCTTGCCACTGTTAAAGACATTCAGGATTATCTGTAAGAAATCATTACCTTATAGGGTGATAAACGAAGTTACGAATCATATAATGCATGTCACCACAAGAATACTATGTCGTAGCAAAGAGCTACATACTTTGAGCCAAATGGATCATGTTTTTGGTAGCTGTTGACTGGGGTTCATGCTCCAGGAAAGCAGGTACTGTTGACTTGCTCAGGCAGCAGTTTTCTCCTGTGTGAATTGTTGTTAAGAAGTTGAGTTAGATTCAGTTGTGTCACAATAAACAAAAACAAAAAGTATTGAGAATCAAATGAGAACAAACAGACACGCCACACACGGATAGCCAAATTGACCAATGTCCACAGGTGAGGGAGGAACAAAACTCACTATGATGTGGACAAACACAGCTGATCTGACCATTCAACTTCTGTATGAACTCTAAAGTCTGTTTTTCTCTCTCAGGACTAAAAGAACTTGATATTCAACCAACTAAACATAATAGGTATTCATTCATAAACATCAAAAAGTTTTGTCAAGCTAAAAAGGGCATAATCGGGCCAGCAGGGGAAGGGTACATCAAGTTCAGACTAGACTATTTGCATCAAACAATAACTCAAGGCAGCGAAATACAAGCTCTGCACCACTCGGCGGATGTGGATATAGTACCTGTAAACGATGTCAACAAATCAGTGCAATCAATGCCCGGCTTCTTGCATATATCCTTCAGAAGCTTCATTACAGCGTCTCTGTTCAATCAGAAAAGAACATAAAAGTAAATGGCAAATGGATGTAAGTTTATCAGTTTTGAAATATAGAATCACACAAGTGACAAGTGCAAATTTCTCAGACATAGGAGACTGAATGGATAAAGGCGAAACTTGTCCAAATCATTGTGATGGATCAATGTTTCATTTACTTTCTTGACAAGGATCGCATTAATAAGAAAGAATGAGTCATTGTTTCTAGTCAGTGAGCTTTTGGGTTTTGAGGTCTCTAAATTCTAAGGCAGCTGATCAGCAATTGGAAATACTAAAATAAACTCTGGGATCTT
Source organism: Tetragonia tetragonoides (assembly GCA_038025085.1). Taxonomy (NCBI): domain Eukaryota; kingdom Viridiplantae; phylum Streptophyta; class Magnoliopsida; order Caryophyllales; family Aizoaceae; genus Tetragonia; species Tetragonia tetragonoides. The sequence continues at coordinate 960,333 of CM076145.1, forward strand.
TCTGAAGTTCCCAAAAATACAAAGCATTTGTAGAGTATTTCAAAATGGAGAGATAAGTGGTTTCTCACCCTCTAGGCACGAACTGATGCAGTCCTGACCAGTATAGAAACTGTGCAGAGGAGAAGAATGATAGGGCGTCAAAAGAATTCGGAAATGAGGTAACTATGTAAGAAAACAACAGCATCCATGATATGAATAAAATGAAAAAAGAAAGTTGGGAAGAGAAGTAGAGTAATAATTGAAAGATAGATGAAGAGAATAATTGTTCTACTTCGCTGATGAAGTTCTCGACAGCATCTCTTGCAAGTGGCGATGTCATTCGACTCAGGTAAGCGATTGGACTGAGCAAGGCGGCTGATTGCACCATGTCCAACAACTGTTGCTGGGAGAAGGCAGCCAGGGCTATTAAGGTTCCCTGCAAACAAAGTGATCTTAGGATTAACCCTGTGATTTCAGAAACAAACACAAAAATTGAAATTAGTAGCAAACAGAAAAAGTGTGCACCTGGGAATGCCCAACAAAGTGCAGCTTCTGTCCAGATTGATCATACACATATTGAACCATTGCCGGAAAATCATATGCCACCAGTTCATCCCATGACCAGTCCCAGTATGCCTACACAATGAAAGCATTGTTAGCTAATAAGTGCATACAAACATGTAATAAACAAAACGAAGAAATGTTCAGGTTATGCAAGGAAACGGAGATGGATAACTGGGTTATCAGAGCTTAGTGTAGTGTGCCCAAGGCTATATTGGGTGCCACGAGAGTTGGCAATCCAAACATCATAACCACTGTCTGCCAAAACGAATGCCAATGATTGGTCCGGCGGATTAAGCATCCATGTGATTCCATCCTAAATCCAAAGACAAAGTCTCATTGAATCAAAAATTAACTGATAAGTTTCCAGAAAAAGGGAAAGGCCAAAAAAAAAAAAAAAAACTAACCATTAGAACCCCATGCTGCAAAAGAACTGGTGGTCTATTGTCGGTTTCATCATCTGATAATCCTACTGGTATTCTTTGCAGGCTGAGAATGTAACCATCTTCTGTTGCCACCTGAAACTCTCCCCAAAACACCAATTTACCCCTTGATTAGTTCAAAACATAGAAAACAGAAAGACAAATTCACAAAAAAAAAAAAAAAAAAAAATGCAGAAAAGATATATTACTGTATGTTCTTCACAAACATAGCCCTGTGATTCCGCTACTAATGTGCAGATCCCGCTATCAGAATCTGGATCTACTGTGAATAATTCATTACGACTCCCACTGGAAATCAACCTCGTTCTTGTTCCGACTACTTGGTCACAGAAGAAGAATAATAGGAGTACCAAACTCAGGGTGCTGGCCATATTGATAAATGACAAGCAGTATTACCAGTTTTGTTCTCTATTGAGTCTGAGGCAGCCATCAAATAATACTTGAATTCCTGCTAGTAAGAAAGATGTATATATATATAAACCTATTGTTGCATGAACAGAATCCTGCATGTGATACATAAAACCATGGGACATTTTTGTCAATCAGCGGAATAGTGGGACCAAAATAAACAACAAATTATGGGAAACTTTGGATTTCTGCCCTTCCACACAATTTTTTTCCTTCTTAGTACAATGTAAACGTAGATTTTATAGTTCATCGAATCATGTGAAGCGACCAACATGCTTGATATATTGCAAGAATAATGCCACCAGGGCTCACCAACTCTTGAGACAAGCCAAATAAATAATGAGAGAGAGCATCATGTACTGCACCAACAACAATACACAAGATGAATATGCCGCCACAATTTGGACAGGTTAAGATATAGTCTTATTCCAAACACTTATATAAGCTAATGAACGGAAAAATTCCTGAAAAAAAAGTTTACAACACAAAGAGTCCCGCTCGTTAGCATCTCTGATCTGAGTGCTCAAACCTACGAAAACTATAGCTTCGAAAGAAACAAATGCTATGTATGTTCCCTGACCAATGTTCAGTAGTTAGCATTGATTTCATACCTAAAGGTTACATATACCATCGTCCACTCATACTGGGGGACACCACCATATTAGAAGTTGCTCAATGAAGCCTACCACGGTGGACGGTGCCAAAAAAAGGTGTTCAGTAGAAAGGGAAAGAAGATGACGACGTGAAGGGTAAAACATATGAATAATAGAGGTATAGAAACATTAACATAACTCTTTAAGAGATTACAAAATTGGGTAAGGAGCAGCATAAACCTCCATGTAATGTACCAATACCAAGGCATCTACACGATTGTACAATATTTAGCATGGGTTTTGTATTTCATTGCTAGGGAGTAGGGATTGATGTATCTTTGGTTAATGCTTCGGAACTTTTAACTGCATTTTTTGATGATTTGCCTCTCATTAATGGTAATCTGATGAACTGGAGATTTGGCTTTTTAATGAATTGTGGTCTCCATCTCCTGGGTGTGATCTGTCCTAGCAATTTCATCTGATCCCTCCTGAACTTCCTATTTGCATACCATTTCCCGCCTCGCCATCCCATGACATACCTGCATAAGCAAAAGCACTTGTAAGAGATAAAATTGACTTCAGACTCAAGAAAAACCAGTGCTGTAACACAAACTGGGCGTAGCCCCCCCCCCCCCCCTTCTAATAATTTTAGGGGGGGGGGGTATAACAGATTAAAATGAGTAATAAAAGGATATGCACATGATACATGAGGGTTTCCGATTACTCTTGTCTAGCAGATAGATACACAGAATCATGTTTTCTCACCCCCATCAATACTCCTTCAAGCCTAAGCATTTTCAAGCCCAGGTATCATTCCTGAGGTAGCACAGAGTTTTAAAAAAATCAATTGCTCAGATAGCAGCAAATTTTCTTGTTGAAGGGGAGAAATGAGACTTCTCCATTCTTAAGCGTTTAAAATGTCACCCATGTATCAAGTTTCATGAACTGATACACGCACGTCCAACAAACTAGTATGCTAGGGGTGAAATTTGACACTATTTGCTTCAATGTGTAATCTGATCCTCCGACCCTTCATCCAACCTAACAAACCTTCGACCTTTCGTCCAGCCTAACAAACCTGCAACCCTCACACCACCAAGTTCCTTTCTCAGATACGGTTGTGTATGTATCAGTAAATGGGAGCATATAGCCTGTGTGCATATGCATGTCAATGTGAGTGACAGACAAAAAGAAAGGGGAGAATATGGGTGACAACAGCCGACGTGATAGAGGAAAAAGTTAACTTTCCTCCACAACCATGAATTAAAGAGCAATGACCTCTAACAAATACAAGTAAGAAAACGAACCCAATAACTAAAGTTGTCCCAGCAGTAGCAGCACAAGTTGCAGTACTGAAACTTCCTGTGTTTACAATCTTCTTAATTTCCTCTCGTTCAATTTGATAATTGCTTTTCATCTGCCAAAATGACACCAAATTAGTGAAATATGACATCTCAAATAGCATCAATATATCATAGATCCAGCAAGTGAGATTAAAAAGTAAAAAAGGCAGCATAAAAGACAAGTTATAACTGAAGGGCATCAGAAAGCAAAAGCAGCCACATTGATACAAGATACTCCAAAAATGATTTCCTAAGAATCTCACATCTCTAAGAATGAGCTAGTGGAAGAATGAAGAAAATCTTATCTTTCCCTCGAACAATCCAAAATGTGAGAGAAGCTATAAACTAAAAGTATAATCTCTGATTCTTGGACAGAGGTTCTTGGTGGCCATTTTTTCAAAGGAGGGAAGTGATGTTTCCTAGAACCTTTGGGTTACCTTTTATTTTTCAACTGGTACAGTTTTGCCCCTTCAAACTTCAAATATGGAGTTCTTGAAGATTTGGAAGGTACATATTTGACATGCCGTATTCTAGATGCAGTAACTTGAAGTTCTAAAATACTAAACAAATTAACAGATAAGCAGAACATGACAGACAACAGTTAGCCAAAATTTATTTTAGATAAGAAATAATAACATACTGCTTGTTCAATTGAATCAAGTCTTGCACCAACTCTGGTATCATGGAGATGACGTAGAGAATAACCTGCATGATAATTTCAAGAGCCAGGGTAAACACACATTATTGTACTCCAAGAATCAAAAGGAATAACAATTTACGACAGAAAAAAGCCAAGATACTTTTCTTGAAGGGAAAAGTCACAGAGCTTCAGAAATTTTCCAACCTGCAAATGCGAGGAATAATATTACACATGAGAGATTATGCTGACATGAAATACACGTCAACTAAACATGTATGTTGCATTGGACCACTCTAACTTGTTCTCTCATGTTGTTCAATTTTGTATATGACATTTTGTGATCCTATGAGAAAACACATCTTCTCATACTAAATTATCATCAAAATCAGCTACTCCAGGCTCCAGCTCTGTGGCACTCACACATCAGGTGAGACTTATGAGAGGTCATGTACTGCTCCCCATCGGACCAGAAGATTGACAGGAAAAGGTGTAGCCTAGGCAAGCCACTTACATGTTAACTTGGAGACCTTAATGGATAATCAGGAGACACTTCTGACAGCAGTGATCGCAGCATCATACCGTCGCAGGGAATAAAATGGTGGATATGACAACTAAATAACTTTTTTTTTCCTTTCTAAGTTTGAAGGGTTATGAGAATTTTGGTAATACTAAGAAAGTTTAGTTATATGGCATGTAGCAGTAGAAAGCAGAAGATGACCACAGTAAACTTAAGCCTACCACAAGATGACTCTTTTTCAAAGCAATAAAGTTAAGTGAGAGACGCAAGGGGTGAGGTTTTAGAAAATAATATTGAGCTAGGTATCTAAGAAGAGTCTTGTAATAGCTCAAGTTCTATGTTAACAAGGAGATGATTACAAGGGAGAGATGGGAAGGACCAAAGGAGGAATGAAAGAGGATCCCTCCCCTATATAGATAACGTATAAGAGGGAGGAAGAAAAGGGAGACCAAAATAGAAAGAGATATCAGCTTGACATTCGAAAGAAATCAAGACAAAGTCGTTCTCATGAAGAATAATAATGAGTATATGTTTTCCTCCCAAATCTCTCCAAGTTGGAGCCTGGAGGAAGTTCGTCAGGTAAGAGGGGATTCGACTCACCCTAAACCCTTTCCTTGTCCCAAACTAAATGGTAACTTGATACAGGAATAGGATCCTTACCTCTCCTCCCTCCCCTTTCCACCAAAAGAAAAACCTTTGAAAGTGCAATGGAAATAGACTTTCATTTGCTTTCTGCAACAGGTTCTCAATTAAGCTACTTACCCAAAAAAAAAACATGCAGCTATAGTAAAAGAAGTTGAATTTAACTAGCCTAGCACCACACTCACTCAAGCTGCTTAGGGAGACACTCTAACACCCGCTCCTAAGCAATGCATAGCCAACAGCATTCTAGAGTGGATCTGGTGAGAAAATTTTGACAATGGATCAGCAACTTTTTAGTTGCTCTCCAGTTGCTAAGCTTACTGTCTTCCCCCAACTCAAAGAACTAACCATTATGCGTCAACATTTCCTCTGCAAATTAAGTATTTGACATAGGGTAAGAATGCCAACATGGTTCAACAAGAATCATTATAGATTCATGCAAGGTTACAACGATTGAAGAAGTTCAGATGGAACAGTGAAATTTTATAAACCTCGCTTGAACTACAAGAACCTGTTGAATTATTCCAGCCAGTATTCCTACTGCAGCAAGCAGCTTAAACCACCTCTCCTTCATCCGTCATCCTTGACATTCCAAATCCCTAATATATAATATAGATATACCAATACTTAGCTCACTGTACCATCAATCCAATGCCTGTGGTATCCACATTACATTAGCCAATGCTATTGGCTCAGGATTGCTGGTTGTCATCTTAGTCTTTCTCAGCCTTCTATTTCTTATATAGCTTAGAACCACCACAAGATTATCTATGTATTCAACCACCAGAAAAGTACTCAGTACAATTCATGTTGAAGGGCAAAGGGCCGAAAGAGCATAATAAACCTTGAACCTAAATGGAAGTGTAACAACGCAAAAACGCAAGTATGTCTCTAAATAACAAAGTTTTTTGACAGATGGTAAAGGTGCCAACTTGGTCAACCTGAATTCTGAAAGGTTTTCACAAGACAGTAAACTGGATTGCAAAAGTTTATCAGGATCAGGTTTGCTTAGCCACAAAACAGTCACCATAAACTTCAAGAAAAGACTAGAAGTATTCAAACTTAGCCACAAAACACTCATCATAAAATCAATGATTTGGAACTTTAACAGAATTTGAAACAGAAAAAAGCAGTTCACTCACCAATGCAGGCAGTAGCAACTGATGCAATTGAAGTACCAACTGTAAAGACCACCCTATGCCTCTCAAAAGTATCCTACACCCAAAAACAACAAAAATCCCAAATCAACTATGAACAACACAACATCAAAAACCCATCAAAAAAATCTAAAATTTTATGCATCTAATTAAATTGAGAAAAACCCATCAGAGAATAATTGATACCCAATTGCCCATTACTTTGCAGAATATTAACCATATTAAAGCAAATAAATTTGGGGTGAAAATTGAAAAAGGGAAATATGACCTTGGTGGAATAAAAGGTGTCCTGGACAGCAGACCAAGAATTGGATGCTCGTTTCTTCATCTCAGGCATGCCAGCAGACCTCAAAAATGAGGTCTTTAATGCTCTAAGCCGCTGTATCCTTTGCATTTTCAGCTTAATGTAGATCACCAGTAACTACTGCAATTCACAAAGTGGATGAAATGATGAGATGGGACAAGAACAACATAGACGAGACGAGGGGAATTTGTTTGAGCCCCCCACTTTCCAATTCTTTCGATTTCTTCTCCCCCAATACTCGGTTATTTGAGCATTGTTCTCGGTATGTTCTTTATTTTATTGTTTCAATAGTTAATATATTTAAAAAAATTATTTGAGAATGGTCCTCGACTCCTTGCCAAAAAAAAAAATGGCCGGGCTAGGTAGGGATGCATGAGCCGAGCTGGCTCGATCTTGACTGGAGTCGACTCGAGGCCGAGCTAGCCTTTCAGCCATGCTCGAGCTTACTATGTTTCAGTTTGATTTTTCACTCAGCTTGAGTTTGAACTAGGTTGAGTCGTAAGTCTAAAATGAACTGAGTCATCATATAATTTTCGGTTGGGCAAGCTTTAGTCCGAGATCGAGCCCAATAAAATCACATCAAGCCAAGTTTAAAGTCAGCATGGCTCGAGTTCAGCATGATTCAATTACGCCCCTAAGTATAGCCAGCCATGACCCAAAATATTCATAAAATGAGGGTTATGCAAGCTTACTTTGGTTAAGAAGCTCACTCAACTTAATTCATTAGGTAAATATATATTTGTGGTGAGGATGAGATAGTTTCATAGATCACTTCACCCTTAATTTAAAATAGCATTGACATTAAGTCAAGTATAAAGGAGCCTTGAGTTGTATGATAATTCAAAATATCCTTAACATAATAAAAATGATTGCATGAGGTTAGACATAGGTGTATGAGTCGAGCTGGCTCGATCTCAGTTTGACTGGGCTAGACTCGAGCCGAACTATGAGTTAAGATCGAGCTTATTATGGTTTTGTTTGATTTCTCACTTAGTTTGACTTTTTGAGTTTGAATCAAGTCGAATCCTAAGTCTAAAATGAATCAAGTTGTGAGATAATTTGGACTGGGCAAGCTTTGATTCGAGATTGAGCTAAATAATCAAACCGAGCAAAACTTGAAGTCGACCTAGATCGAGCTCGACCTAACACAGTTACACCCCCTGAGTACAACTATCAATGAGCCAACTTGTTCATAAAATGAGGGTTATATGAGCTCACTTTGTATAAGAAGCTCACTCAACTTATTTCGTTGGGTAAATAGGTCAAATTTGAATGAATCTAACTTTTTTTATATATATACTTTCGGTGAGAATGAGATAATATCATAAATTACTTTACTATCAATTTCCAATAGCATTGAGATTGAGTCAAGTTTAAACCAACCAACTTTGAGTTGTAGTGTAATGTAAATTCTTAACATAGTAAAATTAAGGCGTGAAGTTACGCATAATCTTTTGGACATATTTTGAATCAAAAAAATTTGTATAAGGCGGCCTTAAGGTGAGACCCCCTCTAACAAGCATGTTGTCATGCTTATGTCATACTTGGCTATAGAGGGGCCTCACATTAAGACCGCCTCATAGGAGACCTTATGATTTTGAATATATGTGCAAAAAAATTAAAGTTTAGCTTTTGTTACACACAATGTTAAAAGTTTTGTCCAACTAATGAGGTGTCAATATTCTCATACTACTTCAAAACATTCTCTAAACTTTTTCTAGGAATTTTTGTGATTTTTAAATTAAGTTTTGAAAAAAAGAATTCGAAATGGTTTGAGATTATGTTTTTCACAGGCTATTTAGAGTAACTTATAAATATGCTATTTTATCCATGATATTTTGTAATTTTTGAGAACTCTTTTGAGACATAGGATTTTTTATGATTTTGGACAAAATTTGTCCATATTTTAAGGCATCATCATCATTTTGCCAAGCACGAAAATGTTATTAATAGGCATAAGTTTTGGCGTTGCTTGCCAGATTACCCAAAGTACAGTAAAGATCATTTGTCTTATTTATGCACATATTCTTTCCATTTCTTAAGGAAAAAAAAATGGAGGCGTCCATTTTCTAAATAATTGTCTACATTTCAATTTAGCTAATTGCTTGTATGGGACTAGTAATCGTAGTGTAACATTATGAATATATAGATACCATTTAAAAAAGTTGCTAGTGATAAAAAAAATTTCGCCCCACTGTCATCCCTCTGCCATATGAGTTGGCTTTTGTGCCTTACCTGAAGAGCCAACCCACCAACATTCAATTGGGTGGTGCATACATCCTTTTTGTGCTTCCAGGCTACAATTATTTTATATCACCACAGCCACAGGGCATTCAAGATCCTATCAACAATCATGATCATGCATATTACGTCCAAATCTTTGCATCCTTTTAGGCCATAATAACTTACAAGGCAAAAATTTCCGACAAGTTTGTGTTTTGCTTGGAAAATAACTGTATGATTCAGTTCTTACATTTCTTTCACCTGCAGTTTATTCACTCCCAAAATTCCTTTCTCATCCCCTGATTTTCATTTTCAGAGACATCTCTCAACAACCTATATATCACTCCACAGGATTGCAGGGGGGAAAATGGGGATCATAGAAAGGCATGCACAAAAAAAAAAAAATAAAAAAATAAGGGTATCCTTGTATGGGGTTTCAGATCAGAAAGGGCGTGGAAAGACATGATTCAATCGGCTTTGTCCCGAGAAAGATCAGAAGTTGTTGCAACTGCATTTGGCTGATGATTAACTGGTTCATGCGAATCTTCTACAACTTTGGGCGCGGAGACTTTATGCTTCTTCTCTTCTACAGTCTCAGGTTTCTGAATCCAGTCAGTGATCTTTGATGATTTAGCGTGAGAAGTCTCAGATGAGCTGGAAATGACCAAATTTCTGTGATTAGCAAACAAAGGGTGGTCCATGGGCATAGGCGGAACGCCAAAATAATAGCTAGGAATATAACATCCAAACGGATGGTTGTATTTGCAGGCAGGACCGAATTTGCAGATACCATTCGAGCTAAAGTAAGCACATATTTCTTCCCTCTACAAAAAAAAAACAAGAATCAATACTCTATCCTGTCAGAAAAAAAAGTATATTTTTTATAATAAGAAAAGAGAACACAAACTCGCCCAATAGAAAAGAAAAGATAGACAAGTCATACTAATTTACCGAACACCTTTAACAAAAATGGCTAATGCACCACAAGTCCAAGAATGCATTCTCAGAATTGCAAACCGCTAATTGCAGTTCCCAAGCATTCAAGCAAGGTCATGTCATTGCTCTACTCTTGTAAAACACACAATGGCGAATTTGTGAAACCACCATGCAACAACTATATACAGTGTTAAGAATTTGCAAGGCAAATATCCACAATTATGGTTTGTTGTCCCTAATAACATGGCAAGAGGGGTTAGACAATATTTGCTGAGTATCCAGGTTTTATAATGATAATCCACTGTAGATGCAACAAAATTTTCCTATTACAGGAGTCCCAATGTAGAGCCAATCACAAAATCAACCATGCAAGAGCTTCTAAGACAGATGATCGTTTCCCATAAACCAAAAGTGATTACAAGCAGCAGAGTCCACTGACTGCACTGAGTGACTTAAAATACATTTCTATTTATATGACATGTCAGAGGATTTGTTGCCGCGCATGTTTTATACTACAAGGCTTAACTTTGATTTTCTAGATTATTGCCTTAGGTTTCACCCAGGTATCAGTGCAGCTTTTTTGTGCAAAACATTGCGTCTATCAAAACAAGTTCATAATAGTCAAAGTTGCTTCATCATGTCAAGAACTCATATATCATCCAATCATCCCAAGCTTCAAAATAGATGAGAAAGCAAACATACCGGTCTCAATGGGAGCCCATGTGGGCCTAAACTAGTCATTGCTGATTGGGCAATCTTTTCTTTTGGATGGTGGAACTTGCAATTTAAACCATATTTACAGCTCCCAGTGCTCATGAAATAACGGCATTCAGGCTGATCAGGTCTCTCAGGCAGATTAGGAATGGTCATGGTCAACAGATCAGCTTGCCCACCAGTTACAAGTTCACCTTGATTCTTAGAAGTGTAAGCCAGATTGGTGCCCATCAAATTAGAAGCAGGTAGAGCATTCAAGTTTCCCTGCTGAGGGGATGGAAGCGTGATTACTCTGATTAGTATAAGACAGGCAAGTGCAATCAATATACTCTTTAACACTTCAAGAAAAGCCCTTCTTCAACTATTACAGCTCAAAACAAGCGAAAACAAATGGAAAAGAAAGAAGATGGGAGGAAAGCAAAGATTTGCAAATGAACAATGTGTTGGAAAACACACCAAAATATCAAAAAGTGAAGAGGGGGGGAGGGGAACTCTTGTTGCTCCAAGTCATGAGAATGTTACAATCACATTAAAAAGTTATCACATGAGATGAAGTGTTGTGCGTAAAGCCTGCATTGAGTTGTACTCTACCAGATTACATGAGTCTCCAACAGTTTTCTCAACCATTTCCAAGAGCTTTGAAAAAGCAAATTCATCCCGCAAAAGGCCTCAAATGGTTTGAAATACAAGTAGCACAGGAAAGGATGCAACCATAGCGCCTTACCCAACAAACAAGGAAAAAAATAAAAGTCCTTGAAATTGCTTTGGTCAGATTAGTTGTATCCTACTGCACAGCACATCTTAGACATTGTTGGATTGAACTTGAATAAGAGTAGTTGAGCATGTTCACTCACCACTATCCACTATCCAGTGATGTTACAGAGCAAAACATCTTTATGGACTCATCACCTTCTACAAATTAGCTTTTTATTTCTTAGGGCAGGGATAGGAAAAGGAGCCAAAATAATAAAAAAAATAATAAAAAAAGAGTATAACTCATACTAACAGCTCCAGCCGCCAGCATACTGAGATGTGCAGATATAGTCATATAGAAATACTTTTTTCTGTGATCATTAATGAATCACTTTTTCTTTGGAAATTAAGCCTGATACACTCGCTTAGAATCCACAGAGTGCTTATAGACTTTGAATGTTAGTACTTAGTACAAATGAAAGCTGAGATATCACAAACAAGCAATTCACCTCCTAAAATGATGTGCCACCCACCAATAGACAAACAAGACATTTGTTGTCTTGACACAAAAAGGAATAGGGGAATCCAAGCAATCGTCTTGACAGAATGAGGCTAAAGTTTGGTAGTTGTTATCATTATTCCTACAGAACAGCATGGAATGAGAAAACAAACTCTCTTCGTCATACATAACAATAGATTCATAACATAAAACATACAGATATGTCAAAGTGTCTAGAAGACCATGCCAAGAACCTCACATCCTAACTACATCATTGTGTTTGGATCAATGAATATTTGGAAATTTAAAATAAACCAAACAGAGTTACCCTTCGTAGAAGGTGGTGATCCGTGATATTGTCAACACACATAGCATCTCAAATCCCAATTAAGCTAATTTTGATTCAAGAAAAGTTATCTAAACAAACTGTTAAACAAATCAGCAGTCACTACTGGGATAAATTCAGTGTGATGCAGCTCATAAGATACGGAGAGAAAACCAAATCTTTAGCAGACAACAAACTCCAATTCAAATTTAAGTGCTACATTCTATGAGACAAGAGTCAGCACAGTAAAGACGGGAATATAATACTAGAGAAGGTAAGTATAAGAGGAAGCTAGTTAATGAAATGAAACTCAAGAAATAAAATTGATAACTTGATGAAGCGACCTTACGTTCAAGCAAAGTAAAGCCTACAATATGTTAATCAACTGAGGCATAAGAAAATCCACAAAAATTATCCAAAATCGTATGAAAGAAAAGTTCACTCACCATGTAACCATTCCAGCTTTGAGTGGTAACAGGACCTTGCAAAGGAGGAAAAACAAAAGGCATATACGTTGATGGACCAGGAACTCGTGAAGATGCCATAAAGGATGACCTGCTAGCTGACCATGCTGGAAGTGCACCAACATAAGAAACGCCATTTGTGGCCAAAGAGGCTCCCACATTCCCAACTGCAACAGGGCCAGATACAGATACAGCTGATGGGAATTCAGGATGGTTAAACTTGCATGCTGGTCCAAATTTGCATGTATAATTACGTAGGTAATATGGGCAATGTTTCTCGTCCTGGAAAGCCATGTCATTAGTACACAGGTGAAGCACAAATATATCAACATATGAAAGTTCTATGATGTTCCTAGAGGATCACACCTGGCGCACAGGTAGACCCAAGGTGTTCAACATAATCTGTCCTTCACCACGCCTATCCAGAGGGTGATGATATTTACATGTTGAGCCATATTTGCAGGTCCCTGTCTTCAAATAGTACTGCAAAGTTTCACCAATTAGTTAATCCTCAATCAGGTTAGCAAATAGTTATGCCAACAACACTCTAACAGCATGCTCTCATGGACATATTGTGCACTTCACACCCTACACCACTAATATCCAAGAATGACGAGGACATTTCCTCCATAGAACAATGGCTAACTTAGTATTGAAACTCAAATTCACACAGTAAGATACTAAGATGCATACTATACACAAAGCCAGGGAAGTCTGACGATTCACAACACAAATTTCAGCCAGAAATAGATTATGTCCTAGAAAGATACTCTACTTTCCACTACATACGAATTTAAGACATGTGCAAGCATTAGTTTGAATTTGAAATAGCACATGATAAAACCCCACTATTGCCTAATTTGAAAGTCACTTCACTCTATAAAGAATCAACTCCAATTTACCAAATATAAGTTTGAATATACTTCAGCTCTTAACAGTATATATGTGATTCATTAAAGGAATAAATTATAGACCTGCAAACTTCAAAGAAGCTCAAAAACATTAAGAAGTTCATAAAGAAATACTGTACTAACAAATAAAAATGGTACTCTTTGTCACAACAGCTTAAGTAACTGAATGATCTCATCTAACCTTCTTAATAAAAAAATGTTGCCCTCCACCCAATAGTATTTTAGTGTAGCAGGCAAAGAAAAAAGGTTCTGGCACACTCAGAAGAAGAGAGCAAATCCAACAACAGAATAAAAACTAATAAGGAAATGAATAAACAAAACAAATCTCCATACCCCACAATCAGGCTGTCCTTCTCTTTGAGGGAGCTCACTTCTATGCTGAGCACTGTGAGCAGTCTGCAAAAATGCCAAAAGAAACACAAATAATTATTAAATACTAAAATTAAATACTAATATTTTCAATTATATTACTATCAGGAATAAATTGTTAATTTTGACAAAACAAGCTAAAAACCAATACTAACAATTAAAAAAAATACTGAATTGAAGTACATTCAGAAAGGTTTCCCCTTTCGTATTCTTCTTTTTTTATATTTTGCTGATTTTATTCACTTATTTAAATTATTCAGTGGGTCACGAGCAATTTAACAAGCAAAAAATAAGGTGATCAAAAGAACAACAAAAAGAAAAAATAAATAAGGGAACAAACAATAAGATGTAGTTAAATTAAATTACCTTATTGGCGACATGAGAAGGGTGATTAAAGCGACAATTAGTGCCATAACCACACTGACCAGTCCTTAAATAATACAAGCAATCTGGTTCTCCTGGACGATCTGGGTATTCCTTTGTTTCTCTCTCCTCATCTTCTTTGCTCTCAATTTTCATCTTCATCATACCATCTGCTTTATTTTAATTTATTTTTTAACACATTGCCAGGAAAAAAATAAAGTTTTTTAAAAACCACCCAGAAAAATAGACTAAAAACCCAGTTCATCAAAATCAACACAACCCCATTTAAGGATCATCAACAAAATTTCATCATATTCCACAAAAAGCTTAAAAAAAAGACATAATTCATACATAACAAAAAAACAAAACATAAGAAGATCAAAAGAACAAACCTTCAATGGTATCAACAGGTCCATTATCGGTTGATATCAAAACAGCATTGCTTTGATTTTGCCGATTATCAGGCATGGATGATCGTTGATGATGAAATTGATGATGATCAAACGTTAACCAAAAAAAACCCAGAAACAAAATATTGATTAAAGATTCAAAAAAAGGGAAAATCAGACCAACAACAACTAACCACTCAGTGTAAGGGACAAAAAAAAAACAAAGAAGTGGACAAGTTTCCGATCAATATGTATATGTAATGTTTAATGCAATGTAAGCACAAAAACAAAGAGGAAAGAGAGAGAGAATAAAAAAAAAATAGTGTGAGAGACTGAGAGAAAAGGGGAAAGAGGAGAGAGAAAGAAAAAAAGAGAGAATTTATGGACCGATCACGCTTGAGAACAAGAGAAGATCTTTGGAAATTTAATAGTTAGACTTTAAAGACCATTGTAGTAAAAATTGAAGAACTAATAATAATAAGGACCTAATAATAATAATAATTTCCAAAATTATGAAACTGAAATATTTCCATAAAATTACAAGTGTCACTAAAATCAAATTTGTCCCTTTTTTTTTCCACAAGACTAGTGAGAACAGAACAGAGAAGAGAGAGAAAAGGGAATGCACATCATCTATCATCTATCATCTATCATCTATCATCTATCATCTATCATCTATTATTCTTAAAACGTGATCATGTCTAGATTTGGAGTTCAGAAGGGGATCTCTGATATTTCTTTATTTATGTTGTTATAAACAAATAAATATAATATTTAGTTTTTTTTTTCAGTCACTCGTGTGTACGAATAATTTAATATTCACTTTTTGACAATGAAAGACAAAAATACCCTCTAAGGGTCAGAAAGTGGTCATTGGACATTGGAATTTGGATCATAGGTATTTTGGTCTTTTTCTTCTTTTTTGTTTTTGGGTGGGTTCTCATGTATTCCTTGTGAAAGAAGTTTGAATTCTACAATATTATAAGCATAAACATAAATAATAAATAATAGAGGAAACTTGAGTTTGACTCAGTCTCTTAAGGGGAGAAAGTGAAAGAGCAAAAGAATTCCTAACAAAATCAAGTTCCTTAAAAGGATTTGGTAAAATTTAACCTTTGAGCACGTTAGTTGACAAAACATTAGGGACATGTAAGTTTCCCAATTTTTATAACCTTTCTTCAATTTAGTCAAATTATACTAGATCTTGGATAGGCATAGTTTTATTTTCTTTTCTTTTTCTTTTTTTTCAAAAGCAATGCATTTGGAGTATGTTGAATGTTCTCTAAAATCAAATACTTCTAAGTTAGGTTTTGAATACCAAAAAATAATAAAAAAGATTTGAACTCATTATTGAAGTAGTTTTGACGAATTTTGAAGCACTATATGTCTAACAGAAAATTTCAGTTCAATTCAGCTTAGTTTTACGCACCTTAAAAGAACGAACACTAGAATTTTACCAATGAGCTTTAACTCAAGCATTTATTTTGATGTTTTCTATTGGATTCTAAATAGAGGTTCCAATAGTGAGGATTGGGTGTGTTCACTCAATGATCTACTTTTTGTCACGTATTACTATTCAATTTAATTCAGTTTACCAATGGAGTTCAGTTTACTCTAGTGAAAAAGAATACACCATTTAGGAAATTCTCGTCCTATGTAAAAACGAATTATTGTGCTTTTTTTCCGAATGTATTAGTCGGGATGGGCATATGGGCATTAGGCAACTTTCTCCTAGCCCTGATTTCAAGATGGGTTTGGGTTAGGGTTACCTTCTTGGTTTTGCACTATGTTGTTTTTGTTTGTGTGGCTAAATTTACATTTGTGATAATATAATGTATAATGAGATCGCTTGATTCTTTTTGGACATTCTTTTTTTATATGAAAGAGAAAAACCTTCCGAGCTCATTCTATCGATAGTACTTCTAAGGAATTTTCTTAAAAGTTTTTACCTACTTCAAACCTTTAAGAGACATAGATGAATTCCAACTTAATAGTCTTTGAATTACATGTCCAAAACAACAATTCATTTATAACTCAGACTTTTTCTTTAAAGATATGACTACTATAACGTCTCGCTTTAATTACAATGTTTGTATATCTTCATAGAATGTTAGTTTCTTCTCTAAGTGCCTAGATAATTTTTGAGTCTGATCTATGATTTCAGCTTTCTTTTAATTTTATTGCTCAAAACTTTTATTGCTAAATTACACCCATAAATTACTTTTTACTTTTGGGGGACCATACATTCATGTCAATTATGATGCAACACCTAACTGATATCCAAAGTCTCGTACATATGTAGTAGCTTTTATAAGTGACATTAAAAATAGTTACTCGGAGTTTTGTATAGTGATCACCATGTTTGTTTAGCACAAAAAACAAATCATTAAAGTTTTGAGATGTTGGGTTAGATTAATAAAATGCTAATGTTACATTCAAAATTCTATTTTGGGAACAAATTTTACGGTACAACCATATTGATCATTTTTTTATGTCTTTTTATTTAACTAAAACTTCTATCAATAGAAATTATTAAATTTATTACTTGTTTTAGTATGAGTAATTAGGATATATTTATTTTAAATTTTGAAGGAAGAAAAATATGAGTTTTACATAAATGTTAAGATTCATGATACAACCTTTTTTCTTTCATTGAATCTCGGTCTCAACTCTCAAGTACGATGGGTATGTTTCTCGATTTGAAACTCACCCATCAAATTTTACTTGTCTTTAAGACTTAAGAGTGTGTTCTTTTTCACTTTATGAATAATTCATTTAATTTAAGCTAGCGGAATTTAGTCTAGTGATCTAATTTTTCTTTCGCATAAATTCACTTCAATTATCAGTTCAGCGAAAAAGAACACCATTAGGGTGTAATCTTTTCTACTTATTGGACCTTCGTCGGAAATTAATGGCAAGACCTTATCCAATCAGTGGGAATCAATGGCTAAACCTTACTGAATCAATGAGAATAAGTGGCAGGACCATACTCAATCAGTGGAAATCAGTGACAGGACCCACATTTCTACTCACAGAATCAATGGCAGAACCTTACTGAATCAGTGAAAATCAGTGAAAGGACTTTACCGAATCAGTGATAGAACCTTATCAAATCAGTGCGAATTAATAACATGACCTTACCCTACCCAATCAGAAAATATCAGTGAAATAAGTGGAAAAAAACACACCCTTAATTTGCAACATATTTTCAGTTTAGTTTGTTCTACGGTTGGAAAATGGAAACAACACAACCTCAGACAAAAATGCAGTAAGACTTGGGGTTGGATTGTGCTTGCGTACCAAGTAAACAACCCTGCTAGTTCTATTTCCCTGAAAAACAGAGGGTCCCACACAAGAATTTTGGTCAAAGTGGCAGCCAATGAGAAACAACCAAGCGAGCAAAGAGAGAAGTGGGGCCACCTTGAGGGGCTGACTGACTTAGGATCTTTTCTCCCCAACTTATTTTTGTTTATTTGTGTTTATTTCAGCAAACTTCAACAAATTTCAACAAAGTTAAATAAAGTTAAACAAAGTTAAACAACCCAATATACAAACTAGTTACAAAAAACACTTGAATAAACAAGATTCAACAAAAATAAACAAAGTTCAACGAAGTTCAACAATGTTAAATAAAGTTAAATAAAGTTCAACGAAATTCAACAAAAATAAATTTTCAGTAATAAATATAAACGTTTTTCAGTTGGGGAGAACATACCCTTACTTGAGTGACGCTTCATTGTAAATGGGAATTGGAAAACAAGTATGAGAATTCAAGGAAGAAAGAGATCTGATGAAAGTACTCAACCTGTTTCCCACCAATGTTCATTGTAGATTTGTAGTACACGTTCTTATTTTTTTAGGTAGAAATTAGAAATGGTAAACGTATTTCACATTTTTAAGTCAATGTGTAGTCTTTTTCATTGAACTGTATTGAAGCGCTGAACAGAACTAAACTGAATAGTAGAGTATTTATAAGAGAAAAAATAGATCACATCACATCAGTTAACTGCTGAACTGAATCATTGGTGAGTAATTGCATAGAACACACCCTTAATTCATTCATTGGTCCTCCTTCTCCTCACTTTCTTATTCTCATAATATCAATTTTGCACAAAACATACCACTGTCCACATAAAAAGCGGTTTATAACTATATACCTAAATATGAAAATGATCTTCCTATTCCCTATGTAAGTTTTTGTAGGGAAAGAAGGGTATTATTTACTACACATTTTTTCATTTATCACTAGAAAATTTGACATAAAACAATTTAAATGAAAAAGTTCTCATAAGACCTTCTCGGATCTAAGTGACACTTATAAGCAAAATAGTTTGAAGAAAACTTATTGTATTTTTCAAACTTAAATGACTTTAATATTTTCTTTGAAGCTCCATAACAACCAATGAACCGACGTCATTCCATTTCAAAAATATTGAAATTTTAATCCTTATTGGTCTACACGCTTCAGTCCGGAGCAAGGTACAACCGTACACGACATTCACAGGTTAGGAATCTCGTAAAATCGAGGATATGCATTATCTTCGGTCCGAAACTTGGCTCAACAAGAAAAAGATTATCTTAAAACGTTATTCATTCTCAATGTCTGAGACATCGAGCGAAAAGTATCCTTACACCGATTTTAAAAGGCATGAAGGGCAATCCAAATAAGGTTGAAGGTTTTGGCCCGGAGCCTTAGATGATATTGTCATCCATAGTTCACTCAAAAGATCACACCCATAGTTCACTCCTCACTATCTCACTCTCAAAGTATCAATGTTGCCCAACACATATCACTCTCCATATGAGTAGCGATTTTTGATATTTCTGGTATTTCTCGGTTCAGGTCTTTTCCGATTCCGAACTATTCCACTTCTAATTCAAACCAATGTTCACTGGCCAGGTACCAGTATAAATAAATAAACAGACTGGACATCAATCAAGATTAAAAGGAAATGAAGATTGTGAAGAACACAATTCAGACATTCTGGGCTCTGGGCACCAAAAATATCACATCCAGAGAGCAGTTTTCAATATAAAGTTACAAATTTGCAATCTCTTTTCTAGTCAGTGGGGAAAAACAGCACCACCAGCTACACTAAGGCCATAAACAGCCATGTCGCACCAGACAAATCAAAATTAAAACCTTTGTAGTTTTTTTTTTCCTTTTTCTTGAAAAGGCAAAAACTTTTGTGGCTACAAGAAACCACACCTACCTATCTGTCTCCTTTTAATATAATTAATTAATTGATTAATTAATCATCTATGCCCCGTCCTCCCCGTGGAAGAAAAAGAAGTGCAATGGGCAAACCACAAAAAACTTCTAAAAAAATGGTAATTTCGTAATTTTTGGTGAGATGGAGTTGCTTTTCCATGAAGTAAGGGTCACTTTTCACCGTAAGTAATGCCTATATGTCTAAAGGAGAATGATACATTCACCCACTGAGTTACTAACCCACAAATATATTGTGTCTATCTCTGTCCTCTATTTTCACAATCCCTCACCTCTATTTTCAAGAAATATTAATTAAAGTAGAGAAAGATAGACACAATATAATTATGGTTGAAAACCCACTGGGTGGATGAAACATTTTCCATGTCTAAATAATGACTCCACTTTTGTGTGAGTTTATGCTGCAAATGCCTACCTCAAAACAAACAAAAAAAAAAAAAAAAAAGTTATTCAACCAAAAAGAAAGAGAAGTAAAACATACCGATTATCAAAATAGAAAGAGACACTCAACAAAAGAAAATTTTGTATATATTTTGTGACTTACTACAACAAATACTACACTATTTTAATTAGAGAGGGTCTCATTTCTCTTAACATGTCCCATACAAAACGACCATTAAATGTGTAAATAATCGTAGATGCGATAATACTAGCAAGTATTCATTTGCTATATTCATTTCCCATACGGGGAAGCAATTTTTTTTTTTCATTAAGTAATGTTATAATTGGGAGACCCTCCTCACGAGGGAAACACCGATTTGATCCTGATACGGAATTGAAGCTAAAGGATATGGGGAAGCAATTATCTAGTATGTACTACCTTTATAAAGATGACAAGATTGACGGACTCAAGAGACCACCACACCAATTGCATCTCTTTTAAGCTAGAATATGATCTGAATATGGAAGTATTGGATATCAACTATCAAATCCTTTAATTATTTAGGCCACATCTAGTGATGGGAAATTGATCCAAAACCCAAAAGTCATTTGAGACACTTTTCTTTTCACCATGAAAATGAATAAAGCCACATTTTCGATAGGAGTGTTAATTTTGGCGAAAAGGACTACTTCACCCTACTCTATTTTTTTTAGATAACATGGGTGGCAAAGCTTTGCTTGACTATTCCCATGTGCCCGAAAGTTAACGATCAGGAAAATCTCCCGCGACCCTAAGAAAATTGTCATAAAATGCTCCCAGGAATAAGAGTCTTTTGCCCTACTCTACTTTGTAATAGGAGTTGACGCAAACATGTAATAGTCTTCCTCAGAGCATTGTTATCCTTGAACAAAATATTGGTCATGGAGGAGGGAGAAAGAGGATGACCAAAAAAATGGGGTTTATCCATGACCCAAAATATGGGTCATGAGGAGAGAGAAAGATGACAAAAATGATTTTGGGGCGTTTTTGCACCCAAAAACATCCGAAAGTGATACCCGGTCATAGTGGGCCACCCCCACGTGAAACTAATTTTTTTTGGCTGAAAAACGTTGCAAAACGCAGCGTTTAGGGGATAAATGCTGCGTTTTCCAGCGTTTTTCAGTCCAAAAAAAATGAGTCAGCCAGGCGCTGACACGTGCATCAGGCGTCCAGTCCTGGCACCCCACGTGTCGCGCCCTGGCTGGCTCAATTTTTTTTAACCGTTGCATCTTTGCAACGGCTATAAAATAAAAATTAAAAAAATAAAATAAAAATACCAACGGCTATATTTTTTCGAGATCTATAAAATGAGACCCATTTGATATAGTTTTGCACAATTCTAAAATCAGCCATTCTCTCTCCTAATTTCATTATTATTCCAAAAATTACTAAATTCCTCTAAAAAATCATTTTCTTCTATAATATGAATCCTAATAATTTTCCATTTGGTGGAAATAATAGGAACAACAAAAATCCTAATCCTACCCAACCCGATCCCGAAATCGATGAAGAATTTGTTTCGGATCCTCGTTTTGAAAAATATCTTCGAATCTATGGAGTCGGTCCAAATAATCGAAATGTTTTCCCACCATATCCAAAATGCTCCTATTTCACTACAAAATTCATATCCAAATTATCCCACTCCATTTCAAAATTCACAACCTCCTTTTCCATAATTCCAAACACAATCACAAAATGTTAGTCTTGGTTCATCTTCTCCTTCACTCTCGACTTTTGATGCCGGTAGTGAGCATCGTGATGAAGGAGATGATGAAGTTGTGGAAAAGGAGCCAGAAGAAGAAGGTGGATATGGCAAGACGAAGTGGACGATAGAGCAATTTCAAGCCGTCATTTCTGCGTTTTTCATGGTGAGCACGGATGCTACCATCAACACCGGTCAAAAGGAAATATCTTTCTATGCGAGAATGCGCGATCACTACGAGGAAGCTTGGAAGGAGAGGCCCAAAGAACTTCCATTTCGAATAGCTGATATGGTAAGAAGTTGTTGGAAAAGAATTGCACCGGCGACGATGAAGTGAGCCGGATGCTTTGAGGAGGCTCCATTCTTCCTTTCACTTAAAATCAAAATCCAGGCTGATCTATTTCCTTTCTCCTAAAAACATGTTTTCGTTCGCACTTCCAAAATTTAACTTATCTTCTAGTTCTAGTTCATCTTCTTCCGATGAACAGCGAACGATCATCAGAGAGTTAGATAATGAGGTTGATGAAATGATTGGTGATGTTGTTAGCAATCATGTTCTTCAACTCCTTGGTACCGCTCCTCATAGACAAAGGCGTAGGCGTACCGTCATTGAGAGAAACTGTGAGCGTGGTCACGAGCAAGTAATTGAGGATTATTTGGGCGTATCACAACATATCCCCCCAAGACATTTCGACTACGATTCCGCATGCGACGCCACGTCTTTCAACGTATAATAGATACTTTGAAGGCGGATCAAAGTGATAATTACTTTCAACGTCGACATGATTCATGTGATAGACTCGGACTTTCAGCTGAGCAAAAGTGTACAACAGCTATGCGTATGTTAGCAAATGGAACTTCAGCCGATTTGAATGATGAATATCTAAGGATGAGTGGGATCAGTTTCTCGGAATTCCTTTTCACAAATTTTGTGAAGGTGTCATTAGAAATTTCGGAGCAGAGTATATGAGGAGACCTACGGTAGAAGATATGCAACGGCTGCTTCGCAAAGGGGAGCAACGTGGATTCTCAGGCATGATGGGCAGTATCGACTGCATGCACTGGGAGTGGAAAAATTGTCCGGCTGCTTGGAAAGGACAATACGCAGGGCGAAGTGGCAAGGCAACTGTCATCTTGGAAGCTGTTGCCTCGTATGATCTTTGGATTTGGCACGCATTCTTCGGGATTCCTGGTTCGTGCAATGATCTCAATGTCCTTTATCGATCTCCAGTGTTCGATGATATCTTAAATGGTGTAACACCGCCGGTTTCATTTATGGTGAGAGGTCACTCTTACAATATGGGATACTATTTGACAGATGGTATCTACCCACCTTGGGCTGCATTCATCCAAACAATCAAAAATCCACAAACCCGTAAATTAAAAAAAAAAATCTGAAATACAAGAGGGGGTGAGAAAGGACGTGGAACGTGCTTTTGGGGTGCTACAAGTTCGGTTTGCCATCCTTCAAAGGCCAGCACTAACATGGGATGAATGTATGTTATGGACAATTATGATGGCTTGCATAATAATGCATAATATGATAGTGGAGGATGAAAGACCCCCCGAGGATGTTTTGATAACTGAGCATGACATCAACTTTGAAGGGGGCGAACAATCTGACGACGACGACAAGGATGAAGACCGCGGCGAGGCGGAAGAACAAAGAAAGCGCCGTCAACGTGTTGATATCACTAAATATATGGCTAATAGACGCGATCTTCGCGATAAGAATGTGCATATGACCCTAAAAAAGGACTTGATTGAACATATATGGTTCAACTTGATCGAAGAAGCGAAAACAAGTTACGCGGTGTTCTCTATCCTACTTTGTATTTTTAAATTATTGTTGTTATGTTCTTGTATTACCTATCATTAATTATCATGTTACTTTCTAATTAAGTAATATTTTGTTATTTTGATCAACGAAATCCATATAACTAAATAATTCCTAAAATAAAATAATTAATGAAGATAATCATGAATAACCCATTAACGATAATTAAATAATACAATTAATTAATTACCGAAAAATTATATTAAACGAAAATTATTAATATTAAATATTTTAACTCGATATAATTATACTTTAAAGTTGGCATTTGCAATACATAATAATCTGAAACAAAATAAATATAAAGTTGGGAGGAGAGAGAAAATGTGGTGGGGTAGGGTCAAAAGTAGGAGAGAGAGAGAGTGATGACCAAAACTTTTTGGGTCATAGATAAACTTGCTTTTTTGGTGATGTTCATAGTGTTGGTCATGGTGAGGTAAAGGAGGGAGAAAATAGGAGAGAGAATGATGAACGACCAAATTTCCGATCATGGATAAGAATGCTCTCATGTAGCAGTCAAAATGAGAGGTGGGCTAAGCAAATTAAAGCAATATGAAAAAATTAGTCGAAGCAAACTGCAAGTCAATGTGGGGGGTCATAAACTTTTTTCCTCGGATCACAAAAATCAAAAATCATTGTCCATACCATTTAGATTTTAGACCCGACAAATACCCGTGTCACCGCAAAGGTTTTTCAACAAAGCAACCCTACAAGCTGAAGATTTGCCATCCAAAGATTTAGAAGTGCTTAAGTTACCCATGACCATGAGTGCAAACCACCAAATTTAGGAGACCCCACGCCAATTCACCCACTTACAAAAGTAGTAACTAACTAACTACCTTCTTTGTAAGGGTGACCAATGGTTTATTCGGATCGCTTCTTACATTTGGGTCAAACGTCCCCCAAGGTATATGGCACAGCGGCAAAAGGTGAATCTATAAGGATAACACCGAGGGACACCATAATCCCAATTCAATTCCTCATTCATGACTCATACATTTGGGTCAAACTGGAATTAGTGAATATTGCTCCATCAATACATTACCACCAAAAAAAAAAATCATCTACAAATTTAATTCACATGATAACCAACCTAAAAAGCTAAGAACTTGTTCAATTTTAACCAAAACCCCCTTTTGATGACCCACCAGGTAATCTACAGCATTTAAACCTAATCCATTAAGAGTTCGAAAAGGCAACTTTTTACATTGTAAAGAATTATTAAAATTCTACACAATAATACTCTTCTTTGAAACACAAAACAGTAGCTCATCAAACTGCTGAGCGGAGCATACATTTACTCGAGCTCGAGCTCCTCTTGATAAACTACTTTACATGCTGGAGCTCGAGTACGACATGAGTGAGTACATGACTCATGAGTCGGCTCAGCTTATCAGTATGTTTACCTAGAACGTAAAAGTATCCCCCTCAGAAATTGATTCCCAACATTGTGACCAAAAGAATATTAGAAACTTTCTAACTAACCAAGCACTGAAGATGGGGTGCTTCATGCAAAACCTATCAAGATCTACACAAACGGCGAATGGAACATGCCTAAATCTTCACTGGAGGGCATAGTGAATTGCTGATCAAAGCTAAACAAATTTTGCAACTACAGCAGATAGAAGTATATCTGAAAGCTCCCAAATAGCTTAGCAGAAACACAAAGCTACCCACCCTAATTCATTTGTACAAAATTGACCTGAAACTGCTTGTTCACCTGCAAATCTTCCCGACCCCACCAAAATTTACCTTACCCCACCTCGCTTAGGCCTCAGGGCGCCTATATGTGTATGTGCATAGTATATACATATTGGAGTATATACACAGTGCAGAAAAACAGCTAATTACCAGCTTTAGCAGAAAAACATAGAATCTTTGACATTGTCATGCAACCTGGGCAACTCAGGGACAGGGATGCTTCCCATGGATGTGATGTTGCTGAGCTCGGAAGAGGTGTCAGCAAGCTCCTCAAGTTTCACAAATTGCCCCACTTGTAGGGCAGCATGATGGGCATAAGAGATGGGTGCCACTGCAGAAACGAACAAAAATCCTTAGCAACGTAAGGGAACAGCCCATGCTTTCAATTATGCAGAAAATTAATCTACATGAGAAGAAAAAAAAAAGCATCGTACTCACCAATTGAGGTAGCATGATTGCTCCTTTGGTACCTGAACAAGGCAAAAATTCCCTTTAGAATAAGCTTAATGAGGTGGAAATTTTGTTAGGCCACTTATGTGAGCATAGTTAATTATTTTATTTTTATTTCTTTTCTTGAAATGAGAGCTTAGTAACTTACGTATAGGATAAAGAGTGAACAAAATTCTGAAGCTCATCTGGCGAGAAGCCAATCTCATCAAGCAAGACATGGTAGTGAACAGGCCTCAATGTTCCCTTCATGTAAAAAAGAGAAGAAGCAACATTCATGAGAGAGACCAAATTGCCTAATAATATTCTTATTTTTCAGTGCCAAAAAAAAAAAACAATAGTTTTTACGACAATGAGAAGGCATCTGTGTCCCCACAAGTGTACAGCATAACACAATTGCATCATTTGCGAATGTGCAACCAATCAACATCGAAACCCAAGCAATAGCACGATCGTCTTGCGAGAAAACATTCTCTCCACTCTCCAAGATGTAAAATAATTAAAAATAACTTACCCCACTTGGACATAATCTGACTTAATTATCATGTTCATATAATAACTTACTTTCTCATGGAATTCTTTATTCAAATTTGTGGCACTTGGACACGAAAAGTATTAACTAGCATCAGGCGCACATAATTACTTCCTCTAAATCTTATTCCAGAACTCCCATTTCTGGTTTACCAAATTAAGACACAACAATGAGAGGTCTGGAACAAGATCCAGCTAAACCTCTCCTAAATCTGTCTTCCCGCAAAATACATTCAGAAAGCACAACGAGGGGAACATATTAAGAGGAAGGAAGAAAATTCCCAATTAAGTAACCAGGAAAAATAAAATAAAAAACTTACAATCATCCCCGCATGAGCACACATGTAGAAATCAAAGTTTCTAGGATGCACAACTTCAGTGTCCACAATTGTCCCTGTGGAGGAAAGGGGATAGAGAGAGATGACAGTAGCACATCAACAAATTAATCACTACATATTGCATAAGACATGATTGAGAAATAGGTAAAAGCAGCAGACCTGCTGGAACATTGCCAGTGGAGCCCACTTCAAATAGTCTTGTATGGTGCTTCTTTTGAGCAACAATCACTGTGAACTTGGGAATTTCTGTCTCACCAAGACCCAGGTAAGCCTGTAATGATAAAACCACCACATTACCGAGGCACTCCTATGACATCTTGTGCCCTTATGAGTTATAAGTTATAACACATCCATACCAAAGCCAAAATATTATTTCTTTTTTAAGATCATTCATAGATATTCTATTGCATTGTACTCATGTTTTCACTATCATTTTTAGAGAAGAAACTAATGTCGGGTTTGGAATCAGACTTGAAATTTCAAATTTTCAACAAAGCAAAAGGCCTCCACACCTAGCTGGTGGTGTATTGTTTTGAATTCTCATAGGGAAAGGGAAGAAGAGAGAAATTTCAAACTATATTCTTTGCCAGATGCTTAGGGAGTTTCAAAAGTGGTACTGCCATGGCACTTTACCAGGATGATTTCTTGTCCTCGCGCTTGTAATCATTGATTGTTGATTAATACAATTGTTGTGTCATCAGAAATAATACCAAAAAATTAACTTAGAAGTGTTTAAAAGGTGGATACGAATTGAACCCCCAACCTCACAGTTGATCAGTTGGGGGATGATCTTTCTAATCACTAGAGCATCTCTTGATTTAATATCTGAAGAAAGAAATTAAAATGACAAGTTTCTCGGTCTTAGTAGAGATTCTCCAATGTTGGGCCTTTACAAAATGCCATGGATTTGGATGAATTTCATGTCCACAACTAATTTAGTCATTTGATATCCAAGTTCACAAACATTTCATAGGAGCATTTATTCCTGTCCCTTCCCGGAAAAAAATTGGAGTAACCAAAATTCCACTGGAACTTCTGTCGTCTTCTTAGAATAGGTTATTCTGGTTAAATCAATCTCATATGATGAGTCCCTACTCCCTAGTCACTATATATATATATATATATATATATATATATATATATATATATATATATATGTTTCCCTAAATAAAGCACTAATTTTCTATTTTGTAAAATAAAATAAATAATGCACTATTGTGCCAGCTCAGGGTGCTAGTGCTACTGTATGTACCAGTAGGAGAGTGACTTGAATCAAATCGTTTGCCTAGAGAGGGTGTAGCTATAA
This sequence comes from Tetragonia tetragonoides, assembly GCA_038025085.1. Classification (NCBI taxonomy): domain Eukaryota; kingdom Viridiplantae; phylum Streptophyta; class Magnoliopsida; order Caryophyllales; family Aizoaceae; genus Tetragonia; species Tetragonia tetragonoides. Next base: position 988,316 of record CM076145.1, read on the forward strand.
CTAAAGCTGACTGTACTATATACTGACATATTATCTCTAGTTCTGGTTGGTTTGTTGCCAGGGTAAGAAGAAAGCAGGTCTGCACCCTGAGGAAGCAGCCAGCAGGACTCACCGAGGCACACTCTAATTTAAGTAATTTGGTACTTTCTAACCTCATCCTAGCCTATCCAAAGACGTGAAGTAAATCAGGGGATACCATGTTATTGAGAATGTTAACTGGGCTGCAAACAAAGATGGGATAGTGAAACCTTGAAGGAGAATTTAGAAATTATTTTGGCGAAACCTTCAAAGAGATTAAGGCTTCAAAAACCTCTACACCTATTACTTTCCTTTTTTCTGCCAAAAAAATATTTGGTTCTGAATATTTAAGAAACAACCACTTTGACTCTGCCAACCTTGGTTGCTTAAGGACAAGGCTGTCTACATCTTAACCTCCCGAAACCCAACTTGCAGCATAAGTCACACTAATTCTAGATTATAACTTCAACATAGTATGCAAGTATAGGAGACTGGATATATGGGAAAAAATTGGTTTGCAACAAGACACCAAACCTCAAATCGAAATCAAATCATACTGGCGTTAACCAGGGTCTAAGCTAAAACTAGAGTGAAACAATTACCCTGCCTAACCAGGCAAAGGCACACCAGAGACAATAAACTAACCAATCAGCACAAAGTTTGGACTTGATGTTGCTGCCATCTTATACACTAGCGGGGGTTGTGTCTTTTTCCCAACTTTCTTAAAACAAAATCGAAGAAAGAAACTAGGACAACAGGTAAACAACTAATTAGCCTCTGACATTGTTTAATTTCAAGCTCTAGCAGGCGTTTTGCTGATCTATTTACTCTAACAAAGGTCATCCTTGAAAATTCATGAGGTCTCAAACTCTCCATAATGAATAGATACTAGTTGAATGCCGATTAGTCTTACTCAACACCGTAGAATCTGCAATGAATTATCCCCCTCTTCATCATCAAATACATTCTGTTTTGTACCTTGCTGCCGCAGCTAATCTCTATGAGGAACCTATTGGAAAGTCATTATTGTTGTCAAGATGGCATCATCTTGTGAGAAAACTCTACAATCCTCACATTTGTTCAGGGTCATATGATATCTAAGAGCCCCCATTTTGCACCTAGCTTTGTACCTTGCTTCTTGTGAATCCATTTCTATACCAAATTCCATATTCATGGAACTGTGTTTAAAAAAGACACTCGATATATGTTCAGCAGCATTATTTCTCAGACAGCATAGTAACATGGCTATAAGTCTAGTAGTTGTCGATGAACTTGTAAACATTTTATCACACATATGAGTAACCTCTACAACATACAAACTAACAAAACATGCATAATTATAACCAAAGAACCTGTTTTATCTGCTCCAGCTCAATGTTAAGGACCTGACTGAATTGTGAATCACTAACTCCATCCCTGTGAAAAGAATGCAAGTAAATGGAATGACCAAAAATTATCATTCAAGCCATATCTTGACGGTCTTTAACAGAATTAGAAACACTTCTGATTGAATATTTACTCAAACACAGAGATAAACCACACTCTGCACACTTTTACAAAATAAGGAGCAAAACAAGCATCAGCTATCATAATAGATCGTCAGTCATGCATGCTATGCAATTTTTCTCGGAAGTTAGAAGTTTTGGGAGAAGAAAACAAGAGATGGACATCTTGTCCTCCTTGTACTTTTGAAACTTCATTAATATAAACATTATCTTTATATAAAAAGGAAAATTGGTTGTGAATAATTCCAACTTTACATGGGTTGCAGAAAATAATCCTTTCTTTCTATTTTGCGGGGAATAATCCTAACTTTTCACATGGTTGCACGAAATGCACCCTCATTGACGGGGTTAACTTTTTCGTCAACAAAAGCAATTTCCTTTTTCTTTTAGAATATTTTAATTTGGATATTACCATTATACCCTTCTATGATTTTTCTCTCTCTCCTACCTTGCTCTCTTCCTCATCTTTTTCGTTTCATACTTCAGTAGGTCATAAATGTCAATTGGGAAGCAAAGTGACAGAAGTGAATACATAAGAACCAGAGTGTGAGGAGATTTCTTCACAATATCAAGAATTGCTTTTATTAAATTATTTCTCATACCTTCTTTCTTATTAGATGATGGAAAACAAAAAATGAAATCATGGATCTGAAGATTGAAAATTTAGAGGGATTTTGGTTTAGAGAGATTGAGTTTGGTTAGAGAGGAGAATTCATAAATTGGTGATTCAAAAGATTGAAATTAAAATTGCAATTGATGGCCGACTTCCTCGAAAACAATGACCTTGCCCTCGACCTTGGTCTGTTTCAGCCACCCACACTACTTCTCAGGAACCTCATCAATGATGGGGGGAACTTCGTATACGATATCAGGATCTCATTAATGGCTGAAAATTCGTCGTCGTTCTGGCCGCCTTGCCTAGGCTTGTTATGGGCTTTGAGGAAGACGACAACTTCATCCCCTCTCTATCTTTGTACGCCTTATTATCTCCACTCTTCCTCTCTCCTCTCACTTTACTTCCCATATGAAGTTTCTGAGTGACTGAAGTCTAAACGAAGAAGAAGAGGAAGAGAACAGGGGAGGAGCGAGAAAGAAAATTAAAATAATATAAAAAGAAAAAGGAAAAAGGAAATTACAATTTTTAATGAAAATCTAACACCGTCAAGTAGGGTGCATTTTGTGCAACCATGTGAAAAGGTGGGATGATTCAGCGCAAATTCAGAAGGTGAGATTATTTTCTGCAACCTATGTAAAGTTGGGATTATTCACAACCAATTTCCTATATAAAAATCGGAAACAAGAGATGGATATCATGTTGTATTTGATAAAAATAACCTAACGTAGAGCATGGGCAATACCCACAGGTCAAATCCATAGTTATCAAGAGCGGAAGCATTTGAAAGTGTAACAGAGGAAGCAACAGAAATATTATCTGGCTAATATGTATGCTCACCCTATCAGTAAAATATGCGAGTTGGTTCTCAAACATCCAAGAGAATGGAACATAAGATCACCAATTAGTTTTACCTGAAAACAATGATGTGCTTGGGTTTTTGGCCATTACTTGTAGCGTAAAATTCCTTAAGCAACTCCCTGAACCATTACGAATGCAATGCATCAACATACTCATCATCAGAAGTTGGATGTTCTCAACCAAGATACGCTCAGAACAGTGAAACTCAAATTCTAGAGGAAACCTACCCAGTACACAATGAAATAAATGTGAGAATTACCTCATCATGCCATCATCATCCCCATTTTCTAATGGTTTGAACAATGAATCTATAATCTCAGATCTTGGAGATTGAGTCCTGACAACTGCTTTATATCTTGATATAAGTGGCCAAGATAGAGAGCCTACAACCTGTTATTACCCCATAGGCATCAAAAGAGAATGACAAATAAATGAAATGACAAGTTGGTGCAATCCCTCATAAAGTTTCAAGTTCTTAGTATGACAGAGCCAATTTTCACAGCATAGTAGCATACACAGGAACAAACACTGAAGTAACAAAACAGTAGATTAGAGTCAAAGTTTTTTTGAAGGAGAACCTGTAACTACATACCGCAGCAATAGATGGAAGATCGGCTCGACCAGGTGAACCATGGGAGACATCCATTCCCACTATCATGGTTGGAATATCCTTTACACGGGGAATACAGGAAGGCTTTTCTATTGCCAACAAAGAATTTATGCCTCCAAGCTGGAAAATAATATTCAAAGAAAATGAGATCCACAAACCTAAAGATCTTTGCCCACAATTTGATGCCAGAACTCACCTTAGAATTAATCTTAAGAAGTACATTAGTGAGATACGGTTCAGTTACTTTATTAGGACATACACATTGTGTTACAATCCCATAGTTACTCAAACTCCTCATTTTCCAAGGTCCTGACACAAAAGCAAAAGAGTAAAGGTTAAACATGAAGAGAATCAAACGAAAGGAAAAAGAAGATAAAAGGCTAACCAGAGGTCATACCATATAGATCACAAGTTTTACGTTCTGGCAGGACACATAAAATGAATTCTGGTTCACCTGGGAGCTTGTCCTGTAACTTTTCAAACATTCCATCAACCCTTGCCAGCGGACCACCTTTCCTCATATGTTGATTCTCCTCAACTAATGCATATGGCCGTTCAATATTCTAAATCATTCGCAGAATCAAGGAAGAAAAAGCTAAATAAGAAACGTTAAGAAAATTCAAACAGCTCAACAAGATTAAGATATTAACAAGTACATATAACCTACCATGCCCTTCTTCATTCCACAACTAATGAGTTCTCGAGAAAGATAACTTGTATCACAACGAGAAGAAAAGTTGACAATAGCCCAGCATTCAATATTCACAGGCTGCAGAAATTGCTGCAGAATCAGCAACATGCCACTATTAGACATCTAACTTCGATGCAGAAACGAGGTAATCAAGGAGAAACATCTCTTTTCCTCATCTCTCCTACATAGTTATGAATTATAATACAAACATGTCATCAAAGATATTGAGGCTCTACTTTATTCTTAAAGTTCCATCGGCCATTGGCAGGAGTGCAATCTTCACCTTTGCCAACCTTTAGCTGCACAGTGAAACAGAATAAGCAGAAACAAATTAGCACTTATTGAAGTTTTGAATATAGAGGAATATGTCAAAAAATTCCAGCAAGATCTTGATTTGAAGATGTCCTAAGTACTTTTGGCGCTTCAAGGACACGACCAGCAATCTGCATGAACTGCTTTTCAATAGAAATGCCACAAGTAGCCAGCAACTGCTCATTTTCATACTGGTTGTTCTTCACAGCCTGCCAATCTAAGTGAAAATCAATTACAAGGAGGAATAGATGGATTATACTTCAGTCACACAAAAAGAAACTCACATCAGTCAGAGCTTTCATTCGATCATGAGGCTTTTGCTTGGTTATTTCAATTAAAGTCGCACGCTGAATTGGTGACAACATCTTTGTATAGCGTTGGAGTGAGACCAGCGAACACAACTGAAAAGCAATATTAATCATTCAATTTTTCATTCTCATATACATGGAGAAGGGAAGAGATTACACAAATATTTGAAGAGTAACAGCTTTTAAACACCTCAATGGGTAAATATACTGGTCGATTTGGCTTGCCAACATCAAGGCAAGGCATGTATTTGGAATAAGTTAGCTCCACGCCATGGTGTTTCAGAAAGTACTCAGAAACAGTAGTCTCCACAAACTGTTCCTCCTCTGAACCTTTATCATCATTTATTCTCAGAGGGAAACTTGCATAAAGGTAAACCACATATTAGAAGTCAACACAGGACGAAAGTAAGAAAAAACACACACCATGAAATAAGCATGTACCTTTGTTGATAGCAGGGCCTGTCACTCAAGCCTTTTATTCTAAATTCCCTGTTAGTGTGTGTTGTCTTGATTCTCAATTTCTTTAACATTCTTTTTGCCTGAAAATTCTATAATTAAGACACAAGAATCAAAGGTACAAAGAGACTTCTGATCCGAGACTTCCATTCCCTGTTACCTTCACCCAGTCAATATAGCGAGGTTCCTTCACATTTTGATTAGCCAGCAAAAAATCAAGTACAGGTCCAGGTGTGAGTGTTAAAGTGATAGCAACATCTGCAAAATAATTCACCATAATGTCATTTTAATGTTTGTTATAAACGGCAGAAGCATAATAGCTACTACAAAATATTATAGAACAATAGACATGTTTTCAGTACCCAAATTTAGAGACAATCCTGCCTTTGTCATGTGAAAACTGGAATGGAATCCATGATAGCCAGTCACACCCCCACCAACCTCAAACAAATTCCTAGAATCATCCTTGAAGAATGACTGCCTAACAAGAAGGCATCCCCTGCATTTAGTAGTCGAAGCATAAGACGTACAAGATAAGAAGCCAACAGCACAATACCTCAAGAAACACAAACAAGAAGAGGAACTGGAAGACAGAGACAGGGTAAGTGATAAGAGAAACAGTACTTATTGATAGCTTGCTGCCTCAGTAGAGTATTGAGTACCCTCAATGTCTCCTGAATTGCACAAGATTTATGTCCTTCAGAAGTCTGAGTAACTGATTGCAAAGAAATTTTTCCAGAATGGTTGATCTCCACTTTGAAAAGCCTTGGGTTCAAAGAATGTCTGGACTTTTTGATTGAGTCACCAAGGTTCCCATTACTACAAAATTAGCCTAAAATTAGGGTCTTCACTTCCAGAAACTCTAATATTTAAAGTGAGTAACAAAAAAGAAGTTACCTCAATCCAAATGACTCCTCGAGCATTACAGTAAACTCAGAGGTCTCCTGTGGCAGAGGACCAATAGTGTACAAACTTTCCTTGCCATCAAACACAAACCTTTTGCCCACATTTTCATATGAGTATGTTTGATAAAGCTTATCAATAATTTTTACTCGAAGCGAATTGCTTTCAATAACTTTGCCATCTCCAGGGGTTATCTTAACCTGCCAATATAACATAAAATGCTAAATTTCCACTGGACAATCATTTCCTTTTCAAGATGGCACAATACATACAATCAGAATCTTACACTATATTGGTAAAATGCCACATCTAAAGACCCTATGGAGGCCTTCAAATGGTTCACGAGCAAAGATATGCTACGGCCACCGCTCCCAACCCCTGGTCTGCGCATGATGTGGTACTTCGGAGAGTCCATCCCGTTAGAGTTCACAAGGGGCGGAATAGCTGACGGCGGTGAGGGCTGCGATTCATCTGGCTCCAAATTTCCTCCTTCCGTCATGCTAAAAACCTATCACCGTGACAGCGACAATGTTAGCGAAAACTAGACCAACAGAAACAAGGGCACCCATCTTGACATCTCATACAAAGAAAAATTGGCAATAGGGCTTGTTTAATTGCTTAAAATCACCCTTGCAATGTAACTAGAATTGCAAAAGTCATTTGTTTTATCATGTTTACTACCACAACTAAACCCCAAACGACTATCATTGCAATTCATAAATACTAGGATAAAAGCTAAATAGATTTTAAAATCACATTAACATCCCAAATATTCCTCCCTCTCTCCCAACATTTTCTCTCTCCTCCAAAACCCTCCCCCAAAGTCCTGCATGTAACTGTTAAATCATAGCCTATAACTCAAAAACATCTCCCAACCCATTTCTCTCTCCTCTTTCCTCTCTTACCTCTCCTTATTGTAACCCAAATCATGAAATTACATTTGTGAAAATGTAACAAGTAAACATTGTTCAATTACATTACATCTCCATTGTGTAACTTTCGAAATAAACACAATGTAGTACCTTTATAGACTGAAATCCACTAAAGACTAAAGTATCAAAAGAAAAGCAACAATTTTTCAATCAAAAATGGCACGAAAATGGCACATGCAAGATGATCGATGATCAATGATCAATGATCGACTATTCGAGTAACGGAAAATGCAGATTTCAGAAAGATCTTACCTTGTAATAATTTTGCGGAGGGTTAAGGGTTTTTCTAGGGTTTTGGAGAGAAAATAGTGAGACGAGGAAATGAAATGAAGAAAAATTGGCCCCCCACTTGAGTTGTGTGGCCTTACTGGGGGAAGTTCAAATTGGAGAGAGAAAGGTTGAGAGAGTGTGATAGTGGAGGGAAGGGTCTGTTCGTCCTCTTGTACTCACTCCTCAGTAGTCTGTACTCTGTACTGGACTCACCAATGGCAATTTTACCCAATTGGATCAATTTTTAGACTATTTAGCACAAAAGTTTCTAAGGAGTAATTGTATTTTGTATTTTGTATTTTGTATTTTAAAAGGGACAACATTTGTTAATGCATAAACGAAATACAGTAATCCTCACCATTATAATCAATTAACTCAATAACAAACTAAAAGAAAAAAGAAGAAGAAAACAAGACAATTTTCCTACAAATACATATTCTACATTATGTGCCTTGCCATGTAAGGGCAAATTCATTTTAGTCATTACTCGTCCAAAATAGTTCAAGTAGGAATGATAATCGGGCAGGGCGGGATTAGGTTGGGAGATGTTTTATCCACCCCGCGGTATTCACCATGGATATGCTCCGCTTATTCCCACCCATTATCATTATAAGGTAGACATATCTAAACCCACTCCTGTCCCAAGTGAATATCCACCAACCTACCTAAAATCCAATTATTCGGCATAAACCCCTCATTTCCCAATAAAACAACGATATTTAAGGGCATATTACTAAGTATTATTTGAGAAAGATCATCATAAATTAGTTATTCAGGATGAATGTTCAAATAGGGGGAAAACCCAAACTAAAATTTAACAAATTTTGGATTTTCTCTTTTTTCCTAGTATCATTTTACGAAGTCTTGAACCTCTTTGGTTCAAATAATCGATCACCAATACACTCTCCAGAAATTCTTTTAATTTCTTGATGATGTGAACTAAGAATGGGATGGGGGCGGACGGCGGTGCTACCTCTATCGCTATATGATGACGACTCGATTTTCATGAGAAATTGAGTCATCAAAGTAGTCTGTGGGTAGTTGAATTTGGGTGGGATGGGGGCATTTGATTTGCGGGGTTGAAATAGAATGGGCCATGGGGATTGGGGTAAATCATGATATAGCTTCCTTTTGTTTCATTTTACGTTTGGGTTTTTTTTTTTTTTTTTTTTTGTGGGTGCGGGTGAGGGCAAGCCCCTAGAAATTAAACAATCCGAACACTACGTGGCCAAGCCACTCCTATTACATCTTCATAGATAATAGAAACTAGAGCAGGAGGGGGGAGTTAAAATAAAACACTTCATCAACTTGAACACAACCCCAGTTAGCTAGCCAATCTGCAGCTTGGTTGGCCTTCCTGTAACAATGTAGAAGCTTCACCTCCCAACTAGGCCTCTTTAGTAGTTCACGGATCTTCCTAACCATATAAATTGCTAGGCCATTACGAATTGTATCCCTTTCCACCAGTTGAATAATAACCACAGAATCAACATTAATCACAAGCTTTTTGACACCAAGGTCCATAGCCATTGTTAAGCCATGCAGCAGCGTAAGAATCTTCGATCTTGTCACTGTACAAACACCCAAGTTTTCAGAAAAAGCACGGATGAATTTACCTTGATCGTCGCGCAGAATTCCACCACCACCTGCAATCCCTGGATTTCCCCTTGATGCCCCATCAGTGTTTAGGATATGCCACCCTGAGGGTGGTGCGTCCCAGCGGGCAAGAATTTCAGTTCTTGGAACGCTTTGAACACCATCACGCAAATTCTCTCTTGCTAAGGCTTCCTTCATTTCGATGAAATGACGAAGAAGAAACTCAGCTGGGTGGATAGGTATGTCATTCCCTTGTCCAAGCACAATGGAGTTCCGCCATTTCCACAACCACCAGATGGTGGTTGCAAACTTCATAGGGCCATCTGGGTCGTGGTTTGGATCCGTCACATCAAGATTATTCATGATCCACTCTTGCATTGGTGTGTCCCAAAATCTCGCATTTATAGGGCAATCACTCATGTTATTCCAAACCATACAAGAAAGTGGGCACCCTCTAAGAATATGATCCAACATCTCCTCCTCCGCTCCACAACGGGTACATCTCGGGTCACTTGCGAGTCCTCGAGAGACCTGTTGTGCGTTGCATAAAACCCGATCATGAAGTGCAAGCCAAAGGAACATGCAAATGCGTTGTGACACCGGTGCCCTCCACGCCATATCCCATCGCTTATCAGCTTGTATATCACTTTCATTACGGATAATTTTGAGTGCGGATTTAATTGGAAATTCCCCATAGCGAGAACCACCCCAGAACAGGGTGTCCTCCGCCTCCGTGCTCGTTACCAGGGAGTGAGAGGTGAGCAGTTTGAGCGTGTCGGGGTGCAGCAGGTCAGCAAGTTCGTCCCATTTCCAGTCCCCATCTGCGTTCTAATACTCCTCCACAGTCCTATCTTGCACTTCTAATGGGATAGGAGCGACGACCATGCTAGAAAGAGGGACATCAGAAGCTCAGCAGTGGTCCCAAAACAATGTGCTCTTCCCATTACCAATAGCCATTCCCGTACCCTTGCGTACATATTCAGCATTCTCAACAATACCACGCCAAACATTTGAGGCGTTTTGCTTGGTTGTAAACATGTCCAAGTCACATCTACACCTATAATACTTTGAGCGGAGGACCTGTGACCAAAGGGAGCAAGGTTCAGCAAGCAATCTGTATCCCAATTTTGTGAGGAAGGCCGCGTTTGCTTGTCTCGTCGACCAAATCCCCAACCCACCCTCCTTTTGACCTTTTTGGATTGTGTCCCAGGAGAGGAGGTGAACTTTCCTTTCCTCACCAGTACCACCATTTATAAGAATTTTCTGGATTTTCGATCAACTGTATCACAAATGGATCGTGGTATTTTCGTAGATTGCATTGAGTACACAGCGAGGGAAGAGAGGACTGATTTCGTCAAGGTTGCTCGCCCCGCTAGCGAGAGGCACTTGGTTTTCCAGCCACTAAGCCACTTGTCCACTTTATCAATAATATGTTGGTATGTGGCTTTTGTGACTCTCCCATTGATAGTTGGCATACCAAGTTAGAATCCCAAGTCCTCAGTTGTCTCAATTCCCAGAATATCACTTATCTCAGTGGCTTGAACATCAGTAATATTATTAGAGAAATAAACACGAGACTTGGGTAGGGACACAAGTTCGCCCGACGCTGCACAGAATCTATCAAGGCACTGTTTGATAACGAGTGCTTGTGAGGTAGAAGCCTACGCAAAGAGAACGATGTCATCCGCGAAAAAAAGATTGGTTAGCTTTGGACCTCCTCGGCTACAGTAGATAGGCTTCCACAATCCAGCGTTGACTCCTTAATGATATAATTGAGACGTTCCATACACATAACGAAAAGGTACGGGGATAGAGGGTCCCCTTGACGTATACCTCTCGTTGGTATGAACTCGTCCGTAGTTTCGCCATTCCAAAGAATTTTCATTGATGGAGTAGACACGCATAACATGATCGTGTCCAAGAGCAATTGAGGGATATGCATTTCGAGGAGGGTGTCTCGGATGAAGTCCCAGCGCAAGCGATCATACGCTTTGGCTAGGTCAATCTTGATAGCCATATGACCCTTTCCTCCTTGCTTTCTTCGCATAGTATGTAGTACCTCTTGTACAATGATAATATTATCGGTGATTTGTCGACCCGGAAAAAAGGCACCCTGTGTAGGTAAAATCATATAAGGAAGAATGAGTTTCAGCGTATTGACGATAGCCTTTGTCACCGTCTTGTAGAGGACGTTGCATAGGCTAATCGCGCGAAAGTGTGCAGCTAATTGGGGGTGGTCCAACTTGGGGATAGGCACTAGATGAGTATCATTAAGGCCATCTGGGATCTCACAGCCTATTAGTATTTTTAGCACAGCATCACAAAAGCTTGGCTTAATAATTTCCCAATGACGTTGGAAAAATAGAGCTTGGAAGCCATCCGGGCCCGGAGCTTTATAAGCCCCCATCGAGAAAATAACAGCTTTAATGTCACTTGTCGTGAAGGGCCTCGTAAGGAACTCATAGTCAGCAGCAAGGATGGGTGGGAAATAGTCTGTGGGTATAGCTTGAATTGGTTGCTCATCAGCGGCTTTGTATAAATCCCCAAAGTAGGTGACGACGAGCTTTTTCACCTCACTAGGCTCGAAAATCCATTCGTCAGTATCATTCTTAAGGGCCTCAATTCTGTTTTTCTTTCTTCGAATGAGAGTCGAAGTGTGGAAGTAGGTGGTGTTGCGATCCCCATCTCGTAAGGATTCTAAGCGAGATTTTTGGAACCACAATTCTTCCTCTTAATTGAGAACTTCATCTAGTTCACTTCGAAGGCGGTTCTCCAGGTTGAGAAGAAAATTATTTCCCCTCTCCGCAAGAGACCTCTGAATACCCAGAATATGACCCCATAATTGTTGTTTTTTCCTGAAAATATTGCCAAAAATAGTTTAATTCCAAGCTTGGAGCTCCGTGGCAAATTTTTGCAGAAAAGGGACAATTGGAGTTTCATTTTGCCAATTAACCTTGACAAACTCATTGAATTTATCATGATCCAGCCAAAAGGAGAGGAATCTGAATGGTTTGGGACCCCTTGGAGGAGTCACAAATCCATTAGTGTTGATAAGAGAGGCGAATGATCAGAGTTGATAGCAGGAAGGTGCTTGACCGCCACTTCAGCAAAACGGACGCACCATGAAGCTGTGCACAGTCCTCGGTCAAGGCGGGCGGCCTTACGGGTTTCCATGCATCTTCCTTGAGACCAAGTGAATTTTGGCCCTAGATAACCAAGATCAATCAAAGAGGTGTTTTCAATCCAATTTTTAAACTGATTACACCTTCTTTGCATTTCAGAATTACTACCATGTCGCTCCTCCAAAGATGTTGTCTCATTGAAGTCCCCTACTAGGAGCCATGGTAGATTAAGAGAGGCTGCAAGATTAGATAAATTCTCCCAAAGTTCTTGTCTTTTGGTGTGATCAGGGCTTGCATAGACAGCTGAGAAGAACCATGGGTCTTCTCCCACATGAGCAATTTTAATAGTGATATGCTGGGGATGAAAAGTATGCACATCAACCACTACACCAGAAGTCTTCCAGTACAACCAAATCCCCCCACTGTGCCCATCTGCATCCACACGCGTATGGCCATCATAGTGAATTTGGGTGCCAAGTCTCTCAGCTCGTTCACCATCAAGATGAGTTTCAACAAGTGCAATTACAAAGGGGTTGTTCATACGAATTATTTCTTTGAGAGTCATGAGGAAGTTCATACTCCCCGCTCCCTGGACATTCCACACCAAGAAACTGATTGGTGTAGTAAAAGGTAACAAATTTGGGTAGTGATCTTCCATTAATAAAGGTATATTTTGAAGAGAATCCACAAATGCTAAGCTTATCATATCAACGACACGTAATATCTCAAGTGGTAGAGACATGTCAAATAGTAGCTCCGGAGGGCTGATCATCGGGTCGGGGATTGAAATAATACGGACCTCCAACTTGTGGGCAAGGGTTGCTGCCAACCCCATCACTGGGTTCTCGTGGCTGACACTCGAGAAGGCCTTTAGTGAGGGGGGAATCATCGACACTATGACATTGGGACAGGTCATGGACGGGCTGGATGTCATGGTGGGATTGCTGTGGGGAGAGGAGGAGATGAGGGACAGAGGTGCTATGGTCTGCGAGGGGGGTGGTATTTGTTTTGGAAAAAATTTTGTTGGCTTGGAACTTGGCGTATGAGGTCGTGATTCTGCCTTGAAGTGGTCGTTGATGGGCTTGGTTGGGCTTAGTAGCTGGGTTCTTGGGGTTAGCTACAACGTTGCAGGAATATTTTGGGATAGGATTTTTGCCTTGTGAAAAGCCTAGAGAGTTTCCTATTCCCTGGAGATTAGTTTCCATATTTTGCTCTTGGTGGTTATCTCCCTCAATCAAGGAGTCTTTGTTTGGGAGGGCAGTATCCATATCATCGAGATTTTTGCCATCTTCTAAGGGAATTAATTCCGTATTATTTCCCAGCTTTTCTCCAGAATTATTCTCATATTTATCTCCTAGCAAATTAATTCCTTCCATTTGCTCAATATTTGCATTTTCCAAGTTTGGAATTTCTTCCCCTGGATTTTCGCTACCTTCCTGCAGTTGGGCGCCAATTTTCCTATCTTGGAGATTTTCCAGCACATCAAATCTTGACCCGCCCGTCTTCTTTTTTTGACCCTGTGGATTTGGTTTCGGATTCGGGTTAGGATTCGGGTTTGGACCTTGTTTGGAGCCCTTGCCATGGCTGTTCTTGTTTGGCTCCTGAATTTTTGACGCTTCTTTGGGTGTTCGTTTTCGAGACGGTTTTTTAACATGCATCCATTCACCATAAGATTGCTCAGGATCAGGCTGGGTAGGTACTTGATTCAGTTTAAGCACGTTATCAGTTTGCGCAGGCATGGCTTGAAGCTGGTCATCACTCCTATTGGCAGCATTGAAACGGGCACAGACCTCTTTTGTGTGGCCAGTTTTACCACAGGTAAAGCAGATAAGCTTCAAGCCTTCCCATTGGATTTTCCAAACTCGACCATGAAGGTGGAACATAGATAGTAATGGTTTGCTAAGGTTTACTTCCACACTTAGTCTTGTAAATTGCGCCCTTTCCGTTGTGGCTGTAGTATGATCAACACGAACAATCTTACCCACTTTGTCTCCCAGTCTCTTGAGGAAGGTTGTGTCTAGGTACTCAACGGAGAGGTAGGGTATGCGAATCCAGGCAGTCAAAGCTCTTATAGAAGAGTCATCGGGGACAAAATCATGTACCCATTTGCGAACAGTGAGATAACCATCGTTGATCATCCAAGGTCCTTGAGTGAGTACATAATTTTAATCATCAAGGTTTGAAAATTTGGCTACATAATAATCAAAACCAATGTCAATCAAAGAGAGGTGCCCCTTAAGGCTCCATTTGGTTCTGAGTTTCTTCATGAGGAGGTAGTATCCCACCTTTTTTCCAAACATCTTGATGATTAATGTGTTCTTCCATGGGCTTCGAAGCCTTTTCTTCTCCTCTTTGGTAAGGAGAATAGTGGGGCAGCGCGAATCATCACCATCTAAGGGTGGTTCATCGTCATCAGAGATTATATCTTCGTCATCCCAAACTTCATCTTGGGCACGTCTAGTCCAATGATTTTGCTCCGTAGCCGCCTTGTTTCTAAGGCTATTGATGTAAGATTCAAACAGTTGCGTTTGAGATTCATGTCCCAAAGTTTGGGTTGGGATAGTTTCAGAAACATGGAAGATTTCTTGTATTGGTTGAGAGTCCACATTAGCGTGGAAGGTTCAGAGATCATAGGTTTTCCTTTTTGTTTTCTTGTTTGAGAGATTAATGGCATCTAGGTCTTGGGGCGAGGGAGAAGCGTTTCTCTCTCTAGCGCTTTCTCTCTCCATATTGTTTTTACTTTACGTTTGTTTTTTTTTCCCTTTTCTTTTTTGTAGGGCTTTAACATTCAATTTTATTAATTTTGAGGAAATTAGCACAGGTATTTGAATAAATGATACTAAAAGAAAACAAATTGGCACTGGAGTTGAAAAAACTGAGATCATATGCGGAGATAGTGACATTTGAGTTACAATATAAACAGACACCTTGTGACAAAAAACTCAAACTAGAATAAAGTAAACTGACACGATAAACTTAACAGGGAGGGTAATTATTATTCAATTTTAAGTTTATCAAATAAAGTGATACTACTGATAGAAAAAGTGATACTGCTGATCGAAAAAGTGATACTATGGTTGAATACTATCCTCTTTCTATCAAATGAAGTCTGACATAATATTGTCACCACATATCAAAATAGTGACACTAGAGAGAAAAAAATTAACAGCACTAGAAAACTGTCACCATAAATCGATTTTGAATCCGAGAGAGATTTCATGAAATGACGGATCTATTCACATACTCTATGAACAAAGTAACATTAGATCAAAATAAACTAATATTACAAGGCAATAAAGTAGCACTGGGCACATTTAACTAACACCAACAACAAGGTAATATAATTTGCTTTTCGGGAAAAAAAAAGAGAATAAAATAAAAATTGAAAAAGACAAAGAAAAACTGAATTTAAACAAAAGTTATGAACAAAGGGATTCAAACCTAGGTTGATGGGAAAGAGAGTGAAGCGCTAACCACTATGCTAGTGGTATAAGTCTAATTCTAGTTGGGTTTCGCATTTATTTAACACCGTAAGCTTCCAAAATTCCCAAAAAAAAAAAGGATCATTGGGCTCGCACGCGGAGCCCAGACACGCGTGAGATCCATTTCATATCTCTGCCCTATAGCATAGGGCGGCCGTATAAGAGAGTTATTGTTCTTTTATTCATTGTCACGAAACGAAACGGAATGCAGTATGGTGACGACGAAAAGAACAAGGCCTTAGTTCTATATGTGAACAATCATGAGGTAGACACCAAAAAAAAAAAAAAAGAATAATGTGATCGGGTTACATACAACAATAAGGACGTCCAAAAGGCTACTTTTTGTTATTCTGCACGAGAAACTACGGGAGAACTCAAATCGTAGAAGAAAGTTGTTATCGAAAGCGGGTAAGGAATTTATGGGGAATGATGTTTTTCCCAAGCTATCTCTACATGCATGCTGAGTAATCTCAAATAACAATTTTTTGTGTGATCATGTGCGATTGCAAACGAGTCGATACACTCATGAACAAAGTATCAAGCCTCGATCGTAGAGCCTTAGAGCATCTACAACCATAACCTCTTATTAAGTGGGTAAAGACCTCTCTCTCTCATCCATCTCACTATTCCACTCAAAACATGACTTATTATTTTTCATGACTCCTTATTCCCTACATTTTCTCTAAGGCCTTGGGGTGTCCCGTGCGATGTGGTGCTAATATATCCACCTTCGTTCGGGGCCTCCCGGAAGCTCAAAAAACATGGATTATATAGCCTTCGTTTTCGACCGGGCCTCGGGTGTCATTTTTTCCCAAATTTCTCCGGGGGTTTACCTTGGCCCTAAAGGACCCTCGGTGCCTCGGGAGGGTCTTCCGGATCCCCGAACTTCGATATCACCCATGACTTTGGTGTTCTGACTCTTACACCAGTGTCCCGTAAAACGCCCTTCCAAATAGGGATGGTAATGGATAGGATATGGATCGGGTGGAGCCATATCCATATCCATATCCATTTATTTAAAGTTCAAATCATGCATCCATATCCATATCCGTGGATGAAGTGGATAACTGGATGTCCGTTGGATATTAAATGAGTCTCTCTAAATTTTCAGTAACACACATGCGCATAAATGTTTTCACCTTTCTTTTGATGAAACATGTGGCGTAAGTCTTTAAATTCAATAATCAAGTAAGAAAAACATTTATAACCAAAAATCATTTGAATTTCTCTAATTAGAATAAGTTTCAACGACTAAATTTTTATCATCTGTACTGTCTCTACCACCTAAAATAAAGGACGTTTTAATTTTTGAGACAAAAGTTGAACAAAACGAAGAATTATATAGTATATTTGTAAAAATAATGTAGAATTTAAGGAAATAAATAGATATGGATATCCGTCGGGTGGATAAATGGATGAGTAAAGGTCATCCATATCCATATCCATTTACATCAATCCATATCCATTTATAGCGGGTCGGGTGGATGAATATCCATCGGGTGCGGGTGGGGTTTGCCATCCCAACTTCCAAACCTATTAGGGACCGGCTAAGCGACCCCAAGGGTCTCCCATGTCCACTAGGGTGTTCCGTGTGATGTGGTGCGAACATATCCACCTTCGTTCAGGGGCCTCCCGTAAGCCCAAAAAACATGGATTATAGCCTTTATTTTCGGCTTTCCGGGGCCGGGTGTCGTTTTTGCCTAAACTTTTCTGGGGGGTCTATCATGAGCCTAGAGGACCTTCGGTGCCCGAAAGCGTCATCCGGATCTCCAAACTTTGATATCACCCATGCTTTGGGTATTCCAACTCTTACACTAGTGTCCTGTAAAATGCCCTTCCAAGCCTAACAGGGAGCGGATAAGCGATCCGAAGGGCCCCCCATGTCCCCTAGTGGTGTTCTGTGTGATGTGGTGCGAAAATATCCACTTTCGTTCTGGGGCCTCCCGAAAGGCCAAAAAACGTTGATTATAGCTTTCGTTTTCGGCTTCCGGAGGTTCGGGTGTCATTTTTGCCCAATTAAACTTCTCTAGGGGGTCTATCATGACCCTAGAGGACCCTCGTTGCCCC
Organism: Tetragonia tetragonoides; assembly: GCA_038025085.1. Lineage (NCBI taxonomy): Eukaryota > Viridiplantae > Streptophyta > Magnoliopsida > Caryophyllales > Aizoaceae > Tetragonia > Tetragonia tetragonoides. Next base: position 1,006,062 of record CM076145.1, read on the forward strand.
ATAAGGGCCATCCGAATCCCCAAACTTTGATATCACCCATACCTTCGGTGTTTTGGCCCTTACATTAGTGTCCCGTAAAAATGCCCTTATGTTCCTCCAATGATGTTCCGTGCGATGTGGTGCAAAAATATACACCTTCGTTCCAGCCTTCCAGGGCCTCCCGAAAGCCCAAAAAAACGTGGATTTATAGCTTTTGATTTTTGGCTTCCCGTGACCCAGTTTCCATTTTGCCCAAACTTTTCCGGGGGGTCCATCGTCACCCTAGAGGACCTACGGTGCGTTCCACATAGTATTCTCAAGTTTGTAAATAAAATGATAATAATAGTTTCTTAAATGCTCGGTCAAATATGAATTAAAGTTTACAATATGACTAATCATAATAAGTATAATTATAATGCAAAAAACAATGTCATTTAGGGGTAGATATCTCTAACTTTTATAGAGGCACCACAAGCCAATGAATGACCTTATTTTTTTGTTGTCAAAGGCTAATACACAGCCAGTGAATGTTTATAATCATGACTTGAGGGCATCCCTCCCTCTCAACATTTTAATATTTGCCCTAACAAATTAAGAATCAGGTTGCAGATAAACCTCTTCCAATCCCGCTTTGGTGTTGTTTTAGTTTTATTTATCAGTTAATCACAAAGTTAACACCAAAAAAGAAAAAGAAAATTATTACAACAAAGTTAGAAATAAGGCAACCCATCAGAAAATATTAATCTTAAAAAAAAACACAAAATGAGTTGAAATATCTCATGCATCGCACGGGCATACACACTAGTTTTGGGTTAAAAGGGAGTGCCATGTGGCACATTCTGATTCTCTGGACCAAGTAACTCTTAACTTGTGTTAGAGTCTATATACAACCCCAAAAGAGAGAAAAAAAAAATCATCCTTGACCGTTTCCCGACAATGGTGACTCTCACTTGACCTACCCTCCCTCTCCTACTTGACCCATTAAGTTATCACCATTATAGTTGCTCTAATAGAGGGGTCAGACCCCTCTCTCTTATCCACTCAAAACTTGACTTCTTATTTTTCATGACTCTTTTTTTTTTGACGTAAGTCAGTACATACTCTCTCTCCTACATTTTCTTCACCCCATTCTGATTTATTAGACCAAGTGACTATTAACTTGTGTTAGAGTTTCTATGTAGCCCTAGGAGAGAGAGAAATCATCATTGACCGCTTCCTCACAATGGTGATTCTAACTTGGCCTACACACTCTCCCCTACTTATCCATTAAGATACCACCATTATAGTTGCTTTTAGAGGGACCAAGACTTCTCTCTCCCATGCACCTCAATTTTCCACTCAAAACTTAACTTGACTTTTTTATTTTTCATGACTCATTATCCTAAATTACTACACATTTTCTCTCCTACATTTTCTCCACCCCCACCAAATTTTTGCTTTTAAAAGGGAGTGTCACGTGATACAGTCTGATTTGTTGGACCAAGTGACTCTTAATTTGAGTAAGAGTCTCTATATAACCCCTGGAGTCCCGGAGACAAAAAAATTATTGACCCCTTCTTAACAATGGTAACTCTCACTTGACCTACACTCTCTCCTACTTGATCCATTAAGATATCACCCTTGTTATTGCTGTTAGAGACCCATTGTTTAAATTTTATAGATAATTAGTGAAGAAGAGAACGTGGGCCATTTTAGTTCTCACAAAACTCATAAACCATGCCACCCTTTCACTTTTTCTCTCTCTCTCTCTCTCTCTCTCTTTTCTCCCCTTCTCTCAACTCCTCCTGACCAGAACATAAACACTTCACCTCCATTCATTCCACCGCTTAATAACTAACCACATATCTCCTCATTCCACCACGCGACACACTGTCAATCAATTTTTTGAGGAGAGAGAAAAAAACCGAGATATTTAGGAGAGAGAGAGGAAGCTATAACAATGGAGGAAGGTTCAACGGGTGGAGCATTAGTACCTGCAGTGAAATCAGAACCTAGGTCATTATCAGCTATGATGATGACGCAACAACAACCACAAGAAGAATCAACTGCCGGTGGTGGTGGTGGTGGTTGTGAGGAGAGAGAAAATGAGGATTTGATGTGTCCGATTTGTATGCAGATGATTAAGGATGCTTTTTTGACAGCTTGTGGTCATAGTTTTTGTTATATGTGTATTATTACTCATCTTCGTAATAAGAGTGATTGCCCTTGCTGTGCTCGTCATCTCACTAACAATCAGCTCTTCCCTAATTTCCTACTTGATAAGGTAATTTACTCAAATTCGACTTCAATTTTGCTCGAATTTGATGTTTTGGTTGGTTGTTGATGTTTTTTTTATGTGATATTTGGTGGTGTACAAGTGTAATTAGATGTAGAATGAGTGTGATTTGTTGCATTTTCATTTTGAGAGCTCAAGAGCTGATTTTAGTTGATGTGTGTATTGTACTCCTATTTTTACAATTAATATGTAGAAAAAGAAGTACTTAACATGAATAAGTTAGTTACAAAATACGAACAACTGGCATAACTAATTTTTATTTATTTATTTATTTTTTTTGGTGTTTTGGTTGTTGCCATTTTTTTATGTGAATTTAGGGCTCAAGAGTTGATTTATCTGATCTGTGTACTGTATTGTACTATTAATATGTAAGGGATAAAAGAAGAACTTACATGAATGAATAAGTTAGTTACAAGATATGTAAAGTACAGGTGGCATTAAAGATTTTGGGACCTTTCTAAGTTTTAATAAAGTGGAAACAAGCTTAGTGATTCCTGGAAGATCCTAGTTGTTATAGTTGTAGTGTTGGTGATGTGAAGGAGAAAACTGTGTATCCTCCAACGTGAGTTGTTGTTTGAGAGATTTCTACTTGGGATATTGCAGCTTATTGTTATACGGTTTGTTGCCGCATTTGTAGCTATTGAAGAAAGCTTCGGCTCGTCAAGTTTGCAAATCTGCATCTCCGGTTGAGCAGTTTCGCCGTGCCCTGCAACAGGTCAGTTTGTGCATATTGGATTTCTTTGGCGATTGATATTTCAGTTTCTTATCTTATTAAGTTTGATGTTGTGGTATAATTGCAAGTTCTGCATTGATCGTGTTAGGGTATACTGTCTGAATTTTGCTGGTAGTATATCCATTTGAACTTTTGTTTGTAGTGCTCACAACAATTATCATCAATAACAAACATGTAGTCCTCAAAGTGGCAGTCTAAGTTGTGGTCACAGTGGTTGGGGATGGGATTTTTTTTTTTTTTTGGGGGGGGGGGATGTTAAAGTAGCTTTTACATCTATAATGCAGGGAGATAGTTCTGGATAGACATCCACAAACTGAAGTCCGCATATTAAAGAGGAGAAAAAAAGAGAAATAAATAAATAGAGGTAGTATAAGAAGAACTGACGAAGGTTGGAAGAAGGTTAAATGAAGTTACAATCCATGGATGTAGGAAGTGAGAACTGAGAGTTAGAAGAAAATATGTAAAGAGATAGGTAGACAATTGGAGGAAAATTATTAAGGACTGGCATAGCTTTTTCCACATTTAGATTGCTTGTAGGCTGTAATGTTTGTGAGGTATGGGTTTTTAATTTTAATTTGTGCCAGCACTTGAATTGTCACTCCTGCTTCTCAAACTTCATATTGCTTGATATTTTAGTGAAACTGTGAACTCTACTCAAGTCCAGATTCAAAATCAAGCCAAATTACTTTTTTTTTTTTGTTGTTGTGCATGTGCATCAATAGTAGAGGAGGGTTATGCTAATTGAAATCAACTTCAGTCTTTCTTGACTATTGCTGTCTAACTTCATATTACAGGTTGGTCTTAATGGCTTATGTTCTGAGTCTGATACTGCCCAGTTAACAATTGACACTTTGAACACTGTTTTGTTTGAAGTTATGTTTCCGTATGAGTCTTACATGTCCTTATGATTCGTTTCGTAGTCAGGGTTGTGAAGTATCTGTCAAGGAGTTAGACACCATTATGTCACTTCTTTCTGAGAAGAAGAGAAAGATGGAACAAGAGGAAGCTGAGAGAAATATGCAGATTTTATTAGATTTCCTGCATTGTTTGAGGAAGCAGAAAGTTGATGAGCTCAGTGAGGTTTGTGGCTTATCCTTCTAACCATGTTAGTGGCATAAAAGTATTTCTGATAAAATGCTTCTGAACACTTAAGCTATCACCGTACATGGTTAATATGTATATTCAGCTTGTGGGATGCCAATTTATAGCTCTCGTTTACTTTCAGATTCAAACAGACCTCCAGTACATAAAAGAGGACATTAGTGCAGTGGAGAGACACAGAATGGAGCTATATCGAGCGAGAGATAGGTATTCAGTGAAACTTCGAATGCTTGGTGATGATCCTACGCCGAAATCATGGCCTTCAACAGTTGATAAGAATAGTGGGGGCTTTTCCTCTGGTTCTCGTAGCTCACTAGGAGGGTTGGCTGCAGGAAGTTTTCAGAACAAGAAAATGGATGGAAAGGCTCAAGTAAGCTCTCACGGGCCTCCAAGAAAAGATGCTTTCTCTGGGTCAGACTCACAGTTCATTAGTCAGTCGGGATTGGCTGTGATGAGGAAAAAAAGGATCCATGCACAGGTTGGTCTTTATCTGGCACTCCATATATGATGTGTGGATATGAAGTAGTATTTTGTTGTTGCTGGTGCAAAAAAAAAGTTTTCCTTACACCTCAGTAGGAAGGAAATTGGTGAATTCTTTAGTTTCCTTTTGCTTGGTAGAGTCGTATACTTGTATTTCTGCTTAATGAATGGCTGTTTAACTTTTTGGCTTACACACATTGCGGACTTAGTTGAGTACCATTCATAAATCCTCATTTTTGTCGTTACAGTTCAATGACCTGCAAGAATGTTACCTGCAAAAGCGTCGTCAATTGGCTAGCCAGCATGCCAGACAGGACGAGAGGGATGCAAATTTTACGCAGAGAGAAGGCTATAGTGCAGGTCTTGAGGAGTTTCAATCTGTATTGTCTACCTTCACTCGTTACAGGTGCAGTTTACCGATTTTCTCTTTCTTCCTTTATGGGGAAACTTAGCCTGAATCTGTTGCCATCTTATGCTTTTGACATTGAACCCGACTCATGTTCCGATGTTTGTTTGAAAACAGTCGATTAAGAGTCATAGCCGAACTTAGACATGGTGACCCATTTCATTCTACCAATATTGTATCAAGGTGAGTTCTTGACATTTGGTTTCTTCTTTCAGTTCAGTTCCTCATTTGGTATTTGTCCCTTGAAATGAAAGGACATCTTAGTTCGAACAAGAGAGTATTTAGAGTCTTTAATAATTTAGGGTATTTCTATAGGTCAACTGTTTGATTTTGCATGCTTGAACAACATTTTTGTCCCAGAATGAGTTGAAGTGTATGGCACTAAAAAGTGTTCCCTCCTTCCTTTAGTTGCAGTTGGGGGAAATCACTACAAAGTTACAGAATCTAAGAAGCACTTATCTTGGTTATGCAGTGAGCCAATTTTACAACACTACGAGCCAACTTAGTTAGGTGGAAAGTGTATCACTAAGGTTCAACTCCTTTGGTGACTACCTTTAGGCTTTAGTTTAAGGGGGGTGAATAGGGTGGTGTATCAATGGATTTTGGCCTTGGTTGGCTTGGCTACTTTCTTTCCATATGTACTAACCCCTAGTTGAAGCCCATTTAGTGGGGTGGGCTTGGTGGCTCTTTACAATTCCCACCCTCCGAACCATAGAAGGAGCCAAATAAAACTTCCACAGCTGTGGCATAGTTAGACAATTTCTTTTTTTCTTTTTTCTTTTTTTTTTTCACAAAATGCTTTTTTCTCATTGCAGCATAGAATTTGACCGTGATGATGAGTTATTTGCTACTGCTGGAGTTTCCCGAAGAATTAAAGTCTTTGACTTCTCCTCGGTAAGCTGACATCAAGATTTTTTGCTTTCGCTTTGGCCTTTTAAAAAATTATTCAAGGAGATATGCATTGATTCAAGTCATACAACTAGTTCATAGATACGAATGTCCTTTTTCTTCTCTTTTTTTGAGTAGAAATACAGATGTCTTATCTCTTTGTCATACTATGATTACTATCCATACTTGGGACATTATTGGACTCCTAAGCCTGTGAACAATGGATACAAACTTATGGGGGAGCCAACCCCAAAAGCTACCTCAAAGGATAGAGAACCCATATGTCTATATAAACCCCACATCAACCCCCCATATCGATATGGGCCTCAAGGTTGGGCCTCATGTGTATATATAAAGTTTAAACCCCACATTTACCCCCCATAAGATCGATGTGGGACCCATGTCTCATACCTTGCAATTGGATCATAACAAAGTTGAGTTTATTCATTGCAACTTTTGCAAAATATACATAGTGTTTAATTTGAGCACGTTATGTACAAGTTTCTCTGTGGGCGGTACCTTGATGAATAGGTAGGAACTTATGTGCTTCTTTTGACTACTCCTCTAGTTGGTTGAAGAATAGATTTTGTCCTTCAAATAGCTATCTTCAGTTATATTATCTAGAATGCCATTAGTGCATCTATGTTAAAACTTTGTTCTTCTTTTGATTACTCTGTTAGTTTATCCACTAGTTGGCTCATCTTGGTTTTGTGAATCGAGACATATGTTAAAGAATGTTATTAATTCTCTCATAATTAAATGGTGTCTATACCGCTTTACCTTTCAGGTTGTAAATGAGCCTGCAGAATCCCACTGCCCTGTTGTTGAGATGTCTACCTTATCTAAGCTCAGTTGCTTGAGCTGGAACAAGTTCACCAAAAACCAGATAGCTAGTAGTGATTATGAAGGAATAGTTACTGTATGGGATGTGACAACACGCCAGGTAGGAGACTAGTAATTGACAATAGTCAGCTCTCAAGTCTCTTAATGTACATGCGATATCCTGTTATTCTTATACAATATCCCTGTGTCACCATTTTATACATATGTCCTTTTTAGAGTGTGATGGAGTATGAGGAGCATGAGAAGCGCGCATGGAGTGTTGATTTTTCACGCACAGAACCTTCTATGCTTGTATCTGGGAGTGACGATTGCAAGGTATCTTGATGTTCTCCACACCTTTTTCATGCTTACTAAGACTTTGCATCTCAAATCATGTGACTTTTCTCAGGACTGACTGGTTGGTTCTTTCTCCTATTTGTTACAGTTGATGTTGTTACTGATATATATTGGTAGTGTTCGGAAAAACGTGGAATGAAGTTGATACCATTGCCTTAAGGTTGATCGATTTTGGCTTATAATTTAATGACACGTAGTTAAGTGGAGAAACAATGAGTCAGTCTCTTAGAAGAATTAATTTTAAGGTTGTAGTTAAGGATTGCAAGAGCTATTATCAGAAATGTGCAACAAGGAGATGTTTCTTTTCTTCTCCATACCCTCCTCCTCCTGTTCCACCGTCTTTTTCTAGTGTCTTCGGCGCCTCAGATGATATGACTTGGAAATACAGGATTTTTAGTGAGCTAATGTCGAAAAGTGATTTGGTTGCAATATGATTATTTCAACTGACCTTTTTGATACCTGCTGCAAGTTTTTTCATGTTGTGAGAATCTTATCACAATCGAGTCTTCATTCCATATACCCTTGCTTCATACTTTTTGGTACTGAGTACTTGGCATTCTTGTTTTCTGCTGGCTTGGTTCATTCTAGGTGCCCTATTTAATGATTTGCCAGACACTTAACAACTGTCTTTTCTACCCTGTATGTTGTATCTCACAGTGATTGTGAATGACTGTTGTCACTATCTTCTGTCGTCCTTTTTTTTTTTTTTTGATATTTATGTATATCTTCAATTCATTCCTTATGCACAACTTACTTATCCTCTCTGAGTCTTTAAAACAATTGGCAATTATCTCCACCTAAATATAACTGCTTTGACTGCCTCTTCTGCTTATGTAAGTCCTTCTTTAAGCTGGTAAGTAATGAAGAAAGTAGCAGAATTCGAAGTCATTATGTGGACTGGGATCTCATATACTGAAGATGGAAATCTGGGCCTTTGACTTTATGTTTAGTTCTCGTTACTTGTCTCAAAACCATTTTCTTACTTGGCAAGCGACGACAGACCATATCATCTCACAATATCATGTCATTACAATAGGAATCTTTCATACACGTATGCCTCTCAGTTTGCAGTACTCTGTTTGACAGGTGAAAGTTTGGTGCACAAGGCAGGAAGCTAGTGTGCTTAACATTGACATGAAGGCAAATATATGTTGCGTTAAGTACAATCCCGGATCTAGCTATTATGTAGCGGTATGTGCTCTGCTGATCTGATTCACTTGCTTACCTTCCCTCGTTAATCGTTTTTGAAATGCCTTACTGTTCTTAGTGGGATGAGTTCGGTATTTTAATTTAGAGGCTTGAGCACAAGCTGTGATCTGATGTTTCTTAATAGCGTGAATGCCGGGCCCAGCAGGATCTTCAAAAATCTTTTGAAAATACTCTCTTCCTAGATATAGATTACTAGCATTCTATACTTTCTTGTACACTGTATTATTGCTTGATGGCACATGAAATTGCCTGAAGTTATCTTTGCAGCTCTTACAGCTGTAATATAAGGATGGGTCACCCGAAACTATGACATGCCCTTCGTGTGGGACATTGTTGTGTACTCAGAATTCTGTAGCTACCTGGTTCTGGAGACCTTATTTTTAAACTTATCTTGTTGTGCAGGTTGGTTCGGCTGATCATCATATTCATTACTACGATTTGAGGAATGTTAGCCAGCCACTTCATGTCTTTGGTGGACATAAAAAAGCTGTTTCTTATGTGAAATTTTTGTCAAATAATGAGCTTGCTTCAGCATCAACAGACAGCACACTGAGGTTGTGGGATGTGAAGGACAGTGTACCTGTAAGTAATTTGCAGTTTTCAAGTTTGGCACTGACTCAACTATCCTAAAGAAAAATCCCCCAAAAAGGAGGAGAGAAAATGGAAAGAAGTCTGTTGACGCCACACTTGCTAATTGCTGATACTTTTGGAGATATTTAATTGGAACTGTTTGGGTCTTTCTTTGCATAATGAAGCTTGGAATTTTTATTACATTAAAGACCCCATGAAGCATGGAAATGTCAAATAACTTAGTGATGTTGAGGACTAACCTGATAAAGCTTTCTTAGTTTAGGACTATTCTTTCAGGATGAGAAATAGGACAAAGTTCAATCAATTACTCAGAGATGTAGGTAGTCAATTACTCAATTAGTTCTGTCCTGAATGCTTTATACCAGTGTCACAAACTTTTTTGTCTGGAGCCTCACCACTGTGACCAAATTTAATAGAGGAAGAGAAAAAAAATGTCCACCCCCCCCCCCCCCCCCAAAGCAGAGGTACATCCTCTGTGTAGTGAATCATTTATGCTCATTAGGTTTGATTGTTCGTGTGCACTGCCTCTCTTGTGACTTGTGAGGGTTGAGGTTATGTGCATCTTGACCTCCTCATACTTCACCCTTGCGGGACACACCTAGGTGATTGGTGGAGGTCGTGTTGTAGGATTGATTTTGGTGTCAAATAATATTGTTGTTCTTCAGGTTGTAGGCTTTCATTTAACTGTCTCTACTTTTCTATTATACTGCTGTATGCATCAGGTGTTCATCCTGCTTTATGGATATTTCCTGTGTTACTTGCTCGATAGTTTGTTACTTATAACAAATGAACTTCATTCTAAATCTTGTGTGAATGGCATATGCAGGTTCGTACTTTCAGGGGCCATACCAATGAGAAGAACTTTGTAGGACTTTCAGTAAACAGTGAATACATCGCCTGTGGTAGTGAAACAAATGAAGTATTTGTCTATCACAAGGTCAGTGTCAGATAGATATGTGCCACTTTTATTTCAACCCCTGTACTTTGACCATATTAGCTAATTGAGGTGGCGGGATTATCTTGTAGGAAATCTCTAAACCTGTGACATGGCATAAATTCGGCTCCCCTGATGTTGAGGATGCTGATGAGGACGCAGGATCCTACTTTATCAGTGCCGTATGCTGGAAGAGTGATAGCCCTACATTGTTGACTGCCAACAGCCAAGGAACCATTAAGGTGCTTGTGCTTGCTGCTTGAATGTGCTTCGGTTGGTTTTAACACAAACCACAAAATATCAATGCACGAACTGTTAGGATTTCTGGTTTCGTTCGCTTCATTGTTTGCTCTTCCAATCATTTACTTGTATATATCATATCATTCATGCGGAAGACATCGAGTAATTAGAGATCTATATTTGCTGTGTTCTGTACATCTAATGCTTCTTATCAGAGTAATACAAACATTGTGGCCGGGTGTTCTGGCCCTTTGCGGGATAGGTTTATGGGTTACTTCCAATTGTAAAAGCACTTCCAAAGCGGAGTTTTAGTTTGCTTAATGTGAGTAATATACTGTAGTAGAGATTACTTACGATGGTCGACGTGGGCTGTCGAAGATATGTAGAGCACAAACAGGATGTTTGATGGGCTTGTCTTGTTAAGTACTCCATATTGTGAGCAAGTGTATATCTTGTTTGGGACGTTTTGTTCTATCCTTGTAGACTATACAAGCAAAATAGAGATGTTTTGTGTCGTTTGAGCAATAGGGCTTGTTACTACTAACTAGTGTGATGTGAACACAATTTAAAATGTGCGCGTTGCTCCTAGAAACAATTTTTGTTTTTGGAAGGACTCCTAAGAGCAACTCTAATCTATAGATAGACTACATAAGGCATAGTAACGTAAATGCAAAGCATAATCATGGAGAGCCAAACTGTAAATGTGGCGAAAGTATGTCTTCGAGCCAAGCCATTTCAGGTTAGCAAGGATATTTTCATTTGAAGATGTCACATAAATTAATTAAGGGATTAGGTACTAATATTACCGCATATAAGATCTAACTAATAACTATGGCTAAATAAGGGCATAGGAGAAATTATTGTTGAAAAATTGAACACTGGAATTCTTTTCACTGAAATTATTAGGACACTTGTTAAATGAAGGGAGTAAGATTTAAGTCTCGAAAAATACAAAAACTCATATGAGGCAGCCTTATGCATGAGGCGGCACCTGTGATTGTGAGTAAGAAAGTGATAAAGGCCGCTTTATACTTGAAAACTTGGAAATAAGAATTCTTTGTTTCTTTTAGTCCAGATTAACTGATAACAAGTAGACCGACTATGGTAAGAAACAAAGAAACATGTTGCTTGCACCTTACTTGTTATCACATGGTAAGACCATGGCAGCACAGTAGTACCTATTAGTACAGTATTAATCAATACAACATGTGATCACCAGAAGTCAAGAACTGATCACCTCAAACTTGAAGAACATTTACACGACCCTGCGTATATAAAAAAAAAGAGAGAGAAGGGAAAAAATATTTAAAGTACTCGAGTCTCAAGAGTATATAATTAAGTTTGAACTCATGCTACATAAAATGGCAAACTTGAATATTTATTTCCTTTACATCAAACTTTCTCAATGAAAAAGACATAACAAAGTTATATTCTAGCTTAGGGAGAGGTAGTACATAATGTGGGTATATATCCAAATATTTGATTTAGCTCGAGAGGGATAGACAAGGCAGGAAAACATCCACGAACGGAGAGTAAAAGCCTTTGACTTTCAGACATTGGAAGAGCATAGAGAACATATGTAGCATGGATGCTACGTCCTCAGACTTGCAAGGTCAAGAAAAATCAAGTGACGTTCGTGAAGTCAGAAACGGAGAAAATACGAGATAAGAAGAATAAGCTCAGAAGAGATATCGTCTGGACCATTTTCATGGCATGATATTATTGTTTGGCACTAGAGGAAGCATTTGATGGATGAAGATAAGAGGTGAAAGAAACTTATAATTAGAGTATTTGAAGAGAAGTTTGGCTCCTGGGGAGGAGCCTGGAGGTAAGAGAAACATGAGAGGATATGATATGAGGTGAGACAAATGAAGTGAGAGGGTTGAGAGGGTGTATTTATGCAGGGAGAGTGGGGTTTGCAAACAAACAGGCAGTACAGTGAGAAATAAAGGCTGAGAGTATAATTAGGAAGGGAGACGGTGATACGTCTTATTCTTTGGCAGGGGACAGACCGGATGATGAGAGTTTGTTTTCTTGGACTTTGCGATGAGAGCAATCACATTTCACAAACAAACTCTTCCCTTCATCATTGTGAAACTTTACTCCTCTTCTTCGCTAACCCTTTCTATTCCCTCAATTTAGAACGGTTAAACGTGTCGATTCAGCTGGTTACGAATTGGGTTATTTTGGATATAAAATTGGATCGGTCGATTAAAAATTGTTTTGTAGGTCAAATTCACTTTTTAGTCTATTTTCCCGAGTTTTAAACGGGTCGGGTTGGGTGAGGTTTTGACAGCTCTACGGCTCCATTTCATGCTCTCAAGTAGAGTTGGTAAGAGCTGACTTGACCTGGATAACGCCTGAAACCCGCCTTGCCACAGAAAAATGGTCCGACCTGACCCAATTATGGAGTCACAGGAATTGCGAAACACGATTGGCCAAACCCAATCGATCGAAAAAGACGGATAAAAACTGATTTGATAGGTTAAAAGTCTATAGTAAGTGATTAAAGATTTACACTTTAAACTCGAAAAATGACACTAAACGATTCGAATCCGACCCGACCGCGCGCCCGTTTTACTCGGCCTACTACTCTCAGCTAACACATAGATGGCCACTCTCCATGCCCTAGCTAGATATGCAATTTATTTTTTTCATGTAAATTGGGGGAATTGGCTAAAATAATTCAAACTTTCCCTCAGTTGAATCTCAAACTCAATGGTTTAAAATGGACAAAGTAGCACAAAGAAAAAAAAAACCAAAAAATAAGGTCTAAATCAGTATATTTCTTTTCTCAATTTTGGGTGCAATCTAAACCATCAGATGTGTAAATGGATGATAAAGATATACTCCTATACTCTCACTTTAAAGTTTACTATCACCTGAACTCGACCTATATATTAAAATATATTCTTAGAAATTATTCATCTGGAGTATTACAAAATTGTATATGGTAAGAATTATTGTACAGTAATAACCTAAGAAGTGCGCATCACTTAGTAAGTAGAGACATACAAGCAAGTAGAGGTGTTAAAACTTTATTTGACTCGATTTTTCAGGATTTTGACACAATTTTCTCAATTCGAATCCATTTACAATTCGAAAAATGAACTTAAAAACGAAGTTGAACAAAAAATCAACCCGTAAACAATCCGATCCGAAACTCGCTGGATCAATCGGTTTGACGGATCTGCTAGGCAATTGTTGATAGGTTTTTCTTCGTTTTTTTTTTTGGGGTGCTTTTCCTTCTTAAAGTTGAAGTAACCATCTGATTGACTTGAACATGTGGAACTGGAGATTGGAAATGAAAAAAGACACTAGACTTAAAGCCTTGAGATTACAGAAATTGCATGCAATTCAGAAAATATGGCAGTAGTGCATTTTGTAGCGATCGAGTCAAATAGATGTCCACACAAAAAGGTGGGTGGTGGTCCAAACCCCACTACGTACCTAGCTGGGTGTCATCATTAGAAAAGGATGCCCATGTCGTAGCATTTATTTACTGCCCAGGAACAAAAAGAAGTAATAAATACTCAATTATTTCTTTTTACATACAATTCAGATGATAATTCATTTCTCCAATTTCCTTTTATTATATAGTGAAATAAGTAGATCTAAAAGATGTACTCTATGTGTTTGAGTGTTTGGCTTGGCCCACTGTTATTCATATGTTGACCTATGGACATTTTCAAGGTTTCATATTCTTATGGGAAAGTATTTACAAGTTGTGCATTGAAAGGTATCCCTTAATTATATGTTGGGAAAAAATTGTAACTACAATTTAATTCAAGAGGTTGTGTGAGTTTTTCCTCGCATGCACGAAGAAAAGATTAAAAAAATTGATTATTTGATGCTTACATGGAGTTGATGTACTCATGAACTTGTATATAAATGTACACATATACACTTGGCACGTCTCAATTGATTATATATTTATGTATTTATGCGCAAGTTTTATAGTAATTGGTTAAATTCAATTCATTTCACCTGAAATGAGTTCAATTCAGTAATCTAATTACTTTTTTTTTCCCACATATTAATAAGAGCATACCCGTCAAATACGACAATAACTAGTCCTTGATATTGTTCGGTTAATGAGTTGTCAATGGAACACATCAATTTGTGAATAATAATTTGATAGTTTGGACTAATAACTAATATATGTCTAGTGATTGAACATGAACCTAATAATCTGCTGTCACTACTTGAGAAAAATTGTGGCCCCAAACTAAATTGGTTTTAACCAAAATCTGATACTTTTGTGGTCCTTGAGAATATTTATGTGACATTAGCCCACTTGCACACACAACACAAGATTGTTTTTGTAGGGCTGATAAAATTTTGTCATAGTTTTTCAATTCAGAACATAACAACTCACTGCTCAGTCTTTTGTATCCAAAACAATACAGTGGAAAATTTTAGCATACAGTAATGTAAAGCATTTATTATTATTGTAGTAGTAAAAATCAGAGGGCTTTAATTTTGGCAATTTTGACCAACTGAGAATTTTCATTTTTCACCAATCCAGAGCAGTCAATCTCTCTCTCTCTCTCTCTCTCTGAGTATTAGCCAGTAGGGCAGTAGGAAAGAGAAGGAACATAAACAAAGCCCAAGGCATTAAGCTAGAAATGGGTTTTCTTTATAAATGTCCACTTATTATTGACTTGTGCCTTTTGTTTTGTCACACTGACATACTCTTTTTTAACCCCAAATTCATGCAAAGGACAAAAGCTCAGTACCTTAATTCTTTACCATTTTCTTTTGTATTTGTGAAAAAATGCATGCAATTAATGTGATTGCAGTGAGTCTGCTAAGTAAAGTTTGCATTTTGCCCCTTTGTGTGGTCAATCTTGGGTTTGTGTAGGTGATCAGTAAATGTTCTCTTATGACTATCCTAGTAAGGTATGCTTGTGGAAAAATCTTGTGTTACCCAACTTGAAAATTGAAATTTGATTTGTGCCAATTCACACTTGTGCTACTGCTCTGTGATTCAACTCAATAACAGTTTGTGTAAGGCTGTGAGCCTGTGAGTGAATAAATACATATACAGTATATACTTCAATTGAACAGATTAGATTTGAACTCAACTCAGAATTGAGTCTGAATGAACATTACAGTACTCTCATATTCTATGTTCTCTTTGTTAATAGAAATAAAAAAAATTTCGGTTTACAACTAAGGGTATCCACTGTCGAGCACAGTGACTATTTTCCCGCATGGGCTTGTAAGCACCACAGTAACTATTTACAACTAAGGCTGGTGGTAACATGCATGGTCCAGTGCCTTGCCTATTTAACTTAATTATGGGTGTGGCTTTGCTCCAATCCCCAACCTAATTAGGCCTCACTTAGATCGGGTTATTTATTTATTTTTTTTGATAGGATTAGATCGGGTTATTGAAAATGCTTATTATTGTTGCATAGTTCATCAGCAGGGGCAAATCTATATGGGGTACTGAGGTAAGTTGCACCCATATATATTCATCAACTGTTGTTGTTGTTATTAGGGCAAGGCAAAAAGGGATTTAAAATTGATATACCCTAAGGTTTATTTTATAATTTTGATTTACATTGTTATTTTTGTTTTTCTAGATCCGCCATTATCCATCTATGGCTATGGCCTATGGGCTATGGGACATAACTTACGAAACCAATAATCACAATATAATGGCCATGCAATAGGCCCCCAAGTGGAGAGTGGAGATGGAAGGAATAATGGAAAGGTTGATGTGAGAAGGAAATGTGGAAACCCGGTAAGGTAGCTAATTATACCATTAGTGGGTCTAATAGGTTGCAAACCAACCAACTAAGAATGGTCTACCCATATTCACTAAGTTATTAATCGGCCTCAAGGTGAGGCCGTCTCATACAAGATTTCATGATTATCAATTAACTTTTTCGATTCGATGAGTGTTTTGTACCGTTCTCATGGTGATTGATACTTGGATCTAGGGCTTTTTCTAGCATGACTCCTTATTCAGGTAATCTTACCTTCATTTTGATGAAAAGATTTCAGTAAGGTATCATGAGATTTTAATAATCTTAGGTGTAAAAAAATAGCTAAAACTGGTATTGTCGGATCCTGAAATCTGGAAACTGGTACTGGAACTGGTTACCACGGATCTTGAAATCTGGGAACTGGTACTAGAACTGACGAGTACCGGTTCCGGAATCAAATACCCATTTCCACTTTTTCATAGATTTTTTTGTTCTCTTTTTTCCCCAAAACTTATTATTATTTTATACAACTCTCTTTAATAAACCATCTATTACTAAATTTTACCTAATTTCATAATATTATAACCCAAAAACCAAAATACAAAAACATAATTAATAAAACTCACATCAAAGTATGAAACTCATAAATTGGTTCTTGGAATTGGTCCTGTCGGGTATCCGGCGGGTACTTGGTCCCAAAAACTGGTAACCAGAACTGGTACTGGTTCCAACCAGTTCCAAAATTCTGGAACCAGAACTGGTCCCGGTGGGACTGATTCCAAATCTGGACCCGTCGGGTTTTGACCGATTCCGGATCCAGAACGAGGTACTTGATCCCATTGCTCACCCCTACTCGCTACCACTGCTCTCTCTCACCCTCAGGCTCTCCTCGTCAGTCCACCGCCCTTCCTTCACCGACGACCATCCCACACAACCTGTCTCCCTTCACCGACGATCACCACCCACACAACCATCAGCACACGCCAATCACCACTTACGCAACCACCCCTCATCCAAGGCTAATTTCAGGTAATTCTCATCTCTCTCTTAATATCAATTTCTGATTATGTTTTCGTTATTTATTTTTTGGGGATTGGTGGGTAATATTATATGAATCTGAAAGTGTAATTTAGCCCCTACCATTGCTTTAATTGTATGTGGGTTATGTATGACGGTTTAGGGTTGAAGAATTGGGGGAGAATCTATACAATTGTGTTTTGAATTAGGGTTTAGGTATACAATTAGGGATCAAATAGTTCGTAATTTCGTGCTTTTTCGTGAAATTTGGTGTCCAGTAAGTGAATCTGACCATATGGTGTCTCAAATCTATACCCAACATCTCAAATATTCAGACTTTATTTCTCCCTTAGATGTGAAACCATTTCCCTCATTTTACAGGTACAAATTAACTAAAATGCCACTCAAAGTGGTCACTTTTTTTTTTTTATTTTTTTTATTTTCTTATCAAGCACTAATTTTAAAATTTTGTTTTTGTAATTGCAGTTCTCTGGGAGCAAAAACCCATCTCTCTTGTCTTGCTGTTAATACTTTTTGACAAAATTTTCTCTTACCAAGGAATTCCAATAATTGATTTTATTTGCTTATTTACCTATTTTATAAAATGGGCATCTTTGAAAATCTTCTCTAAAGTAGAATCTTATCTTATCATTGCTTAAAAAGCATCTTCATTTTCATTTTTTTTTTCTTAGGTCCAAGCAAAGCCATGGATGATTAGGCTGTTAGCCATAACTTGCGTTTCTTTAGCAGCCAAGATGATGACGAAAGACTTTCTCTCTGATTTTCAGGTTTATTTTCATATCCCTTATTTTTATCTCCTCTGTTTTACATAAAACAGAACACTTTATAATTTTATGACATAACCCACTTTTTTTTAACTCCTCTGTTGTTGATTGTTGAATGTGGTGAGGTTTGGTGTCCAGTAAGCAAAATAAACATTTTTTTCCCTTATATAATTATGAAGTTTTATCAATTTCAGAATTGATAACACTTTCTGAGATTCTGTTAGCAACTTAGCACAGTAGTACCTTCTCTCTTCTCATTCTGTTAGCGGATACAACACTTTTTGCTGCTTTGTTCCTGCTTCTATGTGAGATGATTTGCTTGACTGAGATATAGGCTTAATGATCATCTACGTAATGTGTGCTGTGTAGTAGTGAAAATGTCTGCCCTTCCAGTGTTGCGATTCCTAATGGAATTGGTAAGAGGTCCCAAGACACTGTATATAAGATTATAGGTTCGTACTGAACACTGCTAGTCTGCTACTGTATTGTAGTTCCTGTACGCTATAACTTATGTTATGAGTCTTGGAAAAATGAATTGGCTTCCCTGGTTTCAGGTTTTAGCAGATTGGATTCATCTCCTGTATAAACAACAAAAATCTCAGGTCTGTATTGCTAAGCCAAAGAATTTAACTCTGCTTTCAGTTGCTTGATACTTGAATAGAGTATTACTGTACTAGTTGTCTAGTTGACAATACAGAAAACTTTTTTCTAGTTGACATCTGTTTTGTTTTATGTTTTAACATGCTTTCTTGGTAATCTTGTTCTTTGCTGGTGGTTTGAAGGAAGATGAATACAGGATCTTTTATGGCGGTGGCAGCATTTTTGACCTTGGAAGAGGCAGGCAGAAGACAAGTATGCGGCGACTTGTTAATTGTCCTGTGCTAAGTTGCTAACTGCTCACCGTGGTCGGTGGTGAATACCCTTGGTTAGTAATTTGTTATCTTTGTGAAATGAATTACTATCGGCATTTATGTGGATATATAGGTCATGCCTTTCTCTAGGGGAAGTGCAGTGCTTGGGGACAGCCACGAACAGATTTGGCCTCTTACTTGTACAAGAATTGGACACCTTATTTGGGCATGTCTCTTGTGCCTTCTATGACAGAGATGATACTTGTAGCATTTCTTTGTATGAGAACGACCTTTATGTAAATTCTATAGGCACGACCAAGGTGAGCAATCCATCATTTTCATTGAGATCTTGGATTTTGTGAACATCACATTAGTACAATTAAATTGCTTCAGGATTTCTCAAAGTTAGTTGCCAAATTGGACCTGTTTTGTTTCTTTTTTGTTTTCTTCCGAAATGGCTCAAAGGATGCAATAGTCGGGGTTCTTTGAGTTTGAGAAATTGCTTCAGAATTTCTTAAAGTTATGTAGGTGCTGCATAGGCTGAACTTTAGGAACTGTTCGAATGCTGACATTGAACAACATACAGTACAGGAGCCAGAAACTCATAATGTACAAGCCGGAAATGAATGATCTTTGATTAAGTGGAACTGAATTTACTTGTATCATTTTCTAATTCAGCATCTCTGATGTCCATACAAGAGCCATAAACTCATAAAGATGTACATCAAATTAATAGTCAGGTTGTTTCTTTGTGGAATGATTTTTTTTTTGGAGTTATTGACATTTTTTCTGAGCTGTAATGTGTTCTCTGAGTATTCATTGTTTAAGTGATTATAATGAAGTAGATCAGAGTTCCTAGTTATATTTAGACAGTGAAAAAAGCTAGAATGTTTTGTTTTTAGGTATTTAATGTTAAGAAAACCATGGTGTTACTGCTTGGACTTTAAATGGCAGCCAGCAAGAACGTAAACGGGGTGCGGGTCACTTTGTGGAATCAAATCAGTGGTTCAATTCCAGAAGACATAGGAGAAATCACTATCCTTTGGGAGCTGTAAGGTTTATTAATTGATTGTGCAGTGTCTACTAATAATTGGATAACTAGTCTTTGCACCTTATTATTGCTTTAAAATAGCATTTGCTCAATTTTTGTGTTCCTTTGTGAAGTATTTTTATCATGCAGGGTGCTTGCCGGAAACAACTTTTTTGGATCAATACCGGAAACATTTTCCAAGTTAAAGAACCTTAGGCCTCGTTTACTAGGTTGCAATCAAATGCAAATGCAATGCAATCATTTTATAGGGTAGATGAGAGGTGAAAAGTGAAGGAGTGGGAGGAGAGGGATAGGAAAAGTGGGGTTGATTGTATTATCCATTGTAATCACAATTGCTCAACTTTTCCCATGTAATGATGATTACTTTGGATGGTGTAATCAATCTTACTTTTTCCATCTCCTTCCTCCCCTTGTTCCTTTTCCACTTCCCATTTACCCTATAAAATGATTGCATTGCATTGCATTTGATTGCAACCTAGTAAACGCCACCTTAGTGTAAGTCATCTTGCTTATTGGATGTTTTAATTAGTTTAATGTTTTGTTAGCTGAAATTAGTGGTGTTTTACTAACCAAAGGGAAACAACAAGAGCTATTATAGGCGATTATGTGTTTTTGTTATTTTAGTCAAAGGGAAACAAAAAAAAAAAACTGTTATAGCCTATAGGCTATAGGTGATCCTAGATTCGAAATCACTGAACTAGATTTTGTTTCCTAGATCTGAACTATTATTATAGTCCATAGTCTCATTACATTGGTATGTCTTTTTTGTGAATACTGCAGGGTACTTTTTTGTTTTGGATACTAACTATAGCCTTTTTCCTGTGGAATTTATTTCATGACAAGGCTCGTTGTGAAGTGAATTGCAGTTCGGAACTTGATAGTTATATCAGAACGGATGGAAATGGAAAGATTGAGGGAATCAAAACGAAGAACACAATGTATGGCCGAAAAAAGTCATAATTGAGGATGAATTACTTGGTGATTCAAATATTCAGATTGATGTAACTTTATTGAAAACACTATATTTTTATCTTGATGTAACTCTTATTATATATTTTTTTTAAAAATGACTTATTGAATTAATTGTGTCTTTATTGCATTTTAGTTATTTTATTTTTGTGTCTTTATTGCATTTTAGTTATTTTATTTCTATTTGAACTTTCGAACTTTAATATGAGTGTAACCGCTCCAAACAAAACCAAAACATCTTGTACACGATGCACCTTTCAGCAGCAGCCCCCCCCCCAAATAAAAATAAAAATTTAAGACAGCGGTCAGTCAACGACCGCTGTTGTATGTGCATATACAACAGCGGTCGGTCAACGACCGCTGTCTTATGTTGATCTCAAATTGATTTCGAAATGGTTGTACACAATAACTGCGGTCAAACTAGAACCGCAATTGTATGTG
The DNA here is from genome assembly GCA_038025085.1 of Tetragonia tetragonoides. Taxonomy (NCBI): domain Eukaryota; kingdom Viridiplantae; phylum Streptophyta; class Magnoliopsida; order Caryophyllales; family Aizoaceae; genus Tetragonia; species Tetragonia tetragonoides. The sequence continues at coordinate 1,026,908 of CM076145.1, forward strand.
CATATACAACTACGGTCAACACGGAACCGCAGTTGTATGTGAAAACATACAACTGCAGGCGCAAGAATAGCGGTTAGGACCGCTGTTGTTCATACTTTTTGACCGCTGTTGTTGATGATTTTTGTTGTAGTGCCATATGGCAGGCCACCAGACCTCAAATTCTTCAAAATTAACACCCTTCCCCAAAAGATACGCAGTTCTAACAGTAAACTGCCCGTTTCTCGAGTAGGCCCATCTTAGTACATCCTTGGGAGCACGTTCACTAACTGTAATGGCCATTATCAAATTGCAGTCACGCTCATTGAACATTAATTCTATCAAATCCACTCTGCAACAGCTATTCTCAGCATCGATTAATTCTGCTACAAAGCGTTCTTCCCTATCAAGCGGGGCCGGAGTAGTTGCCATTCGACCCATCTCATCTGCTAGCCAAAGATCATCCCAGATTTTTATGCTCCGTCCATCACCCACCCGCCAGAGCAGGCCTTCAAGAAGGAGCGCCTTGGATCCCCAAAGACTCCGCCACGCATGACTTGGGCGTGGTCCCAAGAAAGAATCAAGAACATCAGTTTTCGAGTGATATTTTGCCTTAAAGACTCGACCAACCAGTGTGTCTTCACCCCGCATGAGGCGCCGCATTTGTTTTGCCAATAAAGCGTCATTAAACACTGAGAGATCACGAAAACCCATGCCACCCACACACTTCGGTTTACAAAGCGAATCCCAACTTTTCCAGTGAATCCTCCTCGATTCCCCTCTTTGTCCCCACCAAAAACGCGCCATAAGCGAGTGTAGATCATGTACCAACGTCACAGGAATTTTGAAAACTCCCATTACGTAGGTGGGAATGGATTGGATAACCGCCTTGAGCAAAATTTCTTTTCCCGCTGTAGATAGCATCTTTTCCTTCCAACCTTGCAGTTTTTTCCAAACCCGCTCCTTAATAGTTGCAAAGATAACTCTTTTTGAGCACCCAATGAGAGTTGGTAGCCCAAGGTATTTCTCATGTTTATCAACAATTCTCATGTGAAGAATTTGTCTCATCTCCTATATTGTATTCGCAATTACTCCCTTGCTAAAAGAAACCTCCGACTTCTCAAAATTAACTTTTTGCCCGGAAGCCCTTTCTTATTTGCCTAAAATCGTGGCAATTTCTTGGCATTCCTGTCGGTTGGCCCTTGTGAAGAGTAAGCTATCATCTGCAAAAAACAAATGAGAACTTTGTGGTCCGCTCCTACTGGCTCGGACACCATGAATCACCTTGTCTTCCATTGCCTTTCTCAAAAGGCCTGAAAAAGCCTCTGCAACTAAAATAAATAAGTACGGAGAGATGGGGTCCCCTTGTCGTAAGCCACGAGAGGGAACTACTACACCCATGGGTTGACCATTGATGAAGAAGGAATAATGAACTGAGGACAAACATCCCAAGATTAGCGCCACCCACACCTTATCGAAGCCCATATGCAATAAGAGCTTTTCAACAAAACACCATTCAACACGATCACATGCTTTGCTCATATCAAGTTTCATGGCCATGGACCCCTTTCTTGATTTTGATCTCACTTTCATACTGTGAAATAATTCCATAGCTATAAGCGCATTATCTGTAATAAGTCATTTCGGAACGAAAGCAATTTGATTTTCTGAAACAATCGTGCCCAAAAATAGCTTCAGGCGATTAGCCACTACCTTCGTGAGAATTTTATAAATCACATTACAGAGACTTATGGGCCTATACTCAGAAATTTTCGTGGGAGATTTAACCTTTGGTATAAGAGCCACAAATATTTTGCTAACATTAACCAAAGAGTCCTTGTCATGCAGTAAAGAATTAATGTAACTCACCACATCATTCCTCACAATATGCCAGTAGCGCTGGAAAAAAAGAGCATGCATTCCATCCGGGCCATGTGCTTTCGTTGGGTGCAGCTGCATTAGGGCTTCATGGATCTCAACTGAACTGTATGGCCTGAGAAGCGCTAGATTCATGCTGTCTGTTACAACTCGTTTCATTCCCACCAACGCATCCTCAAAGTGCGAGGGACTGCTTGATGAGAATAAATCAGAATAATACTTTGTCACCAACTCTTCAATGTCTGCGTCACCTGTGCGCCAAACCCCATTATCATCACATAAACCTTTGATAGAATTCCTCTTCTTCCTATGTGATGCCTTGTGGTGAAAATAAGACGTATTACGATCCCCGTCTTTTAGTTCAGCAACACGAGACCTCATATGCCAGTACGCTTCATATTGCTTGTGCAACTCATCAAGTCTGCCCTCAAGTTGGATACATTCATCAATTGCAGACTGTGAAGTGGCTTGTTTTTGGGCAAAGGCCAACCTTTTTTCAGTATCTCCTAGCTGCTTTTTCAAATTGCCAAACTTTTCCTCACTCCAAGACATCAGTGATGAGGCGCAGCTCTGAATCTTCTCAAGGGGATTGAGCAAACTTCTGTCTCGCCAAGCAGCCATAATATCTGCTCACACTCCTCATCATCAATCCAATAAGACTCAAAGAGGAATATCTTCTTCTTATTTCTTCTTTGTTGACGCGCATGTGTGCTCAACAAAATTGGTGCATGGTCTGATTTATACCTGAACAAATTCTTAACCCAACCTCCAGGGTAAAGGTTGGCCCAAGAAGAGTTGCACACGTATCTATCAAGGCGCTCCCGAATGCACGTCTCAGCTCTCTTACCTCTCTCCCATGTATATCACGAGCCCTCAAAACCCAAATCACGAAGGCAGCAAGTTTCCATCACCGCACGGAAACCCTCCATAGCTCTTTGTTCACGAATAGCCCCACCTACCTTCTCATCCATGGTCAAAATCTCATTAAAATCACCCCCAAAAATAATTGGTAGCGTCGTGGCTGAGCATAGATCACCCATTAGCTCCCAAGTCTTGTGTTTATTTTGCGTTTCCCGCCACCCATACAGCCCTACAAAACGCTGTCGACCTCGTACACCATCATCAATATCTCCTGCAATGTGATGTTGGGAGTAAGACATCACATTAAACTCACAATCACTCTTCCATAACATGCAAAGTCCCCCCGCTCGTCCAACACTAATGACTGCGAAAGCATTTTCAAAACCTAACATCGATTTTTTCATCTCCATGTCCTTGCTATCCAACATTGTTTCGGACAAGAAAACAATGTTGGGGCTAGTAACCTCGCTCCATCTTCGAAGCGCTTGAACTGTCCAAGGGTTGCCACACCCTTGGCAGTTCCAACATAAAATATTCATTGCGAGCAGCGGGGCTGAATCACATTAGCCTCTGCCTCATCATTATGAACTGCAGCGAGCATATCCTTATCACCGCGGCCTCGTTTTCCACTGGAACCAAGCTCCATCTCCCCCATTTCAGCATCCTCACCCACCTCCGGCTTCCTCTTTGTAAGTTGAGGTAGCTGGGAGGGTTGCAGCGTAACAGAAGAACTCCGTCTCACCCTTTTTCTCCATATCCCTCCTTTTTTCTTCTCCTGTTTATCATCCCCAGCACCTATTGTGAAAAAGCTAGTATCCGCACTTTCTCCACATGTCTCCTCTAGCTCATCTCTCCCCTCACTCACACGTGCATTAGAGCTCACAATTTCCCTCAAGTCTTGTGCTAGACGAAGACCTGAGGTTTGATTAGCAAGCTCAACCTCCACATCTTTCTCCGTCAATACCGCCTTAGAGACAGCACCATCAGCAGCTTCCATCCCTAACACCTTCGTTGTTATGGGGAATTCATTCTTATTCACGACCTCTAAGTGTTCATTTATAGGCTGTTTGAAGAGTGCCCTGCGAACGACACTTGGAGGACTCACTTTGATAGCATTAGGATCATTGTAACGTATCTCCTTCTGAACTTTTGACCCATCCATCTTTTGCAGCTGCTGGCGGTCAAGTTCGCGCTCCGTCTCACTCATTCTTAGTGGTTTTCTGGGTGATGCACGTAGCCAAGGTCCATATTGGAAAACTACTGTGTCCTCCAAGTCTTCATCCTTGGTCGGACAATCTCTCTCTCCATGCCCTAGGCAGCCACAGAAATAGCAAAGTGCAGGCAAACGTTCGTACTTGAAATCTATCCATCTTGACCCACCCTGACTCACAACAATCTTTACTCCACGGCGTAATGGTTTGTTGATCTGCACCATTGGCTTAAAACGCATAGACGTCTCCCAGCCTAGCGGGTCTGAGTTATCATATTCCATGAAGCCGCCCAACGCCTCCCCTAGGTCACGGGCCATGCTCTCATTCCCACGCCTCAGTGGTACATCATATGCGCGTACCCAAAAAGGTGATGAATCAAAAGAAATCTCCGAAGGTTGTTCATCCCCCTCAATCTCCTTGAGCAATAAAAGGTACTTATCAAAAGTCCATGGCGTGCCCTCAAGAATTCTCCTTTTATCCCCGGCTGTATAGAATCGGAAAACAAAGAGGTTCGTTGCAATATCCCTAATCGCCATACCCTCCTTGGTTCTCCATATTTTTTGGATCGTGCTCTTAAACGCGCCTACATTAAAAGGCTTATCAGTGTGAAGCTTCCCCACAAGAACAAGGGAGACTTTTGTGTTCTCCAGGAAATCATCATCATCTCTCTCCGCACCAACAACCACATCCTCCTCTTCCGTCAAACACAACTTTCGCCAACTTGAAACTAACTCCTCCGCCATAACTCTGGACAAAGAAACTCACACAACACTGAAAACTAGGAAGAAAAACAATCAGAATTGTGAATTCTGATTGAGAAAACTAGCAGCGTGGGGATGTTCCCACTAACTCTCTCTCAGAAACCCTAGACGGCCTCGAGAGATTATGCTCAAATAAACCAATAACTTGTAGCCTTTTTTTTTTTTAATTTTTTTTTAATAATTCTACGACTAAGCCGTTTATTAAGATGAGTTAGATTAAGATTGAAATTTTGACTTGGAATGGCTTACTCTGACCTATTTATCTGAGCAGGTTTAATAATAAATCATAAAACCAATGTATAGGTTATCACTACTCCTTAAATCTCAATTTGGAACGGAAGGAGTACATACTAAAACTCAGAAATTCCATAATAGGCACGTGGCAAAAATACAGATACTAAGTGTTTTCTTTTCATTTTTTTTTTCTTCTTCTTCGTTCTTTTATGATGGATACTTGAAGTATATCTTCTTAATGATTGACAAATGAAATGAGCTTATGCGCACTGATGCTAAAATGTCTTAATGAGTGTGATGTGTGTACATAGCTCATGTATCAATAATGGTGAAAATCATTGAAGGATGATTTGATAATGACAAATAAAGGAACCATAAAATCTATCAAGTAAAGATCAATTTTTACTCTTTAGTCCTCATTTATGTGTCAAAGACTCCTAATCGTACTTCAAACAATTCTAGTTGAGAACAAAAATTGATGTTGTAAACATTCGGGTTGCAATGGAACAACCGAGGGACCACCTTATACCTTGTTCCCTTTGACTTATGAGTAGCACGGATCTGAAACTTCACTTTCAGTAGAGTATTTTTCAAACTAATTTTCATGTCAAAATGACTTTATGGTGTTAGGGGACATTACAGATACAAAAATTACGAAAAAATCGTTTTATAAAAGTTTTTTTCTTAAGTTATAACATTACATATACAGAAGTAGCAATATTAAACTACGAAGGAATGGTGGTCTCACGCCAAAAAAAAAAAAGAAAAAGAAAAGAAAAGGAATGGTGGTCTTACTCAAGAACACTGTTTTTTCACAAGTTGAAGCTAATAGCTTTTGTTGGCATGACAAAGTAATTATTGATGTGACAAAAAAAAGGTTAGGAATTTGCGATGGACATACAATCTAAGTGCACCCACTATAATCAACTAGTTAATGCGGTTTAGTAAATAATTAGGGGGGTGATTCATAATCTTGAAAAGGGTTCTATTATAATCAAAAGAATTACCCAAAAGGGATCAAATGGGGCACTAAGCTTGAGATCAAGAGGAGGCAAACGATTCTCCACATATGAAGAAACTAAGAAAGTATGGGCACTTATGGTCAAAACTTAAAACCATTCAAATTGCATTGGATTTCCACTTTGGGCTTGCAATTAGACTTTCAATGTCAATGTTGTGTTGCCGTCCTTTGTTTATGGTCCAACCAATTGTTCGGGACCATCACCTAGGTAATCCCCACAATGCAAAGAGCTTTATATTATATATAGCTTATACACAAGACTTACTCTCAATAACACAAAAATTTCTATAAGACGGTCTTTTCGTAACTTTCGGTTATTAGAAATACAGGGGTTACTTTTTATGAACCGTGACACTTATTTCACTTAGATGTGATCCCATTTTATTTATACATTGGTTTCACACAAGACTTACTCATTTCATAATGATATCTTAGCAATTTAGCCTAATAATTATCATGATTAAGGTATAGATAAAGAAATATCACAATATCAACATATGTAGCCACTCCATTTATTAGCAAAAGAAAAAAAAAAGATTGGAGATTTGGTGAATATTTTCACATTGTTATTAGGAGGGGGAGCCCGGCTGCCTCATGCATGAGGCAACCACATCTTGTTCAATTCATGATCACATTTTCTCTCTCTAAAACTTCTTCTCTTCTTCATTCTCCGCTTGGAGTATATAATTGGTTTGTACTATAATATCCAGTCAGCATTATCGCTAACATTTCCTTCTTCTTTTTGTTAGAGAATATTATCTAACACTTTTTTGCCTCCAGCTTCGTTGGAGATGTAATTTGATCGACCTAAGGTCATTGTTATCAAAGACAAATGAAGAATCCTTCATTACGCTACTCACCCCAAGCTTAATATCTCTAATATGGTAACGATCCTTCATTACTTAACATGCATGTTGATCGAATTACATAAAACCTACATTATTGGTGTCTTAAGCCGTGCGTGTAAAAGCGCAATCAATATCAACTACTCTAATTCCAGTTATTTGAGAGTGGAAGAAACATACTCTAGGAGGGAATTAGAACTCATTAGATAAAACCCTAATGTTGTTCCATTCTACACAAAACATGGTAACGATTAATGACGGGGTGTAAAAAAAGTAATATTATGGTGACACAAATAGTATTCTGAGGAAAACCTGTTATTTTTCTTTCCTGCTATTATATTCTAAACTTTTAATTTTCTCGTGTTAAAAACAGAAACATGAAGCTGTTTTAATGGCGGAGAATGAAGAAGAGAAGAAGTTTTAGAGAGAGAAAATGTGATCATGAATTGATCTATTTCATTAATGAATATGTGAATCCAAAGTAACTGTACAATCTGCTTATATACAAAGCTATTGTTAGCTAGTCAGCAAGGTTTGTCTGAACAACCTTGTAACAAACTTGTAACCAACTTAATCCTACGTGGCATAACCTCTAACAAAAACTAAACTGCAGTAAAATAATTTAAGTATTACAAGCTGTAACTTCCTACACCCCCCTCAAGTTAGAGGATGGGGAAGAACACATCCCTAGCTTGGACAAAAGTTCCCCAAATTGTGGACCAGGAAGTATCTTAGTAAGCACATCTGCAAGCTGAGATTTTGTTGGTAAATAACTTAACTGTATTAACCCTTCCATGACTTTTTCTCTAGTAAAATGACAGTCAATCTCAATGTGTTTTGTCCTGTCATGGAATACAGGGGTTTTGGCAATGTGTAAGACAGATTGGTTGTCACAATGTAAAGTAACAGGTTTCAGATCAGAAACACCAATCTCCTCTAGTCTCACAAGCCAAGTCAACTCACTAGCAGCTTGAGACACAGCTCTATATTCTGCCTCTGATGATGATTTAGACACTGTAGATTGCTTTTTAGACTTCCAACTGATTGGTGAACCACCAAAGAGAACAATATAACCAGTAACTGACCTCCTAGTCATGGGACAAGCTCCCCAATCAGAGTCAGAATAGGCATGTAGACTAAGCTCTGCTGATCCTTTGAGAAGACTACCCTGACCAGAAGTGCCCTTGATATATCTTAGCAGATGAGTGAGAGCTTCCAAATGAGATGTTCTAGGCTGTTGCATATACTGACTGAGAGTTTGCACAGCAAAAGAGAGATCAGGCCTAGTGTTGGTGAGGAAATTGAGTTTTCCTATGATGGACCTGTGTAGGCTACCAGATTTTTTCTCCCCTTTTCGCCTCCTCTTCCTTCGGGTTTCCGGGCAGCCTGGGAGAGCGCGGTCGTTCGGGTTTTCGTGAATCTTTGAGTGTGAATGCACATGAAGATTTTCCTTTTGCACTAAGGACATGATTAAGATTGTCGGAAGTCGCCACCAAATTTAAGGTAATTTGGAAACCTTGGAATCAAGTCAATAGTCTAGAAAGACGTCAACTCAATTCCTGTGCACCCCAATCCCTATTGGGGAAATTGACTTCATAAATGAGTTCGGGGGGCATGAGTACGAGTTAGGAAGGTGTTAGGCACCCAACTCGCCCGTTGACAACAACGGCCTTTACTAATCGATTCAATATAATTATTAATGCTACGGCTCCAAACAAGGTTCAATTTGTCGAAATTCCTAGTTTTAACTAATGAGTTGAACAAACATTATTATTGTGACCACTTTTAACAATTTATCAAATTACATGCTTTTATTGCTAAAAACGATAAATATGCTAAAACCTGCAAGTTAGAAGACAAACCAATAATTCATCCATCAATCCACAAACAAAGCACAATTTAATCATAAGAAGCAATAAATAACAAGATTAAAACATTCATTCATCCATTAATTAGGCTTAATACAAGCCCTTTTGCTCAAAACGCGCCATGCATGTACATATCACATAAACCAAAATCGTTAGCAATAACAAGCAATATAAAAATTTATTGAAAACCCTCAGGTTGGATTACCGGATGCTCACAATGAACTTATTGGGTTATAATGCTTGAATTCATGCTCTTGATGAAGTATGAAGGTTTATTTTGTGGTGCTAGGGCTAACCTAAAGAAGGAGTAGAATCAGAATTTATGGTATAATATGAGAGAGAGAGGGAGAATCTCTAGAATTCCCAACCTGAGAGAGAAACTGCCAACCTAAAGACCAACCTTTCAGAGAGAATGTCCAACCTCTTCAATTGAACTCTAATGTTTGTTTATATAGAAAAGGGGGAGCTGCCAGGGTTTGGCACGAAAATCGAGATGGGCCTCGAATTCGCCGCTCGCGAGAAAAGGTCCAGGCGACCATACAGCTAGGCCAAGCGGCTGAGCTGGTAGGACAAGCGGTCAAACCGCTTTGCAAGTGGCTTAGCCGCAAGGTAAGCGGTCAAGCCGCTTGGCCTAGCGGCATAGGCACTTGTCCTAGCGGCCACTGCTTGAGCCCAAGCGTGGCCACTTGGACCTGGAGCGGCGTGCCTGTATAGGCGCCTGACTGTTTTTCCAAGCGGGGGAGGCTTTTCCAAGGGGGTCCACGTGGGATTGACTGAGTTCCCTTGTTTGACCAAGGGTTGACTCATGGGTTTGGGTTCCCTTTCGGGCCCTTAGGTTAAAAGAGGCCTATCTCTCAGCTTTGGACTCCAATTGAATTGAGTCCAACTAATTTGGATCACCTGTACAAGAGGCTTCCACTAGTTAATTCAAATGAACTGGGCTAATCATCAGAGCAATTGGTCTCACAATCCAAGTTCGAGCAAAATCCAATCCTTTCATCATCGGATTTTTACGGGGACTTATTATAGACACAATTTTTGGTGTCTACAGAAGCCCCTACTTTGGTCGAGCTCGAACAGAGTGAAGGTCAAAGTATTCCTGTGCCAATACCTGCAATAAAATAGGCAAACTGAGTGAGGTGACAATCAGTTAAAGATAAACAACCATTTTAGAGTAATAAAGTTCCCGGTTAATTTGACCGAGATTTTGACCCTATGCTGTAGGTCACACAATAAAAATCCTTCGATTATTAGTCTAACGGAGAGACCCTGTGCTGTAGGTCACACAATAAAAATATTTAAGATAGGTAATAAATGATAAATGTCCTTCGATTTTCAGTCGAAGGGGAACCCTATGCTGTAGGTCAAACAATAAATGTCGTTCGATTTTCAGTCGAAGGGGAACCCTGTGCTGTAGGTTACACAATAAAAGTATTTCTTTAGAAATAAGAATAAAGGATAAAAATCCTTCGATTTTTAGTCGAAGGGTGACCATGTGCTGTAGGTCAAACAATAAATGTCCTTCGATTTTCAGTCGAAGGGGAACCCTGTGCTGTAGGTTACACAATAAAAGTATTTCGCTAGAAATAAGAATAAAGGATAAAAAGTCTTTCGATTTTTAGTCGAAGGGTGACCCTGTGCTGTAGGTCAGACAATAAAAGTCCTTCGATTTTTAGTAGAAGGGGAACCCTGTGCTGTAGGTTACACAATAAAAATATTTCGTTAGAAATAAGGTGAGTAGTAAATGTTATGGTAAAAGGGTAATAAAATGCTGCTCAGACCTTAGGTCGGGTGCGAGCCCATGCCATTTGGCCGAGTTTAAATATACAAACCTGTGGGTTTAAGGTAGTCCTGCTTTCATAAACGGACTTTGGCGCGCAAATAACTGTTATGGACCTCGTGTGGGGCCCACTGATTTTGAACCAATGCCCCAAAAAAAGAATGTCAGAGGTGAGAGAGTGGGCCAGGCAGTCAAGCCGCCACGTCAAGCGGTCGAACCGCTAGGTGGAGCGGCTAAACCGCTGGCTGGAGCGGCTATGCCGCATGGTGAAGCGGTTGAACCGCTCACCCAAACGGTCAAGTCGTTGGGACTAGCGGCCAAGCCGCTTGCCTTGCGGTCTGACCGCCAGCTGGGCGGTCTGACCGTCCACCTAGGCGGTTTGACCGGTCATTAGATTTTTTCACAGGTATGCATAAAAAGAAAAAAGGGGAGGCCGAAATGGGTCATCTTTCCCATTTTGCCTTCTCCTTTCTCTCTCCTCCATTTTTCTTCAAAGCTCTCAACCTCCATCAAAGCCCCTAGCTCCAAATCTTGAGGTTTTCTTACTCAAATTCTTAATAGGACTTGATTTTGTTAGTTATTCTTGTGTTTTTGAGAGTCAAAACTCAAAATTGTGTGAATTTTTGAGTTTTGTGAGTTTCACTCAAATTTCAAAAAACTCCATTTTTGCTCTTCATCCATGGCTCCTAAACTTAGAGGAGGTAGGAAAAGGAAGGGGCAAGAGATTGTTGTTCATGAGGCCCCGAATATTTTCACTTGGGTTTTTGTTTCCGGTATACCCCATCACATGGTGGTGAGAGCCGGTTGGTCCAGGATAAGTTCACTCTTAGTGATTTTCATCCTACCGATCGTTGGGAGCCCATCGATCTTGTTTTCAAGAAGAGGAGCATTTGGTCACCGTTGGTACCAAATGTCGGGTATGTCGTCTTTTTTTTTTCTTTGCTCTTTTACACTTAGAAAATCATGTGTAGGCAAACATAGAACTTTTAGGTGGAGAACTGTAGTGTAGCTAAACGTGGAAAAACCAATTTGCGTGAAATTGTTTTTCTTGCTAATTTGTGAATTCTCCTAGGTTTCTTGTATTATATATATTTTACACGTGAAGAATGAATTTGCGTGAAACTCATCTTTAATGGTGGAAAATAAATTTGTATGAAATTTATTCTCGTTGCAATTATCATATTTTTTTTTGTGAAAATAAACTTGAGTGAAGTTTATTTTTATTATGGTGGTTGATGGTTTTTTTTTGTATATTTGTGGGAAATAAACTTGTGTGAAATTCGTTCTCTTTAAAATTCACTCTTGTCATATCGGTTTAGCTAAAATGCTAAATTTTGCGAGTTGTAAAAATTTACGACTAAACCGGAGACTGGTAGTTGTTACTAGGATCACCTAGCTAATTGTCTTGCAATTATTGTGTTGTATAGGATGTCGACACTACCGTGCGGGGTTATGGTAGCCTTTCGGGTATCGAGAAAGCCCGTAGGTACGTGACTCCTTCGGTCGACGCTATTGTGGAGCGTTGTGGCTTCGGTCACTTTTTAGCGTCTATCACTTCTGCGGAGCGCTCCGACCGCTTGCTTGTTAGAGGTCTTGCGGAGCGGTACTGGGACACTACCTGTACTTTTCATTTTCCTATGGGTGAGATCATGATCACCCCTTTCGAGTTTGGTCTCATTTCCGGGCTCCCTTGCACCGGTACTCTTATCACTTATGGAGACGTGAGTAGGGAGGTTATGGTGGAGATGTTTGGCCTTTTTGGGGCCAACTGGGATGGTAGGGAGTATGGCCGGACTGACGTTGTGGTCCAGTTCTTGACCAACCCGAGAAAGTTGAAGAAGGTCACGGCGGAGCAGCACGCCCGCCTTTTCTTGGCTTATGTTCTAGCTTGCTCCGTCTTTTCGGATAAAGCTAGTAGGTACGATGTTCGCTATTTCTCGTGCTTGCGGGATTTGGACAGAGTTGCGGAGTATAATTGGGGTCTTCCCGCATACTCTTGTCTTCTACGGTGTTTGAGGCAGTCCAGCCGCTTCAGTGGAGAGGAGGGCGCGTCCCACGTCTCCTTAGTCGGTTATTGGAAGGTTATGGAGGTAATTTCCTTTGACCCTTCTTATACTTTGTGTTTTTGGCTTTTTACTAATAACTTGTGTCTAATCCATCTGCTTTGGTTGTCTTAGATTTGGTTTTATGAGCATTTATCCGACCTTGCCCCTCTTCTCGAGACAGGGGATTTGTCCTTTCCAGCGATGCATACTTGGAAGGGACGGGCATCTTGCCCATTTACTACGTTGCATGCCCTTAGGGAGGCGATATATCCCTTGACCGCTCAGGATGTAAGCCATTAACCTTTGTGCTTTTTTCTTCCTTTTATCCTTTTGTGTGCTCAATCTTTGCTTTTGTAGGTTGACTGGTTTTCCTGGACGGATTACCTCCCAGGTCTCTCGGACAGATTTTTGGGTGCTCCGGAGTATGGCCAGAGGAGGATTCTTATTGAGGGTCCTTTCGGTTTTGAGTGGTTCTTGGGAGAGAGACTGATTAGGCAGACTTTCTCCGTCCTTCCGGTTCCGAGGATTCCTTTGGATCCTCCGGATTCTATGCTTTACGTTCGTCACCTTACCGTGGAGCAGGAAAGGGCGGCTATTGTCGGGGCGAATGCCCTTGAGTATTTGCTTCCGACTGATTCTGAGGTGGATCTTATGGTGGCATATACTGATTTTGCTGAGGCTCGGTTGTGCCCCAACTTTTCTACCGACCCGGTAAGTAATGTACTTTGATTCCTAATTCCGTTTGGAAATTTAGAAATATCTCTAATATTTTTGGGTCTTTGCAGAATGCTGCGAGTTCTTCGTCGTCTCATGCGACTGCTTCCTCTCCTCGCCCTACTCTCCCTTCTATGTCAGTGAGTTATACAGGAGTGGATGGATCACCTCAGGTTCTCTTGATTCCTGAGTTTCGTGGTCCCGATAAGGAGGTTGAGGGGTTGCCTCTACCAGCTGGCTGTAGGGGGGTAAGTGAGAATCCATTGTAATTTGCAATGTTTCCTTTGTATTTATACTGACTCTTTTCTTTTACGTGCATAGTTGGATGCTGCGGAGACGGGGAAGATCTATAGGGGCATGCAGGACTTTAAGAATTGGTTTTCCAGGTTTGCGTCTCGAAGTTTATGCACGAGTCGTCGGTCCGACGTTCGAGAGGTATGTTCATTTCAAGTAATAGTGCTTGATTTGAATTTTTGTAATTCTCTGACCTTGAGCTTATTTCGCAGCCTGTTTCTGTGGCGAGGCCTCCCAGGTCTCCAGTTGTTCGTACTCCGGAGTCGGTGTCTACACCGCAGCGTCCTCCTCCTATTCAGGAGAGTACGGAGGTGCATCAGGGGACGCCTCAAGCTAGAGTGGATACGGGGAACCCGCCCCAAGTGCCTTATCTTCCGCAGTGGCCTGCACCGCCTCCCTGTATGGGGTATCCGGGCTATCATATGCCCATGTATCCTCCAGTACCTCCAAGGGGTTCTCGGAGTCAGGAGAGTACAGGGTATGGCGGCTATCCCGGCATGTCGGAGCCACCGCGTCATTCACTGGATCCCGCTTACTTGACAGGTTCATTATTTGCTTTTGACCTTAGAGCTTGGGCGATGTCTCAGCCCGGTCCTTCAGGTGCTCCATCATCGAGTGGCCCCGGAGAGTCGTCTCAGGCGGGTCCAAGTACTGGCAAAGATGGCCAGTGACATTTGTTGTAGTGCATTTCGAACTTTCGGGTTTGTATTTAACCTGTTATAAATTATTGCATTTTATTCACGCACAAACATATATCACGCAAATGCCCATATGTGAACTTAATCAACTAATTTACGAGTGGGAAATCACAAATCATGATATTCGAGAATTTAGGATTCCCGAGAATTTAGCACATTTGGGGTAACCCTTCCCCTAAAATAAAAATAAAGTAAAGAAAAGAAAAATAGAAAAAGATAATTAAAAGGGGAAAATATTAATAAAGGAAATAAAGAATCAAAAAATTAAAAGAATAAAAGTGGAACTTGATAATCAAAATAAAAAGAAGGAAAGAAAATAAAACGAGAATAAATAGAAAAGTGGCAAGAGCCAAAAATTAAGGTAAGAAAGATATAAGGGAAGGCTTCCAAAAATTTGTCGAAGTGGGAATTAGGAAAGTAGAGCCCGGTCAAACGGTGGGGTCGGGTGGATCGAGGCCTCTCGCGAAGTAGCACACCAGGCTCCTATACAGGGTGACCGCTAGAGCCCCTAGTGGCTGTGCTAGAGCTCTAGCGGTTGCCGCTTGGGGTTTGGCCGCTTGTCCTAGCAGTCAAGCGCTTGTTGGAGCGGCTTAGCCGCCTGTCTTAGCGGCTAAGCCGTCCGGACCAGCTGTAAGGCCGCCTGGCCCCTTTTTCGTCGGTTATCTGAATTTCCTTAATTTTTCGACGAGAATCCAACTGTGGCCTCTATATAATTGGGTTTCTTTCTCTTCTTTTCTCACCACTTACTTTAAGCCCCTAGAGAGAGAAAATTATTTGAGAGAAAATCCTTAATCTTAACAATGGTGAACTTTGATGATGTCTTTGATGCTTGGTTGGCTTCCATTACTGTAGAGGAGAGGTTAGAGCTTACTCCCTTCCACCTTAATGCCTTCTTTCACCTCAAACAAGTTAAGATTTAGTGGGACTTTGTTCATGCTTCCATTGAGTTTTGGGACCCTAAGTTCCATGTCTTCCGTTTTGGTGCTCATGAGATGTGCCCTTTGGTGGAGGAGTTCTCCGATATCATTGGCTTTCCAACCGAAAGCCCTCCCGCCGTTCCTTACTTGGGGAATACTTTCGTGGGTGATTTTCAAAGGTACCTCGGGTTGTCTCCCCGTCAAGCTGGTCAAGTGCTTCATGGTGAGGATGTTTACCTTGCCAAGCTTGTGACTTTCTTCACCTCTAGGGCCCGGGATGCGATGGACATGAGGTACAAGAAACGTGCGTTTGCATTTTGCCTCCTCCATGGTTACTTGTTCGTTGGTGGTAATGAAGATGCTCTTATTCCCTCCGAAAAGAAGTTGACCATCAATAGGGGCAAAGCTTGCCTTCTTAGGGTGACCGAGCAAATTCAATTGGATAGCTCTCCTATGCACTTGGTCGTGGGAGAGACAATCCTTGCTTTAGATAGGCTCAAGAGCAATCCTCAAGAGTCCTTCACCGGGAGCCCTTTACTCCTTCAAGTAAGTTTTGTGATAAAGCCTTAATCTTTGTGGATTTAACTTTATTTGGTGAAATTTTCATCTTGTATTGACTTGAATTTTTTCTTTTATTGTTTTTGTGTAGATATGGCTTCAAGAGAGACTTGATATCCTCGAAATGCCTTCAATAGATACTCGAAAGTATCTTCCCAAACAATTTCCGACGAGATGTCGACACTTCTCTCTATCTTCCTGTGAGGAATGGTTGGAATTCTTTTATGCCAAAACCCAAATGGGTTGGTTTATTCCGTGGTGGCATACCACTAAAATTGTAGGATGTAGTGAAGATATGCCTATCACCCGGATCGTAGATTTACATACCTTGACTTCCTTTTTGCTGAATTGCCTTTTTCGACAATATAGTTTACGGCAGAGAATTCTGAATGTAAGCTGCGTGTGCCCTCGTCAACGACCCTTGACTCCTTCCTTAGTGTCCCGTTGGGAACGATATTGGAGTCGCCGTCAAATATGGGTTAAACCAGTATTTCCTCAATCTCATGGGTTGATAATCTTTAACGAGCAATGGATTTGGAGCGGTGATTGTCGAGTCAACCCAAAGCTTCTAGAAGAGGAAAATAAGTTGTTCAAAACCCGCAAATATGATGAGCCAAGCGGTGTAAGGATAACTCCCATTAATAGGCTCGCTAAGCCTTCCAAGCCCCAAACTAAGGGTAAGGGAAAAGGTAAGGCCAAGGCCCAATCCAAGAAGAGGAAGAATCCGGCCCACTCGGCCAAGTAAGTAGCTCCAATTAGGCCCAATGATCAAGAGGCCTCTAGCTATGGTAGGGAAAGATGGGCTCCAAAAGAACGAATGGAACTTGATGAGCCTAGCGAGGCCGTCCAAGAGCCCGAAGTTAAAGACAAGGAGGAGTTGTCCACCTCTAGTTGTCTAGCAAGTCTTGTTCTTTTTGCTTAGTAGTATCATTCAAATAACGGGTTTGCATGCCCAAGTAGATGTAGCTTAGAATTGCCCTTTTATTTATTTATTATTTCTTCTCGCACTTATTATTATTATTATTATTAGAGCATGTAATGGACTTCAGCCATATTAATGAAAGACTTGCTTATTTTTGCATTAATCGAATGGATTAAAACTCCCTTAGAGATTTATTTTATTAAAGTGGCCGGGCCCAGGTGACATGGGTTACCTACATATCCATGTGGAATCAGGCCGATGTAGTTCGTAAAACCAAATCTCGTTTTTTTTTTGTTTTTTTTGGTCATAGGCCCCACGTGGACGGGTTTGACCGATTTTGACTTGGACTTGGTGCCTTTGTGGGCTCTCTCAAAGATTTAACATTTATGCATAGAATCGCTTCAGTTGGTCCATATTTGTGAGTTGAGTGAACTCCTTGCCGTCTAAATCCATTAACTTTGTCGCTCCACAGGATAATATCGTCTTGATAATGTATGGGCTGGCCCAATTAGGCTTGAACTTTCCCCGAGGGCCGACTACAATTGGTCTTACCTCTTTTAGAACTAAGTCTCCTTCTTTTAGTCCTCTAGCCTTGAATCGTTGATCAAAATGTCTTGCCATCCTTGCTTGGTAGACGTGACCGTAATGTAGGGCATTTAATCGTCTTTCATCTAGCAAAACCAACTGATCATATCGGGCTTGGACCCAATCTACTTCGGATAATTTGCTTTCCAAAGCTATCCTTAAGGAAGGGATTTCTACCTCGACTGGGAGTACTGCCTCCATTCCGAATGCTAAAGAATAAGGCGTTGCTTCTGTTGAGGATCGAATAGTAGTTCTATACCCCCATAAGGCGAATTGTAGCTTGTCGGGCCGATCTTCGTAGTTTTCCGTCATCTTAGCTATCATTTGCTTTACGTTCTTGTTTGCGGATTCTACGGCTCCATTCGTTTGTGGCCAGTAAGGTGAAAACTGTCGATGTTGAATTTTAAACTTAGTGAAGAGTTCGGCAACATCCTTTTTGAATTGAGTCCCGTGATCACTTATGATCTCGTGGGGTACTCCATATCTTGTAATGATGTTGTCATGTATGAACTTTGCCACGTGTTTCCACACTATTCTTGCATATGAGCGAGCTTCAACCCATTTGGTGAAATAATCTATTACGACTAATATGTATTCATGGCCTCCTTTTCCTGTAAGGAAGATTTTTCCAATGATGTCAATGCCCCATGCAGAGAACGACCATGGTGAGGTGAATGTATGTAGAGGGTAGGAGGTCTGTGTTGTAAATTAGCGTGGAATTGGCAGCGTGTGCACTTTCTTACGTATTCAATGCAGTCTTTCTCCATTGTGGTCCAATAGTATCCTTGCCTTAGGATTTTCTTGACCAAGGTTATTCCATTCATGTGAGGACCACATACGCCTTATGTATGTCGCTCATGACCTTGCTTGCTTCACGTTCCTCTAGACATAGAAGACTTAGGCATTGCGGTGTCTTTTTAAAAAGTTTGCCTTGCACATGTATGTATTGTGCAGCTAGTCTTCTTAAAGCTCTTTGTGCCCTAGGTGTTGATTGTGGAGGGTAATCACCTTTGGCGAATAGATTGAGGATGTCGGTAAACCATTCCTCTTCTTCTTCCTCATTGGCGCGTACTTCAAGTGCATTACAAAAGGCGGGCTCCGTGCGCCTTTGAATGTGAATGGGCATGGAGATTACATCATCTGGAATTTTTTTCACGGAGGCCATTTTTGCTAAGGCATCCGCGAACTGGTTGTCATCTCTAGGAAGGTATGTAAAACGGACGTGAGTGAAATATTTGGCTATCTTTTCAAGATATGCCTGGTAAGGTGCCAGGGATTCACTTTTCACTTTCCACTTTTTGGAGACTTGGTTTATGATGAGAGTTGAATCTCCATATACCTTTAGATCCTTAATTTGTAGTTCTATTATCGCTTCTAAACCAATGATGCATGCTTCATACTCGGCGCCGTTGTTGGTTACCTCATGGTCTAGTTTGACGGCTAGGGGAGTATGTGCGCCTTTTGGGCTGACTAATAATACTCCTACGCCATAACCTTTTTGGTTTGATGCTCCGTAAAAATCCAACCGCCAAGTGGTTTCTTCGACACTCATTATTCCTTCATCAGGAAAGTCATGTGTGACATCTTCACTATTAACTGGGTTTTCAGCGAGATGTTCCGAAATGGTGTGTCCTTTGATTGCCTTTTGGTGTTCAAAAGTTAGATCGAATTCTGAAAGCATGACGGTCCACCTTGCTATGCTTCCACTAAGAATGGGTTTTTCGAACAAGTACTTTAGTGGATTAATCCTTGACTTTAAATGGATAGAATGTTGTAGCATGTAGTGTCGAAACTTCTTTGTTGCAGTGACCAACGCGAGACACGTTTTCTCTAGTGTGGAGTAGCGCGTTTTGTATTCTAGGATTGTTACTGTCACCCAGGACACCTCTCATGGCAACAAGCCCTTCAAGTTTTTCTCTCATTGGGCAGATGATGAGAATTTTTTGAAGTTGGTGGAGGATAACTGGCATTATCAAGGGAGAGGAGTACCTATGTTCAAAGTAATGCAGAAACTCAAGAGAGTTAAGGCAGCTTTGAAAATTTTTTCAAGGAAATTTCATGGTTTATAGAGGCAGATTAGTGATACTTCCCTTGAGCTTTCTGATATTCAAAGCAAACTCAAGACTGATCTCTTCAACTCTCATCTTATTGAAGAGGAAAAAATTAAGATCTCTCAGTTGACAAGGCTATCTTAGATTGAGGAGGCATCCCTAAAACAAAAAGCTGGAATTAAATGGTTGCAGTGCGGTGATGGGAATACCAAATATTTTCATGCTTCAGTGAAAGCTAGAAGAGGTAGCAATAAGATCACATACATTTATGACTCAGATGGCACTAAAATCGAGAATCAAGACAATATTCAGGGGCCATTTCTAGCATTCTTCCAGGGGCTTATGGGCAATAGGGCTGTTAGTTTACCTGCAATAAATATTGAGATTGTTGAGCAGGGACTTGTTTTGAATTTGAGTCAACAACTTGCTTTGGCTGCTGATTTTACTGCTGCAGAGGTCAAAACTGCTCTCTGGGGGATGGATGAAGCAAAATCACCAGGGCTTGATGGGTTTACAGCTAGCTATTACAAGAAAGCTTGGTCTGTGATACATAAAGATATTTGTGAAGCTGTAATTGATTTGTTGCACAGTGGCAAGATGCTTAAAAGTCTCAATTGTACCACCATTACACTCGTGCCTAAGGTAACTAATCCTTCTACAGTTGGTGACTTTCGACCTATTTATTGTTGCAATGTCCTTTACAAGATTGCTTCAAAAGTCATTGCTAATAGGATGTGTAGTGTTCTTGACTCTATCATCCATGAGGAGCAATCTGCATTTGTGAAGGTTAGGAAAATAACTGATAATTTGATTTTGGCTCACGAAATTGTGAAGTATTATGGGAGAAAGCACATATCCCCTAGATGTCTTCTCAAGGTGGACTTAAGGAAAGCTTATGACTTGATTGAATGGTCTTTTATTGAGCAGATGTTATATGCTTTGCATTTTCCTGCTAGATTTGTCCACATTGTCATGGCTTGTGTGACAACTGTTAGCTACTCTATCTGTTACAATGGTTCTTTGTTACCACCTTTCACTGCCAAGAAAGGTTTGAGGCAAGGGGACCCCCTCTCTCCTTACCTCTTTGTCTTGGGGATGGAGTACCTGTCAAGGAGCCTCGATCAATTGAAAAGCCAACCTCAGTTCAAGTATCACCCTAGATGCTCTAAATTCAAGCTATGTCATAGCATATTTGCAGATGATTTGTTGTTGTTCTCAAGGGGTGATATTCTATCTATCAAGCACTTGCTGGCTCAATTGAATACCTTTTCCTTAGCTTTTGGTTTGCAAGCTAATGTGAACAAATCTGAGATATACTTTGGTGCTTTGACTAAAGAGCAACAACAAAATGTTTTGTAGAACACTTCATTTGTTAAGGGTGTTTTGCCAGTTAAGTACTTAGGGGTTCCCCTCTCCTCTAAGAGACTAACTGTGATCCAATAATGCCAGCCAATTATTGACAAAGTGGTTGCCAGAATGGCACTTTGGACAAGCAGGATGCTTTCTTATGCAGGAAGGTTGCAATTGTTGAAAAGTGTTGTCTTCTCTCTGCAATCTTATTGGTCACAAGTTTTTGTTCTTCCCCAAACTGTACTGAATCATATTGAAAAGTTGTGTAGAGCTTTCCTTTTGACTGGCTCTTGTAACCCTTCTAGGAGATCCCTCGTGGCTTGGGACCAAGTTTGTACACCTAAATCAAAGGGGGGGTCTAGGGATTTATCAGATTCAGATATGGAACATGGCTTCCATAGGGAAGTTGGTTTGGGATATTCACAAGCTCAAGGAGAAATTGTGGATAAAATGGGTCTCTGTGTACTATATCAGAGGTCGGCAATTTTGGGACATGGAATGTCCAACTCAGGCCTCTTGGATAGAAAATTTTTGGAGATAGAGAAGCTGTTAAACACTCAGTAATGACTGCTTGTAACTACACTATTAGAGGTGCATACAGAGATATGGTCCCAGACAATCCCTCTCTAATCTGGACTAAGCTTTGTTGGGCTCCTTTAAGTCTGCCTAAGCAGGCATTTTGCTTCTGGATGGTATGCAGGCAACGACTACCTACTGTTGACAGGTTAGTTAGACTTGGAATTGGTAATATCATAGGTTTGGGTTGTGTTCTGTGTAACTCAGCTGATGAATCTCACTCTCACATTTTCTTTGAATGTTCATTCTCAAGAGAGCTGTTGCAGGATATGATGAAGTGGGTTGGAATGCCTGTACTTGGATTTTTGTGGGATCATGTAGTTACCTGGGGACTGAAATCTACTGTGGGGAAGACTGCACGTAGAAAAGTGATAAAAGCTCTTATTGTTGCTGTATGTTATGCAATTTGGGAAGCCAGGAATGCCAAGATTTTTAACAATGAAATCAGAACAGTCAGAGAAACTTGCAGGAAGATAATTAATCAACTCCACGCAAAAGCTCATAGCTATAATTGCCTTAAAATGCAACATTTGATGTGTAATGAGCTGAATTATTTTCCCTAGGCATTTTCTTCTCTTTTTCCTGACTGTATATTTCCTCTCCTGGGTGGGCTGGAGTTTAGGATATAAATCTGCTTAGGTGAAAGCTTTGTGATGTAACGATCATATATTTTTGGAAATTAAATTATTAACTTTCCAAAAAAAAAAAAAAAAAATCTTGCTAAGGTAGTATATTGCCTTTTCGTCATTCTCCACCTTTTGGGCCAACATAGCACCCATAGCGGTTTCTGTGACTGATAGGTATAGCATAAGTGGTTTTCCCGGAATTGGCGGAACCAATACGGGTTGATTAGCTAAGTATTGCTTGATCTTGTCAAAAGCTTGTTGGCATTGATCATCCCAGGTAGATTTAGTGTCCTTTTTGAGCTTTTTGAAGATTGGCTCGCATGTAATAGTCAATTTAGATATGAATCGACTTATATATTGGAGCAGTCCTAATAATCCTCTTATCTCCTTTTCATTTTTGGGAGAGGGCATGTCTCTTATAGCTTTGATTTTGGTAGGATCAATTTCAATGCCTCTTGTGCTTATGACGAATCCTAAGAGCTTGCCAGAAGTTACTCCAAATGCGCACTTTTGAGGATTTAATTTCATGTTGTAATTCCGAAGCCTGTCAAAGAATTTCTTTAGAGAGGGTATATGCCCTTCTCTCTCCTTGGATTTGATGATCATATCGTCTACATACACCTCGGCTTCCTTGTGCATCATGTCATGTAGAAGGGAAGTTGCGGTTCTTTGGTATGTTGCTCCCACATTCTTCAACCCGAAAGGCATGACGGTATAGCAGTATGTTCCCCATTGGGTTATGAAGGTGGTTCTCTCCATGTCTTCTTCGGCCGTTTGTATTTGGTTATACCCTACATAGCCATCCATGAATGATAAGAGGGCATGTCCTGCGGTATTGTCCACTAGTACGTCTATATGTGGCAGGGGGAAGTCGTCCTTTGCACTTACCTTGTTTAGATCTCTGAAATCGACGCACATCCTTACTTTGCCATCCTTTTTTTGGAACGGGCACTATGTTTAGCAACCCATTATGGATACTGAGCAACCCTAATAAAACCTGTTGCGAGCTGTTTCTGCACCTCTTCTTTGATTTTCAATGTCCACTCAGATTTCATTCTCCGAAGTTTTTGCTTTACCGGTTTTGAATTAGGATTGAGCGGTATTGTATGCTGTGCTATCTCACGACTTATTCCCGGCATATCTTTGTAGGACCAAGCGAAAACGTCTATGTATTCTTTTAAGAGATTTATAAAGCTTTCTCGCTCTTTGGGAGTTAACGATAAGCCAATGCGCACTTGGCGCGACTCTTGATCGCTTGTAAGATTGATTAATTCTATTTCTTCCACAAGTGAAGTCTTTTGTTCATGCTCTAATAGTGCTTTAGTTACTTCTTTGGGCAATTCTTGTTCATCTTTTGAATTATTAGCTACTAAGTAATCCAAGAAATAAGCAGAATCAGTAATCATTTCATTAATAGAGGAAACTGGAACATCAACTGAGCCATTACTATTGGCTTTGACATCATTAGAATTGCAAACAGAATTAAACATAGATTTGGGTGGACCACCCGACTCTACTATAAGACTCGTCTTCAGAATCAGACTCAGTCCGATCGGAGTCAGTGTCGGTGTCAGGCTTGGATTCCTCGGAGATCGTGATCTTTATCTTCTTTCCGTTGGTTCCTGTCCAACTTATGGTGCGTTTCTGCTTTATGAGTTGACCCTCGTTTGGAGTGATCAACTTAGCTGGGTCAAAGTTTGCATCTTGAATTGCATTATTGACATTGTGGAGCTCCTCATCTTTTGGATGGCGATGCTCTTGTCCAAATAATAGACCCAAAGCGTTGTTGGGTGTGTCCTCTACGCAATCAAAGTTCAGCCTCCTTCTTACAGGCAAAGGAGTTTCTTCCAGCGCATAGCAGTCTTGGAAGACTTCGAATCCGGGAACTCGGATTCCATAAACAGGGAGAACATAGAGATCGGGAAAGCCATAATAAGGGAATGGATCTCCAGACTGGACAAACTGCCCGTTTAGTGTGTGCGGGTAGGGTGCCATGGGGATGTCATAGACTTTGTTTTCCATAATGGCCATTCTTTTCGCCTTTTCTTTAGCAATGTATTCCCGTAATTCCTGTTTCGTAGGGTTATAGCCCAACCCAAAAAGATTATTTCCAGCTTTGGATGACCAAACTGCAAGTGGTTTGGAGACATCTTTGCCTAGAGGTGTGCTAGGGAAGTGTCCATGATTTCTTAGAATGGCATTAATTCCTAGGTAGGAATATGGTGCGAAAGGAGCTATATCTTGCTCAAGCAAGGCAACACCTTCAGTCATAAACCCCAGAATTCTTCGTCTTGCGCAGTGTGCTCGACTTTAAGAACCGGCGTGTCTTCAATGCTAGCGATCATAGAATCAGCTCTAACCTCTAGAACTACCCCTCCGACCATCATTTTGACCTTTTGGTGTAATGTTGAAGCTATTGCGTTTAATCCATGGAGCCATGGGCGTCCTAGGAGTAAATTGAATGAAGCTGGGATGTCGATGACGTGGAATTATACCATTTTCTCAATTGGTCCAGTGTTAAGGTTAATCGAAAATATGCCCAAGACGTTTCGTTTGGAATTGTCGTAAGCCCTCAACCCTTGTGCGGCATGCGCGAGGTTGTTGACATTTATGCCCAAGCATTGGGCGGTCCTTAGGGGACAAACTTTGATAGTGGACCCATTGTCTATTAAGGTCATTGGAACCTGTTTCTTCTCACATATGGAAGTTAGGTAGAGTGCCTTATTGTGATGAGTTCCTTCGGGTGGAAGGTCTTCATTAGTGAATGCAATTGCTTGCAAAAAATTTCCTTTTGTGAGGAGATTAACTAAGTCATCCGGAGTAGCTTCGGGGGAAACCATAGTTTGATTAAGTGCTTTTAGTAAAGCATTTCTATGCACTTGAGAGGTAGTCAAAAGTTTTCATATAGAGATATCGATCTTAGTCTTTTGAAGCAGTGTAGTGCCATCATCCTCGTTTGGAGGGTTTTGGTCCTTGTTTTAGACTAGCGGAGAGTCTCTCACTTGTGGTATAACTGAAGCTGCGTTTTGTAGTGGATCCTTATTTTGGAGATGGGGTGGTATATAGTGCCTTTCCAACCTCGTGAAGTGTTCAACTTCAGGAGATTCATCATCAGAGGAGTGATACCATGATTTAGAAATCTGGAGGGTAGCTTCTTCCTCGTCGCTATCGCTTTCCCAAAGTCCGGCTACCTCTAGGTGGAGGGAGTCAAGCTTAAATGGTGGGATAGAATGTCCAATTGGCACAATCAGATGAGAGGGGTCCTTTTCTTCCTCTTCATTTGTAATGACGAAAACTGCACCTAGAGGATTGGTGTTGTTGTTTGGAGTGGGAACATGCTTGGGAATAGTCCCATTGTCAAAAAGATCCTGGATTTTATTCTTGAGTGTCCAACACTTCTCGGTATCATGTCATTTTCCTCTATGAAATTTGCAATAAAGATTAGGATCCCATGATGGGCTCCTGTTTTCGATGTCACGATCTGGAGTGGGACCCATGACATTAAGATAGTCATTCTTGACAAGCTTTTCTAAAGATTTAGCATAGGTCATGCCCAATGGGGTGTATTTCCCTTGCGGTTTGTCGTAGACAACATTAAATTTATTAACCTTGTTGGAAGAGTTTCCCGAATTGGGGTTCTTCTTGTAGTTCGAGTTATAAGTGCCTTTGTTGAAGAAATCCTTGCTTTTCTCCTTTTTAAGTGCTTGATCGTCCTCTATGAGCAATCCCACACTATTGAGTTGTGTGTATGAAGTAATTGCTTGGTATTTGAGAGGATTCAAGTAAGGAGGTTGTAAGTTCTTGATGAGTTTTCGAATTTGCTCTTCCTCGAATGGACGGTCAAGCATTTCGGCCACTTTAGTTCTCCATTTCTTAACAAAGTTAGTGAAGCTTTCATTTTCACCTTGCTTTATTGCTTCCAACTCTCTCATGGTAGTTGGTTGGATGACGTTGTCGGCGTACCTAGTGAGGAACAAACTAGACACTTTGTTCCATTCTTGAATCTGATTGGGCTCAAGCTTGAAAAACCTCGCCCTAACAGTGGGGTCGAAGGTTTGTGAGAAAAGATGAATATAGAGGTCAGGATCCACTCCTCTTAGGCCTATCGCAGTGGTGAAGGCCCTTATGTGATCTTTTGGATCGTCGGTCCCTTTGAAGGTGGGGACTTCAGGCATAGAGAACTTTTGTGGGAGCTTCCCCTTGATGTGAGAGGAATATCCTTCAGCATTGATCATGTAGTCACTTATGATCTTGTTTTGAGTTAGAGCTAACTCAAGGTTCTTAATTTGAGCACTTAGCTCACCTACTTTGTCATCTCGAGGAGGAGGATCATCTTGGTTGAAAGGGTCAGCTTCTTTAACCTTGCTTTCTATCCATGTCACACGGTTTCTCATGGTTTCCAATATTTTCATCATTTCAGCCAACATCTCATCAATATTCTTTGGTGGTGGAGATGGCATATCATCTTCGGCCATTTTGTTCAACTTAGAACCAGGTGGTCGATATGGGGGGGGGGGGGGTAACAAACACTGCGTCAGATCTAGCCTTGCTCGGAGGGGGAGATTCCAATATTAGCTTCCTAACCAGACGTTGATTACTATGATCGCGTTTCCAACTTTTCGGACCGACTGTTTTCTTCCCAATCCCGGACAGTGGATAAGACTTAGAAAATGAAAGACTAACAAGTTCCACAAAAGAAAAGTTTTTTAAAAAAAAGATGGAAAATTTCTATCTAGAATATTCTATCAACATAGTTACCCTTGGGGACTAAGTAATGGGTTTAGGTCAAAAGATCTCGACATGGGAAAAGAAAAATAAAAGATATTATACTCTTGACTAAAAGGAGAGGGGAGAGATATTATGTCGACTCAATATGGGATAAAGCAAAAGATATTATACTCTTGACTAAAAGGAGAGGGGAGAGATATTATCTCGACTCAATATGGGATAAAGCAAAAAATATTATACTCTTGACTAAAAGGAGAGGGGAGAGATATTAGAGATCTTTTGGCCTAGACTCACTACCTAAATAAAAGGAAATAATAAAGCATCCAAATCTTTCCTAAGGTAACGAGCATCATATACAATATTCGGGGATATTGTTTCCTAAAAATAAAGATTCTAGACTCAATTTTAAGACAAAATCTAGACTGAAAAAAGGAAAAGATCCTAATTGGAGTCTAACCTAATATTCTATGACGACCAAAAAGACTACGCAAAGATTGCGTTCACATATGGGCAAACAGCACAACAACGCAAATTACATGGGACTAAGTTTCAACCTAAAACATTGGTTCTACTTCATGCAATGGGGTAGGCTTAAGGGTTTTGGTCAAAAGGTACTCATGATCAAGAATGTACTACAATCCGCGGGATGCGCGACAATGTGAGGCATTCTAGTTATCCTACTTGTCGAATGGACGAATGCGTAGGAAGGTACATGAGGTGAGGGGATCCATGTTTCTTGGAAAAGAAGAATCGAATGGCGCCAAGGCACTTCACCACACTCCATTGGCTAAAAACTAGTTTGAACTTGTAAAAACAAGCTCGGAAGTCACGCAAGTGCATGCACATGAATGCAATGAATGCAAATTAATAGATGAATGACAAGTCACAAAATAATAATAACACTCAAGGTAGTGAACCAAGCAAAAATAATGATAATGAATCAATTTTCAAGTTACACCCTCTTAATCATGTCCTCAGTGAAGTCACCACTGTACGCTACCAGATTTTTTTCTCCCCTTTTCGCCTCCTCTTCCTTCGGGTTTCCGGGCAGCCTGGGAGAGCGCGGTCGTTCGGGTTTTCGTGAATCTTTGAGTGTGAATGCAAATGAAGATTTTCCTTTTGCACTAAGTACATGATTAAGATTGTCGGAAGTCGCCGCCAAATTTAAGGTAATTTGGAAACCTTGGAATCAAGTCAATAGTCTAGAAAGACGTCAACTCAATTCCTGTGCACCCCAATCCCTATTGGGTAAATTGACTTCATAAATGAGTTCGGGAGCGTGAGTACGAGCTGGGAAGGTGTTAGGCACCCAACTCTCCCGTTGACAACAACGACCTTTACTAATCGATTCAATATAATTATTAATGCTACGGTTTCAAAAAAGGTCCAATTTGTCCAAATTCCTAGTTTTAACTAATGGGTTGAACAAACATTATTATTGTGACCACTTTTAACAATTTATCAAATTACATGCTTTTATTGCTAAAAACGATAAATATGCTAAAACTTGCAAGTTAGAAGACAAACCAATAATTCATCCACCAATCCACAAACAAAGCACAATTTAATCATAAGAAGCAATAAATAACAAGATTAAAACATTCATTCATCCATTAATTAGGCTTAATACAAGCCCTTTTGCTCAAAACGCGCCATGCATGTACATATCACATAAACCAAAATCGTTAGCAATAACAAGCAATATAAAAATTTATTGAAAACCCTCAGGTTGGATTACCTGGATGCTCACAATAAACTTATTGGGTTATAATGCTTGAATTCATGCTCCTGATGAAGTATGAAGGTTTTTTTTGTGGTCCTAAGGCTAACCTAAAGAATGAGTAGAATCAGAATTTATAGTATAATATGAGAGAGAGAGAGAGGGAGAATCTCTAGAATACCCAACCTGAGAGAGAAACTGCCAACCTAAAGACCAACCTTTTAGAGAGAATGTCCAACCTCTTCAACTGAACCCTAAGGTTTGTTTATATAGAAGAGGGGGAGCTGCCAGGGTTTGGCACGGAAATAGAGATGGGCCTCTAATTCGCCGTCCGCGAGAAAAGGTCCAGGCGGCCATACAGCTAGGCCAAGCGGCTGAGCTGACAGGACAAGCGGTCAAACAGCTTGGCAAGCAGCTTAGCCGCAAGGCAAGCGGTCAAGCCGCTTGGCCTAGCGGCACAATCGCTTGTCCTAGCGGCCACCGCTTGAGCCCAAGCGTGGCCGCTTGGACCTGGAGCGGCGTGCCTGTATAGGCGCATGATTGTTTTTCCAAGCGAGGGAGGCTTTTCCGAGGGGGTCCATGCGGGATTGACTGAGTTCCCTTGTTTGACCAACAGTTGACTCATGGGTTTGGGTTCCCTTTCGGGCCCTTAGGTTCAAAAAGGCCTATCTCTCAGCTTTGGACTCCAATTGAATTGAGTCCATTTGGTTTGGATCACCTGTACAAGAGGCTTCCACTGGTTAATTCAAATGAACTGGGCTAATCATAAGAGCAATTGTTCTCGCAACCCATTTCGAGCAAAATCCAATCCTTTCATCATCGGATTTTTACGGGGACTTATTATAGACACAATTTTTGGTGTTTACAACCTGTAATGAGAAGGGTCAGAAAGTAAATCCCTAGCTGAGTCAGTGAGCTTTAAGTGTTGAGGAAGAGGTGTGACAGCAGCAGTGTCATGCACTAAACCAGAGTCAGAGAGCAACTCTTGAGTGAACTTTCTCTGTAGAGTATGAGACCTTCAGGTACATATGTAACCTCAAGCCTAAGAAGTAATGTAGAAGACCTAAGTCTTTGATGGTCAATGCCTTGTGGAGAAATGCTTTAAGTGTAGAAATCTCTTTCAAATTGGAGCCTGTGACAATTATGTCATCAACATAAACTGCAACAATGGTAATATGTGGATCCTGTTTCTTTAAGAAAAGACTATAGTCATTCTTGGACTGAACATAGCCTTGCTGGAGAAGAGAAGTAGAGAGTTTTTGAAACCACTGTCTGCTAGCCTGTTTTAAACCATATAATGATTTCTTTCACTTGCACACCTTATTCTCAGGATTAGGTATCCCCTGTGGTACTTTCATATAGACTTCTTCATCTAACTCCCCATGCAAGAAAGCATTGTTAATATCCAGTTGATGTATCTCCCAATGTCAGGATGTAACTAAAGCAAGAATGCCTCTGATAGTGGACATTTTAACCACTGGAGAAAAAGTAATAAAATAATCTATCCCATAGTTTTGGTGGTTCCCTTGAACAACAAGCCTGCCCTTGAACCTTTCAAGTGTACCATCAGACTTAAGCTTCACTTTGTACACCCATTTACCGCCAATAGCCTTTTTACCAGGTGGTAAATCAGTGAGTTCCCAAGTGTCATTAGCCTGCAAAGCATCTATTTCCTTCTTCATTGCAATAACCCAATTAGGATCTTGTGAAGCCTAAGAATAAGAATTTGGTTCAGTGTATGTGGATGTATGAATAATATGGGCTTGATGAATAGCAGGAATAGAATAATATGAAACAAGATTGCACCAATGTTTAGGAATAGTAGAATGAGCAGTAGCATTAAAATGAATATTTTTTCACACAAAATATTTCAAGTAAGAAGGGGGAACAGTAGTCCTAGTTGACCTCCTAGGTTCTGCATGAACATCAGAAATGGAAGTTGTGTTTTGAGTAGGTAAAGAAGAATGAGATGAAGAAGGAATAGGAGAAGAGACCGGAGAATTTTGAGGATTTTCTGAATTTTGAGGAGAGGGAGAATTAAGGGAAATAATGAAGTCAGAGGACTGAGATGTAGTGACAGTGGTAGTAGAAGGAAGGAAAATATGTGAAATGTCAGACTGAGGCACATGAAATGGGGTTTGAGTGGTAGTAGAAGGAAGGTAATGAAAAGGAAAATGTGACTCATGAAAATTAACATCCCTACTGTAAAAAAATTGTTTTGTTTAAAGGTTTAGCAATTTGTAGGCTTTCTTTCCCATGGGATAAGCTAGAAAAATACAGGGTGTAGCTTTAGGATCAAATTTCTTGCTGTGATGTTTAAGGGTGGAAGCATAGCAGAGACATCCAAAAGCCTTGAGATGGTCATATCTAGGGATCTTTTTGTGGAGTATTTCATAGGGTGATTTGTGGTTTATAGCTTTAAGAGGGAATCTGTTGATAAGGTAAGAAGCAGTCAAAAGGCATTCCCCCCAATATCTGATAGGAAGATTTCCTTGGTAATAGAGGGCTCTGGCAGTGTCAAGGAGATGTCTATGCTTTCTTTCAACGACACCATTCTGTTGAGGGGTGTCATTACAACTGGTTTGGTGTATTATTCCTTTGCTAGCATAAAAGGAAAGGGCATGATTGTCCCTGAACTCAATGCCATTGTCAGATCTAGTGACTTTGACACTAGCATAAAACTGTAATTCAACAAGTTGTATGAATGAGATAAGAATAGAAAAGGCACTACTTTTGGAGGCAAGCAAATGAACCCAAGTAGTCCTAGAGAAACATCCACAATGGTTAAGAAATACTTAAAGCCATTATAGGTAGAATGTGTATAAGGCCCCCAAAGATCAACATGGATCATTTCAAACACAGATTGAGGAAAAGAACAACGAGGCATCTTTGCCTTGGGACAAATGTCACATATTACATCATGTGAAGAATTACAGGAAATTGAATCAATACATTTGATTTTATTAAATGGCAAGTGACCAAGTCTACAATGCCAAATTTCATAATTATTTTTAACAACATGATGAGCAGAAGGTTGAGAAGGAATAGAGTGCAGAACCATCATTAGAGGACAAATAAGAACCAGATATGTTCTTCACATCATTATCAACAAAATATAAGTCTGCATGCTCTTTACCAAGCACCAGATGCTGCCTCATTGAGGGCACCTGAAGAAAGCATTCAGTTTCAGTGAAAATTGTATTAGCATGAAACTGTTTGTTTAATTTTTTGACAGAAATGATATTAAACTGAAATTTAGGCACATGTAAGACATTGTGTAAAATGATGCCAGAATTCAGTTTAACAGAACCAATGTGTTTAATAGGTTTTTGTTTACCATCAGGCATGGTCATGGAACAGTTGGAGGAGCAGGTTTATAGGTGGCAAACATATGAAGATTTGGTGTTACATGATCTGTGGCTCCACTATCAATGATCCAATTAGGTGTATCACTAGAAGAAAGAAGACATACAACATTACCTGCCAAGAAACCTGTAGAACCATTGATAGAAGATCCAGAATTAGCTCCTGAAGAGCCTATGTGCTGCTGACTAAGAAGAGATAGTAATTGACTGTATTGGTCTTGTGTTAACAAAGCAGGACTTGCTTCAGGAGCACTGTATTGAGATAGAGAACCGTGCTGATCACCTTCAACCTCAGTTTGAACAAGATTGACAACTCTCTTCCCTTTATCCTTAGGAAGCCCATGCACCTTAAAACACCTCTCTATGTTGTGACCATAAATTTTGCAGTGATCACAAAAGAACTTAGACCTTCTTCCATTAGGTGCAGTACCAAAGACAGTACCCTAACCAGTAGAGCTTCCAGCATTGTTTTGAGTGTAATTACCAGAATTTAATCCATTACCAGAATTACCACTCCATTTCTGATTGTAATTCCTAAAACCTTGATTATTTTGCTTATTTCCAATATTTCTATGAAAAGAAGCAGCAAGAGCAGTAGAATCTCCACATTCTCTTTGTTTTTCTTCTTGAACAATAAATCTGTAAGCTTGACTAAGGCTAGGTAAAGGCTGCATCATCAAAATGTTTCCCCTGACTGTCTTATAGTCATCATTTAGATTCAATAAGAAATGCAAAACTTGTTGCTCTTGAAGTATAGCCATAAAAGAATTTCCAGATCCACATGTACAGGCAGGTAAAGAAAGAAGAGACATATACTCATCCCAGGAAGTTTTTAGCTCAGTGTAATAGCTTGCAACATATTTATTTCCTTGACTAATGGAACTAATATGTTTATGAACTTGAAATTTTCGAGGAGCATTAGAATTAGCATACCTCTCACTGAGTTCATTCCAAATTTCTGAAGCAGATTCATAATAAAGAATGCTCCTAGCAGTTTCAGGCTAAACTGAGTGCATTAACCAGGAAAGAACTACATTGTTGCACCGCTCCCAGTAGCTCAGCAATGGTGAATTCTGAGGAGGTTTCACACATGTCCCTTTCACAAACCCTAATTTATTTTTAGCACTCAAGGAAATTTCAGCTGATCTCTTCCATTCAGCATAATTGTCTCCATTTACTTTCTGAGTAGCAAGCATAAAACCACTGGATGTATCTCCATGATGAACATAAAGCTCACTTTGAGCATCAACAGATGGTGTAGGAATTTGATCTCCAGGCATTTTTGATCAAACAGAAAAGAAAATTTTCACAGAATCAGAACAAGAACAGAACAACTTCAATCAAGAAATGTATGATTGAATTGAAGAATATTGTTTACTGAATCTCTAATTGAAAGCTTAATTGATTGAAGAAATCAATTCCAATCAATTGAAAAAGAAACGAACACTGAATTATTCTCGAGAGGAGAATGTAGTGAGCTATTGCACAATTGAAGATTCAATCCAATTGTACGAAAAAGAAATGAACAAAGAAATCTAGAGATTCAGTATCAAGCTCCATAGCTTTGATACCATGTTAAAAACAGAAACATGAAGCTGTTTTAATGGCGAAAAATAAAGAAGAGAAGAAGTTTTAGAGAGAGAAAATGTGATCATGAATTGATCTATTTCATTAATGCATTTGTGAATCCAAAGTAACTGTACAATCTGCTTATATACAAAGCTATTGTTAGCTAGTCAGCAAGGTTTGTCTGAACAACCTTGTAACAAACTTGTAACTAACTTAATCCTACGTGGCATAGCCTCTAACAGAAACTAAACTGCAGTAAAATAATTTAACTATTACAAGCTGTAACTTCCTACATCTCGTGACAAAGAACATTGGTGTACCAGTGTATATCCGCCCCTGGTAACTATATATATACCAACTATCAGTTGGTGTAAAAAAAAAACAGCTACCAAAGAGATCGTTAACTAGCTATTATTAGCTAGCTTGCATTTCAATTAAGCTTGATTATTGCTAGTGCATGAAGTCGGCATATCCTACATTATAGTATAGTATCATAATACACATGATGAGCCTATAGCTATGAAGCCTAAGGAAACCAATCAAAGATTATTTTAGTGTTTGACAATAACCTTTGGTGGTTAATTATTTAGAATATAATATATAGTTATATTTTATTAATTAGGCTTCAGTTATTTATTACTTAATCAAGAACATGTACTGCTGGCAATGATGATGGAAGCATTATAAAACCCAACTGAGATTTACTACTCCATTTCTTTCCTTTTTGGTGATTTTGACTCCTTGGTTTTCCTACTCCATGAATTTGTATAATTTTTTCGGTTAAAGATAGAGACATTCTAGCTACTTGATGAACAAAGATATAAACTACTTAACCTATATTTCTATTTTTTTCTATAATATACTGGGTTAAGAGTATAACCCACATCACATGTACGTGTTCCACATTGAAAGAATTAGAGAGAGTTAAATCGGATATATATAAGTTAGTAGGTTACTCCACCTAACACCAATTGATTTTAGGATAGAATCCCACTAGACTTATGGCAATCTATATATACTCTCCTTCATACGTACGGGCCTGTAGGCGATAGAGTCATTAATTATTTAATAATATATTATATTGGAATGGACCGCTTTGTTGTTTGTTCAAGTAGGTTACTCGATCTTATAATGGAGTAATTGAGGAGCACATGATTTATTTAGTTTTATGAAATTTTGAACTTTACTTGCATGATTGGGTAATGTAACAAGCAGGATCAATATAGAACAAACTAACAATACCAATGCAATTTTGCATCAGCAATGCAAGATTAGTAACCAAGAAATTTTTAATAGGTGTTTCAGCGTGAGTCATGAATCATGTGTTTTAAATTTGCAATTCAGTGATGGACCAATATGTTCGTTTTCATACAAGCTAGTCACATACGCAGTCTCAAGTTTCAACCTTTGAAATTGACGTGTTTCTACTATATCTAAACTACTACGTAACTCTTATTGTACGTAGTATTATTGATCTGATGTAAAAACAAATACTAGTACTACTGTTTACCACACTGAGTTGTAGGCACCTTAAATAATTGAACGATAAGAGGTTTAGGGTTGCTCCACGACCAAAGCGAAATTTAAAACCTCGACCTTGATTAATGGTTAAGGGTCCTTGCCACTTAATCACATCCGCTTAGTTGTTACAAATACTAGTACTGTTAGTGGTGGATCTAATGCGGGGCATTAGGGTCCCAAACACCAAATTTTTTGGAAAATTTTGCTAAACTACCATTTTTACTCAAGCCAAAATAGATTGGAGAAGTTACTGCTACTTACTAGTCTCCCTTTGAAATGTCATCCTACAAAGGGGTACTGGTAGGAGTATTAGTTCGTTAAAGTCGAATGACTGTGTCCCAAGGTGTATTATGAAGATCGAGGAGGTCACAAGTAGACCTGGTAAACGGGTTGGTCGGATCGGATTCGGTTCGGATTATTTCGGTTCAGATTATTTTCGGGTCAACTTATCTGGGTTCGGTTCGGGCTCGGTTCAATACGGTTCGGGTTTGGTTTTAATTTGCTCAAGCTGCTTCAGGTTCGATTATGTTACGGGTCAAATACATTCGGGTCGTGTATGGATTCGGGTTTCCGGTTCTTTTTGGGTTCGAATTCAAGTCGGGTTTATATTATTGTGAATTTTACAAATAAACATGGGATATAATGATTTATTTATGATTTTCCTTTCGAAAACAATAAAAAGATGTTTGTAAAGAGTAAAATATTCTTATCATACTATGTTAAGGGCACAAATAAGTAAAAAATGAAAGTTTTAAACTTGCAATATTTCGGATTCGGATCGGGTTCGGATCGGATTCGATTCGGGTTCGGATCATTATTTCTTGGGTCGCATTCAGATCGGTTAACTTCGGCTCATTCGGATGAGATCGGTTTCGAGTCGGGTTAGGTTTGGGTCGGATTGACTTTCGATTTCGGTTCAACTTTGGGTTTACTATTCGGGTCAAATCCGGGTATCGGATCAGGTATTTCGGGTCGGGTTATCGGGTCCGGATCAGCTTTGTCAGGTCTAGTCACAAGTGTACTAGCTGCTTGAGTAATGTCTCCAAATTAAATGAAATTGGACCCATTTTGCTAAACACATTATATGACATTTAACATCACCATATTAAGCGAGATGTTCCACATTAGCGGAAAAAAAGAGAGTCTTGAGAAATTACTCTACCCAATGCAAAATTAGTTTTGAATTGAAATCTCGCTGATTGATGTTATAAACACTCTAGTCAGTCTTTTGATTAGTTGTGCAGATTCCAAACTAAGCGGCTAAATCAATTGCGAGTTTACCACTTTTGATTACGTTATCATGAAACAATATTACATATTCATTTATACCTTCTACAAGTATACATAAACTATAAAAATTCTTACTTTTTTTTGTTTTTGACAACAAGAAATACAGATACATTACACAAATATACAAGAGATACACACAGAACAACTAAAACTAAGCAAACCAACTAGACGACAAACTAGGCACTGGCATTACAACTAACGACGCTACTACAACCCCGGGATTCTTACGTATGGAACGAATGGATTAAGAAGTTCAAACTTAGTAATATCGCTTGTGCAAGTGCATAACCTATATAACCTAACAGTTAATTAGTTTCGTCTACTATTTGGTGTCTATTTTAGTACTTGATTAAGAAATTAACCAAAACATTATTTACTGTTTTCCATTAGTAAATTACGGCCACATGCACATGGAAGATGTAAAAACACAGCGGAAATGACTAGGAGTTGCAAGCAAATCGTGAACTCAACTCAAACTAATTAATCAAGGAAGTGTAGTATTTGCTTCTTATCCTCTTGGAAATGGTGTTTTATTTTCTTTCTCAGAGCTGAGGTAAGATGGAAGGCAGCAACCGGGATCAATAATTGTAC
Source organism: Tetragonia tetragonoides (assembly GCA_038025085.1). Taxonomy (NCBI): domain Eukaryota; kingdom Viridiplantae; phylum Streptophyta; class Magnoliopsida; order Caryophyllales; family Aizoaceae; genus Tetragonia; species Tetragonia tetragonoides. The sequence goes on from CM076145.1 coordinate 1,063,463, forward strand.
ATTATTCTTAGAGATTGCTCGCATAATTGTATGTGATGCATGTGCTCAATAATTGATACTCGTCCTTAGCTGAGCTCAAACTTATTCCGATAGCCCACCTTAATTTTGGACAGTAGTCAAAACGTTTACATTACATAGAAGGGTTTTTTTAAAAATATCCGAACGCGGCTATTCGATAATAAAAACCCGAATATCCGATATGATATTATTCAAACAAAGCGGATATTCAAACTTTCGGATACGAATTTGGATATGAATTTTTAAAAAATTCGGATATTCCGACATCCGACTATCCAAAATTTTGAATATATACGGATTCGGATGACAAAAGTTGGATCCGAAATTTCGGATTATTAAATATACAAAATTTAAGATATCCACAAATAAACACCCCTATTACATACATAATGGGCTCCATAATCTAAATAACCATATAAAATACTAGTAGAAAAATTAAAACTACTCCGTAGATCGAGTTAGAAACGAGTTTCTTATTAGGTTGACTATCCTCAAATAAGTAGTGAGATCTCGTTATCAAGGAGCCAATGCGAGGCTTTCTATGATGGAAAGTGCCCGATCCAGTATTTCCTGTGAGATAAAGAATTGCATGTGAGAAGAAATGTAACTGCATAATTAGGTGCTTCAGCGTCGGACAAACCTAACTGCATCGCATATATATGTCACCTTAATTTACTCTATTAGTGTAATCATAGGATTCCAATTCATGTTTTAATCTTTTTTTTCTTAAGGAAGTGAGAGATAAGTATGATGCCCGCTCATATGAGTTTTCGTACTCAAAATACATGTAATAGCTATCACGCAATACCAGTATATACCACCTTTTCTCGAATGTGTTTTTATGACGAAACATATAAAAGTATGTTTTTTCTTTAAGATCTACCCAAACCAATAATAATTTATGAATCTAAAGTTTTAAAGGAATGTTTAATGAATTTTAACTAAATCTAATTTGAATTATTACAAATTTCTACTCTAAGCTAACAATAAAGTTTCAAATTCTCATCTCCAAGCTCCAATTACAACTAATTTTGACTTTGAAACACCATCTGCATGCAGAATATTTCAACCTCGACTAGTAAAACAACTAAAAATTGTTATCATTTTATATATAACAATATTCATCTATTTCTACTACTTCATTTTTGTTATTACCATCTTCTAATTTTTGAGCTAACAAAGTAAACAACTAATTGTGTAACAAACATAGCCTAAATCACCAATTTAAAATAAACCCAGACCCACCTAATTGTCCACTCTAATTTTAATTAATGAATCCCTCGTGGCCCTGTGGGTGAGGAAGGGGAAGCTCATGCTGTGAGCAACAAAACGACAAACACAAGTACGTGGCGCAGTGGTACCGCATTTCTCTCAGCTCTTCTCTCACTCACTCACTCACTTCGTCTCTTACTCATTTGTATTCTGCGAAACGCCGTCGTTCTGCAATCGGATATTCCTCAGAATGTACCCTCTTTTTGTCCCTCATCATTTCTCCCATTCTTTTTTCTCACCCCTTTAATTATCATAAACAATTATTGGACAGAATATTTCGAAAGGGTATAATAAAATAAGCTTATTATTATTATCAAATTCATCATACTGATCATACATATTGTCTGGTGGTGTTACTTAAACACACTTTAGCTAGGGTCAAGGTCTCCTAGGCTCTAGAGATCCATCATTGATACTAATACACATTTACCTCCGTAGACATATGGCGTCATGGCGCAGTGGCAAATAACGGATCTAAAAGGATAATATCGAGAGTCGCCAAAAAAATCTCCGAATTGGATTCCTGACTGTTTCGTTACACATCTCTCACATATTGTCTAGTAGTAGTATTACTTAAAATTAGGCAATAGGGAATTAGGGATCCATCATTGATACGTACACCCAGTTGTTATTAATAAATTAGTTATAGTTGAATAAAATTTCCTGCCTGTGATTAATCTATTTTATTTAAAAAGATGATATGATCACAGGCCCATCTCCGAACCATTAATTTCCCAGGGTCTATGACTTGAAATTTGATAATAATCACATTTATTTTGATTTCTTAGATGGTTGTGATGATCAACATGAAAAGGAAATCCCACATCTTTTGTTTTAAACCAATTCAGATCAACTTGCAAATATTCATGAAAGTTGGTTTGTGCAGCATGAGGCACGACGACATCCGTTATAGTCAAGTAGTTGAGATCTTTCTATATCTAGTTGGATTAGGAAATTTTTATCATCTAAAAATAGAGATTGGGATGTGTGTCCAGTCCACTCGAGCATGCCTCATTTTGTAGCGGAAGGGTAGTGGAGAGAGAATGAGAAGAAAATGTATGTGTGTAGTCATTTGTGATCAGGTCATCAAAGATGATGAGTGAATTACTTGTAACTTTTCAAGGATTGTAAAGCATATTATTACAAGGATTGTAAAGAGGATTACTTGTAGGAAATTCGAGATATGTTACTCCCTCCGTCTCAAATTGTTTGTCCACTTTGTTTTCCTTAACTCACATATAAGTCACAAATGCCAAGGAAGACAAACAATTTGGGACGGAGGGAGTAATGATTATTTCAGCGTACAAGACTCTATTTAATTTCTCTACTTTTTTTACAGAACTTATCAGCAGAACTAAACTGAAAAAAACTTTCTTTTACTGAATCTGCTACAATAAAAAAAAGAGTAAAGTTGTATTTCATTTTAACGAACTGATCTGAAGTATTCCGAACTAAACTTCTTTTTTACTAAACTGAAATGAAATTTACTAAATTAAACTAAAATTTACTGAATACTTCTGAAAGAAGTTGAAGAAAAGAATGCCTAAGGCGCTGTTCTCTTCAACGGAATGGTGGGGGACGGTGAGGAACGGATCGAAACTGCGCGGCGTGTTAGGTTCCGCCCCTCACACCTTGTAATTTACAGCCTTCCTTTACTTTCCTTGCAATGTAACATGTCTCTAAGGCGCTTCCTGCGTGTTGACCATTGGACATGTCTTTACGCTTTCTAGTTCCCTAGTAACATGTCTCTAAGGCGCTTCCTGCATGTCGACCCTTTGACATGTCTTTAAGCTTTCTAGTTCTTTTACTTTTAGGAGTAGATGTGGAATATGAAAGTTATGCACTCTTAATGTATACTCCTGTCAGAATGAATAAACCTTTTAAGACTATTTATGGGGAAAGTAGTCCTCCATATCGATGTATTGATGTCAATACTTGTTGTTGTTAAACTGTGTTGATTGCGTGCATCATCCAACCCCTCTCTCAAACTCCGTCCCTCCCTCACTCTCTTGTGTCCACGGACATATCAAAGACGTTCCTTGTGTACGGCTGGCATTCTTGCCGCTAGGAGACAAGAGCGCGCCACACGTCCCGCAACTAGAAAAGGCGGACCATGACAGTTGGTATCTGAGCGCAGCGAGAGAAGCACGCTCAGTGAAAGGTTGCTAGATTGAATCGAAACCATGGTGACCATGGAAGAGCTAGAGAAACTTGTGATCGGGTCGGATGCCCGGATCGATGCATTGGAGGCCCAAGTGCATGATATATCCTCCGCAAGCTTGCGGGAGGAGCTTGACCACATCCACAATCAACTCCAAGCATTGTGGGATCAGTGTGCTACGATCAACCGGGTCGTTGTTAGCGGTACTGGTGGATCAGGGTCGAGACAGATGAAGTCCCCTCAGCCCCGGACCTACAGTGGAGCCAGAGACTCCAAGGAAGTAGACAATTTTGTCTTCGACCTAGAACAATACTTCCGAGTCAGTGGACTGGAAGAGGACCAGAAGGTCGACACTGCAGTCATGTACCTAGTGGATGACGCGAAATTGTGGTGGCATTCGAAGTATGCCGAGATCGAAGCCAAAACTCTGAAAATAGACACATGGGAAGAGTTCAAGAAGGAACTCAACGACCAGTTCTACCCGGATAACACTGAGTTCATTGCCCGAAGGAAGTTAAAGACCATCAAGCACACGGGGACCATCCGAGACTATGTGAAGGAGTACTCGGCGTGCATGCTGGAGATCAGGGACATGAGCGACAAGGATCGTATGTTCAATTTCATCGATGGGCTGAAATAGTGGGCTCAACGTGAGTTGAACAGACAAAAGCTAGATACCTTGTCGTGTGCTATAAGCGCGGCTGAACGGCTCTTCGACAACCAGCTAGGGAAAGAGACCCCACCAAGAAAAGGGCCAACAGGACCAAGTTTAGTTGCGAACCGAGCAGGGTCGACTGGCTCTCAGACAGGCTCGAACAACTCTCAAAACTACAACGGGGGTAACTACAACGGTGGCAATAGTAGATATGGGAACGGTGGAGGTGGATCCCCTAGACCGGCACCTTAACGGCCCCCAGGTGCGACCTCATCGTTCAATCGGATAGATTCGTCCACGGCAAGATGGCCGTCGAAGTTAAGTTGCTTCAACTACAAAGGGCCACACAAACACACCGAGTGCCCTCATCAAGACTTGAGTGCCCTCCAGCAGAGTCTATCTAAGATGTCTGTGGAGTCTGATGGCACCAACGAAGGAGAGGCAAGCAGGAACAATGAAATGGATGATGATGAAATACCACACATGGGAGCTGTCTATTTACTGGGCGCCCTGAGGGGTGATGAGACATCCCTAAAACCCAAGTCAACAGAGCTCATGTACGTCGACGTAATGATCAATGGACGTAGTACTCGAGCAATGGTTGACACCGGTGCCACCCATAACTTTGTGGCCGGCACCGAAGCAGATAGATTGGGACTGAAGTTAGACCGCGCAGGCGGTAGCATGAAGGCCGTGAACTCGGCAGCAAGACCTATCCATGGGATTTCCAAGGGAGTCCTCACTCGGATAGGGGAGTGGAGTGGTCGATTGGACCTTACGGTAACTCCACTAGATGATTTCAAGATGGTACTGAGTATGGACTTCCTCCGCACGTCTAAAGCGGCACCCATGCCACATTTGAATTCCTTATTGTTGATGGGTGACAGCCTGTGTCTGGTGAAAGCGTCGAACGTGAATGTTGAGAGTAAACGGGGACAGATGCTCTCGTCGATGCAATTTGAGAAGGGACTTCGAAGATGTGAACCGTCGTTCCTGGCTACTTTGTCGATGAAGGAAGATTGTAAAGATGAGACCACTCCTCCGGAAGTAGCGAGACTGCTTGAGGGATTCAAGGACATCTTGCCTGATGACTACCCCAAGTCCTCCCTCCTCGTCAATCCGTCGATCATCAAATCGAGCTGATCCCGGGAGCTGTGCCACCCGCTCGTAGTCCTTACAGGATGGCACCTCCCGAACTGGCTGAACTGAGAAAACAGTTGGATGGGCTCTTGAAAGGAGGATTCATCCGACCATCCAAAGCGCCCTACAGAGCTCCGGTGTTGTTCCAGAAAAAGCAAGATGGGACTCTCCGGCTGTGTATTGACTATCGGGCACCCAACAAGTTGACGGTGAGGAATCACTATCCTATTCCGTTGATTGCTGACTTGTTCAATCAGTTCGGCGATGTGGTATACTTCACGAAGCTTGATTTGAAGTCGGGATAACATCAAGTTCGTATATCGGAAGGGGACGAGCCGAAGACATCTTGTGTGACGAGATATGGAGCTTTTGAATGGTTAGTGATGCCCTTTGGACTAACGAATGCTCCTGCAACATTCTGCACCTTGATGAGCCATGACTTCCACGGGTACTTGGATAAGTTCGTGGTGGTATACCTTGATGATATTGTGATCTATAGCAAGACCATGAGCGAACACTTGGAACACTTAAGACTGATGTTCAAGAAGTTACGCGAGCACCACCTCTTCGTGAAGCCAGAGAAGTGCTCGTTTGCACAAAAGGAAATTAGTTTCCTTGGTCACTTTGTAGGAAAGGGGAATATGCGCATGGATCCGAAGAAAGTCTCTGCCATCAAGGAGTGGCGGCCTCCGAAGAATGTCTCTGAGATCCGTTCCTTCCTTGGCCTTGCTAATTACTACCGACGCTTCATTGCAGGGTATTCTGGTATTATGGCTCCCCTCACAGACTTGCTTAAGAAGTGTGAAGGTTGGAATTGGGCCGAATCACAGATGGAGGCGTTTGAAAAGTTGAAGAAGTTGGTAATCAAAGAACCGGTATTGGCTCTCCCTGATGTCACAAAACCCTTTGAAGTTGAGACGGATGCCTCAGACTTCACCCTTGGAGGAGTACTACTTCAAGAATGCCACCCGGTTGCTTTTGAGAGCCGCAAGCTGAATGGGGCCGAGAGGCGGTATGCCGCCCAAGAGAAGGAGTTACTAGCAATTGTACATTTCTTAAGGGTCTGGAGACACTACCTTTTGGGTTCGAAGTTCCTCGTTCGCACAGACAACACTGCGGTAAGCCACTTCTTAACCCAACCAAGACTCACTGGTCGACAAGCTCGGTGGCAGGATTCCTTGGCGGAATTTGATGTGGAGTTTACATACAAACCTGGGGTCAACAACAAGGTCGCGAATGCTCTCAGTCGTCCGGCTGACCTTGCTGCCTTGAAGCAAATGGCTCACTTGTCAACAAGTCTAGTGACCACTACGATCCGCGACCAGATCAAGCAACACCTAGGTCAATATGCAATGGCGAAGACCATCCAACAGCTCATTAAAGAAGGGAAAACGAGACGGTTCTGGGTAGAAGATCTTCTTATCTTCACGAGGGACATAGGTTGTATGTTCCCAGGGCCGAGGGCATTCGGAGGAAATTGCTGAGTGAATGTCATGACACCCTTTGGGCAGGATATCCGGGGTGGCAGCGAACCTTGAGCTTGCTAAAACAAGGGTACTTCTGGCCCCAGATGAAGGACGACATAATGAGCTACACTCGAACGTGTCTCGTGTGTCAGCAAGACAAGCTGGATCGACTCAAGCAGGGCGGCCTACTAAATCCACTCCCAATGCCGACGAGACCATGGGAGAGTGTCTCCATGGACTTCATCAACGGGTTACCGAAGATTGGACCCTTATCCACTATTATGGTGATAGTGGATCGATTTTCGAAGTATGCCACGTTCATCCCTATGCCGAAAGCTACTGGAGCAGAAGAGACAACAACCCTCTTCTTCAAATACATTGTCAAGTACTGGGGGCTGCCTAGGAGCATTGTGAGTGACTCGGTTCACAGGTATCTTTTGGGGTGAACTCTTCAAGCTACTTGGGTCAGAGGTGAGCATGTATTCAGCATACCATCCCCAGACAGACGGACAGACAGAAAGATTCAACAGGCTCCTCGAAGAATACCTTCGACACTTTGTGAGCGCCAACCAGAGAGAGTGGGTGAGACTACTAGATGTAGCCCAGCTCTGCTTCAATTCTCAGAAGAGCTCCTCGTCCAACAGGAGTCCCTTCGAAGTTGTCACGGGACAACAACCTCTCTTACCGCACACTGTGGCTGATCATTACAAGGGCCGAAGCAAGAAGGCATATGAGTTCACCGGAGAATGGAAGCAAAACACCAACTTTGCTCGGAGTTACCTCAAAAAGGCTTCGAAGCACATGAAGAAATGGGCCGATCAGAAGAGAAGGCCACTGGAGTTCGAAGTGGGAGACCTAGTGATGGTGAAGATCCTCCCAGAGCAGATGAGATTGCTGAGAGGAAGCGACAAGCGGTTAGTCCGCAAATATGAAGGCCCCATCCTTATCACCATAAAGGTGGGAAGTACGGCTTACAAAGTGGAACCCCCGACTTGGATGAAAGTACACCCTGTCTTTCATATGAGTCGCTTAAAGCCGTATCATCCAGACCCAGAAGATTCCGCCCGCAACAAGTCTACTCGGGCCAACATCCGCACCAAGCCGTCCCCGACACTTGATGACTAAATCACGTCGCCGAGGACGTCGACAACTTTAGTGGGGGAGAATGTTAGGTTCCGCCCCTCATACCTTGTAATTTACAGCTTTCCTTTACTTTCCTTGCAATGTAACATGTCTCTAAGGCGCTTCCTGCGTGTTGACCATTGGACATGTCTTTACGCTTTCTTTACGCTTTCTAGTTCCCTAGTAACATGTCTCTAAGGCGCTTCCTGCGTGTCGACCCTTGGACATGTCTTTAAGCTTTCTAGTTCTTTTACTTTTAGGAGTAGATGTCGAGTATGAAAGTTATGCACTCTTGATGTATACTCCTGTCAGAATGAATAAACCTTTTAAGACTCTTTATGGGGGAAGTAGTCCTCCATATCGATGTATTGATATCAATGCTTGTTGTTGTTAAACTGTGTTGATTGCGTGCATCATCCAACCCCTCTATCAAACTTCGTCCCTCTCTCACTCTCTTGTGTCCACGGACATATCAAAGACGTTCCTTGTGTACGGCTGGCACTCTTGCCGCTAGGAGACAAGAGCGCGCCGCACGTCCCGCAACTAGAAAAGGCGGACCGTGACACGGTGCATACAATTGGAGAAAATGTGAGACGAAATGAAGTATAGAATGCGGAACGAAACGCAACAGAATCCAACATAGAGATGGCGAGAAGAACACGATCTAACTCATTCTAATTTGCATGGTGGGGCATGTAAGAGGCTCCAAGTCCTTGTACAATCCCTACAACTTAATTACACAACTATAAGGAAAATAGATAGTCAAACTGTATGTACTATAGGAACCAATTCAACTAAAACTTTAAGCGTATGGTTGGAGACTTGGAGGCCCAATTAATATTATATTCATTAACACAAATCATGAAACTTAATTAACAAATTAATGTTATCGTAGGCCTGCAGTACTGCTCTAAAATCCCTAAGAGCATGATTGTGGAAATTTCGGAGCAACACCATATACTTTAAGGCTTTGTTTGGTTCAATGTAAGATAACATGGGAAGTTTAACTTCCATGGAAGTAAATAAAATTACATTGTTTGGTTGGTGAACTTCCTTGGAAGTACAAGTTCCCTAAGTAACTTACTTCTCAAAAGGTAATTTCTTTACAAAATATTGGGGTTAATATTGTCATTTTGCATTGCTTCCAAGGAAGTCAATTTTATCGACCAAATAAGATCAGTTCCATGAAATTTCAATTTACATATGTAACTTACATTTCCATGGATTTGCATCTTCCATAGAAAATTTTATCTAGTTAACCAAACGAGGCCATTAATCTTGCTTCTGAATATGTGAGAATTTTCGTGAACAGTACATACATGCCCTTTTCGGATTTGATGCTCAGTCAAACATAGTTAAAAGTAATTCAATCAGTTCATCACTTAACGATGTGGGACATGGACATCTGATGTATGTACGTAGGCTCTTAAACCAGGCCACATTTGTATTATGCAAGACATCTGATCTGTTCTTTCTTTATTTAGCAAAATGTTAAATATTTTATTCTATTTTCAAAACAGTGTAGGTTAAGAAACCATGGGGAATCAACGACCAAAACATCTCATCAAGATGTGGTAATGTCGATCCCTTTTAGGAATCAATCAGTCTTAATAAGCCCATGAGAAAAGTGAAAGAAGTGGATGTGGATCAACTGTGTTTTGGTAAATTCATTTAATTTCTAAATAAAGGGTGTAAGTGAATGACGATTGAAGCACCCCGCTACGTCGGATTCGAACTCTCGTGAAGTTCAATTCTTCATAGATAGACTATATCATGTGGAAAAATACTTACCATACCTCTGTAATTTAACCATTAATCCAATATCTTGACCAAAGAATCCATCAACGGTCCAATTTTGAGAATAATGTCAACATTTACTTTCTTGAAGAGGCAATGTGGCAAACGAACGAGAGATTGGCTCTTTTGAGAATCAATAGACAAATTCCATTTACAGTTTCTACTTTTGTACAATATATACTTCTCTTTCTGGGCAGTCAAGATTTGCATCTCCATCAGTATCAAGTATAGAGCTTCCCTCTTCAATTTATTAGCTGTCAAATATCCCTTAACAGTATTCAAAAAGTTACAAAGGGATATAAGAAGAGTTGTCAGTTGTCACTTCTACAACCAATCATCTCTAGCTCAATTGGTAAGAAACTTTTGGAATATGAGCGGAAATAAAAAAAAAAATTGTAAGAAACTTGTAGTACTTTATAGTACAAAATTTCATGTTCACTTGTGAATGAAAATATAGATAATAGGGTGAGTTTTCCAATTAGTAAAGTCCGACTCGACTCGACTCGACTAGATCAGGATTAGTTGTCATAGCCAAAGGAAACTATTACACCTTCATGCTCAACTTTTCCACTTATGTGCTTGATGATTTTATTAGATTAAGATTCCAAGTTATCACCAAAGTATGGGCATATGTTAACTAAAGTTGTTAATTAGAATTCCTGTTTTTGGGTTGAAATTATTCCCCCAGAGTAGTCTACGGAACAAGACCCAGATGATTATGTAACTATGTTAGTCGAGGTTATTCATTCAATTAGTAGTTACAGGCATGTCGTGTCAATGTATTTTTAACTTTTATACGTTTTGGGATACTTATAAAAGAATCCAATTTGAGGGTTTTGATCATTATATATTGGAGACCAATTATTTTTCGGTGCTCAATTTGATAATCATAATTAGTTTGGATACTACTAATGAATTTTGTTCACCCTTAATGTTTTTGTACCAGTCTGCTCCAGTTTCTATCACATTAATAAGGAACACCCCGCTTTACTTGAAATTGTGGGTTTGGACAAGAGCGACCTTTACTTCCTTGACTCGGCGGCGATCCTGACTCTTTATGGGCCCAGAGCAAAGCAAATAAAATAGGCCCCAGGACAAAGCAAACGAAATGGGCTCATTAAGATGACAATATACCCTTTTTTTTAGAACCAAAGAGAGGCATTTTTTCTTTGGGCCCTCTTTTCCCCTTTTTTCTTTGGGCCCTAGGCGGTTGCCCTCCTTGTCCTCCCCTCTAAGCCGGCTCTGCCTTGACTTCCCCTATGATATTAACCAAGTCTTGGACTTTGTACTCACACAAAACCCAGATACTACTAGTCATAATGCCTTACTAGGTCACTTATAACTTGTGGGTTTAGTAAAGGTTTTCAGTCTGCATCCAAAGTTAAATGAGCCTACAGGACCAAACGCAAGACAAATTGAATCAATAAAGTTAGATTTGGGACTTTATAAGACTATTCAAATAGGCCCATTGTAATAACAAGAGATTCCAAGTGTAAAGTTGAAGCAAAATTGCTTTAAGTAGATAATGATTGATGATAATACGTTCTTCCTCACTTTCTCCCTGATTTGCCAAGTATCATCAATCGGCTCCTTCTTTTCACTTGATTAATGAATCGAACTGATTTGGAGTTGGAATGAATTGAATTGATTTGGATTGGATTGGATTGGATTGGATTAGATAGGATCAAACTAATTTGGTTTTCCAAATTCCATAACTTTTCAATAGCGGGATTATTGAAAAGTATGTAAAATTGTTTCAATGACATACGTATCATGTTGAATTTATATGTGAATAACTTGTAGAGCCGTTGGTCTAATTGATCCAGACAACACTCCGATCCTCGGAGGTTAGTACTTTTTTAATTTGCTCATCAAAAGGGGGATGCAAGTGAATGGCGACCGAGACCCCCCCCAACTACATCATGTTCGCATCCTTGTATTCAACATCGTAGCGAACATATCAAAGGCATCAGAAAAATGAGAATCAAACCATAACCTTTTCTTACCAAATCACTTGAGTGTAAACTTAAAACCACTAAATTATCATTCTTATTGGTCCTCCGGGGTTAGTACTTACTACTCGGTATAGAGAATAGAGTACAACTGTGGGATTTGCGAGGCAAATGGGGTGAGAAAATGAGGAAAACCCAAACCCACACGGACCACACCACACGTACGCGGTATTAGACAGTTTTATTTTACCATCCACGCAATAGAATAAAAATTAAAATAGACAATCTACACTTCACTTTCTCTCTTCTCTAATTCTCTGGCTCCTTTCAGATTTTGCACTATCCTTCTTAACAACCTTTTAAAAATCCCAAAAAAAAAAAAAGAAGAAAAAGGGAAAAAGAGTAAAAGAAACAGCCTTTAGTCTTGGTCCTCTCTTTTTCTTTCCTTTTAGCGTCCCCGTCTCTCCTTTCTCCCAGCCAATTCCCATTTTCTCTCTCCTCCCTCCCTCTCTATATAAACCCAACTCAAACCCCCCGTTTTCATTTCACACACACACACAACCAAACAACACAAACTCACCGCTCTTTTCAACTGTCAACTAAAACCACCCCCATTCCTCTTTCTCTCTCCTCTTTCTCTCTCCTCTTTCTCTCTCTGCCTCCATAACCGTCAAACATGAAGCTACTTGACAATTCCAATTCCAATTCCACTGGAGATAATTGCAAAACCATCGAAGTTTCCGTCATCGACAATTTCCACCACCACCACAATCGCCGCCATAGCCACCACCTTCAAACCACCACAATCACCACAATTGATAACAGTAACAACAACAGCAAGATATCTTCACTTCTACTTGAAACGAAGGTTCCACAACAAGTAGGACCAGAGAGAGAAAATGGCGATTTCGATAGTGATGAGCATCTCTTTATTCCGCCATTGAATTTCTCTATGGTCGATAATGGCGTCTTTCGCTCTGGTTTCCCTGACGTTGATAATTTCTCTTATCTTCAATCCCTTGGTCTTCGCTCTATCATGTAAGTTTACTTTCGATTTTTGTGCATTTTTGGCGGTTTTCATTTTTGATCAAATTTCTTTTGAGTTAGGGTTTTGTGATTAAAATATTAAATCTCTGGTAAATCGATTTTGTAGATATCTGTGTCCGGAGCCGTATCCGGAAGCGAATATGGAGTTTTGTAAGACCAACGGGATTAAGCTCTACCAGTTCGGAATCGAAAGCAACAAGGTATATATTTTCATTAATCAATTATTTAATTTATTCATTCATCTACTCAATAATTTCTCGATTGTTGTGTTTAATTATCCTGTTTAGTTAGGAGTATTGGCAGTTTGTTAAGCTCAATATGGTGATTTCAGCTTTTTTTTTATTGTTCTTTGTTTTTTGTGATTAGTAATTAATCAGTCACTGATTTCTCGATTATTGTGATTAATTATCTGGTTTAATTAGGAGTATATACAGTTTGTTAAGCTCGATTTGGTGATTTAATTGTATTTTTTTATTTTGTTTTTCGTGATTGTGTTGGATAAGTAAGGGAGGGATAAATTCGATTCTGGCTGGATCATCTATGGCCTTTAATCTTTCGTTAGAGTCGTCAGTTCATTTCTTTGTCGAGATTAGACATTTGGGAATGGAAATTGATACAAGCTGCTGAAAAAAGTGGATTTTGGGGTTGGTTTAAGTCTTTAAGATATATACTTATAGTAGTAGAGTAGTACTGTAGTAGCATGATATGATATGATCTCGCTTTTTTGTTGAACATACTTTAAACTACTGTGCAGGTATATTTAGTGCAGTCATTATTAGTCTTTTTGTCTTTCAATTGTTTGATCGTTTGTCTTAATCAATTGACAGTATGTTGCTTTTGTTGAGTTTATGTCTCTTAACTTTATTGAAATGAGATTGTTATGGTTTATTGATGTAATGGTTCTTGATTAATATATGTAAAGGGGTAAACATCTCAGTCATCGGATGCCGAGACACGAATAAGAGAGAGAGAAAGGGAGTTGAACTAGTTGAAAAGTGAGAATCTATGGCGATAGAACAGGGAATATGCTTTGGAGGTGTTTGTCTAGTGAATTATAAATTTATTGTCTCACAGTACTATATTGTTCTGTCACATGCTTTCACAGTACTATTATCTACTATATGATTGGTTCATTGCCCTTTTCCCAATAAGATAATCATGTTGATCCGTCCCCTCTTCATGGCATCATGTGTATTTTTATGATCATCTCTACCTTCTAAGTATAAAATTGCAAAGAATTGTGGTACGGTGCACTTTCTTAAGTATAAGGAAAAAAGTGTTGGCAACTCTAGATCTCGTACTGATCACGTTGTTAAAAGGGTTCCATTGTTAGTGATGGTCAAGTTATAGTAGTTAGTTTTACTCTTATGTGCATATCTTCTCATGCACTTAATGTTAAAGCCACCGCCCTTGTCAAGTTAGTTACACCATATCTATGTGCGGGTGTATCTGCTAGGTACTTCATTAATTAAGATCTCATTCTAGTTTGCGGTGTGTATTCATTTCTATGTGCAGATGTCAACTAAGTATAAGCAGTGTGATGTTGAATGCTTTACCGAATCCAACGACACAAAGAATATGCTGATTCAATTGGTAGTTTTGAGTTTAGCAATTGAGTGTAATGCAATCTCAGGAACAATGGTCAATCCATCTCTTCTAATGGTTAGCCCTCACAAAAGCTTCATCACTAGTTTCTACATATGAACTATATCTTTATGTATGTTTAGGAAAGCTTCCCTGGCATAGAATGTTTTAGATATCAACCCTTTTAAGAACTACCGTGTTTAAGTATAATTGATCCCTTCATTAAAAAAAGAAAAGGAAAAACAAAAGAAGTATAATTGATCCCTCTTGAAGACAGAAAAGCAGGGTCTTCATACAAATCTGAAGGATGAGCTGAAATCATGTGGAGTTGTTTTCTCCAGCGTTATGATGAATTCATGCACAAATATTAAGTCCTTCATCTTATCTTCGCTTGGATTTTCTTCCTTGAAAATACTACTATAAGGAGATATATCTGTTCAATAATTATCCGTTGGCACAAAGGATATATAGTTTTTCTTCAAATTACGCCTGAAAAGAGTGCGTGTGTGTGAGGTTGCTTGTGTAAGCAGTTAATTGTGCCCAGTGAGATAATGATGGTTTGGGAAGTTTGTTTCCCTAAACAAAGATGGTCCCCTCATGCCCTTCATAACTGATGGATGTTTGATTATGTCAAATTATCTAAAGTAGTCCTCGATTACCTCATCCATGACAAGAGAACATGGGATGACCTAATTCATCTCATGACACTCTATCTTGATGTGTACTGTTTGAATATTTTTTTTTTACAATGATGATGTGGATTCAAGTAAGAGCTGGAACTGACCAAGCACCTATTCTCTTTGAACGCCTTTAAGTGAATGGCTAAGATATGTTTCTTTTTGAAATGCGTTCGCCCTTTATTAGTTTGTCCCGTTACCAGCTGAAGGCTCAGTAGCTTCAGCTTCATGGTACTGCCATCATAGCTGACATCTTATCAAAGGGCTGGCTTTGTCTTCAGTTACAAGAATGTTTGTATGCACCTCCCCCCCCCCCCCTCCAAGCCATTCATAGTGCTTTGTTGAGTACGGTTTCGAAACTTGTAGTGTTGTAGTGACTATTAGCTCTTTATCTGAATGCATTCCTAGAAATTCATAGCTGTTGAAGTTCTTCATACTAATTTGAAAGTTCCCTGTCTTTCCTTTCTGTAGGAGCCGTTCGTAAACATCCCGGACGAAAGGATACGTGAAGCACTGAAAGTTCTTCTTGGTATAACATCTTATTTGTATCATGCATGAATTTTTACTTGACTTCCACTAGTTCCAATCTTATCTGACTTGTTTCTTTTTAAACTACAGATGTAAGGAATCATCCACTTTTGATACACTGCAATAGGGGAAAGGTATGCAACTGTTTTCTTTCGTGATCTCGAGTTTGGATGCGATTTCCATTTTAAAGACTAATAGTTGCATTTTCCCTTTCTCTTTTGCAGCACCGAACTGGATGCCTGGTGGGATGTTTGAGAAAAATTCAGAAGTGGTGTCTATCATCCATCTTTGATGAATATCAGCGGTTTGCTGCTGCCAAAGCTAGAGTTTCAGATCAAAGGTTCATTGAATTGTTTGACGTAACTAACTTCAAACATCTTCCCTTATCCTTCTCTTGTTCGAAGAGGTAACTAAATGACTTAAGTGGCTTGTCATACCATCTCCTCATTTGTGATGGGAAGATTTTAGATCTCTGCCTGTGAATAATTTGGGTAAAAATGAGTTCCTCGAGTGCATTTCAGCTACAGAAGTAATTCCAATGCCCTTGCGTCCTCCCGACTCCATTACCCCCACCCTAACTTGAGTACTCAACCCCGCTCCCTTGCCCCTCTTCCTGTCTCCATTACCCTACCCCACCCTAATAGTAAAAGTACCCAACCCCACCCTCTCGGGGGGTTGTTATACTTAAATAAAAGGCGCATGTCATTTGGTTCAACTTTTATATATCTCCATCAGCCCGTAACCACCACATATATTTCTCAAACTACTTTAGGAATGTGCCAATGTTCTAAAAAGTTCCTTAGTGCTAGGTCTGGAAGATAGTGAGATCATTTAGGAAGGCAGCTCATATTAATTCAGTTTTCTGCCTAGTTTAACGATGAGTAAGGTAGCCAATAATAGTGTTTGTTCTAACTGCTTGTTAGACCAGTTGGCTGTAGGATATATTATGTACATGGAAGTTGTCATTAATCATTGATGGGTCATTAGCCTTGTAGGGGTTGCGAAACCATCCCTTTCCATTTTTAGTTATTGGTTATTACGATGATTTCTTACAATGAGCTCATCCAATTGTGTACTATTGATCTATGACATACCCACATGAATATATTACAGCGATTGATATTTGATCTTGAGCCTTAAGATTGTGTTATCCAGATGAGTTTTCGCTCGTAGGAAGCATTTATTCTTCTTGATTCTCATTTTTCTTTATGGATGTTGATTGGACATGATTGTCGGATTCTCCAATTGGATAATTTGTTTGTGTCGACGTGTTTGTGGTGGACTCTATGCTACTAGGAGAAAATGGCTGTTCCCAAAATGCTTGCAGTTTCTGTAGGGTAGGCATCACAAGCACGAAAAATGTTTAAAATGGCGTTTATGCGAGGCTTTGTGCAACCTCAGAGCCACTAGTTTTTGAGTTAATTCCTTGCTTTTTGTTGGTGGGAAGGAAGGACTGTCTTGTTATGAGACTTGGAATATATTCTTCTTTGTTATTGGCTTTCCACGGATGAAAAGGGTGATATTCAAAGAAGTGGTCACTGTTGCATTGCAGTGCTCTACTTTTGTGGAGGGAATTTGTTGGGATTTTGTGTATATATGTAGTACCTTTGTGATCTTATGTCTATAAATGATACTTTTCTAATTTAAGAAATGTACATGGCATCCTATTGGATTTGATGCTAAGCTCCTGCCGTTATGAAAGTTTATTGATTTGACCAAATGGATGAAACAGTACAACCTATAATGAGTTAAATTGCGTGGCTTGTTCACTTGTTTTCCTATTCCATTTTTCAGTCCTTCACCGCTTAATGCTAATGTCTTTGGGCGAGGGAGTGATACATAGAATCAGACAGAGAACCTGAATCACTAGCTTTATCTATGTATTAATAATTAATTTTCATGCCTTTCCAAATAACGGATATGTATTTGTTGGTGTGAAGGTTGACGAGTTATTGGGAAATTTTTACCTACTCATGGGAGTATGTACTCCCCGTCACCTTTTTAATACGTAGTCTAAAAAAATGAGGCCCTCACTTCTTTTATTAAGAGTGTAATAAGATGAATCCGAGAGTAAGATTAAATTGTTATGTAAGATTGAATTGTTATGTTGAATTGTGTTTTGGGTGCTATAGAGGAATACGATGCATGCATTACCACTTGCATCAGTTGCATGTGACTGATAGTGGGTGAACGTGTGAGGTAGCGCCGGGGGGGGGGGGGGGGGTGTAGATGATCGAAGTACTAATCGTTACTAACAATAGTGTCCTAACATCTAACCTGTGTGGTGGACCTCGTGGGTTATGACTTCTGAAGCTAAATATATTTTTGAGTTGTTTTGGAACCTTGGATTTGAAACAAGGCAAGTGATAACTCAGTGGAATAAATAAATAAATTATTAGTATTTATTATCATTTTTCTTCCTTGGATCCATAACCAAAGCTGCACCCCGGTTTAAAAATTATAATTACAGGAAATACAATTTTGAAATATGCCTAATCAACCTCTCTCATATGACTGATGTGAGCCAAAGATTGCCATTATCGAGCCACCATGCCCCTCCATATAAAAGGTGGTTATCAACCACTTGTTTTAGGCCAATGAAGATGGACTTGGACTAATTGGTTAAGATTGAGGCTTTTGGGTACATTAGGTCTCAGATTCGAATCTCCATAGCGGGATTATATGATCAACTGAATAGTCTCTTGAACTTGCGATTAAGAAATAGTAACGCCAAAGGGAAACACGAAACCAAACGAGAACATCGGCTGGAGGACTAAAACAATCTCCAGTAATGACGTCGGGAGAACTTCCTAATCATGATTGCATTGTAGAACATTGATTTTTGGCCACATCTGAAGCTTCTGTATAGCATAATAATCCCATAACACCGATGGGCGATGGTAGAGACGTAGAGTAAATGGAACAGACTAATGGCTCTGCATTGCTAGACATGGTCTGCTGGTCATCCGTGAATTGATACCTTCATCATTGTTTCTGAAGATACCTAACAGCCAGCCTCACTGGTCACTAATCATTAGTAGAAATATTTAGAGACATGAATGGTATATTTAAAAAGATTTATACCATCCATCATGTATTAAGTCCATACACGTTTTTGTATTTTTATGTATAAAAATTGAGCCGCTACGCCGCACATCGGCCCAGAATCAGACTGAGATTATTGGACCCAGAATTTGGGTTGTTTGGTTGGACTGGAGGTTCGGATGCTTATCGGAGTATATATTTGGGTTGGGCTAGTTTGGCTGACGCAACAACCAAGTTTGGTGAGGTGGATTTTTTTATTTTTTATTTTCTAAACGGTGTGGTGGATTATTAGGTATGAAATATTGGGTTGATGTATGCACCCAATTTCTAGTTTTCCGCCCATAGTTTAGGATGGATATTACTTGGATCATCTGTTTGGACATTAAAGGGCGATTCTGGAGCTTTTTAGTTTGGGGTTTTGTCGGTAACATTGGGCCAATAGCCCCAAGCTTAAATCAGCTTCATTTTATGGGAAGGAATGAATTTCTCTTAGACCTGGCAAACTGATCGGGACAGATTTGAATTCGGATCATTTCGGAATCGGGTCACTATCATGTCGGATTTTTAGTAGGTCATCTTTGAGTTGGTCTGCGGATCAAAATAGCTCTTGTCTCAATTGGGTCGGGTAGTTTCGGCTCATTAGCCGGTCGTACCAATAGCGGTCGAACCTTTTTGAGGTCGGATTTTAAGCAGGTCAGCTTCGAATTGCTTTTCGGGTCGGGTCGGATCAGATTTTGCCATCTTTCTTAGCAACTATTCCACCACAAGAATTAGAGTAGGAAGATTAAGTTGGTTTTCATATAAAAAGGAGATGCACAAGCACAATTCATGGAAGATATTGTAGATTGGTTTTTTTAATTTCAGTTGATAGGGAGAATTCACAGCCACTATTCTTAGAGTGTACACCGGATAAAGGTTGAGTGTGTGCAAGCCTGTAAATCACCCACACGCCACACCAATCAAGACAATAAGATAAACTTGTACACATGCACAATAAAAAGGCCTAATAAAAATTGAACCCATAATCTTTGTCATGAAGTCTAGCCCCACATCCAACATCCTCATACAACCTTCAAATGTTTAAGGTGCATTCCTGTCTACTCCATAAAGGAAGTTGTTTGTTAGACTTGGTACATCTCCATTTTATGCTTCGAAATGAAGAAAAACTAATGAAAATCCACCTTCATTACATTAAAATCACATATTAACTCGGCTATTAACACAATCACTTGTTTCCAGCAGGGACTTTAATTACTAACTCGATTGGCTATCAACTTGTTTCCTAGAGTATGTAAATTGCCTGAGAACCTTCAGCTTTCAACCAGATATACAGTGAAGATCGAACTAATTTAAACACAATAATATAACCAAGATATTTACAAAAATGGAACATTTTGACGTGGAAATTTCATGTCCACTAAATGTTGAGAATGAATTTCTCTCTTTTTCAAGGTTAAAAGTAGGTGATTGGCTCTACATACATCCTTCATTCTCTCTTTCTCTCTCTTTTTCATGAATAATCATTAGTTAGTTGTTCCCTTACGTACATATCCACATAATTGCCCGACATGTATCTTAATATTCCTTCGTTAATTTGGTTGTGGGTTACTGTCTATACTGGCTTATCATCATTCTGTCATTTACATGTCTTGTTAAAGCATTTACTTCATTTTATATTCACCTTACTCAAGGGACTACAAGCTCCTTACCACTTGAACCAAAAAGTTATATTAAGCTTACTATTGCTTTCCGTACTCTTTGATTTATGGAACACCTATCACACGGTTTTCATGATTAGACATAAGA
This sequence comes from Tetragonia tetragonoides, assembly GCA_038025085.1. Taxonomy (NCBI): domain Eukaryota; kingdom Viridiplantae; phylum Streptophyta; class Magnoliopsida; order Caryophyllales; family Aizoaceae; genus Tetragonia; species Tetragonia tetragonoides. The sequence continues at coordinate 1,083,733 of CM076145.1, forward strand.
ACAACAATGTCCTAGATGTCTTCTTTTGTCTAAATGTTTCATGTCAAAAATGATAATTTTGTTCCACTTACCCAGCATAAATATGCCCTATGTATGAACTATATGTACCTGCCATCATCTGTATTACTTTAGAATTTTAAATGCGAATCATATATCTTCATTGACATTATCATGTTTTGTTAATTAAGCATTCATTTTGTCTTAAGCCTTTTTAGCGTTTCTAGAGGTTGCTATAGATTATATGGAGCTGCTATATATTACTCATATATATACTAAAATCGAAAAGTATGTACAACTTTTTTTTATTTTTGATTAAGAACTCAATACACTCAATATTTGTGTGTGATAGTGCTTAATGAAAACAATCTTGTAAATCCAAACGTCAAAAATAAATTGCCAATTAACACTTTGTGAACGGTTGTGATTCTTCAGAATCATTGTGTCACTTGACAATCTCGCTAATTTTAGTGATTGCAACTAATCGTTGTATCTCTTAGACTGTTTGTCGCTTAACTCAAGAGACAAATGTTCTGTTTGATTCACCTTAATTTTACTTAAATTCAGTACAGTTCAGTCCAGTTCAGTTCAGTCCAGTTCAGTTTATGTGTAACTTTATTACTCATATAACTTTTGATTCCGAAATAATTTCATGATGAAAATTATGTCATCGGAAAGATCTCAAAGCATACTTTCAAATGACTATGTTTAGAAAAATTTTAAATGGTTAACGGTCAAGTTTAAAAAATCAATTCAGTTCAGTTCAGTTCAGATCAGTTCAGTTCAGTTCAGTTTTATCCAGGTGAATCAAACAGAGCCAAAGCCATTGGTAAGTATTGGACGTTAATCACAATTGATAGTGGCCATCCATGATAGTATTACTACATATGAGTAAATCATCACTGGCACACAATCACTATTTTAAAAGATATTAGAATAAAATAGTTTTCATGGAATCTAAATTGTTACAGAATATTATTAGAATAAGATATAATATTCTCAATATATTATGAGAATAATATAAAATCCTCTAGAATATTTTGTAATATTGTATTGCAATATATGGGTTTTGCACCTATATATATGATTCTTCATATCAATAATCAATTGTGTGAGATTATTCATATTATTTTCAATTACCACTCTTGTTTTCCTATATCTCCGTCTCCCGCTTCTTCTATTACTATCTCTACTAGTTCTTGTGTTCAACATTCTATCTCAATGGCTAGAACACCTGAATTCAGCTTCCCTTGTGACTTGTTTCTTGAGTTCCGCAACAATAAAAAAGCCAATTGCTCACATTTTCATTGTTTGACATCACTCTCATACTCACCTGTACAACACGAATGTATGACCAAAGAATCTCATGTGACTGAAAAAAAAACTCAAAAATATATTGTGTTCAAATACAATATACGCGGTGAAAATTGCAAACTTCACCATAGTAATCAGTAGTCAATTCTATAAGCAAGATATAAACCTTGTTTGACTACATGCTGTCAAATTAGCACTACATTCAGGTAAAAATTTTCAAGTTTAGTAGGTAACAAAAAAATTACCAATATCTATATCCGGTGTGAGGCCTGTTCTCCCCTGTTTCTCTCAGTTTTGCCCAATTTCTCCCAGTTTGATCCAATTTTCCCTAATTTCTGCCAGTTACCAGTTAGACATCCCAATTTTCACCAGTTTTACCCAATTTCCCCCATTTTCTCCCATTTATTAGTCACCAATTTCCCGTCAAAAAGAACGAGCCGTTAGTTGGGTTGCTCCCAACCCCATGTCTGTCCTTGTACAAAGTATGACATAATATGATGATTAACCTTGCAAATTGAAATGACAGGTATAGGTATAGGTATAGGTAAAATGTTTAGTTCAAGTTTTTTTTTCTTCTTGTTTTTGAGGTTTGATTGGGTTTAATGTTGATCCCTTGATTACACTTATACACGTACTTGGAATCAGTGGCGGATGTAGCATGTAGGGACTCTAGGGAGGGTACATGATGGGCTACTAAAATTCCCGCACCCTACCAAAAAAAAAACAGGGTTTTTAATCGGAGAAAGTAGATTGTGGTAAGTATATTGTGCCCTGGTTCTCATATTTCAGATTTTTGTATCACCATTTCCACATGTCTAGATCCGCCACTACTTGGAATATTAATTTCTGATTACATTTACGGCGATAAAGTTTGTATCACTCAATATCGTTATTAGCACTACAAAAAAAATCAAGACTTAGCGGCTGAATTTTGCTACGGAAAAATGATATCCGTAACTAATGTATTATAATAATAAAAAATTAAATTTAAACTGCGGATTCAAAATCTGACACTGGATTAGCTCAGCGTCGATGTTTTTAGCTGCGGATTCGAATTCGCAGCTAATTCCGCCGGTGACCCACTTTTGCGGCGGATTTTCCTTCGTTGCCGGCGGTTTTAATCCCCAACAGTTTTCCTTTTTTTTTTTTTTTTTGTAGTGTAGTTCCTCAGTGTGAATGTCTGAGCTTCTTCATTCACCGAGAGGCCAGAGCCAGGATTCTCAAGTTAGTAATTACTGTTGCAAAGATACATTGGACGGTGTCAAAATACCAACCCACATTTTGAGCAGATCTCTACTTTGAAATACTGGAAGTTTAGATTTGGGTCAGAAATCAGACTAAGAAAACACCTACACACAGTTTTAGCAGAACAAAGAGATAAGATGCTCCCTTTTTAAAATCTGTCAAAACTGTATTAGGGACAGTATTTTGGTCTTTTAATAACTCATAGTACTGTAACTTGATTCAGATAACAAATCTAGTTAAGTTAGATGTGTTAGATATCACATGAAGTTGTTTAAGGAGACAACTTGTTGCAGGGCAACCTGTAATATACAGTAGATCATTGCAAATATAAGTTCTTGTAACTTACATAATTAATAAGTTATTGTCCATATATTTTCAGACATTGCTGAATGAAAGTGTGACAGCTTCATTTGTCATCAATTTATATGTTAACAAGCCATAATATATTAAAGTAAAAATTAGACTTTCTAAAACTCCTAATCTGATACACAGGAAAAGCCACTGCTAAACAACTTTATCTTCAAATTAAATAAAAATTTGCCTTTTTTTTGCTTTTCTTCACCATATGTATATCTTATTAGTATGGGATTCTAAGCAGTTGCTATAGCACCAACACTCTTCATAGCTTCAAATCTTGGTTCTTTAGCTTGAAACTTAAGCCTAGCATACAGCTTCATGTAGTCATCAAACACAAACTTTGGGTAAATTTGCTTCTGCTCATCTACTTCTAGGTTCTCCACCAATGCTGGGGCAGGGAATATCACTGCGTCGTTACCCGGGTTGTAGAACGAAGCAATCGACATCCTGGTTCCGTCTGTCTGAGCAATCACCCTGTGCATCACACTCTTGTATTTCCCGTTTGTGATTACCTATATTAAAGGATTATTGAACACATTAGAGTATGACATATGAACTAAATGGAAATGACTCATTATATTGAACCATAAAGTATATACAATACTCAATTTAATAAACTTTTCATTAAGGGTCTAACAGAAGCAGCCTCTTTACAACTGCATATATGTAACCCTCCGTTACCCTCACCCTACACGGGAAGACTCTGATGAGAGTCTTAAGGGGGTAATGGTATAGTATTATATGTATGAAGTAGAAAAAAGTTGTTATCTTATTCTTACCTCAAGTTGGTCACCAAGGTTGACAACAATGGAGTGGCGCATAGGAGGAACATCGATCCATTGGTCGTCTTTAAGGAGCTGGAGGCCGCTAACACGGTCATCCTGGAAGAGGAGGATGACACCACCAGCATCGGTGTGTGCACGGAGTCCCTTGATCAAGTCAGGTTTGGGGCATGGTGGGTAGTTGCTCACCTTAGTGCCAAAGTTTGGCTTTTTGTCCCCATAAAACACCTTCTTAAGGTAGCCTTTCTCTAGTCCTAGATTCTCACAAAACAAGTCCAATATCTCCTCTGCTAACTTTTCCAATCTCACAGCAAAATCCTTCATCACATTCCTATATAAAAATTAACAAATGCTAGTTACATTTCTGTCAGAAATTTTACTTTTCAAAGTGCACAAATATTTGGTATAGAGAACATTACTATAAAAGTGATTAACTTGACTGTTATCAAAGCTATAGTAGTGCAGAATGACATATCCCATGGGAAATAGAAAACGCATCATCATAGATACAACATCAACATTACCCCAGTGTCTTCAAAGAGGCTCCCACCTAGGCGGGGTGAGGGGGGGTCGGTTGTACGCAGCCTTATCCCTGTGAGAGTCTCACAGAGAGGCTGTTTCCGTTTGACCCGAGATCCGAAGTGCGACGATCATTGGCAACTTCACAATAAATAAGAAGCACCAACAGTTTTATAAGCCATTTTGCTTTAGTCCATTTTTTTCGAACATGACATTTTTTTTCCAATCATAGATACTAGGAAGGATTTGCATATTTTCGAACATGACATTTTTTTTCCTTTTATCATTCTCTCATTTTACCTGTATTCATCATCAAGATCAGGAACTTCAGAAATGTTGGATTCAGGGAGATGGCGCAAATAGAAGGTGCTCTCCCAATCCATGTCAGTAATCTCTGAAGACACATTCTCTAAGCCTTTGCTTGCAACCAACTCTCTGAACCTTTGCTCCATGCACTTCCTGTAGTGCTCCTTTGTGAGCCTTTCCACTGTGTCCAACACATCATGTGGGATTCCATGATCCACTAGCTATAATAACCCAAAAAGAAAAATTGTTTAGACAATAGATTAAATAATTATTATCATCAATATACTCAAATTTAATACTCTAGTAAATGAATGTTTATCTATAAGGTTAGTTGATGAGAATGTATAGAGGTTCATATATACGAGTTTCAAATTTATGCTACTTCTAACAACCTACTAGTTAAACTAGCTAATATGCGCGAATTAAATCATTTAAATAAAAGATAAGAAATATGAAAGTCGAGTTTCATTTACCTCAAAGAAACCCCAGTTTTCACAAGCATCATGGATAAGTCCCATGGTAGCTTCCCTCTCCTCTCCATTGAGCTTTGCCAAATTGATGACTGGAAAGTTCTCCATTTCTTTTGATTACTTCACTCTTTTGTTGATTACTAACACTCTTTCTCTTGTATTTCTGTTGCTGGTGTTTGTTCTTGCTACTTGTGCTGTGACAAAATGAGCCATAGATTGTGCTATTTATAGATGGAAAGTAAGTGGATTGAAAATGAGAACAAATAAAGTAAATAAATAAACTTAAAGGGATTAAGGAATTAAGTTTATTTTAATGATTGTATACGTGTGGGATTTAGTGAAGTAATTAAAGAAATGAAAAGTGACATTTTTTAAGTAAGACAAGACCTCAAGGGGTAGTGTAGTGTAGGACCCAATGGACAAGAATGTTTGGGGCCTACCACATGGTTCCTTGTTCAAACCGTCTCTCCGAATTGGTTTGAGCGGCAAATGAGATGGGAGTACAAGTGGTAAGTATTACACTCTCATAATTTATTGATTAGGGTTATTTATATAGGGAGGTTAAAACACTTATTAACAAACTTTGCAGGGAGAATTTACTCCTTTACTTGATTTAGTCAGCCCATTAAAAATAGATTAAATTATCCAACACATATAATTTGCAGGCTATTATATATGTCCTTATAGCAAATAAATAAATAATTAAATAAATAAAATCGGATTTGAGCAAATGGGACTTACTATGGTGGGCCTGGTGGCTCAAGAATTGGTCCTTATGCTTGACCAAGTGTGGAATTGTATTTGTGGATGCCACCTTCCAAAGCATATGATGTCTGATTCTTATGGTTGGACTTTGATTTTATTATTTTCATAATTGTCATTTGGAGGAAGCTGCCTAGTGGTTCTACAGATCTTGGATTCATTCTAATGGAGGGGCTGCTCATCCAAAAAAAAAAAAAAAAAATTATAAGTCATCCTTTGACCCACCTCTTAGTCCTGTTTTCTTCAACGAAATAATGCGGACAGGGCCGTTTTAGAGGATAGGCTGGAGAGGCGACCGCCCAGGGCCAGCATTTTGGAGGGGCCCAAAAATTTAAAAGCAAAATAGTATATGTACTACATGTTGCATACATTTGATATAACTCTTGGCTTTGGTCTGCTGGTAAGAGCGTGTGGGAAGGAAGTTTTACTTTCACCTTAACCCACGCTGCATGTTCTTCTATTTTTTTATATTTTTTTCTGTTTTTACTTTTGGTCCACTCCATATCTTTTTTTTTTTTTTTTTTTGGAGAAACCACTCCGTTTCTTACACGTGTCTTGTTTAGTTTCTTATATTTTTACATATTTCTCTAAATAAACAAGTATAAATTTAATATAACAATATGAATATGCTTTACAACACTATTATTCGATTTATTTATTTATTTTTGAACAACAAAGTAACCTCCAACTTTGTTATTGGAAATGAGACTTGAACCCTAGTTCATTGTTGGGAACAAGTGGGGGTGCACCATTGCGCCAGTCACCCAAACACTGTTACTTGATATCGGTGTCTTGAAAGGTTATATACGTTGAATTCTGGTTTCTAATAATAAATTTTCTTTCTATTCCTTAACTCATTAATTCTCAACTGGCATCTTGTTTAGTTTTGTTAAAATTAAACTACATAAATTACTCTAAGAAAAGTATTGTAATTAAAAAAATAATTTTATGTACGAAATTCGCTCCTATATGCTTATTTAATTTTGATATTAGTACCGATTTTAACAAGTAGACCAAACGGACCTAAAAGAGATCAATCACAGACCTATCCTGAAGGATTTATTTCGCTGTCATTTTTTTTTACAAAAAAATATTTATGACATGAATTATATAAATTTTTGAGAAATTTCTTTTAAATGCGAATGGGGTTGAACATACACCGAACACCATCATTGCGGAAACTTTTTCTCCTTTTATGACTGCATGTTTTTTTTGGATGGTGAAATTAGTTATTCACATCTTAGGGGCCTTCATTATAAATTCGCCCCAGGGCCTCGAAAATGTGAGGAACGGGCCTGGGTGCGGGACGGTGAAAAACGAAACGAAACAACGCGGAACGGGACGGAACGGTGCGATGCGGATAATGGAGGAAATTGTGAGACAAATCGAATTAAGAATGCGAAACGGAACGACGCAGTGCGAAACGACGTTGAACGAAACGGATTGGAACGGAACGGAACAGAATGCAATATGGAAACGACGAAAAAAACAGGGCCTTAATCTCTCCAAAACCTCTTTTTCCGTTTTTGATTCTTGTAAATCAAAGGCAAAAATTAGTTGCACCAACTAGTTCAATGCCCAATCATATTATAGCTAGATGTACTACACCAAGGATATCTTAGCCTATTGATTAAAACTAAGATGTTAGTTACACTGGGTTTCATGTTCGAATTTTTCCTCCCCAAATATATGTATATTGTACTGACGTTTGTGCATCATCTAAACCAAAAAAAAGAATGGTGCAGTGTACTACATCTAATTAAATATATGCTCCAAGAAGATCGAGTTCGAATCTTAGGGTGTGTTCTTTGGAATTTACCCTGTCAGTTCAGTTTCGTTCAGTTTAGGGGTGATCTCGTGTTAGTTCACTGATGTTCAATTTAATTCAGTGGTGTTTAGTTCAGGAACACATTTTTTTGTCTCACATATCAAGTGGTGTTCAGTTTAGTTCAGTGGTGTTCATCTCAATTCAGTGGTATTAGATCCAATTCAATTTAGTTCAATCCAGTTAAATTCAGCCTTAAAAAATACACTCTCAGTAGCAATTGTTGTTGTTCGTTACCAACCACTGAAGAATTTTTCTACCAAGTATATAAGCAAACTACTTGTTACTTGAAGTTGAAAGATTGGTACTTGAAGTTGAAAGTTGAAAGTTGAAAGCTTACTACATTTGGAGTCGAAAGTTAGTAAAAACTAATATTTGATGGCTATGTTTCGTAGTTCGTTGAAACTAGAAAAATTAGATAAAAATAAGTAGCTGAAATTGAAAAGCTAGCTGAAGTCAAATATATTCAAAGTCAAACAGACTCCTAATAATTTTTTTACTTCTTATAACTGTTGAGGCACATCCGCATATTAGGTGCATTGGTCTTGTTTGGCACGCAATTAGTAGATTGTAGATGATAGTTGGTTTTGTCAGATTGTTGTCAACTTATTGTACTAGTTTGTTTGACTATTAAATTGAACGCAAAATCTTGTTTGCGGCGCCCGCAAGTTGAGGCGCACCTAATATGATGTCAGCGTTTCTTTAATTTTAATTTATTTTTTTTACCTTTGCTCTTCCTCATTCTTAACTCTTGCTCTTCCCATCCAGTTCTTTCTCTCTCTTCACCCCCTCTCTCTCCTCACCATCTTTCTGTTGTTCTGCATCTCAATAATTCTCTCTGCTGATTATCTTTTTGTTGTTCTGCATCTCAATCATTCTCTCTCCTCACCCTCTCTCTTCCTCCCCTACATAGGTGAGTCCAAATTCTGCACACATTTCATTTCATTTCTCGAATTTTTGATCAATAGATTGATATGTTCTGTAAATTTAATTTAATTTAATTTAATTTAGTTTAATTTAATGGTTTACTGTATTTGGCTGTTAGTGATGTTGCTACTGCAGCAAAAAGTCAGGGGATGAGCTCATTTGCAGATCTACTTGTGTATGATTTTGAAGAGGCCGAGTAGCAAGGTTGCGGGCTCAGTTTGGCTACCTCCGCCTTCTGGGGTGATGTGGTTATGCGTGATGAAGAGGAAGCTAGGGGAAGGTTAGGGGTGATGACTATAGCTAATGAAGGAGATCACTACATTGGAGATTGTTTGACTTTATGGATTTTTGGGGATTTGTCATCTTAGAGAATGAACAAACCGTGATTGATAGATTGAAGTAAGAAGAGAGTGTATGTAATATTGTGAGAGTTGTGAATGAAAGACAAACAACCCAAGGGTTGGTTATTATTTGGTCTTCTGACTTCGTTCTTGTTTTGGTTGAAATCTAATTTTCAATTGTACTTGACACAAATGCACAATCGAATTTTAGGAGTAATAAGTATCATTTTTTGATTGTGCAGTATTACTTTCTGACTATAAGGTATTGGTTTTTGAACAATAAAAGTAAGTATAAGTAATACCTCTTTATATACAATAAAAGTGATACGAGAAGAAATAAAAGAGATACTGGTTGAAAAAAAAGTAGTAATACTCCCTCCCACCAAAAAAAAAAAAGGTAATACTCTCAGAATTAAATGTGATATTGTTGGGTAGAAAAAGTGATACGACCCATTTTAGTAAAATTGACATTGAGGGTATCCTTTTTTACTGTCGTTTTCATCATTTTAATAAGTATCACTTTTTGACTAGGAAGTATTAGTTTTCGATGGTAGAGTATTACATTTTGAATGATAAAAGTGATACAAGAAAATTTTAAAATTAGTACGGGATGTAAGAAAAGTAATACTCCATGAATTAAGAGTGATATTTGTATTGGGAAAAAAAAGGTGATACTGTATTTAGTAAAATTGATACTGAGGGGGAAAAATAAATCATGTATTACATTTCATCCAAAAAGCTATCAAGTATCACTTTTTGACGGGGATGTATTAGTTTTTGACTGTACGGTATCACTTTTTTAACGATAAAAGCGATATTACTATGTAAGATAAAAGTGAGACGAGAAGAAATAAAAGTGATACAAGGTGAAAGAAAAGTAATACTACAATTAATCATCATGAGAAGTTACAAAGCAGGACCTATATGAGGTCCCTCATTACAAGATTACAGCTTAAAAAAATCAAGGGCCTCTCCCCAGACATGAAGGAGGCTAAACACAACTACACCAACCTGCAATAAATCACAATCAATAAATACTGTTTTTATTTTTACATCACAATCTCTCAAGGAAGCATGACAACTTCTGATTTCTCTAGGCTCGCACACAGCAGTGTAACGTGATTTGCAGAATCATTCTTCCAGTTGTATCTTTCATACTATGGAAAACTCTTATCTTTCTTTCAATCCATATATGATAGACAGTGGATGCAAAATCCATCTATAGTGTCGCAACTCTCACATATCTTCCTCTTGTGTTTTTTTAACACCCAAGCTAACTTCTGCTCCAATGGCAGAACATTTCTATCAATACCGAGCCAATGCAATAACACCTTCTGCCACACACCTCGAGTAATGGAGCATGCAAAAAAAAAGGTGTGGAAGAGTTTGATAATGTGCTTTACACAGCACACATGATGAAGAACATTGCATCCCCCAAGTGAACAGTCTATGTTTGGTTCTCAATCGCCCTTGCAATACCAACCAGAGAATAAACACATGTTTTGGTGGTGCCAAGTTAAAACAAGTAAGGTTCTTCCAAAAAAACATTGTCAACAGGCCCTCGTAGAGTAGTATTAACTTTGTGGTTGGTGAATTTGCCTTGTTTCAATACTGAATTCCAAAACTTGATTCTTCTCCATCTACTAACATGCTTTTCCTCCAAACAAGTAAAAACGAAACTAATACTTCAGCTACCAAAACTGATACATAATCACAGAAAACTAATACTACAAACAATATGCATTTTTTTAGTATGTGAAATAGTTGGCAACAAAAGTATATTAAGAAACAAAATAAATTGATACTTTTGAGCCAGAAAGTGATACCTCATAGGCTAACAACTGATACATAAAGTAATCACTTTGACAATATTGTGCTAGACAACATAATGATACATCTAAGCAAACAACTGATACTGTAGATACAAAAACTAATACTAATAGTGAAACTCATAATATATTAGCATATTTTGACCACAAATAAAAGTCGAGGCATAGATACACCTAAATTTGTATTAATATGCATATCAAGTAAGTAATACTTATGAGCATTTTAAAGCACTCACTTTACAATCCTTTCCCATTCACAAATATGGAATTAAGGACATGTTGTATAAAGCCATACACATTCATCCAAGAATCACAAACACTATTTTCTTAATTATTCCTAGCAAAAAAATATTTGGTAATGTAGATCAAATATTTTCATGTTATCTTAACCACGTAACAAACTGATACTTACAAGCAAACAATCGATACTTGTGAGAGAAAATATGATACGTCTAGGTAACAATCTAATACCTCAAAGATAGAAACTGATACTTATAATCAAACTCTGAAAATTCGTATCAAACAAGCAAAATTGCATAATATAAAAAACTTGATTCACCAAAAATTAAAACCCTAACATGCTGAAATAAATCTCAATGTAGAATAAACAATGGAGACAACAATGAATTCAATTGTAAAATCCTAACTCAATCTAAAACTAGCATAAAGTAGCAAAAGTTAAGCCATATATCGCAATTTGTTCCCGATTTTAATGGTAAATTCAGATTCAAATGATTATGGAATCATAATCAACAAAATAACTCATTAACCCAAATCAAATACATACCTGCTAATTGCTTCGAATTTGTGTTCGCCATGAGAGAGAAATAGAATGAACGCAAGGAGAGAGAGAGATAGAGCGCGAGGAGAGAGAGTGGGACGAGAGAAAGACGGAGAGAGAGAACGTGAGGAGAGAGAGAGCATTTGGGATTCTGGTTTTTTTTTTTTTATTGTTTAATTGGGCTGGTGTATTTTCATTGTTTGGGCTGAGTGAGAAATGCGCGTGTTTTTATTGTCTGGGTGTGTCACTAGGAGGCCTCAAGTTGAGGCGGCCTCATAGGAGACAGATTGTAAATTGAAAAAGATGTTCGGTAAAGTGAGCTGATTGTTGGTAACTGATTAGATGTAAAATTACCACTATGAACATGGAGATTTGTTAATAATAATAATAATAATAATAATAATAATAATAATAATAATAATAATAATAATAATAATAATAATAATAATAATAATAATAATAATAATAATAATAATAATAATAATTTATATGTATTATAATTAACATTTATAGTATTCATGATATTAATAATAATATCTATAAAGTTTAGTAATATTTATTATGTAAATAAACATATTATCTATTTGAATAACTATTTAAGTTATATTATCATTAGTTTCTAAGTAGTAATAATAATAATAATAATAATAATAATAATAATAATAATAATAATAATTATTATTATTATTATTATTATTATTATTATTATTATTATTATTATTATTATTATTATTATTTATTAATTAAGTAATTAATTAATTAATAATAATGTAATAAAAATATTAGTTATTATTATTGGTAGTAGTAACTATTATTATTAATAGTAACTATTATTATTAACTATTGGGTTAATTATTAAGATTATTATTTTATATAATAATCCAACAAGCTGATCCCAAAAGCTACCCCCAACCAATTTTTTGTAACTCAGTTTGTTTGGTCCAAAAAGCTAATGAAAAAGCTAGTAACCAAACACCAAAATTTAGGTTGTTGGATGGTCAATTGATCCAACAATCCAAATTGTCTAACAAACTAGCTAAAATGCCACCAACCAAACAAGGCCAATATTCGTGCTTATTGCATCATTGTGGAGACATCTTAATTTGTGATCAAGAGTTTGAAACACGTCGACAATAGATCAGACTAGTTGTCATTTATTTACCATATCAATTTCTTAGAAGTTTATCATTCCATTCTGTCTCTCAAAAAAAAGGATATTCAATGCTTTATGTTTGTACAAAATCTTGTGTAGATTTAGTTCACGGTGGATCAAAAGACCAAATCTTTTTAAAAATACCTTTTATATCCTTAAAGTATTTGTACTATATCCTTAATTATTTTTTGGTCTACGGTGCACTAAGTCCACACAAAACGGGCTAGTTTGTTTGAGTCTACATCAATTTAGTAGGAATACATCATACATTTCGACTTTCCTATTTAGAGACCATCCTTTTCATCTTAAGAAATTAAACTTGTTAAACTTTGAAGATTTGAATTAAATCGAACGGAAATGAATTGATTTGAACCGAACTAAAATAAGCAAAATTAACTGTGAGATAATAGAATGGTTGATTATTATTGATGTAATCGATCCCTATATATAGGTATAAGAGTACTAGTATTATGGAAACTCTAGAATAATATTCCTAAGAGTACTAGAATAATATTCCTAACAGTACTAGAATAATATTCCTCACTGTACTAGAATAATATTCTCTAACACTCCCCCGCAATCGTAGTGGTAGATGAACGGACGCTACGATTGGAGGTTACAAAAGACATAATTAAAAAACACTATAGCAAACATGGAGATCTTAAAGTTTTAACCAATTATGAAATCTAGCCGAAACAAAACTCTCGTGTTACCACCCGCTTCATAGTCAATCGTGAGCAACGGGAAGGAACACGTCAGCGAAAGATTATAGGGATTGACAGAAGTAGATCACGTAGTAGCAGAGGTCGGCGCTTGGCAGACGGCGGCGGCAGGAGTGCAGGCGGCAGACGGCGGTCGGCGGCGGCAGTAGTGCAGGGGGCGGACGGCGGTCTGCGGCGACAGGACTACAGGCGGCGAACGACAGGACTGCAGGCGGCGAACGACAGAGCTGGGGACGTGCGAACCTGACGTGATCTGAGTTTTGAAGTAGGGTAGAAATTAAGATCAAAAATCCATATTTAGTGGTGGAGATCAACAGAATTGAATTTAATGTAGGAAACTAAAAACTAATTTGTGTGGTTGTAAAAAAAAAGAGTAGTCCACCGGATGGAATATGGTTTAAGACCTCCATCCGGCGGCTTAGCGGAAGCTTGGGTTTTAGGCCACCAAGAAAGTAGCTGCTTTGATACCATATGAGATAATAGAATGGTTGATTATTATTGATGTAATCAATCCCTATTTATAGGTACAAGAGTCCTAGTATTATGAAAAGTCTAGAATAATATTCCTAACAGTACTAGAATAATATTCCTAACAGTACTAAAATAATATTCCCTAAAATTAACTTGGACTAACTTGAATTGAATTGATTTTTTATTTTCAACTTGACTTATTGGACGACCTTCATAGCTCATCTAAACCCCTTCGAAATTAAGCTCATTTGAAAGTAATTAAACGACACTTAATCAAACGAATAGAGAGGAGTATCAGACAAATCCTTAATAAACTAAAGTTATTCAAGAGCATGTACCATATTAAACTTCCAATGTGAATAGATAAGATTTTTGGAGGAGAGCAAAATCACAAACAAGTCAAGTGAGTGACAATCCTAAATCTAGTTGACAATATATAGGAGTAGCCAACTTGATTTGTATGTTAATGTTTCTCTCTCAAATATTCCAATGTGAAACTCAGATCCTCACTTACTATAACCGACTACGTTGGTGTATAATGTTTTAGGGACTTATACACCCGGCCACAAAGGGGAGAAATTAATAGAGACTACAAATGTTGCGCCGAAAGTACTACTAGTAGGACATATTGAGTTTGAGTCATTGACCTTCTAAATTCAGCCGAACATTCGAAGCCCGGCGCCTCATTCATATGGAAGCCTTTTCACATTATCCAAATCCATCTCTCTTTGATTAGATTAGTGGTGTTAATTACATTAGATTACTGTCATTATTTGAAAAGGAAACAAAAGATTCGGCATGGTACCAATACCATTTGTTGACATGCCCATGTCTTTTCGTGCTTCTAATTATACTAATCTGGATAAAATATTTTATACTCAATATGAATAGTGTTTGGTCTGTTTAGTGGGGGGATGGGTTTATTGAACAATAATTATAATGAATGGGCTTAAACAATGGAAAAGTAAATGGCACATTAGCTAGATTCACTACAGTTTCTGTTGTTTCCCTTTATAATGTATGGATATCCACATCTACATTGACATTGATCCTTTTTTTTTTGTCGTTTTTATGCTATATTTTGTTTCCGCGTCATTTCGTTTCATTTCTCATTCTGTACTTTAATTTTCTTACATTTTCTTTAATTATCCGCATCGTTCCATTCCGCATCGTTGCGTTCCTCACTGTCCGCACCATTTCGTTGAAGAGAACATGGTCTTATTACTTGGTTACTACTTTGATCTACATTTTACAGCAGTATTGCCCTGTTCTTTTCGTCGTCACCATGCTACAATTCGTTCCATTGAAGAGAACATGGCCTAAGCATATGGAGTATATTGGTGATATAATGTAATGAAAAGAAAGGTGATTGAGTTTTATATTTATTTATCTCGCTTGGGGTATATGTATATATTTTACCTATGTCCTGTTCACTCCTCCTAATCATATTGGTGGAATTGCTTCTCATTGAAAAAGAAAATTTATCACACTTGTAAGGTTTTCTTGAGGGAGAATTAATAGTTTTTCATAATTGGGAAAGGTGTCAAAATCAAGGTCACCCTGCATGTTATACCTTCAAAATGTGCTTCACAACCTACAAATGAGTGGTACGAGAAGCATGCATAAATTAATAAACCATATATGAATTGCATAGACAATGTCAAGACAAGTAATTGTGGGATATAAAGCATGCACCTACTATACTCTTATACAATGTAGGATCTTTTTGGAAAAAAATGTACAATGTAGGATCAGTTGGTTGTTCTCCATTTGTAAGGTCAATCAGGTCTTTGAAGCAAACGGGATATGACCTGATCTGTTTAGTTGTATGCAAATCAAATTTGAGAATATGGTCCAGCACATGTATTTTTTGTACGCCAATAAAGTTACAAAAAATTCCCTAAGGTACAAGAAATGTTTAATTCTATCGAGACAATCGGACGTTAGGTTTAATTCTATCGAGAAAGCAATGGTCATGAAATGTTTTAGAAGAGCATGGTTACTGAACAGGTTCATAAACATAAAACGCAAAAATAACGTAGAAATGATAGGAAAGGATGACCTCTACAGTCCCAATACAATGAAAAATATTTGATACAGTAGTTTACCGTATAGGAGCCCTAACACCTGTATAGTTGTATATGCACAATTATTACATATTCTAAAAATATACATAACTAGGAAGTAACCCGTGCTAATACGTACAGACTGCCCATTTATTATTATATTTTTAATCTATTTACATGAATTTTGGAATTTTTTAAAATTGTAAAAGTATATAAAGAATAATAAAATGGTGACGGATCGAAATGTTACACGTGCATATTACTTATACTTATCTCCATATTACTTATACTTATCTCCAAAAATATTCATCACTTTCGCATACAAAAATAAACAAATATTACTGGTCACCTGACCTTCGGTTGTACCTCAAATATATAACTTAAAATACTGTCACTCGAAATAGGACTATTGTTACTTATTTGCGCAACTCCTTGTAAGATTTAGTCACATGTCTAACCTATGTTTATACCCTCAGTATAAAACTTAATAAATCTAATACTTGTCATATTAACGACCTTTATTCCCACAAATAATGGTCAATTTTCACATAATCTATGCTTATACCAACTAAGATATTCATGCTTATACAACTAAGATAATTTTTGTTATTAAACAACACAACCGATTTGATCAGACTGTCCATTAATATGTGTTTCAGTAATTAGAATTTATAAGTTGAAAGACCGATCTTAGTTCTTTCAAATAGAAAAAATTGTGATGACTCACCATTTAAATAAGAAGGAAAAATAATTTATCAAAATGTGACACTTGTATATTACATGCACTTATAGTCTTATACATATCGACAATATGTAACATTTTCTCTTTATATTTCATGATCTACTCCCACAAATATTCATCATGTATGCCAAATCAATTAGAAGTTTAGACAATTTATTTGTCAAATCAAGCATCCTTAATTGAAAAACGTTTATGTTGGAGATTAAAGTCATTTTAGATTGTGTTAATGTAATTCTAACATTAAAAACAAATAAGAAATATGAATAGGTTATAGTATTAATTATTATAGGATATTTATTAATGACAACTCATTACTCACCATGATAAAAACAAAAAAAAAACAAAAATAAATTAATAACAACCAATCAACCTGTGATACTTGTCACGTTACCAGCGATTTTACCCAAAATTATTACTCCCTCCGTCCCGTGTTTACGTTCACAGTTTGACATTACGCGGGTTTTAATGCAAGTGAACTTTGGCATTGACATTCCCCTTATGCTCTTACCTCAACTTTCTCTCTCCTCATATTCCCACCCACCCCCAGCCCCCACCCCTTCCCCACCACCAGTAGCCACCCCACCTCCACCACCAAACCCACCATAAAATTTCCACCTCAGGCCCCCACCCCCACGGCCCCACCAGAAAACCACTCCAGCCCCCAACAACCTCACAAGGCCCACCTCACACCACGCCCGTCTCACACCACGCAACCCCCACCTCCACCCTGAAACCCCACCCGAACCCCCACAAAGCAACCCTCATCTCCACCCTGAAACCCCACCCCAGTCACCAGAAAACCACCCCTGCGAAACCACACCCACCTAGCCCCACTTTCACCACGAAACCCCACCTCCACCCACGAAATTCAAACCACCACCACGGCACCACCACGAAATCCAAACCCCTACCCACACCCAACCACGAAATCGGCCCACAAAACCCCTATACCCAAAACCCCTACCCTCGAAACCTCACCACCACCCACAAAACCATAGCCCCAAAACCCCCCAGCCCCCCACCCACGAAATCGACCCCGACCCACAAATCTCCAACTGCCCAGATCCGTCAAAGATAGGGGAGAGAGAGAGAGAGAGAGAGAGAGAGAGAGAGAGAGAGAGAGAGAGAGAGAGAGAGAGAGAGAGAGAGTATGCCATAAGAGAGAGAGCGCCGGCCACCGGAGAAATTTTCACCAACCACCAGCGAGCCACCTTGGATGGTGGTTTGGGTAGGAGAGAGAATGTGAGTGGGGAATGGTAGAGCTATTTTACAAAATAAAAGAGGGTAAGGGGGAAGGGTAATTGAGTATTTTTGCCCATAAAACTTTATCAAATAAGGAACTGTGAACGTAAATGAGGGACAGACCAAAAAGGAAACTGGGATCGTAAACACGGGATGGAGGGAGTATATACAAGTCTCATCCCAAGATCAAGTCCAATATCAAGAGCAATTGACATTCAATTCTAATACAATCAAGGTTTAACTTGAGGGCTCATCTTTTCAACTCTTAAATCTATTTTCAAATCATGTTTTATTTATATTGTGATCATGGTTAATATTCTTTGCATGTTTTAATTGTTTTATTTAGTTCATCCTATGTAGATTAATTTTAATTATTGTTTTCATGATTATCATGCATAGGTTAGTTTAATTATTATCCTTACATGATTTTCATACTTTTTAGTTTAATTTCTAGTTTGCTTATATTTTATCATGTTTATTGTAAATATCATACTTTTGCATGTTTTCCATGATTAATCAATTCAATTAGCATACTAACATGTAATTAATGTTTATATCTTTTATTTTACTTTCATTGAAGTAACTAATTCGTTTGTTCATGCAAATTGACAATTGGCGCGTTAAGCTAGCACGGTAAGGTTGGGAACATATTTCTATTATTTTGGTTGTATTCTATTAATCAAATCATGCAATTGGGTAATCATGTACAAAGCAATAACTTTAATAATTTGGTTTGTTCAACCCACCTAGTTAATTTAGGATCTTGGACGACCGGATTGTTTGGAACCTTGTTATGTGAATTAAGAATCAACAAGGATAGGATTAGTAGAGGTCGTTATTACGGGCGATTTAGATGAGATTCGTTTTGTCTTTTTCGTACCCACACCCCCGAACTCAATCTTTGGCCTTTGGGTTATATGAGTCATAATTCCCAATAGGAATTGGGTGCACTTTGATGGTTTCCAATTGTTTCCTTAAAAATTGGTGCGTGGCGACTTCATTTGTTCAATAATCCCTTAATCATATCAATCTCTTCTATCTAAGAACCTATAACATATTATATTTCAATTAGGCGCCGAAAGGCGACGGTTCTTACAGTCATATCACTCATCATTCTCCGGTTAAAAAATAAAATAATATCTATCACTTGTCAATTAGCTTGCAATTGTACATCATATAGTGTAACTTAATAAATTGTCACTCCAAATGTGACCCAGCATATCCTAGCCTGTGTTTATACCTTCATATAAAACGTAATCAAATATTTAATGCTTGCAATATTAACAACGTTTATCCCCACGAATAATAGTCAATTTTCATATAGCCTACGCTTATACCAACTGATATAATTCTTGGCATTAAACAACCATCGATTTGGTAAGACTGGCCCTAAATATGTATATATTTATTTGGAATCTAAAAGTTAAAAGACTTACCTTCTTTCAATTGGAAAAAAATAGCGACAACTCACTATCTAGAAAAAGGAAAAATAATATGTAATTCATCAAAATGTGACACCTGCACGTTATCAGCGCTTATACCCACAACTATATAACCCTTATTATATTATGTGTTCTATTCCCCCAAATATTCATCATCTGATCTATACTCAATAACGGTTTATATTATGTTGAAATAAAATATTAAAACTGGACATTAAGGCCATTTTAGATTAATGTAATTCTACTTAAAGAAATAAAAAAGAGAATATGAATAGACTATAGCAATAATTACTATAGGATGTTGATAACTAATTATTCGCCAAAATAAAAACAAAAAGAGAAAAATAATTAAGGTCCAATCAAATTGTGACACTTGTCAAGTTACTTGCGATCTTACCCAAAACTATATACCTACACTTATTCCACAAATATTATCAGTCACATGTTAATTGTCACATAACCTATGGTTATCCCTGCAAATATTAGTCAAATATCACCTACCATGTAACACCCAAAAACTATATACAACTTGAAAATGATGAATTTACAGGTAACCATTGTCACACATGCCCTTATCCCCCGTAAAAATAGGCAAATTTATATTAATGACATGTTTTTGTTACATGACCTACGATTATCGCAGCAAATATTATTCAAATATCAGTCAAATATCACCTACCCTGTAATACCCACAATATATAACTTATTAAAAATTATTATTTATTTTTTTTTTGATTTTTTTGAAAAGGCAAGGAAGCCGGTCATAAATGACCAAGAGTACAAAGACTCACTACAGGGGAGAAAAATAAACACAAAAACATCATTACAATAAAGCAGAAAATAAAAATTAAAAGTTGATTGTCAGATGTCCTCCATCGTTACTCCTTCAAGTCCTGCTTAAGAACCAGTAACGGTGAGATTCGAAAGTATAAACTTCAATCCTCAACCGCCAGAACCACCACCAGCTTCACCATCGTCAGAAACATCATGGCGCTAATGGTTGCAAAGAAAAAGCAATTAACATCCATCTTCAAACTTCACACGATGCCAAAGGAAAGTGATAGCAACACCATGTTGAGCTAAGACTAACGAAGGGGCGGCTGAGCGCAATCGACATTTTTATTTGCCCCCTCCCCCTTTTTTTTTGCTTTAGGGTTTCAGATCTGAAATTAAGAACCCTAATTCCAAATAATTGCCTCAACCCAAAATTGTACCAAGAGCAAACAAATGAACAAAGCACTTCTGAACAAGAAGAAACCCCATCACCTATTACGTCTTCTACTCTTTTTGTGGTGGATATAGGGATTTCAAAACTGACCAAACATCAAGCTTTAACCAAACAACAACAAGCCAACCTCGTGTATATGGATGCTTAGTAAATGACATAAAAGTGAACACTCCCTCCTTTCAGCTTGCTCAGCCAAGGGGGGGACGTTTCTTAGAAAGAAAAAGAAATAAAAAAAAATACTAGTGCTATAACAGCAACATGATATATTGATATACAATTAACTGAAAGAAATTAATAATTTTTAGCAATGCCTTCTTTAGGCTTAAAAAAAACAATAATAATAATAATAATAATAATAATAATAATAATAATAATAATAATAATAATAATAATAATAATAATAATAATAATAATAATAATAATAATAATAATAATAAACTCCATTTTTATGGCTTGCTCAGCCTAGAATGGAGAGTTGTCTTTATGCAGAAACAAGTCCAAATAATATGTTAAACAAAAAAATTATCTTGAGAAGTTGGCCATTGGTAGCAAAATTCTTATAAATAGACCACCAACACTGAACATAAACTATGGCTGAATACATCAATCAAGTTGGGCAAAAGTAGCCGCAGTGACTAAAAACATGGCTAACATGAAACACAGCAAGACATATTACTAAAACTAAGGTCTAATTTCATCTCATAGAAATCCATCACTTTACCATAGAAAGCATGGGTAAACATAGAAAGAACCAGATTCTTACAAGCTACAAGCATGTGCCTTCCAAAACAGCAGTGGGAGGGGCTGGCTTCAAGCTTCTCTTTGCTCCCATAAAAGGCAGCAGCTAATTTAAGGGAGGAGGGAAGAGGAAATCTTAGAAAAAAGAAGTTAAAAGGAGCAAAATTGAAATGGAAGTTGCTGATGAAGAATTCTAGGGTTAGCCAAAAAAAAAAAACAAATAAATTCTGCAAAGATATATAACAAATTTTTTATAAAGGAGACTTAAGGGTTTCTAATTGAGGATGACAAGAGAAAGATGAGGAAATTTCATGAAAGGGGATCAAGAAATGGGGCTGAATTTTAGAACTTAAGTTTCTCATTTATGGTCTTTTGCTTTTCTCTCTCAAGAAAGAGCTAACATTTCTAGAGAGAGGGCAGAGAATTTTCTCTCTCTTGTTACTATATAACTTATTAAAAATTATGACTCTATATGTAACCCTTATCAGATGATATTACACGCACTTATTCCCTAAAACATATTGCCACGTCAAAATACTTTTTTCCCACAATTATAAAACTCAATAAAAACGGTGACATTAAGTGTTCTTATACTCATAAATATTAAAATTAATAAAAATGATGACCAAAAATAGTATTTAAATAAAGAAAATGGTCAAGTATTAAATAGAGACTTTTATTATTACATTTAATATATAAACTTTATGATCACCATAAAAACTATAATGAAAAAACAAAAAGAAAAAAGAAAAGAAAAGACAATAGCCACTAAAATTGCGACAAATGTTATATAACCTGCGCTTTTACCCAAAAAAAAATTATATATATATTACGAATTATCTCTAACACACTATTAATTAAATATTAATATGTGAACCCCTATGGCCCTACATTACTTTGAATTAGTTCACTCAAAAAACAAAATTGG
Organism: Tetragonia tetragonoides; assembly: GCA_038025085.1. Classification (NCBI taxonomy): domain Eukaryota; kingdom Viridiplantae; phylum Streptophyta; class Magnoliopsida; order Caryophyllales; family Aizoaceae; genus Tetragonia; species Tetragonia tetragonoides. The sequence goes on from CM076145.1 coordinate 1,105,920, forward strand.
TAAACTAGTAGCTCACCTATATATCGATTTAATAGGGTCGGCATATAGGATCTTAAAACAGAAACCAAGGAAGACAATAGTATTTGTTTCAAAACATCCCAAAACAAAGTAAAGTAGAAAAATACATTGCTTCTTGGATGAATTTTAAACTTTAAAGTACGTCCTTTTCATTTGCAAAGTAATGAAATTAAAAAAAGTCATAGGTAGGCTTTAGGGGGAAGAATCTGGAATTTACTTATCCAAATGTGTAATCATAGACATAGACAAATGCAAGCTACATCATTTCTAATTGCTTTACCTCGAATTAAATGATCATTGAGAAAAGCTATCCTAGAGGGGCAGAATGCACATGTACACTCGTGGCTTAAGTTTTGCAAATTGATCAAAAGATTTAAGTGTTAAACACCTAAATTTGAGAACAACCCAAACAACAAAAAACACACCAGATAAACCTTAAAGAAAAAAAAAAAACAGAAGGCAATTTGTCGTGTATAATAAGAGAGAGAGAGAGAAAAAGAGTTAACGCGGTGGACAAATCACAATGAAGCAAAAATGGAGCACATGACATGTATTATTGGGTATTTTGCAACAAAAGTTTAGGTAGTAGTTTGTGAGTTGTGACTCATGTAAGTTGTGACTTGTGACCATGGAATTGCACACAGCCACAGGCCATAGGAAGGACCCCCCCCCCTCTTTTAATGCCTATGTTATTTGGCATGTTTTCTCTACTAGATTTTTGTATCCCCCTAGTGTTTTGAGACGTACTAGTACTACTTGCTCATGTTTGTCGTTTTGTCTTCATTGGGGGTGGTACCGTGGTGTGGTACTTTTTCCTTTTCCTTTTCTTCTCTTTCTAAAAGATATATAGTGTATCTAACAACGAGATGGCTTGTAACTCGATTAGCTCGAGACATGACACGATTCGTTACGCCTCTTGCAAGACACAAGATGGGTATGGAATAAGCCTGAGTAAAAGACCACGAATACTAATGGGCGGGCCTGGGCCTGAATATGGAAAATAACCAGTGTTCAAACACGGTCAGGTACGACATGATATGACAGGGCCCGACACAGGTACAAGCACAACGCGATCTTGGGTCGTCTTTTAATTTGAGGCGCCATTATACGACATGGCACAAAACCAGCTGATTATAGATACGACACGACACGACACGACAATGCTCTAAAGCACCACTGACTAGCACAATCCTTATAGGTGGCTAAAGGGGTTGTCCCTCCTCCCCCCTAAGGATTTGTGGCACACTGCTTGCAGGTCGAGAATTGTTTAATGAATTAATATAAGTACTGGTTAATATTTTTCATTTTGTTAGTTCATTTACAAATGCCCTTGGCCCTCTTGCCGTTAAGGTCTATCTTCGTCCTTCAGAGCCACTCTTGAATGAGATGAAAGACCATTTAAATGTCACCATAAATCGAAAAAAGAGTCAAAAACCAAAACCCATTGTTTGGTAATAGATTTATGCTACTTCTCCTTTTTCTCTCCTCTCAAAACTCTAACTTTTCTCTTTTGTCTCCTCTCATCTTTCATCATAGTTTCAGGCCGGGAGGACCAATTTAGGTCATTCCCGACCTGTATTTGATGTTTTTCATCTAGTTTGACTCTAATTTCTACTCTTTTTCGCTCTAGGTGGAATAAATTTCTCTCCGTTTGTGGAGTTCTTTGGTTTTTTCATTTCTTCCTTTTCATAAGATTCTCTTTTCGCCTATAGTGCGATTTCTATTTTATAGATTCAATATGAATTTGGGGACCGGATATACATACAATCAATGGTATCAAACAAAGTTTTGTAGGCAAGTGATTGCATTGCTCGCGGTGAAGATCTCCACTTCCGTCAAAGATGAAGATACATCAAAGGAAACACATGGTTACTATGCATGTTGGGAGTCGCACCGAGGTGTCCTTGTCGATTGTCTTGTTAGAAAAATTTGTGTTGTTACTGTTAATTTAGTATATTCTAGGGTTATTTTGATTGTAGATGCCGTATGACTTTTCTATTAATGAAATTTTCCTATTCCCCTCTCAAAAAAAAAAAAGAAAAAAAAAAAGAAAAAAGAGTCACGTTAACTCGTTAAGTCAATATTGAGTGTGAAATTTTCACCCGTTCAAATCTTCTTTTTCTTTTCTTTTTGCCAAAATGTATTACCTATATTTAATTATTTACCTGTATTTAGTCCATTAGTTGCACATTTCTGTCAATGTCATAATACATACAGCTGCACTTATTAGACTAACTTAATGAAATCATAATATTCTTGTAGAGTATTTATTGTCAATTGTCATTACGTATGAGTAATACGTACAGAATCAGAGCTCGTTGGATTGAGAATGAAATGACATTATTAACGTCAATTCTGGGAAGTTTCTTACCACCAATTTTTAATCAATTTTAAAGAAAATAAAACACAACCATGACTAATAAAATAACCAGAATTGGAAAGAAAATGTGAGAATAATGTCAAATGACAATTTGAGTATTTTTGAGCCGACACCTTGAAAATTAGACTTTATCTTCCTGTTAAAAGCAATTGAAAATGGCATTGGGTTTGCTTAATTATTCTCTCTCTTACTCTTTCTCTCAGAGTCGTGGTTGACTCCTCTTCTTTACTTCTCCTCTTAATTGGGAAAATCCACTTTTGCAAATGTGGTGATAAATTCCTGGCGTACTAATTATGTCTAGCATTTTTCACATGGGAATTAACAATTAAGCAAATGTCTAAACTATCAATGGTTAAATCATGATCTCAAGAGTTGGAACTTTCGTACTCTTTCTCTCCTTCCTCTTCCTTTCTCTCTCCTTCCTCACCACTCTCTCTCCTTCCCCCTCCCCCACTTGCACATTTAATGTCACCTCATGATGAGATTAGGGTCCTTCCTAATCATGAGAGTAGGCAAGAATTTGTGCTAAACTATATATAGTGGTGATTTTAGGGCTTAAAAACACTTTTGTATGGTGGATAAAAAAAAGTTCAAACAAATTAAAATAGAAGAAGTGGAACTTTTCCAAGAATTTATACTTTTTCCACAAAAATGGATGAATTTGTTTACATTTATTTGTTGGCAACAAAATACCTTCTTAAAAGCCTAAAACTATGCTGAGAGAGTAACTCACATATGAGTGTTTTACATTGTACGAACTGGAGAGAGTTGGGTTATAGATAAGTTAGTAGGTTACTCTACCTAACACTAATTGATTTTAGGAAGGAACTCCACTGTTTGTATGAGACTTTGATTATTTGGTATAAATACATGCTTATCTCTAATACCAATTCAAGATCACGGATGCCTCTCAGCCACAAGTGTTACCAAGAACTGTCTCTCAAATAACTAGAACTTGTATGGTGGTTACTGGTATTAATGTAGCCGCCACAACTTTGCACGACAACCGTTGATCACCATCTTGGTCAAACCATATCATTTATTGTATTGTTGTTGCAACTATAATAATTAAAATAGTTGGCAAGTGGTTTTAACCAATTCTTTAATCAGTCATATATATTCTACCAATAGTCAACTTGTTATGACCGATAGTATAACTGATTATGATCAAACTAACATCAAAAAATTAATCTGAATTGAGTAGTATCAAATCAAAATTAGTCTTACCCAATTTAGTCAAACCAATTAACGATTGAGATTGGGATCGACGGCTGTAATACATAGTTATGGTGACTACAATTTAGTAGTAATCACCTTACAAATATACCTCAAATAACAGTCAGTCTCACACAGTTGTTTCAACATTCTTTGTTATAAGCACTTGAAAATGTGATGCACCTTGATAATATATAAAGTAGTATCCTCTACCCAATTAATTTTCGTTAAGCATGAAATCCTTTAATTAGTTGTTACACCACGCACGTTCAATTATTAAAGATAAAGCGAACAAATATGAATGATTAATTTGAGCAAAAAAATTCGTATGAGACGGTCTCAATGTGAGGCGCCTGAAATAAACAAGCATGGTCTCATATTTGGTATTATACTAATATCATACTTGACTATAGAGGTGACCTCGTAAAAAAATTATTAGATTGACTGGCATATCTAGGTCCTAATTTGTATAAACAATATCATTATGAACACTTTTTTCGTTTGTGTCTCTTAAGAGGATCCCACCTTTATGAGATATCGGGGATTCATGAGTAAGGGTCTGTTCTCCCCAACTGAAAAACGTTTATATTTATTACTGAAAAATTATTTTTGTTGAACTTTGCTGAACTTCGTTGAACTTTGTTGAACTTCATTTAACTTTGTTGAACTTCGTTGAACTTTGTTTATTTGTGTTGAATCTTGTTGATAGTTTGTATATTGGTTTGTTTAACATTGTTGAACTTTGTTTAACTTTATTTAACTTTGTTGAAGTTTGTTGAAGTTTGCTGAAGTTTGTTGAAATTTGCTGAAGTTTGTTGAAGTTTGCTGAAATAAACAGAAATAAATTGGGAAGAACAGACCCTAAATAGTATCACTCCTATAAAAATAGAGCAATTGTTTCAGTTTTTGACCCTTAATCTGGTACACAACGATCTCGACAATCCTCAATCAATAAGCAGTGTGGACATACGGAGTATAATTTTCCCTCCAAAAACAAAATTATGGACATTGACATATTGTGGCTTGTACTAATAATTAGTGGACCAATGTTGCTTTCATCATCGACTTGAGAGTGTCTACCCAGTTTGGTTTCAAAACAGGGGCATTTACATTAATGCTCTGTTTGATTCACCTTAATTTTACTTAAATTTAGTTCAGTTCAATTCAGTTCATGTGTAACTTTATCATTCATATAACCTTTTATTCTGAAATAATTTCATGATGACAATTATGTCATCGGAAAGATCTCAAAGCATACTTTCAAATGAGTCCGATATTGACTATGTTTAGACGGACTTTAAATGGTTAACGGACAAGTTTAAAAAATCAATTCAGTTCAGTTCAGTTCAGATCAGTTTTATCCAGGTGAATCAAACGGAGTCTAAGACTTTGTTTGTTTGGGCGGAAAATCGTTTTCAACTGAAAATTATTTTCAGTGTAAAATGTATTTCCATTCACATTTTCCGTTGTTTGGTTACAATGGAAAACAAATTTCCTAAAAAAAACTGTTTTTTCTAAAAAATGAAATTTGCTAACATTGTTGCGTAGATCTCAAAAAGTTAGGTGCATTCAAAAGAAAAATCACCTCAAACGCATATCGGAGTCAAAAGTTATACTCCCTCCGTCCCACGATATAAGTCGTTTAAGGTTTTTGCACACGAATTAAGAAAGTTATTAAATAGTCTTAATTCTATCAAAAATAATGAAACTTGACTAGTTTACCCCTTGACTTTGTATTTAGCCAAAAAGTGAGTAATTAATTAGGTAATGTGAAAGAATGGTAGAATAAGCAAACAATAATAAATGCTTTATTTGTTGGAACTCTAAAATGACTTATAATATGGGAAAAAAATCAAATTTCTAGAACGACTTATATTGTAGGACGGATGGAGTACTTATTTGAAGAAGAAAAAAAATTGAGAAAGTGGTCCAAAAGTTCGGCCCAAGGCCCAATCAAGTCGGGTGCGAGTTAGATTTTATGCCCCAAAGTCCCGACAACCAAACTCGATGATCAAGTTCACTGCTAGTGCTATGGGGATATAGTATCCCACCAACAGAAAACTGTTTTCCCTTCTTTTTGAAGGGAAAACATATACACCTATATGGGTGAAAATGATATTCCCCCTGAAAACCATTTTCTTTCTCATGGTAAACCAAACAACTGAAAATGAGAAAATTCTTTTCCAAGAAAACTGTTTTCACCCCAACCAGACGAAACCTAAACTTGAAAGGATAGGGTCATAAGAAAAGAACCAATTTTACAGGGTAAATGTGGGTTTGAAAAGGAAAGAGGGGGGGGGGGATGAAACATGAAAAGAGTGAATTTGATTACAATGACATCCATGTAATCACAATTATTCTACTATAGAACATGTAAAGATGATTATATTGTAGGATGCAATTAAGTTCTTAAATCTCATATTTTTCCTCCTTTTCCTTCCTTTTCTACTCACATTTACTCTATAAAATGTTAGATTACATTATAATCATCATTATTATGATTGTAGCATCAAATATCAATGTTGGTGAAACTTACTTTATTAAAACAAGATCAGGAGCTGCAATTTGCTTTTAAGGTGGAAACTTCTCTTCATAGAAGGGTCTGAGTAGTGATCTTTGTTCTCTTAGGTTAATTAGAGGCAAGGCTATGGATATGGAGCATTATTTCAGGATTGCCCCTCATGTACCGTTTGAGTTGTTTTGGTATGAAATTTCTCCCGAGTTATTTAAGATCGGGGTTTATGCCTTTTATTTTTTTTTTCCGTGGTCCTTAGGTGACTAACCCAATTTGAAGAATACAAAAACTCGTATGAGGAGGCATCATGGTGAGACGTCTCAAACAAGCATGACGTCATGTTGACATTATGCTTAGTTATAGAGGTGGTCTCACCTTGAGACGGCCTTATAAGAGACTTGCTTAGTCATGTTTTAAGAAAATTATTTTGCATATCTATCTATAATAGGATACAAATTTGACTATCCATCCAACAAATAAACCTATTTTTCAGCTTAAAAAGAATTTAAAAAAAAAAAAAAAAAAAAAAAAAAAAGTAACCCATGAATAAAGCTGTAGGTCTTACACAACAAGTCTAATCCCTGCCATTATTTCTGAATTGAATGAGCAAAATAAGAAACTAAAAAAATAATAATAATAAAAAATTGACTCATTGACCTTGAAGGTAAAATCGTTTACGGTCTACTTCTGGACTTGAGACATAGGAGTAGAATATCAGTGGAGCCATGAACAAACAAAGACTTGTTTGTCAAAGAGCTTTTAATGGTTGTAGACTTGTAGTCGTGTAGACAAATTTGGGTTCAAAACAGGAGATCTCACGAAACAAGGCTCCTTCGTACTAAAGTTTAGAACTTTTTTTTAATTAGTTCTTCTATTAAATTAATTAATTTTCAAGTAGAAGAACGCCAAGTGCACATGTCCTAGTGAGCATCATTCATCCTCAAGCCCTCACCTTCTAGGAGAAAGGGTTGCAACAAAAAATACACCTCTAGTAAGCCCTTATTTAGCTATATTATTCGCTACCGCATTTGATCCTCTTGGCCTATGAGCAATAGATAATTTAGGCCGCCACTCCTTCAATTGCCTAATGTAATTGATGAGCTCGAATCTCGCATTTCACAGACTAAAAAATCTTTGAACTACTGCACTCGACAAATCTGATTCAACAGTAACATCAAAGTGGAATAATCTATCCTTATTTAGGTGATTTGGTGTTTCGCCTCGTATTGACGTATGATATTTTATCCTTGATGTATGTCTTCTATGTATCTATTCTAGCTATGAATGAGATTGTATCATGTAAGTGTTATTACTCCTAGGACTCGTTTTCATTTTATAAAGGGAAATTTTATGGTGTACCCTTGTAGACTTGTAGTATGGACTAATTTCCAGCGCATACCAACTTTGCATTTTATTTTACGTAGTACCCCTGAAGTTTGAGAAATTTTCCAGCGCGTACATAATAACTAACAGTCGTTTGTTTTTGTCAGCATTGTAGTTAAGTGTTTTGCGAAAAGGCTAAAATACCCTTGTATTGGAGTTTGGAGGGAACTTAGCTGTCACCAATTTCGTGCAACAACGCTGCCTATTCTACTTCCCTCCCTTCTTTGTATTTGTTTTACTCAACCTTTCTTCCACCAAAAAAAACCCTAAAAAAATTGACCGCCAAACTTATGATTTTTGATCTTGATCATTTCACCATAAGCTGGTGATAAGGGCAAATGAACCAGGTGATAAATAATTGGAGCAAATAAATAATGTAGCCATTGTGGGTGTACATAAATGAAAAAAAAAATGATTGTTGGGAGGGGGCAATCAATTCAAAAGAGGGGTTAGGTCCAACAAACTTTTTCAATGGCAAAAACTAACGGCCGTTAAATATTATGTACGCGCTGGAATTTTTCTCAAACTTCAGGAGTACTACGTAAAATAAAATGCAAGGTTGGTATGCGCTGGAAATTAGTCCATACTACAAGGGTACACCATAAAAATTCCCTTTTATAAATAGACTTTTAAATATCGAGAAGACAAGAAACCCCAAAGATTAGCAATTAACATAATTTTTTTTAGGGATATTACACGGTGTATTCTTGTGGTTTGGCAAATTGCCCGTTGCATCCGCATTTTAAGTTTTGTATATGTCGTACTCCTATGATTTTAATGTACAACGTATACAATTTTGCAACATCCGTTATGTATCCGTCAATTGTGCCAAGAAGTTGCAACTATTTCTCACATCTTATCAAAAAATAAATTTGTTAAGAACATCCAAAAATTTATAATTACCAACTATTTTCTCCGTTTCGGAAAAACCTTAACATTGACTTATGAAAAAATATAATGATTTAGAAAATAAAAAAAATACTATGGTTAGATTCATTTTAAATAGTACTTTCTGAAAATCATATTTTTAATGATTTATATATTCATATACATACAATTATTTAAGGTTAAAGTAGTGCGTCGGAGACCGTGTAAGTTTTTCCAAAACGGATGGAGTATTTTATAATTTAGTCAGTTTCAGGACATTACATGACTCGCCAAGTCGCCAGGATGGAGAAAGTAACAAAGAAATGATGCGAAGAAACAACACAATTCAAATGGGAACTCCTTACATGCTATGTATACCTTTCCCATAGTTACAGTGTTACAAGGGAAGTGTGATTGATTAGTTGCAACAAAAATGTATCAATTTCATAAATATCAACCCAGGAAACATTATCAAACTAATTTGTTACAGGAAAACTACACAAACCCTGTGTTATTTGGCATAAAGATTACAACAACTTGAAGTGCAAATTTCCCATAAATCGAAGTGACTCTCATCCCTTTCATGTACATCAAACCAGTATAAAGTTAGTCCAATGTAATTTTTCGCGATAGTGTCCACTAACTAGAAGCTACACTCACTTGCTCCAATAAATAAAGAAGTTACACTCACTGTTAGTGGAAAGAGCCTCCTTGCTCATGCTGATTATTCACTGGTGAGGTGACTACAGGAATGTCCAGGCCTGCTGCCTTCACCCTGAGGAACAACTTCTCTTACATCGGCTATTCTCGACTCGGTCGGTTGAATATCATTCCACTGACCATCGCCAACCGGATGGACATTATCTTGACCTACTTCTGATAAGGAGACAGCACCATCCTCAGTCGCAGGAACTGTTTTCGAGACACTAAGACATGCTTTGTCTACATTCTCGTCTGATGAGTCAACATGCTTAGTTAAAGAACGGGTGTCATTGATGTCTGAACAAGACTCCGTCTTCTCAAAAACTTGTCTCGTGTCCATCTGCTGCCTGTCAGTCGGAAACTGAAATCTGTCAGGCAGTGCATACAATAATACAATGGAAATCATTCTGAACCACATTCTGAAGCACACATAGCTCTTATACAGTGATGATTAAAACAAAATGAATCAATAAAAACATGAAGCTCATCTCTCCTGACTTGTTATTGTGACAACCAGTCCCAAATGAAAGCAAAACAGTTATATTTTGCTCCAGCAAACAAACAGAGCAAAGTGAGCTGAAAAAAGAGGTGGACTCTCCAAATTTTCTACTGGGTTTGCAAAATTAGTGAGGATGGCTTAGACTATTGACCTCTGAAGCTGTGATTGTAATGCATTGACGAATCTGAGAAGTTCTTGCTTCTCTTGCAAAGCTATGGACTCTCTCTGAGAAGCTTCCTTTATTCTGGCTTCAGCATCTGTCTCAGCAATCCTGACCTTCTCCTCGGCTCTCACAACAGCTCCTTCCAATATTACTGCATGTTCTCTAGCCTTGGCGAGCTCAGTTCTCCATAACTGTGTCTCCTTGACAGCGGAGTCCCTCTGTTCAATTGCTAGATCTCTTTCTTTACTTAATGCCACAGCCTTCTCCTCAGACTCTCTCAGCTACATAAGCATTCCATATCAAAACATACTTGAAATAGATGTATAAATTGGCAAAACAGTAAAGAAGAAGGCATTCTGATCAGGGCCTATCACGTGGAGGCTGCAAAATGTTTTCAGCAAAAAGGAATGCAGGAAGGTACATGTGTATTTCACTCGATGTCCATGTACCTGCATGTCGCCCAGCATAACACACACAACCCTCGAGAACATTAAAATCAAGTACCTTCAGCATAGTTGCATCTAATTGTTTCTGAGAACTCTCTTTAAGCTGCTGCATTCTAGCATGAACAACTCTCCTCTGCTCATCCATTGTATGAGCTGCAGCAGCTGCAGCCCCTGCAGCTTCTGCAGTTTCAGATAGTTTTTCCGCTAATTCCTTTATTGTAGAATCCCGTGCACGGAGTTCACGTGCCAAATTCTGCAATTCTTCGTCCTTCACCCGTAAAGTCTCCTGCAAGGAAGTTGGAAAACGGAATAGCAATCAGGACATCGATCTATTTCCTTTTCTATGCTATGAACAGCAAGGACAGAGAGTGAGAGTCTCAGCCTTTCGCACTTTGAGGACTCTCGAGTGAAATCCCGCAGGACGACAGTTAAATGTAATCAATATATCAAGCCATCATTTAGCAATGCAGGTTCTTCAGAAGTAAAACGTTCGATTTGCATATATTTCAAACAAGTCTGGAGCATTAGCGTCTACAACCAGATGAAGACTAGGACAACCCCAACAAGCTACTTCCCAAAATTCTTGCCAGAAGCTATTTGGGGTTCACCATGACATACAATATAAGAAAATCAGAATTATATATAAAATGTATCTATTTTAAGTGTTTTTCCATGACAGATAATTGGCAGCAAAAAAGTATCCTTTTTTTTAGATAACATAGGTATCCAAGCTTTGCTTGACTAATCCCATGGGCCCTGAAGTTTACAACCAGGAAAACCTCCGGTGGCCCTGAGGGGACTCGAACTTGGGACCTCTGGAATATATCTCAGAGGTCTTACCAACTGAGCTACCCCCTCAGGGTTTGGCAGCAAAAGTATCCTAACATCCACAACTACTACCTCCTCCACTTTTACTACTTTTGTATCAGATTCCTTTGTCTATCCGAAACACCCTTTCTAACAGCGCTGTCGAGGTTCAGGTTGCGTACATCCTGACCTCCAACACTATGCCAACTGTGAGACTCACCTAGGGGGCAGTGTTGCACTTAACTTCCTAGCATGCTCAAAAGTGCGACTACAGAAAGGGACTTTTTTGTAGCCCTCCCCAGATAAATTGTAGAGAAGTCACCAAGGACCCATTACCTGTATTTTGACATATTTATTATAATTAAAGAATTTTAAAATATGCAAGTGCATGAAAATTTACAAAGAAAAAACAAAGTTTTACCCTGGTTTAATACAGAAGAAAAATGAGGACAAGCAATTCATACAGAAAAAGAACCTATTAATAGTATAAAGCCTCCAATCCTTTTATTAATAACGGCACCCTTTGAAAGACTTCTTACACGACAAACCAAGGAAAACTACACGGGCATTTATTTTCCAAACCACCGCTTATAGCAATGCTTGATTCTAAAAGTCTTTACCTTTCATTCCATCCAAATACACCAGGAATGGCCAAAAAGACAGCTCTCCAATCATTCTTCTAGATTCTCCTCCAATCATAGCATTCCATATCAAGCCATTGCCCAGCTATCATAGTGATTGGAGCTTGAGTGTGTTTCTCACACCACCCAAGTTCTATTCATAAATGGAAGCACTTGGGGTTGTCTTATGCCTTATCCCTTTACCCCTTCCCCTCCAAAGTGCTTGGCCATGTGATCTTCGGTTGGGCCCTAAGATAGGATAGCCCACGATGGCCCTCCTTACCTTCAAAAAAAAGTAAAAATCCAAGCCATTACCCCAAGATGGCTTACCTAAAGTGGGATGGAGAAGTGTGCGACCTTACTCCTATAATTGCATTTTCATCCAACCATAACCACTAAATCGTCTAGAAGATCAAGAACAGATTATAGTCCATTTTCCCATATGTAGTTCAAACATGCCAGAGCCCCAGACAACATATACCAAGGGACAATGCAAGAAAAGGTGTTCGCTTATGGAGTGCAATTGATTATACCTTCATCACTGTTATATCATCCATTTGGCCATCAGGGGACTTATTCAACACTGGCCCTAAAGCATTTCTCAAGGAAATCTTCATTGCTGCCTCAATTTCTTTCGAAGCTTCCAATGCAGTTGAGTTGGCAGCAGCAACTACGGTAGCGACTGTGCCTAGTTGAGCAGAACCACTTCCACTTAGTGAATTAACAGCCTCTTTATGAGCTTTCAAAACCAGCTGCGTAGCACTTTTTCCACGAAAATACAGAAAGTAAGAGTAAGAAATAAAGGTAAAACAACAGCAAAACAGATATTGATGCATGATCAAAAGGTTGATCACTGTTCAGTTATTCACATAGCTAATATACGGGCAATCATCAACCACATATACACCTGCTGCCAGCAAAATAAACCAACATGCTCCAATTAACAAACCTTTCAGTCACTGATAGCGACACAGACAGATTACACAAGAATCGCCAAAAGGGCGAGTTGCTTCATTCTACTCAAAGAAAAATGAAGCAAATGAGTGACATGACCATTCTAACATTTCTAAGGTGACCGAATTACACAGCGATGCCGAGCAAGCTAGTACAATGCTTCTGTCAAGTCATCACAATCTTCTATAATTACTATGCATGAAATTTTGTTCTCTTGCCGCCACAGATGAAAAGATTTTCATTCTTCTACACAGAAATGGGATATGGATATATTTACTTTTACAACACTACAAATAGCTATGCTACCAATGTTTTGCATGTTTTCTCTTCTTCTTTACAACCTGACCACAGATCCCTCCTACATTATTCTTGTTGTAAATCCAAACACTCAAGGATAAATAACATAAGTTCCTTGACCACCACAAGAGAGGGGAACTAGTGATAGAGAAAAAAATCAAGAGAAAACAAGAGGTAGAGAGAGAGAGGGAGAAAATGATAAGTCTTCACTGAACCCCCTTGAGAAAATGGTAAGTCTTCACTGAACCCCCTTGAGAGAGAGAGAGAGAGAGAGAGATAACAAAAGGAAAAATAAAGCAACAGGGACTTACTGCAAAGTTGATACCCAGGCTCTTGCAGCTCCGGGAGTTTCTGCACAGAGAAAATAATCCTTCTTCTGTGGGGTTCCTATATCTGAATGTTGAAGTTAAGAAGTATGAAGTAGATTTCCATAAGAATTTAACTTCAAGTAAATCATCGTGGATACAGATGCAGCACCCATCATACTTTGGTGATCCACTGAAGCAGGTGACACCAAAAAGAAAGCATGAATCAATATCTCATCTCCACAGAGAACAAAGGCAATAAAAAAAATCTTTTACCCCATTAAGTAAACATATCTTACTTGAAATTCACAGGAGACAAGGCAATCGCGCTAGCCGCATCAAACACAATGCTCCCCTTGACATTTGGCTCGTTTCTCCTTATTCTGAGTCAGTTGAATAGACAATGGAGGATATGTGTTGGTAGCCATAGAAGCAAAGAATGCAGTTTAAAGATAAAACTTACTTGTATTCCATTTTGCCTGTACTAGGATCTAAAATTACCCATCGCTCATTCCATTTCCTTAACTACAAAGAAGATATGAAAGAGAAGTATGTTAGCAAAAAAAACAATGGTTTAGCAAACTAATTCTATGCAGCTCAGGTGTCAAAAGGCATTATCAAATTCAAATATAACCTACAAATTTATACAGGAACAAACGGCTACTTTCAAGTTTCAACACAACAGTTCTAACTGTTAAGGAAATTAAAAATAAGCTGTTGGAGGAAGCTGACAGAGTTAGTTAGATGAACTGGAAATTCAATAGATTGTTATGCAGTTAGTTAGATGACCTTGTACTCAAAGATAAAAGAAAAGTTGTATTAACAAAGCTGTCAAAACAGCGAAAGACATCTTATGCTCACACAGAAATACAAACCACATACACGCCCAGTTTCTGCGGACAACAGAAATCAGATAGCTCTAAAGGCTCCTCCTGGGTCCCACCCAAGCCTATAAAGAAGCTAGACAAGTGACCCGTCCCAAACAAGCTCAGGTGACATAATAGTCCTAAAAAAACTAGTGTTCCTCCTCTCCAACCAGATACATCCCAAGATCACAAAAAAAGCATTTTGCCTAAGTAACTTATTCTCCTTGTCTCTCCAGAAGCTTACAAAGCACATATGCAGTAGCTCCAAGACAGTGACCAGGCATACCCAGTGCTCTCCCAAAGCATCAAAAAGCTTGCACCACAGAACCCACATCCCAGCAAAGGAAAACATGCGAGCAGGAATTCCGACTAGCACAGAAAAGCATACGCATATCAGGAGAAGTAGCTTTCCCTGATCTCCTCTGTAGTACATCATTAGAATATATTCGCCCCAAAGTCAATTTCCAAACAAAAGCTCACACTTTCAAGGGAACATTGGCCTTCCGAGAAGTAGCGAGAGGAAAAAGATTTACTATGTGAGTGACTGCAGAGGAGTAAGATAAAAATTTGAAGTGAAAACCCCCTGACATATCACCTTTCCACACCCTAGCATCCTCATCACCGGGAAGAAAATTTGCATCCAAAATCCAAACAAGATAAGTAAGCTCTTATAAAGCCTGGAGCTCAGACTAACCTCTCTTCTTTCGTTTCTTTTAAAATTTCAATGGTGTTTAAACTCAAGTCTCACCGTGGAAGCTCACATGCAGTTACACTTACACACCTATAATCCATAAACTACTAGTTCAACCACTTTCATGAAAAAGTACTAATTCAGACGTGTGATTGCACCATCCTTGTTTAAACTCAAGTCTCACCGTGGAAGCTCACATGCAGTCACACACCTATCATCCATAAACTACTAGTCCAACCACTTACAAGAAAAGTACTAATTCAGACGTGTGATAGCACCATCCGTGTGCTTGTTTGTAGAGCAAACTACTAATTTAAACCACTTCAAGAAAAATTGTTGACATGTTACCAACCAGCCGTGCAATGAGCCTTCTACAATAACAATTGATAACAACCCAGTCAACCACATCGTCAACCTCACGGAATGGCCGAAGACGCGTGCAAGTCTCAGAAGTACTGCTAGTAAAACTATAGCAGCTAGAGATGGGACCCATAATCACGACAAGCTCCAGAGTCAAATGTAATTATCGAATTCAACCAACCTACGGATCTGTACATGACTAGCTAACTATGGAAGACTCACTAGCAGCTAATGGATAACTTTCAGCACCATGGCCCAACCTAAGAAAAGCCACCAACCATCGAGAGTTCCTCCTGGAGACATGGACGATATAAGTTCCATCAAACCACGAAGAACCGAATTGAGTTGTATCCACATAACAATGTAGAAAAAAGTGAAATTCGCATGTCAAAGAACAAAGAATTCGTGAGTCAAGGACTCATGGCTAGTGTACAAGGAAATATAGCAGGTTCCTTGTGATTTGGTGGAATGCATGACAGCAAGTCCAAACTTTTCCTACGCTGCACCCAATATTCTGTCATTTCTAAACGCATTTGCACACAATTCAAATTGCAAGTTACACCATTGGACATTAAAGGATTGAAATACAAGTGACAAAGAGGGGATACTAGAAAAGGGAAATCTACTATAGAAAGAGAAAAATGTGAAAGAAAGAAGAATAGAGTTGTTTAAAGTTGGGGAATAAGGAACACGATGTGTTCTTTTATTAAAAAATAACACTACTAGTTCAACCGATTTCGAGAAAACTTGTTACCACATCGACCACTCATAATCGACTAGCCACACAATGAGTCTGCTACATCCAGAATTACGTTTGCCCTTCCAATGAATATCATAGCATGGTTGAAAGAGTGTACAGGTTCTAAAACTACTGATCAAACCTAAAAGCTAGAGAAGGGAACCCAAGATCGGGGTTCACCAAAAAAATTATTACAACAACCAAAACTGCTATCTAAGACCAATATTCACAATAAGATAAGCCAGCTTGTGATTATCATAACTCCCGACTTTCACAAGCCTTATTTGTCTTCTTTAGGAATCCGTAATACGGTCTTCTCAGACGTCCTCATAAGGCCTTTTGGTTCGGCCTTATCCCTAATAGTCCATTCTTACGTTTTAACATATTCAATCCATCTACGTCTCACCTTGAATCTTACATGCAATGGAGGTTTGTTCGACCTTGTCCCTAAAAGTTCATTCTTAAGTTTATCATTCTCGATCAGACAGCACATTTAATGGAAGATCCTCATCTCACCCATCAACAGCTTATAAAATTTCACACACTTTACACTTTGTCTGATTGCTAAATAGTAATGTGTTCCTTTGAGTTAAGGAGACCTAGTCACACAAAGGTGATGTTTACTTTTGAGCTATACAGATCTTCTTGTTGCATAAAGCTCTAGTATCGTAATATGATTCACCAATAATGCCACCCTGCCTTAATAGGGTATGTAATATCTTTAACTTTTGCCTCAACTGATAAACTTAGGACATTAAATGCTTATGTTAATTCTAACTTATTGTCTGTACCACTGAAATGATCACTAAGCTTACATCCCAGGTACTAAGTTATCGTTCTACTCAGTTTGAAATCTACATAAGTACATCCCACTAAACTCTTCATATCCTTGCTCAATCGGACGAAGCTAATATCATTGTCCAATACATTGTCTTGAATAGTTAAGGTACATTCATCCATAATCGCTCCAAAAAAGAAGTGATCCACAGAAATGTTATGAACCTTAACTCATCCCTTTTTTTTAGATAAGAAGTATCGTAACTCATCCTGCCACGTGTTTGCCCTGTCATAAATGTTTAATAAGTCAATATAAGAACCCTGAGGGGTTAGCTCTGCTGGTAAGACATCTAAGATTTATTCCAGAGGTCCAAGGTTCGAGTCCCCTCAGGGCCAGGAGGAGGTTTTCTTGGTCGTTAACTTAAGGGCCTATGGGATTACTCAAGCAAAGCTTCGATACCCATGTTATCTACAAAAAATATGTCGATATAGCAACCCCCCCCCCTCGATCTCCAACAACCACCACATAACCTCCGTATATACCCTTATTAAGCCTCTTTCATACCAATTGCAGCAAATTGTGATCTTTCTATCTCTCTGCAGATCCTTCATGATATTTTGGATAGATTTCATTGTTTATCTACTTGACCAAAAGGGGAAAAAAAATGGGTTTCTCTTAGAGTTGTCAAACAGGTCGGTTAGGTCAGGTTCAGGTCGGACAATCTCATTTTCTATTTTGAAGTATGTTTGTATACAAACTCTTAATGGACTTTCAAGATATGAAGCCAGTTTTTGTCGTTTTCTCCAGTCGGGTTTTTGGGTTTGGCTCCTTTTTATGTCTATTTTAGCAGGTTCAGTCGGTTAATCTCATTTGCCCCGGTTGTAATGCATTTTTGTGTGAACTTGGTTTTTTTTCGGATTTTTTTTCAGGGTTTCGGGTCGGACCAAATTTTGACAACTCACTTTCTCTAAAATGAACATGTCCCTCCTCAATGTCTTCTCGACTAACCCCTTCAACATAATGTTTTATGCTATAGACACAAAACTCATAGCTTTTTTCAGTTTGTTATGCTCATCAGACCCTACCTCTAACGAAGTCCTAAAGCATCAACACCTGCACGTCCTTTTATGGACTCCAAAACTAATCAGTAACGTGTAAATCATTGAAAAAGGGCCATCAACATCTCCGTGCTAATACTCGGTGCATGTATTGATATCTCAAATAAACCCAATTATGTATCACTTGTGAACACCTAATAGAAAGATAACAACATAAACACGGACAAAAAGATGAGGTCAAACATGAACGTAATGTTAAAATAACTGCTTGACAGACAAACTCTTTTTTGTTTATGTTGTTCTATTAATCCAAGCATGTATTCTCCCTACCAAACCTTCATCCTCAACTTTGACAAGAGGTATACAATTAGCAGCACGATAACGGTAGGAGACCCCTAGCATCGAGAAATTTTTGCATAGTACAGGAGCATTGCTCCCTCTTCTCACAAAATAAGTGGAGCCCACTCTAAATTCAAATTGATAATTTTCTATTTTGTAAAAGGAGGGCAGTGCTCCTGTACTACACAATAATTCCTCCCTAGCATCATCACAAGCAAAGGATTGTCAAAACAACCATAAGAACTTACAGAGAATCAAGCAATTGCGAGAAGATTTTGGAGCATTAGCCTAGCAGCTTGCCCCCCTTAGTGATCTTTATAATGTTCCCCATTTTCCAAAATACCAATCCAACAACATACTATACACAAGAAGCAAGGACCGAACCTATTCCCTTTCACCCTCAAATCGAATTTTTGATTCCTACATCAAGCTTAAACATTCGTGACATGATATCAACAAAATTGAAATCAACATCTCTACAATCTCATGATTTCTTGCTAGTTTCAGACTTAGGGTTCGCATTTACTTCAGGATCATAAATCATGGTTCACACATGGTCAACAAAAATTTTAAAAAAAAAGCTCAATTCCTAGTACACTGATCAGCTAAAATACTGAAATGCAAACTTCACAGATATAATATATGATTATGATCGTAATAAAAAGAGGCACAGAATATTACTGTTTCAGATCGTTTAAGAAGAGGGCCTTGCAATAGACTTCGACCAGAACCAGAAGCTAACTGTCGTTTGATCTTCTCAAGGCTAGTTTCAGTATCCTCAACTCTCTGCAATGATTACCAAAAATCAACTCAATTTTTTCACCCATAATTTGTTCCTTTTTTTCAATTTTTTTTTGAAAGCTTCAACAATCAAGTGGAAATAGCTCTTCAAGTGACTAGTGAGCTAATTTAGAAATTAACTGAGAAATGGCAAGGAGAGAGAGACTAACAGTAGAAGCTCCATTAGACGCCATTTTCGATCAAGAATTTGAGTTTTGGTAGAGAAAAATGCTTCGATTGAAGGAGAATTGGTGCTTTTGTGTGAATTTCGGAATTTTCGACAAAAGACTGATCGTTATGAAGCTATTGAGCTGTTAGGTTTACACTTTCCTTTTTCTTTTTTCTCTTCTCTCTCCTGTTGTTATACCAAATTTGTTTTTTCTTTTCTGGTTGGAGGGTGAGTGATTATCATGGGCACTGGTCAATCGTACTTTGACCGGGTCCTCGAAATATTATCGCCTTGAAAGAGCTAACATAGTTGATTGCGGGGTTAATTTTCATGGTAAAAATTTTGATCGGTTCAATTCTTCCACTACAGTCTTTTCGCTGAATTTGTCCACAATATTTACTTTATTAGCTTGTCTGTGTACATGGTTTGCACACTTTTTTTTTTTGTGTAATCATGGTTTGCACACTTTACAGGCTATTGTAAACGCTCGTGATTTATCCACTATATTTAAAGAGTAGTGATTACGGGTTATTCGTAATAAAAATAAATAAATAAAGGATTGTTAACATTGCAGGGAGTGGATGTGGATCAAAATGCTCCAAAAACAATTAGACAAAAGATTTGTTTCTCAAATTGTATTAGGAGTCTGAAATTCGGATCCTCTCCATAATTTAAACGGATGATTAGATTTTTCTTTTCTAACCAATTACTCCGTATAAAATACAAAGAAGCAATATATAAGGACATCTAACATGTACTTGGGGAATGGAAGCAAAAGACATTGAGAGGATTTACTTTATTATAAACAAAAAGAACTTTATGATATTATTTTTTTTTTCTTCTTTTTTCAATGGGTAAGAATATTCTTACTTATTTTTACTCACCCTATTTCATCTTGCATTTATGCAAACTAACAAAGGTTAGTTCATTGGTATTGACTTGGGTGAGTTTTCATCCAAATCCAAGTTTAATTTCTACTAGAGCATTTGGGAAATGAGCCTCCCCAACCTTCCCCATGTTTGGTCTCTTAGGTATCGGGCCCAATGCACAGCAAAAAAAAGAAATTATCAAACCCAAAAACAATCTTTCGATTCTACGAAAATTCCTTAATATTCTTGTTTGGTTGGTGGTTTTTTTATTGAACAATATACATTAGTTGACTAAATAATGATCCACCTACCAAAAATTTAAGATTTGGTGTTCGTTATCAAAATCTTTTTGGACTACTCGAGCCAAAACAAGTTGGGACTTGGGAAGGAGTAGCTTTTGGAGGTTAGCATGTTATATCTTAAGCTCCATTAAATCCAAACACTCTTGTAACCAAACTTGTAAATTGTAATGACCCGACCAAGATCAACCTGATCTGCCCAATCGCCAACTCTACTTAGGGCCCGTTTGGTTCGTGATTTTTAGAGCCAAGTAATGGAATCAATGAATGGATTTCATTATACTATGTTTGGTTGGAGAGCACTCATTACCCATTCCATTACTTAAGAGTTAAGAGTAACCAATCCCTCCATTTTGAAACCCTCCTCACCCCCATCCTGTAACAACTCATCACGTGCTTGTACCTTCTCCTCCTCCTCGACCCTGCGACCCAGCCCCTATCCCCATCTACCTCTCTTATCTTCACTACAAAATTGTTTTCTTTTGGTGAAAATCCAGCAATTTTGTAGATCAATTTTCATAATTATTTTATTGAGATTTAAATTAAATCTGTATTTAATTTCTAGTTGTTTCGATTTTTTTTGTTTTTGATTCTGAAAATTTGGTGCTTAGTTCTTCTTCAAGAACCATCGAAACAGAGGGGAAAAGGAAGAGAGAGAAGTGAGGAGAGAGAGTGAGAAGTGAGGAGAGAGAGAGAGAAGTGAGGAGGGACAGAGACACGTGGCGGCCAATTCTGTTATCATGCACAGGAGCCTCCATGTAAGTCGTATCTTCAATCTCAGGATTGCTGAATTTACCAAAACACCACTGATAAAACTTCGTCTCCAATTTAGTGATCAAATGAGCAAAATCTGATCATTCTATGCGGCCAAAAACTGTTCGTTCATGTACTAAGGGGGATTATGCACCCAGGCTAGCTGAAAAACACTCATTGCGGACTCAAACAAATACACATACCAGTTACCAGCAACCTTAAACCAATATTTCCAAGAGGCAGGTTGAAC
Organism: Tetragonia tetragonoides; assembly: GCA_038025085.1. NCBI lineage: Eukaryota > Viridiplantae > Streptophyta > Magnoliopsida > Caryophyllales > Aizoaceae > Tetragonia > Tetragonia tetragonoides. The sequence continues at coordinate 1,127,042 of CM076145.1, forward strand.
AGCAACCTTCTTATATGTCCATTATCCAACTTCTAAGAAGTGTACATCTAGACAACAAAAGATCTCGGTGTGTAGTCATCAAAATACTGTAACACCACATCTAGACAACGAAAGATCCGCCTGTAGTAGCAAACACCACATGGAGCACTTGATGTTGATGAGTTGCATGTAATACTTTGGAAACGAATCAGTCGAGTACTAAATATGACCTGTCATGCCTGTGCCTGTCAACAGCATCAGATCTCACAGCATACTAGGTCAAATTAGCTGCCCACCCTGCAGTAGGGGGGAATGATGATTCCTTGTTGCCAAAAAGAAGGGGGAGGGGAGATTGAGGACAAGGTATTTGCAGCAACAAACATCCAAATTTTACGTCGACTTGCTCCTTAGCGAAGTGGTCCAACCTTGTCCAAACTGCCTGTACCTGTCAAATAAAGATACCCAACATTATATCCTACGTCTATTACTCTATTAGATTACTCCGCTCCCCTTTCTAAAACAGAGGGACAAGTTCATCCCTGTTGCTAAAGAGGGGGGGGGGAGGGGTTGAAGACCATTACATAATGTTACATCACTGATAATAACAGTACACTAGGTACAGTTACTGGAAATTTCGAGGATAATCACTTCATATTTTATTTTTTTTAATCGGACTTCGTTGATTATTAGATTTGGAGAGTTGATGTGTTCTACAGCTTTTTAAGCAATTTTCAATTTTATTCCGGACATTCGACAGTTTATCATGTACCTCTTAAGAAAAAGAAAGATTCTATCTTAGAAAACAAACTTTAATGAACATTAGGTATCACTCGACAGAATGGGTAAGAGCCATGTCATTATACATGGTAACATCATGATCATTTATTGCACCCTACAAGCATGCCAATGTAAAAGTCACCATGCAAGATGTTCTTTAGAGAAAAACATACAAGGTAATCAAGAACATCAGAAGGCATAAAAACCAAACTCGTGTTTCATGTTTGTTAGGCCTTTCATGATTCCCATCTTGGCATCTACTAAACCTATACACCACCTTAGAAGGGCTTTGACATTACGAGAAATCAAAATACCAATCGCCAATAAACCCCTACTAAGCACCACAGGGAAAACAACAACCTACAACAACCTATTTATTTAATAGAGTTATCTAAGCTATAATCAAGTTCAATTCAATAAACCAGCCAAGTTCAAGGCTGGGATCAGCCTTGCGATGCCCTTAACCCAAACAGTGTAGCCTTATTCGATTCAAGTGTGTTTCATGAAACTCAGCAGCCTTATTAGATAGCATGTTTGTGTTCACTGACATGACAAATCTTAAGAGCCTGATAGAAGGCTCATTATAACTCTCAAAGAACAGAATATTCAATTTTATGAACATGAGTCTCCAACTTCTGAGTCAAACTCAATTTTTACAGAATCAGCTTACCTAGCATACAAATATTGCTTCAAGCACTAGCACTGCCAGAGCAAAGCTCAATAACTTTACCCACTGCAACAGTTTTCCCTGAAATCCATAATTGAAAATATTAAGACACAAAAGCATACAGAAATGTAGCAAGTTTGGCACTGGGTGAGGCCACAGTGTCATCACCTTCAGTTCGAAGAGTAAACCTTCCAAGCTGTGGAAACGCCGAAAACTGCTCGACGCAGATCAGGTTGTTCACCTACAAAGACATTTGAAATTAACTTAGCTACATTGCAAACAGATAGAATGTGCCTTAAAATTTTAAAATTGGAGATCCCCCATTAAATGAAGATTCAGTCTCCATTGGAACGAAGGATGAGTGGGATAGCAAGACATAAAGAGCCTATCTGTCACAACTCACAAGGTTTAACGTGGACGCCAATACATTGCCGACTTCCCTAAATTGAAGTGAAGAAAGGAGAATGTATGTCAGAGCAAGGACATAAAATTCTGTTTTTCACTCAAGCTCCGTCACACACGACATCATGCCCTCAGGAGTCAGCAACCTTCCCATTTATCCCCCCAATAATACTACAAGACAATACTACTAGGGGTCCCTTTACCCTTGAATCACCAACACCTGTTCATCTCCCTCCAACCCCAACCAACATGGCATTTTGGCCTTCGCAAATTCCCTAAACCCTACTTACTATCTGTGGCGCATTCCATCTCCTGTTTTACCATCATTTTCTTCCTTTTTTTTTTTACAAAGAAAAGTCTTACTGATAATGAAGATGGACAGCAAATTTCGGAAACAGCCTCTCTACTAGGTGACTAGTTAGGGGTAAGGTTGCGTACATCTGGACCTCCCCAAACCCCGCCCTCGGCGGGACATTTACTGGGTTGTTGTTGTTGTTGAAGATGGAGAGCAAATACATTAAGAGGACAAGAAGTCCTCTGCCATCATTTTCTTCCTCCTATCCCTGAAACCTTCTCAGCCACCCACCAAGACAGCTAGGAACTTTTAAACGGCCAAGTCAACAGCAGTATAATATCACATCATTCAAGTCGTTTAAGGAACATTCTTCATCCACTATTTAGGTGCAAATCTGGCCAAGATGGAGCAGATAGAGGCATTACACAGTAACGCCTCAGGGTCCTATCACCTTTACTAGCAACATAGTGTCTCTAACATCTATTTAATGAAGGCTGGTCGATATTTTTGTTGATGAGTGGATTCGATGTGCAAAGCAGGTGATTCCCTTCACCCATCAAAATGTGCTGAAACCACCTTCCCCGGATGTCTAACCTAAGTTGGGTATAACAGAAACAACCATCCTTAAAACGCGACACAGCATATTATTTAGCAGCTAGATGGATGAATGAAGAACACAAAAGTTGGGGGGGGGGGGGGGGGCTTCTAAAGTGCCAATTACGTAAAAATAATTATTGAATAGGAGAAGAAAACCTGGATACGGCACTTCACAACAGCATTATTCTTGACAAATAGAACTTTCTTTTTCATTGGCTTCTTTGTCTTTGGATCAATCTGATGTATCAGCTCCACAATCTCGCATTCCTCAACAACAGCATGTATATGCAACACTGCTTTATAACCAGCAGTAAAAATAGCCTACACAGCAGCAAATATTGTAAAAAATCAAATTAAGAGATCACTTGCAAGTTACAACAAGTGCAAGCACCCATGCCAATTACTGGCCGTAGAACTTGAAGAGAAAACTTTTCACAGAAAAATTCACATACGTTTTCCAGCAATTCAAGGATCTGCAACTGTGCAATGAACTCAAAACCAGCTGCAATTGGCTTAGCTACACAAGTTAAAAAATAATCAGATGCCAAAGGCTCAAATAAATTGGTAGATTAGGGGTGAACAGAGATCAATTTATTATTAGAAGGGAACAACAAAAATTTATATCAGATCTAAAAAACAAACACAATCATGTATCATGCACATCATCAAGAATAAGAAGACACCAAAAAACTTAAATCTCCATTTCCTCTGTAATGCTACACTACATTTGCATTGTTGACATTGACACAAAATACTCAACTCTAACCTCAAGTAATGCCTGCACCACCCACCCATCCCCCTCTCCCAGTAAAAGAAGAGAACAATACCAAGAAGGATAAGATTAGACTAGGCCAGCAACGCACAAGACACAGAAGGGATCGACTAGGGACCACGTTTTGATAATACACGCCTCAAAGTCGACACAAGATTGAAAATTATTACTCATGAACTCAAAGTTGATAGATTCAAAACTTAACTCACTACCTTCATTTGCAGGTTTTTTCACCCCATAAATTTTCTAGTAATTCTTACAGGTCAATTCTATACAATCACTGTGTTGCAGTCCATATCACACAACTTTTTTGATGAAAAGCCCAAGTCTTACTTCATTAAACTTGACAAGACAGACAATTGAAACCAGCCCCTCTCATTTCAGCCTGGTCGTCTTTATCGTCAAGCCCTTTCATCTTTGATCATAAGAATATGCAGCAACTATAGACTACTGGACCAAATTCTAACAAATTAACAGCTCGGTCATCAAACTATCATGATATACTTACAAATGCTTGACAAGACAAAACCAGACAATATATCTTCTTCTTCAATCCCAGACAATCTAACTCGTAAATTTTCACCAGGCTCCGCATATTTAACTTTATCTTCATCTATGAATATGGCAAGAACCTTCACCTGAACCTGCAGATTTTGTTAGACCCTTAGTTATCCCACAAAGAGTAATATCAAGTCCACGGATGCTCTGTATTGTAAAGAGATTCAAGAAGCAACCTTGTTTGGCATGACACACAATGAATCACCCTCCCGTACGGTACCAGACTCGATTTTGCCCATAACAGTTGTCCCCATGTCCTTGAATTTGTCAATAATGGGCATTCTACAAGTTAAATCTCACATATTAGAAGCCAAGGATGCAAGCGAATCCCAAGTCATTTACAAATATATAGAATGATAAACTTTGGCGGAATTGTCAGATAGAAATCTACAACAATATCCAAAAAAAAGTAAAACGATCCAGAGACACATAGGTTTTTCACACTCGCATATATATGGTATACCCCCATAATTCCCTGTCCGGAAAAATTCAAACTCAAAACACTTTCCTACCAATTTTAATCATTCCAAAATGCTTTTTACTAATTCTTTTGAGAAGGTCAATGATTTTGTTTCTATTTCTCCTTCTCAGGCTTTCGGATTCTCAATTGTCAATTCATTGTTTTGACTCTGATGTGACATCCTTATTTCTCTATATTACCATCTCTCTTTCTCTAATACTTTATTCAATTGCTATATTTCTCTTTCTACGAACATCTAAACATGAGAATTAAAATTATAAACAGAAAAATGGGTAATAAATGTTCAAAAATAAGAATATAGATTTTCAACAAAGACCTAACAACAAGGACGTTGGGGTATGTGAAACAACTTTTAGTACATTGTCGCTTGCCGCTATGTTTTCTGATACCAATATGGTTTGAAAGATCAATTTTCATTTCCAATAAGCAATCTGGCAATGTGGAAAATTATCTTCAACAGAAAAGCATCTCATCCTCCCACAACCACAATAAATTTAAACATGTGATGCAAAACAAGCAGCTTTTACCAACTTCCAAATAAGCAAGATTCATTCAAAAAAGATTTGATATTTGAACTGTCAATTCCCGTTCCTCAAACAAAACCAGATGGGAACCTTTTAAAGCAGAGGGCATATAACCGATGTTACTCAGACTAATGTAACAATGTACACGCATCATATAACCAACTTTAAACGGACTCTTGTAGCAATGCACAAGCATGCATCTCAGCCAAGCCTCACAGATGCACCAATGTGCAGGAAAAAGAAAGGCAATTGTTATCCCAACAGGCATTTCAAATTAACCTCAGCTAAATAAAGGATGCAAGCTCAAAAGAAGATGTAGAAATCAGAACATAACTCTTTTCACAACAGAAAAAAAAAACATGAATTGCAAATTCCTGTTGGGAACGTTGAAGTTCAAGAAACTGGGAAGGAAGGGAAGGGAATAATAAGATAACAGAATCACAAACCTGAAAGGGCCTTTAGGGTCTCGTTCAGGGACCTCAACAGAATCCAATGCCTCGAAAAGGCATGGACCATTCCACCATGGGCACACACTTTTTTCCATTCTTGTTTTGATGTTTGAGCCAAACAGACCTGATATTGGAAGAAACTGGACGTCTGCAAATGGTCAGAGTAGAACACCAAGAAGTCAAACATTAATGCAGATAACATCAATTCAAATAAGCAGACCAAACATCACTTAAGGCATCCAACAGCAAAACAGACACTAGGGTTCATTACCTTTTTTAACATTGTAGCCTGAGATCTTCAGAAATGGGATCATCTTTGACTCTATTTCATCATACCTGGAAAGGAAAACACATCTGTAAGAACAAAACAGACAAACACGTCTCTGCTCGTGCAACACCAAGCTCACATGCAAGCATGAGATGAGACAAGGCTTTAAGAATCAAATAAAGATTCAAAACCTTTGTTTTGACCAGTTGACGGTAGGCTCATCCATTTTGTTAACCACCACTAAAAGCTTGGAAACACCCAGGGTCTTTGCAAGCATGACATGTTCACGAGTCTGTCCACCTTTTTCATATCCAGTTTCAAACTCCCCCTTCCGAGCAGAAATGACCTACAATTGCATGTGGAAGGAAAACAAAGGAAAGGGAGAGAATGAGAATGAGAGATCAGACTTCATAGGTCCTGCAGCGAAATAGAGAAATAGAAAAGAGTCCATTGTTTACCAGAACACCTATGTCAGCTTGTGATGCTCCACTGATCATATTGGGTACATAGCTTTTATGACCCTGTTTGATTGAGAAAGAAGAATGAATAGATACTATGATAGCCAACGTGCAAAAACAATTGCTCATAGCACAGGACATGCACAAAGAAGATAAATGGTAAATATATTTCTCAAAGAACACATAAAACCTTCAACTACATCACGTTTCTAGTAATTATTTCTGAATGAAATTAGCAGAGACGACAACATCTCAGCCAACACTTATGCTACTTCAGTTGTTCATCAATTTCAGCCATCAGTAAAGAGAAATCATACTCAGAATACAGCATATTTCTTCAAATTTTGCTAGCGAACCAAACGAGCCATCTGATTTGACAATCCAGCTAAGTATAATAATAAACTCATCTTGTACCAAAAGGTTACACCACAATGACAACATATTATTCGTTTTAGGAAACCAGAAAATAAACATCAAAACAAAAACTAGTTCTCTAAGATACTACCAAGACAGAAAACCACGGATTTGAAGGACAAATTCAAACACATAAAGAGCAGCTTAAGTTACCGGTGCGTCCAAAATGGTAAATCTGGTTGATTCTGTTTCAAAACGAGCTCTACCAACTTCAACAGTTTTACCCTGCCATCAGTCACAAAATTGTGCATGTGTCAGTGCAAACTATCGCCCATGCTTTAAAAATGATAAGACTGTTCAGGGACGGTTATTACTGCAACTTATACAAGCTCACAATATATAATTCAAGACGCATACCTTAACACGCTCTTCTTCATTAGTATCCATAATATATGCCATGTACCTACCACACAATCATAATGTCAGTCATTATCTATTTAAACGTTGTATGCTTTTACAATATACATCCACTGGATTTGAGGAGTAAATAACAAATGAACATGAAATCACTACGGATGCACCAAAAATACAGTGGTGCGCAGTTCCAAAATACAATCACATCATCAACAACCACATTATCAGAATATCAAGACTGTAAACATATTGAATGAGGAGATTTTACATGTAAAAAAACAAAAATAAATTAGGCAAATGCAAATTAATAACATTTTTCTCAATGTGAACTGATTTCCTTCATGGCTCATCGGATCATCCAAACAACAACACATGCAGCTCATATTGTTTAACAGGTATAAGCTTGGTTTCTTGCAAGTTGCTTGTTGCTTTATACACATAGATAGCATAATGGAAAGTATACGGCCAGCTGTTGGTGACTTACCAGCTCTCTCTACTTTTATCCTTGGCTTCTTTCTCATACTTTTGGATAGTACGTTCATCTACCTGTCCACTGAGCACAAGTATTTGGCCACCTGTTGTTGACTTACCAGCATCTGCAAACAACAACAGCTTATCATGCAAAAATTTATCTAACAAGAAACTCAAAAACAATGACAGACCAACCCACTATATGATGAAGTTCACATCCACAAGATTTTACCAAGCCTAGTAATAAGTGATCACATTCCTAAACCCAATCCAACGACACAGAATATCAGTCTCTTACCAATCTCTTACATTGACCACCGGGTAGCGGAATATGTTGTACCAAGGTTGCATGGAAACGGGAATGCGGACACGGAAAAAGCAGCGAATACAGGAAAAGCAATTTCTCAAAAATTATACTCCCTCCGTTTCACAATATAAGTCATAGTTTGACTTTGATTTTGTTTCACAATATAAGTCACTTTACAGTTTTCAATGGGTATTTAATGCTATTTTTCCTACTTTACCCTCCCTTTTTCAAATCATTTACTTATTTTCTCTCACCAATATTGCATTTAATGATTAAGGATACTTTTGTCATTTTACCATCTCTTTTTCTTGAATTCACAATTTCTTAATCTATGTGCAAAGTCAAAAAATGACTTACAATATGAAACAGAGGGAGTAATATGCAAGAAGCACGAAAACGGGAACTTAGACACGGGAAACGCGGACACGGAAAACGCAGGCTGAGCGTCGTGTACGTGCTTCCTTAGTTCCTTGTGTTATACTTTATACATGACTTTTTTTTTTTAAGGCGGGGGCAGGGGGTGTTAATTGCACCAATAAGCAGAGCAGATTGTATCAAGCGCACTTGAAAAGAACACGATCCTTCTCAAAATTGATCTACATACACATTACATAGCTGTGCATTAGACTGCTAGTTGATACATAGGTGATGGGTGCCAAGGTAGACTAATAAAACAGCAAACACACCATGCACTAACAAAGAAAACGGTACTAACATGTGCAATTAAACAGCAAACGCACCATGCACTTAACAAAGAAAACAGTACTAACATGTGCAAAATCACCAATCACACCACCATCAAACAGCGGCAAATAGCCATAATGTATTATTTTTCTGTGAATATGCAGAAATAAAGGGGACAATACATCTAAAATCACGGTATTGAAGTCATCAACATGGGCACATGCCTCAAAACAAAACCAACCTCCCAATTTTCATAAGGGAGAGTATAAATGGCAAGCAAGCAATGTATTAAAAGGCGCGAGGCGCAATGAGGCGATAGAGGTCCATAGAGCCTAGGCGCAAGGCGAAGGCGCGCGCCTCAGTGAGGTGAGGCGCACTAGTGTATGACAGAAAAAATGCTATAAAATAAACGTTTTTTTCATCAAAATCTATCTCAGATGCGCCTCACGTGCGCCTTAGGTGCGCCTCACATGCACCTCAAGTGCGCCTCGGTGAAATCGCCTCGCCTCACCCTCAAAAAGCGATGGGCTGCTGCGCCTCACGCCTCGTGCGCCTAGACGCGCCTCAGGCGCGCTTTTTAATACATTGCAAGCAAGTGCTAAGGTTTTCCAGACATTGATTTTGGGACATATCAAGAAACATGTCAAGATGCTGGAGCTTGCAAAGGCACTGAATATGTCCCAAGTGGTTCAGCACCTTTGTTTCCTTTGCAAGTGGTTAAGAGTATCGTCCTGTCCACCAACAGTGAATTTGAAGGTTTAATTCCTATCAGTTTTTGTGCCCCCTCTAAACCAAAAAAGCAGCTCAAGGAGCACTGAGATGGCCTTCTACTATATATAGCATAGTCATTTAATCTAGACGGATCTTAACAAAGCGAGTTACTCTACTATAAAAGGCGTAACTCTATGACAAAAAGGCGTAATCGAGATCAGCGACGGTGTATTAATGAGTTGGAACTAAAGCGAAATGCATGAGCAAGGCTGGGTCATATAATCTCAGTACGCAAGGGATATGCACTACACATTACTCACCTGCAGCTAAGCAATGTCCTGCAGGATAAGCACTCAACTTGCCAGAAGAGTTGAGATTCTCACTCCTGCCAAGGCAGTTGAATCTCCTTCTGGTTTTCACCTTTCTATTAGTCATTATGTTCTCCTTAAAATAGAACAAAAAAGCAAATTATTACACTAAGGGCTTGTTTACTTTGATGCAATGGTGATTACAAGGTAATGCACCATTTCATAGAGTAAAGGTGGGGTGGAAAACGGAAGAGGGAGAGGAGAGAGATGGTAAGAGTGGGAATTACTACACCATCTTAAGTAATCACAATTACTCAACTTTAACCCATGTAAAGATGATTACATTGTATGATGTAATCAATACCACATTTCCAATCTCTCTCTTCCCCGTCCTTCCTTTTTCACCCCACTTTACTCTACAAAATGGTGCATTACCTTGTAGTCACCATTGCACCCAAGCAAACACCACCTAAGTGCAAGGTCACTTTCTTGTAAAATAGAGAACGTTTTTCACATGGTTCATCATTCAAAGCAAACAGGTACATTACTAGCTTTACTGCATAAAGGAAACAAAAGATATGTGCAATAGTGCGTTTTCTCTACATCTCACACCGCCTCAAAGGGAAAGACCACAAGCAGAACAACGGCAAAGAGGCAGTAAAAAGCAAGAGAACCATGGCAGTTACATATCTACACGCAATAATAATGCAAAATGCCAACCACAAAGTTGAAATTTTCCAGCCAATCTCAAACAAGCAGTGAAAGAATAAGTTTCACCGATGACTGAAATAGGCAACCTCCACAACCAGAGATATGGTAACCAAAAACAGGTTAACTCACCGACATGTCCAATAAATACAGCATTCAAGTGACGTTTCCTCTTCTTATCTTCTTCTGTAGAATCCACCACTTTTTTCTCTTCATGGACTGGCTCTTCCATCTCATCTTCTGAAAAGTATTCACTAATTAGCCTAATAGATTAATCAGCTGTCTAAAATTAAATGAAAATAATTATACACGTAGAAGGCCATTCAATGCCTTTATAGCTAAGCCGCTGCATACATCTGACAAAACACACACACCCAAAAAATACTGATCCTAAAGAGATGATATCATAATATCAGCAGCATTTTCATCAATAAATTAACAATCCAAACCTCTTGGTTCTGGCTCTGCGTGTTCTGAATGAGCATCTGTACCGGGCTCTTTTGTATCTGAAGATAACAAAAATGCCAAATGCTTAAAACTAAGACTTCACACCCAAATCATAGATAAACGAAAAATGTACAGTGCTGCAAGTATCACCAAGTTTGATAATTCTAAATTTTCCTACAACAGTTGGTTTCCTGGATGTTCAGTCAAAAGAGCAGAAAAAATCCTATAATAGCAACAGCTCAATAGCATCTTTTTCAGGTACATATAATTGACAACCAGGATTTTGGTAATGATCCATTTAATAGTAAAACTCAATTGCAAATACTGTGATAAACAGTATAGACAAATGATGTTGCTTAGATCATAAACCCTGTTGATTATTAACTTATTAAATATTAAAAGATTCATGATCTCCTTTTTGCATATTAGCATTCTAGCAATGAGAAAATACAAAAATAACAATATTTAGTATCATCTGTATCTACCTTCCTCCATTTTTTCCCCATTATCAACTTCCTGCATGTTCAAATCCTCACCAGCAGCCATCTCCTTATCATCTGCTCCACAACAAGAGTATAAAGAATTAGTAAAATTCAAATACCCATAAAACCTAAATCAAAACCCAACAAATAAAAACATTGAGTATGACTATAACTATTGGTGAATTACCAGATATGTCGAGCTGCAAAGCACGAATCTCTGCCTCAATGTCTGCAAAACAGTACAAACCCCTAATTAGAAAAACCCTAATTATCAAATCGAAGACAAATCTGATTGTTCCCTTGGAAATTGATTGATTGATTGAAGAGAAAAAGGTAAAGGCAATGAAATTATATTAAATTGGATTAAAGTATTATACAAAAAGGAAGAGAAGCGAAACTTCACCGTTCATCTTGGCGATTGTTTTTCTCTCTCTCTGATTTTCTCTCTCCTCCGAAATCGCGTTTCTTTTACGGCGAGTTTGTGGCGGAGAACAGGGCTGAGGGAGTGAACTGAGGAGAGAGAGAGAGAGATTGAGAAAAATGAAATAGAGAGAGGAATTATGTTAGGGTTTTTAGTTTTTACTTGTTATGAAAACCGACTTCCACTAGAGATTGGTGATTTAATCCGAGGTCACGTCTCAATACGCAGCGTTTCATCCCAATTTTATTTCCACAATTTTCAGAAAAACTCATACCAACTCACATAGTCACGTCTAAATGGAGTCACTATTTAAAAATATAGTTGTCACTCTACTCAAAAAAAATATAGGTATCACTTATTATGAAGTGCGATCCTTAATTCACTTGAACATAACCCTCGTTTCACCATAATTACGGACAAACCGCTTTATAAATGTTTTTGTGTACGTGTAAGACAACCAAAAACATATACCAACAAAAAAAATACTTATAGAAAAATAAGTAATACCTCATACTTCCTCACTCCTAATTCTTCATTCTAATTGACTTTTGAGTTAAAAACTTATTAGTTTATAAACAAGTATAAAGCTCGGACCAAGTCTTTTATGTGACCAATTCACTAGAAAATGGGGTCACTATTTATTTTTCTCACAATCAAGGATATTCACCGTCGAGCACAGTGACTATTTTCCCGCGATGGCTTGTATGCACCTCAAAGGAGGGGACAGTTGACCAAGGAATTTAAAACTACTCCATGCCCAAGACGAGATTTGAACCTTCGACATTGGTTAATGATGGATGAGTCCCACCACTCATCCACACCTCATTGGTTAAATGGGGTCACTATTTAGAATTATAATGACCACTTAATATGCATCATGACCCTAATTTAACTAAAAAGTGACCCGTGTCTTACCGAAAGTTATGAAAATACCATCTTATACAAGTTTTTGTATAAAACTTAATAAAGTAAAACTACTCTTCCTAGATTCATTTAAAAAATACTAGTATGTAAGCGTGCAATATATGGATTGATAATTTTGTTTTCTTTTGGTTTTTAACCATAAAATATGTAGCGGTTGTATTAGTTTTTCATAGTGTTGTAAATTTTCTAATATTACTTGCCCTATTTGCTAATAGGGTAAGTGCTGGTAGGTAATAGGAGTCTCTTGATATTAGGAGTTCTACACTCATTGATTGGTGGCTTCATTTCCCAGTGTTATAGGAAAGCAATGAGTGATATGTCACGATGAACTTGTTTTTTAAAGATAATAGCTATTGAGTTTGTCTCTCTACATTATCACAGTGACACACTAGAACTCATCTACTGCGCATACATCCTTTATGTTAGGTACATACCAAAATCAAGTTTTCTGATCGATGAGGCCCTCATGTTGCTATGGTTACTCCGACCAAATCATAATGCAATTGAAGCATGCATATATGTGAAAATCAATCTATACAAGGTTTAATTAGTTGACACTGGCCTTGATAATGTTGCAACAAAAATCCTTCTTAAACTATTGTGAGCGGTGAGCCACAATCAATCCATAATGAAAGGTCATGGAACACAAATAAATGATCAAAAAGTTTGGCAAATTGGTCAACTTTCCAACTATTACGTTTATAACCTAGTACATTATTGGACACTATATCAGTTGACCAACACATTAGAAAGAGAACATGATTGAAAATTTTACAAGCACTCAAAACATAGAGCCTCTAATTCCATTCAAAGTGTTTGTACACGTGTCACCAAATTGAGTGTACTATGATCAAATGAGAACTTAATGTCATTTTGATTTATTTTAAATTTTGGGGGGTGGGTGGAGGTGGGATTGGAGACGAAGCCTAATATGAGAGTGTTGGGGCAATTGAAGTCAACAAGGGGAAAAAAGAAAAATAAAAGAAAATAGCCCAAAAAGAAATAAAATGACAAAATATTAAAAAGGCCAAAAAACAATCGGGTTTATAATTAAGAGTCTCTTAGATTCCGGTTTAGTAGGTGAATCTGCACTTAAGTGGTTTTTAATATACCTTAGTGATGCATTGTATTTTTAATATACCTGATTGTCCAATAGGCATTATTAAATATACCAATTTAGTCAATTGGGGATAGATTTTCAAAAAAGCAAAAGTGAAGTTCGCACCAAAAAAAGAGGAAAAGAGAAGTGTGGTTCATTGTATTTACCTTTAATGAAGAAAGCAAATTGAAGTTCAAAAATTATTATTATTATTATTATTATTATTATTATTATTATTATTATTATTATTATTATTATTATTAATTACTAAATTAGCTCAGCTTTGTTTTATTGTAAATGAATGAAGTGCAAGTACCCACAAACTAGCTAGCTAAAACATTTTTTTTAGAACGAAAAGCAAAAGATTAAAACATAATTGTTGCTCGAGTCGTTTCTACTATTTTGATATGTCAGCACAGACCTACAAAAAGTTGTAATTTGGAGAAGTAACCCAACAAAAATTGAATCAACTCAGAAACACAAGAAATAGAAAGAAATTTGAACTATAATGTACTGTTTGTTGGAAATTGAAGGTTAGAGAACGAACAATTAATTGAAATACTGATGAACATTAACATTAAAATCTCAATGAGAAAAAAAGGATGAAGAAGCTAGTCATTCCTATTCGACTTTATTAGTGCATAGACCTACTCTTATTCTATTGTAGTCGTTCGTTTTTGAAAATTTAACCTCCTTTTATCTTTTCTTCCGTTTTGCGTGTGAAATGGGAAAGCATCAATGTAGTACGTATTGAACAAAAACAAAATGGTGTTCTGAAATTCTAATAGTCATCAAAAATCCACAATCCTGGGCACCAATCACCCAAAACCATAGATGAAAACATCACAAATTCACAATCAGAATCAAACGATGAGCCACAAAAAATGGGCACAAAACTTGAACCAGTTTAATAGCTTCTGCTTATTTAATTGTATAGTTCACAAGTTTTCAACTAATATCACAATTCACAAAACTCTATTCAAATGAGTATTTCCAAAACCCCCAAAACTATCAAAAATTTCCACATTTCTGGGCACCAACAACCAAAACATACATTAAAAAAAAAGAAGAAATCACTCAACGGAATGAATGGCTTCAGTATATTAATGCGGACATGTTCCTATTATTTTTTACCATCAACACATACTGACAATCAAATAATACCAGAACTACGTGTTCATTGGAGACATCAAGCTTCAAGTTGCTAGAGATAGTGGGAGACCCATTAGAGCGTGAGTGGTGAAACCATAAGAGCCAACGCGAAATCAAATAGACGGAAAGAGGAAACAAAAGGGGATGTCAAGGTCGGCTAAGAAGATAAAAGCGTCTGTAGCGACACCTACGAAAACGGGGGTAAAAAGGTGATGAAATTGAGGGTGAGTCGAGTTCGATAACTAGGTTTGATATTTGGTCTACTGTCCATAGTATTTTTTCTATGTCCTCCATGGAAATGGCCATCGAGGGAGAGAGAGAAAAATTAGCCGATTTTTTTTTGGTGCTAGAATTAGGAGGAAAAATATTTTAAAAAAAAATAGCCTAAAAACATATAAAAGGACGAAAATTATTTAAAAAAGCAAAAAATCGGGTTTATAATTAAGATTCTCTTAGATTCCGGTTTAGTAGGTGAATATGCACTTAAGTGGTTTTTAATATACCTTAGTGACGCATTGTATTTTAGTATACCTAATTGTCCAAATGGGGTCATTAAGTATACCAATTTGGTCAATTAGGGGAAATCTATAGACAATTTTACTTCTCCAACTATCTGAGTAGTAGTTTTCTTTAATTACATGATTAATATTTTATTTTATTTTTGTATTTGGAATTTGTTGTTAGTATGTCTTATTTGGTTAATAGTCGCTTCTTAACTAGCTTTGAGATTAGTTCAATTAATTTCTGGTTTAATCATTAGTTAGTGGCTTAATCGCATATCCCATCCATGTAGATCAACTAGTACTTGCCAAATTGTACTACATATTGAATCTCTCTTAAATACTGATTTTTGATTTTTATTTTTTATTTTTTATAGGTAGAGGATCTAAATTTTCATATTGGAAGATAATGAGTTAAACTCCCAATTTCTTTATTTAAAGGTATTATTGTTGATGTGATCACTTTTTTTGTAGGGGATGTTGATGTGATCACTTAATCTTATACTTGGGTGACCTTTGAAATTTGTTTGATATAAATTGATAATAAAAAAAAAGGCAATGCCCACTCGTATTGGTTTTTATTTTTTTAAATATTGATACTCGGAGCCTATAAAATGTCAAGATCGAGGTTGTATACAACACCACTAATCTTAACTTCAAAGAAAATTCTTCTTGGCCCTTTGAAAATTAGCATTATTACAAATTCAATGTTTAAGTCAATGCATCATATGTTTGTGATATGTAACTCCATACAATAATTAATTCCATATTTATGTTGAATTAATGTCATGTTAAGTTTGTAGCCGAATTGTATGACATACTTCAATAAACGCACTATTTATTGACCACATATAGGTTATAGCGAACGGTAAATGACATCAAATGCGTTATAACTAAGTCAGTTTTCGAGCCTTTAATGTCAAACTAAATTCTTAATATTTTACAATTTAAGAGATGCATGAACAACTCCATTTCCTAAAAAGTCATCCAACCAATATTAAAGCTAGAATATTAGATCACTGTTGAAATCTCTCCGTGCCATACTACAAGGTTTCTCGCAGTCTTTCCTTACTTCTCTTCTTGTATGTGTTTTTAGCAATCTATATGTTCTATCATATTAGAGACAATGACAACAATAAACCTAAAAGTTTCCTACAAGGTAAAACCATCTAAGCCAACTTGGGAAGGTATTTTCCCTTTATCCGAGTGGGATCAAACGGGGGTGATAACCCATGTCTCAACAATCTATTTTTACAAGCCCTCCCAAGAGTGGCTTGCTTCGTCCCATTCTTTTATAGATACACTCAAGGAGTCATTAAGCCGAGTTTTGGTCCACTTTTATCCCTTGGCTGGTCGTCTTCGGTGGATAGAACGAGGGAGGCTCGAGCTTTTGTGCAATTCTCAGGGGGTCGAGCTCAATGAGGCTGAGTCTAGTAGCCAATTGAGTCACTTTGGGGATTTTGCTTCCCACACTCATCAATTCAAAAACCTCATTCCTTGGGTGGATTATGATAAGCCCATCGATGAGTTGCCCTTGATGCTAGCACAACTTACATTATTTCGTTGTGGAGGTTTTTCGCTTGGGGTTACTATATCACATGTAGTAGCTGATGGGCAAAGCGCGCTCCATTTCATGACGGAGTGGGCTAGACTCGCTCGTGGTGAGCCACTTGAGGTGCCCCCTTACATTGATAATATGGTTCTCCAACCTCCAAATGCTCTTAAATGTGCACCATGTGATAAGTTTATTCCGTATGACCCTCCACCATTATTAATAGGTCAAGAAAACAATTTGGAAGAACGGAGGAAAGTTACTACTACGAAGATACTACTATTACAAAAAGAGCATGTTGAGAGTCTTAAGAAGACTGCTAACAAGGGTTCAGACCAGTTTAATAGACAACCTTATAGTCGTTATGAAGTAGTCGCGGCTCATGTGTGGAGAAGTGCTTGTAAGGCTCGTGGGCATCAAAACGAGCAACTGACATGGCTAGGGTTCTCAGTAGACGTACGATGTCGCTTACAACCACCACTCCCACCAAAGTATTTTGGCAATGCTATTATAGATGTTGTAGCATCCACTATGGCAGGAGAAATTATGACAAACCCCTTATGCTACACTTGTAGTAAGATCAGAGAGGAAATGAGAAAAGTAAACAATGAGTATGTGTGGTCTAACATTAAGTTCTTAAAGAGTTTGCATGATTTTTCTCATTTTCAAGATCTCCATGCTATAAAGAGTAACGATGGTCCATTTTATGGTAACCCAAATATCGGGGTCATAAGTTGGTTGACACTTCCAATATATGGGTTGGATTTTGGATGGGGAAATGAGATCTACATGGGACCCGGTACTCATGATTCAGATGGTGATTGCCTTATGCTTCCTGGACCAATGAATGATGGATCGGTGAAGATTGCTTTGTGTTTGCAAGAAGCCCATTTAAATGATTTCAAGCGTTATTTTTATGATGATATACCATACGAACTTGAGCATTAGTTTTTTTTTTTTTTTTTTTTTTTTTTTTGACAATTAATAAGCCCGAGAATTTCTATTTGTTTGTTTTGTTTTCTCAGGGGAGCTTGAGCATTAGTTTGTTTTAGGGTTCTTAATTATTTATTTTCTTTCAACCTAAAAAAAAGTTACTGAATTGAGATCTTGTCCATTTATTTCATTCACCCACCAAGATCCCAATAATTTCACGTGTTTTTCTCTCTTTCGACAATTTTACAAATATGTATTAAGCAATTGTAATTGAGATTGAAGGACTAATACACAATGTTCATCTAGTTTATACTCAACATTCTCCACCTAAATATGTGTACCCTTCTTCTTCTTCTTTTTCTTTCTTTTACTTGAGAAGATCTCAAAATTTGGAGTTGTGAATGGACGAAGCATGTTCCATTTCCTATCTACTACAAATATTTTTTATTTTTTAAACGAATTAACCGATTTACTTAGTTCGTAATTTTTTTTTAATTTTAAACCATCTTTACGGAAAATAAGAAAATACACAGTAATTCACAATATTAACTTGGCTAAACTTGAGGCAAAAAAAAAAGACACTTTTGATAAGTTATCAATTATCATATTATATCATATGAGCTTTGAAATGCCCAAATTTTCATATAGAAAAATGAAATAAGATGAGTAGAGTTAGAACCCGCAACCTTCTTAATTTGGTTTATATTCATCACCATTCACCGCTAGACTGGGCAAACGGGCAGGTCCCACGGGTATAAATTGGGCCACAACCGGCTCAAGCCATTATCGGGTCGGGCCTTAAACCGTTAAACGTGTCACACCATTTATAGTTTTGTTAACGGGTCGGGCGGGTCGCCCACCGGGTCCCTTTTAAGCACGCGGTCACTCAATTTTCTCTCTCCTCCTCCATTATTCTGTCTCTCTCTCCTCCACCCATTCACCCAAAACTGAACTTAGAGTGCCCTCCATTGATTTGTTGTCCGAGCTTTTGCGCGTACTTGAAGTGCTCTTGCAAATCTGACAATCGTCTTCATCCTCGTTGGTGGCTTGCTGCTTTCTCATTTTCGTTTTTATTCCTTCCTTTGTCGTAATTCCTGATTTGCATTACAATTTGCTCTTATAGTTTTGATTTTTTGCTTTTTGGTTTGTTTAAGGCTTTTTGAAACTTCATTGGATAAGGGAGGAGAGAGAGAGAGTGGTTGCATGAGGTTGATTACAATTTAACAGAGAGAAATTCTCTTGATGTTGTCGCCATTTTTTTGATAGGGAATTTTGGCTAAAGCAATAACGGTCGATTAGTTCATCATTAAAAAAAAAAAGAAAAAAGAAAAAAAGAAAAAGGGGCTAAACAGGTCGCCCGACCCATGACCCGATAGTGATTCCTGGCCCGACCCGGTCCATTAATTAAACTGGCCGGCCGCAGCCCCTTGCCCAGGTCTATTCACCGCTCTCATCAACACACACGCTCAAGTCTCAACCTCCATTATCTCTCTCTCTCTCTCTCTCCTGCCGCGCCTGTTGCAGGGAAGAGAGCGAGAACATCACACTGGTTGCAATGGCTGTAGACAAGAACAAGATGGAGGAAGAAACAGCAAGTATGGTTCGCTTCTACAAGATTGTTCTCACTTGGGATTATTTCCGTGTTGTCAAAGAGGCTAAGGTAATTTCTACAACTACCCACCCTTTAGTTTATTTTTTATCACCTTCAATTTCTGCTTATTTATGTATGTATATGTATATGTTTTTGCTTTGTTTAACTCTAATTCAATTCATTATTAATCATAAAACAACAAACAATATCATGTACTGGTTAGAATACCAGTAGTTGAGTATTACTGAAAGTCATATTAGTAACTGTGTTAAAATTTGATTTCTTTTTGTGGGTAGTCACTGGTGGATTATGCAGGATAGAGATATTAGTGTTCATATGATGATAATGATCATAGTAATGGTGATGGGTGGGTTTTTCATCACTTGGATTTCGGGCCTCAGGTTTGAAGTTTTGAGCTTCTTCTGGAAATGAATGTGTTTTTTGGGTGAGTTTTTCATTCAAATAGATTACATGCTCTTGGGGCTAGTACCCGAGGATCAAAATGTGTGTTAGTTATGTCAAGGAATTTAAAGGCCGGTTGTTTGCAGTTGTGAAGTTCATCCTCTGAACCAAATACATGTGAGGGAAAAGACTCCATACATCATTACATCCCAAACTCTCCCAGAGTACTCTGTAGGCGATATCCGTATGCTCACTTGATGGTTGTTTTCTTAATGTAACGGATGTTCTAGTTGGCATTTCGTTAATCCTGGCGTCTTATTTTTGTGATCACTGATATCTCATGTGATGTTTGTGGGATTGGGAGCCTACTATGGGCTATGGCTGCATCCACTTGCCCACCTGTAAGAGTTTTGACATTATGTTTTATTTTCATTCCTACTTTTTACCACTCCACTGCCAGTTGAAGCATAAGCTTGTGAGTTGAGTAGTTGAATTATAGAAATTACTTTCTGTAGTTCAGGAATCATTGCCTCCTTGTTTACCATGTTCAGTGTTCATGTGAACATAGCTCGTAGTTCTTTATGCTACTAGATTGACTTTTCCGGTTATGTGAATTTGGTATTGCTGTTAGCAGATCCTCTACATTTCATATGCACAATGCTACAAAATAAGTTTTAAGATTTCACGAGTATCTATTCCCTCTCTATTCCCTCTCTGGTGAAGCCAAGATTGAATCAAAATGGCTGACTTGATTGTATAGTTGCAAAATCTTCGAATGCCATGTGGAAAGTTTTTGGATGTCGCATAAGAAACATAGTATCACAAAGCTTGACTAAATTATTTTTAGCATGTAAGAGGTATTTTGGTTGAGATGAAAAATTACTTCCGATAAGTTGTACTTTATCTGACAAAAAGAGTTGGTACAGTGGTGTAAGTGGCTTACCTATCCCCTCCATCCTCCCTGGGGGGGGGGGGGTAGTTGAACTTTCTAGAAGGATTCACTTCCTTTGTGGTCAATTGAACAACTTTGAGTATTTTCCAAGAATCTCATGAACAACGAATGAAGTTTTCAACTACAGTGCAAAACTACTATTTCGAAAACGTCCAGCATTACTGTTATTAGTGATCCGTTTTCATTTTTGACAAGCAGAAATCTAATAATGAGCTACGTAAGGGAAGGACTTCTGGTCTTAATGAGGTGAAGAATACATTTACAGATGTTGATGACTACCTTTCAACATTTGAGCCCCTTCTTTTTGAAGAAGTTAAAGCACAAATTGTCCAAGTCAAGGATGAAGAAGAGGGTACTTTTTATTTCTCTTTCTATTTCTTCCTACTCCTCTCAATTCTGAGATGTTTTTAACAAAACCTTTGAATAAACAGGGACATCGGTGCTGGAGCAGAAGATCTGCGTGATAAAAGAATGCAGTGATTCAGATGGGTTTTATTTCCCGGTAGTGTATAAGGCAGAGGAGGGGGTATCCATATCTCCGAACGATCTTTTGCTACTTTCCAAAGAAAAGGTGCTTGACTATTCTCCTCGTCAACTATTGGCTACTTTTAGAGTTAGCAAGCAGTATCTCGTTCTTGCCTTTTAAGATTTGTAATTAAACTGAGATGCAGACATTGGTCACTTGTCTTGTTCTTGTAATTGAAGTATTTGTCTTCCTATTAGTAAATTAATATGTATTTGTTATAACCTTCTTATTAAATATGAGGAATTATTTTACCTGGCAGATTGGAGTGGATCAGCTCCCCAATACGTATGCATTTGCACTGGTGGAGCATCGTCAGCCAGATTCTCTTAGGCTCAGGATGTTTTTACAGGGAGAGGTTAAAGGAATTAATACTCATCATACACAGTCTAGTGTGAGACTTGTCAATATGCGTTCGCGTCTTAGTGAAGAGAAGGCTTTTTTATATATTTCAAAGGTAACATCCTTTGCCAAGAACTTTAGGAGCCATTGTATTTCAGAGATTCAAAGACATTGGGCTGATTTTTAGCTTTGATCGAGGAACCATCGTCCTCTCATTCTGTAATTTTAAATTCTTTATAAAATACATTGCTGTATGTCAAAAAAAAAAACACGATCTTCTTTGGTATGGAATGGGTGAAAAGTCCAAAAATCACCTATTTGCTTCGGATAGTGTTTGCAAACCGAAGGACATTGAGGTTGGGTACATCTCAGTTGGTATCCAAAAACATTGCCTTGGTTGGTAAGTGGTTGAGGCGGTTTCCCAAGAACAGGCACAAAGTTATTTGGAGCAATTAACTGATTTACTTGGTACAAAGTTATTTGGAGCAATTAGTAGAGTAGTTTGGACGCTTTTGTTGGTGGTGGCTTCACCTTTGGTAGCTCATGGAAATTGATGTT
The DNA here is from genome assembly GCA_038025085.1 of Tetragonia tetragonoides. NCBI lineage: Eukaryota > Viridiplantae > Streptophyta > Magnoliopsida > Caryophyllales > Aizoaceae > Tetragonia > Tetragonia tetragonoides. The sequence goes on from CM076145.1 coordinate 1,149,104, forward strand.
TGAAGTCTATTTTACTTTCCTTCCTCACTTGTGTAAGGGAATAAGGTTCATTTTTAGGAGGATACGTGGAGAAGTGACCTCCCTTTTTTGGTGGCCTTTCCTTCTATAGCCTTTGCTCCATAACATGCCTATTTTTCTGGTTCTGCTTTTGATGGTGTGCTGATTTCGTGGGAGACTCATTTTATGAGGCTTGTTTGAATTTTGATTGAAGGGAGCTTGATGAATTATTTGATTTGTTACTTCTGCTCACACTTTTTTTTTTCTGGTGTTCTGCTCGACTCTTTTTTTTTTGGGTGCGACTTCTGCTCGACTCTTTACACACAGTTGAATCTGACAAAAGGGTTTAGGTCTTGTGTAGAGAGATTTCTTGTGGATCTTTCTTCTGGCACCTGACTTATCATCCACATAATACTTTGTTATCCTCTTTTAATCGTTTATTTGGAGTGCCTTGAAGGTTCTTGCTGTCTGTTGGACGCGGTTCCTAATAGAGTTATCATTAACAATCTATGGCATAAACGCTTGCTGGGTCGCTTGGATGTTTTTGTGATGTGCTTTAAGAGTGGACGAATGATCAATTATTTTGAGCTTTCTATTGCATGGAGACTGTATACTGTTGTTTGGCATTTTTGAGTAACGATAGGTTTGTCCTCCAAGTTTGCTGGTAACTTTTTCAAATTCGGTTTCGAGGTGTTGGTATTAAGGCAGAGAGGAAGATTCTATGGATGCAGTGTTTGCTGTGTTTGGACGGAGAGGAACAACCAGATCTTTTGGAATCAGTACCTTCTGGAAGATTTGGTGTGGGAAAAAGTGTTCTTTGGAAGCTTGGGTGGGTAGCTTTCTACTCTACAGCTTTTCTCCCCAGAAAAGCTAAAACTTCTCAAAAACGTGTGGGATTCCATAATCCAAACATTTTTTAGCTTATTTTTTGGTAAAAGAAAATTAAAGCTTCCAAAATTGCTTCAAAAAGCCGAGGGCCAGACATAGCCTTTGCTTTGCTGTGGGTTCTTGTCCTTGAGATCTTTCCAGGAATTTGTGTCTTTTTACCAAATGCAAGGTGTAGTACTGAATCTTCCATAATACCCCTACATATAAAAACACTTATTCAACGAACCCCCGCCCCAACTCCTTTCCCCACCCATCAACTCCTTTCACTTACCTCAACCATTTCCCGCAACTTATCCTGAAAAAGTTATTATTATTATTATTATTATTATTATTATTATTATTATTTTTTTATTTTTTATTTTTTTTTATTTTATTTTTATTTTTATTTTTTTTTTAAAATTTATTGTTTTAGCCTTTTGCATAAGCCCTTTTTTTGTTATTATTTTTTAAATATATATTTAGTATAATTAATCATTACTACAGGTTTGCAGTTTATCTACTATTATTCGCGAGTTTGTTGCTTTGCGGTCAATTGTCTCCCTTCCGTTCCGGGATGTGATTTTGAGGGCTGCAGAAAGCAGTGCTGATTCAACTGGCCTTGCCTGGAAGATCCCTCGAAAATTGATGGAATCCATTGAGAGTAATCATAACGAATCTCAGCTGAAGGCTATTCATGTAAGCATTTAGTATTCTGATTTCATTTCTCTTTTGGACTTCTGTGTACCAACTTTTTTTATTTGTTTTTTCCTGCCAAAAGTATCCAATTTTAATTGTTGCAATTACAAATAATGGAGAATTAATACTTTTTACCTCATATTCAGGAAGGATTATCACGGAAAGCTTTCGTCCTGATACAGGTTATATTTCGCCTCTTGAACTGTTACTATATTGTCACTGCTTTCAACATGTTTTTTTAAGCTCTGCATAATTTGCTTTATTGATTCCCGAGCTGACTTAGTGAACTCACATAAAATCTGTCTGTATTTGTGTGTTTTGAGAGGGGGGTGGAGGGAGCAAGGTTTAAGGTGGTGCATACTCAAGATTTTTGAAGAAGCTCTTTGGCCTTTGAAAGTAGGACGTAAGTGATGATATTTGAACTGCCACTTGAAATCAAGAAAAAGCACCCCCACCCTCCCCAAAATAAAAGAAATTCAATAACCGCCAAACACGAAAGTTATTTTGGAATAGCCTAGTAGGATTTATTTTATTTGGGTTGCCGATTTGACTAGGAAGTCTGTTTCGCTTCAATAAATGATTGGGATTAATTATTGGTAAAAGATGTTGCTTTTGGAGTATCAAGGATGCTTTCTTGCAATTAGTTGGTGTGGGAGATGTGCACAAGGGGGATGCATGGAGAAGCGTTACATTTGGGATAGGAGAGTTTACTCTGCATGCTTGTGGTTAAAGTGTGCTGGTTTCTTTGAAATGTTAGCCTCACTGAAACTGTATTGGCATTGGCGTGTTCTGCTGTTTAGTTTTGTTTGTTAGGAGGAGGATATCTTGCCATTTTGTCTTTTTGTATAACAGAATTCCTTGATAAAAGTTATCTTTTGTCTAATCATCTAATAAAATTAAACAAGAACATGTCCCCCATTGTAGCCAAATTCGTATGGCTTCATTACAAAAAACCTAGTACTTCATTGTGGGTTAGCCAAATTGGCCACAACTAGGTGTAGCCAAGAATTTGCCCCATAGTAGTGTGCATCTTCAGCATTCCTCTTATGCTTATCATTTTCTAGGGACTTTATCCTTTGATGTTTGGATGATTTATTATTCTCTAGGAATCTTTTTATCTAAAAAAAATAAAAATTATTCTCTAGGAATCTAGGATGCCTTCATGCTGTTAAGTATGAATGCGATGTTGAGAAAGTTTATGTTTGCTAAAATAGGTTCTGCTCTGAAACCATTTTGTAAATGCTACAAGTCATTCATTTGTACTATTTCGCATCACATGTGATCTACATATTGTTTTATCTTCCGCATTTAATGAGGAAGCTTGGTCTGTGGACATTTTTGTGCATGTTCTCCTTCAAGATATGTTTTTCTGGATTAATATCGTGCCGTTGTTTCACTTTAGAGTAGTTATGTGATTAAGAAAAGGAACTTTGATTATAAAATAGAAAAAGAAAGGGATAGGAAACTTTTCACCGAGGTTATGTATCGTGATATTTATGATAATTTTTCTGTCCATCTTAGGTTTAACTTTGTAATGTAAGGTACCTTGAGGAAGTGCCAAATAACTAGAAAACCACTTGCTACTCAAGTTTTAAGAGTAGGTACCTTGTACTAGAAAAGGAAAATTTTATAGAACCTCCAAGGTGGATTGTGGAATGGCCATCTTCTCACTTATGAGCAAAGGGAAGCTCGTGGTTAACTGGTTCCTCATTTTCTTGGTTCTTTTGAACCTGTGTATCTGATAATCTTTGAAAATTAAAAAAACAAGTAGGAGGTCCCTTATTTTGGCACATTTTGTAGGACATTATCTTCTTTTTAAACATGGATATTACTTGAGCTGCTATATTTGGTAATGCCTCTTTCGATTTGTTATATCCTTTTGGTTTCAGTTTACATCTTTCTCTCTCATTTTCTTTGTCATGTTTGAGGGGTGAGGGGTGGGCCAGTGGGGTGGGGGGAGTGGAAGGGGTTGCAACTTGCGAGGTGGGTGCTTAGAAGCATCAGTAGTAAGTGTTCTTCTTTTGTATCAAATGATGCTTTGTATGTTTGTTCCTGAGTGCTGATTGTATGTTCGTTGTAGGGCCCTCCAGGAACTGGAAAGACACAAACTATCCTCGGCCTCCTTAATGCTGTTCTGCATTCTGTTCCAGCAAGGATGCATGCTAAGTAAGTAATTTTTTTCCCCCTATCTTGTGCAAGGGTTGCTGTTTCATGGTCAAATAGTGAAGTGCTTGTTTGGCTTCATCCTTGGGACTTTGGAGGCCTTATTTACATTTTCTAATCAAATTTCTCATATATGTAGGGATCATCTGCGTGACATGAAGCGAGGGCCTGAGTTACCCATGGAAGAGAAGTACGTTTCAGCTGCTTGCAGCTCCCTTTTCCTTCTCTTGTTTATTTGACGTGTTTGGGTAATTCCCCTTTCACACGCACACGCAGAGGGAGGAAGGGACAGAGGGAGGGAGGGAGAGAGATGTTTTTGTTTTCTTTTTCTTTTTTATAAATGCATAATAGGGTTGTTTTGCATGGCTGTGAAAATTTGACCTTGTCTAATCACAATAAGTCAAGAATAGAGCTGTATCATATTGAACATGTTTTGGAATTATTATATCCCATTCGGGCTTCTCTGGGTGATGTTTGTTGCGGTCCCTATATCGTATGGTGAAGGGCCTCAACTGGATAGCCAATCGTCTAAAATCTGTCCAATATAGGAAGGCTCCAATTGCTTGAAAAGCTGTTTGTCTTCACGAAGTGGAGAAAACGGGAGGGTGGTTTTGGGTTCAAAAAGTTGATAGCATGGAGTAAGGATCGTTTCTCTAGTTTCTCTTGATCTTGATTCCTCAGAGCGTACTCCTGATGAATGGGTGAGATTTGTTTGATAGTACTTGTTGAAAGGAGATGAAGTACAACTGGTTGTAGGAAAACTGACTCCTTGTGGTGACATAAGAAGCTTGAAGTCAGCCTGTTAGAGATGAGCTGTTTCAGAATTCACTGCATACATAGTCCATACAAACGTGCATGATTGCAGATAATCAATTGACGAGGCAGATGAGAATTATCTCTATGAGGTGTTTAGGCCAAGAACAGTTCAGTACCCCGGCTAACCTGGAACAAGTATTAGGTTCCTAATTTAGTTGTTTCGTTTGGATGACAGGTCATGTCAGATTAGCAACAAAATAAAGATCGAAGTAAATGAGTTCGACGCAGGATTTCGTTAGGATAAAGAAAAAACTAAGGATCATTTTTTGTTGGGTATTTTTTATAGAGAAAGAGAAATTCATAAGTATAGCACGAGGGAAAGTATATATATTGTTTGAGTGTTCTTATCGGAATTTGAGATACAAAAAGATATTGATCGGGCGGATTCCAAGTTGCGTACATATAACTTGATAGCTGGTCAAGGGTCTCGTCAAAGGCCCAGAAGAAATAAAGAGAGATCTACAAGAGTTGAGTTTCTGCATTTTGCACGTGCATTTATTAAATAGGAAGTAGCCGCAATGCTAATGCATGTCCATTTCCAATGGAGTAAAATGATTCACTACTTTTTGGCTTTGGAATACAATGGGCTATTAAAATGGCTCATAAAATGGTTTGCACGTCTTATTTATTGTGAAGTTGTTGATGGTTGTCGCACTTAGGATTTAGTCAAATGCATAGAGCCCCTCAGTTTTCACGGGGGTACACTTGCATGATCTTGACCCTCCCATATCTTGCTTGGGTGGGATCCTCTTTGGAACCACCGGGGTAATGTTAATATTGATATGTTAATGTTGATGTTGAAGTAGCTGGAATGTGCTTTAAATTTAGAGGAGAAAATGTTAATAATGAGTTATGTGGCTGGAAAATTATGAATGATTCCGGAATCAGGTGGAGTGCTATGAGTTAATATATGATCTTGGAAATCGAATGCTGATGCCGAGACTGAATATTGTGGCTGAATTTTGTAGCTAGAGGGGTCTACTCTTATTCTTGTAATTGTTTTTCCTGGAGTGATATAGTTCTTTTCGCCTTTTTCACAAATAGAAGAAAAAGAAATGCTCTTTTATCTCTTTGGAAGCTTCATTATTTTTAGATAAAGAGAAAGTTTTATTATTAGTAAAAGAGACTAGATTACATCCTAAGAAGGCAAGGAGGTCCTCTAAAGGAATCTATTTACAAATCAGCCCAATGAACCATAACTTGTGTAACAAGGTAGCTACGAAAACAAGGAGGCTAAATAGGCTACCCTCTCCTACAACACATCAACTGGCATAGATATACCAGAAACGACCTTAGCATTCCTCTCTAGCCAGATGCACCAAAATTACTGCAAAAATAGCACCCTTCCAGAGCAACTTCTCCTTTCTCTACCCAATTCCCACACGCTTCGCTTGCAAGAATTCTATAACAGTGTCCGGGTACTCGCAAACCTCATCTATGAAACCAGATTACGTACTCTAAAGAGTATGTGCCACTTCACACTCAGAAAGACATGTGAGGAGGACTCACTCCGAGCCAGACAGTGCAAGGAAATATCGGGTATGCGGCTGATTTTGGCTTCCGCTAAAGCAGGTAATTGGTAATAAGCCTGTCCAACACCAACGTCCACACAAAATCTCACCCCTTAGCAGGATCTTTCGCCTCCCACAACCACCTCACAATAGGGAATTTAGTCTGTTGTGCTGGCATACACAACTTCTGGAGAAAAGATCTGCTTGCAAATACTACAGAAGAATCAACAATCCAGTTCCTAGAATGATCCCTATCCTGAAGATGCACGGACTCCAGAAATTTAAGCAAAAAGGTAACCTCTTCCATCTCTCATTCCTGAGGGGATCTCCGCAAATACAGATTCCATGAACCTGTCACTGACAAATAGAACTTTCATGAAGCGTTGAAAGCTGGTATAGTCTAGGAAAACCAAATCACAAAGGCTGGCCTTCTTACCAACCATCCTCTCAAAAGCGGATCTTTGACCCTTACCATAATTAAACCAAACAAAAGTAAGGTAAACAGGATACAATTGGCAAATGAAGTTCCATGGGTAGGCGTGTGTAGCTCCTGTGACCACCCGAGTATCCCACCCCTTTTGACGCACTCCATATTTAGTCCTAATAACTCGATGTTAGAGTGCATTGTGTTCCAAAGGAAATCACCAAAGCCACTTACCAGCTGGAGCCCCATTTTTGGACACCAACGGCCAATGCCCAGGCTCCGCTCTTCTTTAGGAGTTAGGACGGCACACTAAATCCTAGCTAGCCAAGTGATCTGTTGTACCTCCATCACTACCGGAGCACAAAAATTCTCTCATCATATTCTCAAGCTTCTTAGCAATAGCCATCGGCACCTTAAATAAAGAGAGTTATTATTTTGGTATTCTGGACTGCCAGGACTACAGCAAAACGATCCAGCCCCCAAAAGAAAATTTTACCCCTTTTCTTCCATCTAATCTAATCGACACACGTTTCAACAATGGTTCCGAAAGGGTTTTAGATCAAGTATTACTACCAAGTGGCATACCCAAGTAAGTAAGCGGCCAACCTTGAGTTAGACAACCCACCGGATTAGCAAAACTATCCAGATTAGCTTGGTCCAATGTTTTTTTTTTCGATAAGGAAATTTTTATTAATCAATTCAGAAAAGAATACAAAAAAGAGGATAAGGCATCCTCATTAGCAATCAAAAGAAACTACAAATCTCCCAATGGCGCTGTACAAAGGTAAGCGGAACGTCCTTAAAAGCACTCGCCGCCTTAGCCCAAATTAATAACCGCAACACTGCATTTATGTGGGTCTATCAGAAACAATCTCTCTGGTAGTTGACAAGTTAGGGGTAAGACTGCGTACATTTGGACCTCCCCAGACCCCACCCTCGGCGGAAGTTTGTTGGGCATCAGTTTCCTAGAGTTTGCTTAATCCTTTATCATCTTCTATTTATTTGTTTGTTCACCCCCCCCCCACTCAACTCCTCCAATGTTTTTGATCCTTGTTTTGCCTTTGCATCTTTTGTTTCTTACATGCCGTTCCTTGAGTGGGTGGCCAGAATTCTGGGATCTATTCCAGAGGTCACTAGTTTGAGTCCCTTTAGGGTCACTGGGAGTCATCCTTGTCGTTTACTTCAAGGCTGTGGGATTAGTTCGGTGAATCTAGACACCCACGTGCCATGCTGTAAGAAAAAAAGAAAGAAATAAAACTGTGTTATTGCCACATTTAGATGATCCTTTAGATTTTAACTGAAAACAACAATGTTATGTATTTGAGCCAGAGACTACTGCTAAGAGCTTCTATTTTGTCATTTATGTCGTGTTAATTTAGAAAGTCTGGTGGCTTCTAAATATCTTGATAAAATTTTTTGTTGGCTGGGTTTTGACTTTTGACTTTTTGCCAATCCTTTTATCGCATGATGTATTCCTGGGTACTGTTGGCACAATCTATTTACACTGAGAAGGATATTGGATTGAGGGTTGAGGCTGCCAAATGCTGCCTAGGCCCTTGGTTTTAAGGATATAAACTCTGATTTATAACTATAAGCCTATGTCAATATGATGCATTATGTTTCGAATGGTAGTCTGCTCTTCCCTTGTCCTGTTGGCTAGTGGTTGTTTGCTACTCCCTCTGTCCCACTTCTTTTGGGCACGGGCATTGAGGCAAAGTGAAATTCGGTTTGAGTTGCCATGTTTACCCTACTCCGTCCCCCTCTCTCTCCTTCTCCTTCCCAATGCACTCTCTCTCCTCCCCCCAAAATTTCCCATCAGCCTGTCTCCACCTCTCCACCAACTACCACCAATTAAAATCTGATTTACATTTTTGGTTTCTTAATTTACATGATTGATCTTGTGCCAATTCTGGCAGTCTCATGTCATTGATCTGCTTTGGCCTTATATTCTTGTTATCTCTTTAGTGTAATTCTCTATACAGAAACAAAATCGTTAGTTTTCTGTCAGATGAGAAATAAGAAGGGCAGAGGAAGAGAATGCAAAATTGGGTTCCATATCAAAATGTTATTGAGTAGATAAAGATAGAGAAAGGGGGGGGGGGTGAAGGGTGATTGATTGTGGGGGAGAAGAAAGGGTTGGGGAGGCTGATTCGAGCGAGGTTTGGTCAGAGAGGAGAGAACTAGAGGTGGGCATTTGTCGAGTGGTGAAAAAGTGTGGGTAGGGGTGTAATGAATCTGGCGAATTTAGCGTTGGGGCGATGTCCGCTGGTGCTGATGAGGAGGAGAGAGTGCGGGTTGGATGGTGGTGGTGGTGGCGGTGGCGGTGGTGGTGAGTGAGTGGGGAGAGAGAGAGTGGTGTCGGTGGTGAGAGAAAACGTGGTGGTGGACTGGATGTGGTGGAGGAGAGAGAGCGTGGGGAGTGAGGGAGTATCAGAAGTGGTTGGGGGTGTTGGGATGGGTAGACCAACAAAATATGTGAGGGTAGGTAAGACAATTTACACACAAAAAGTTCATAAGGAAATGAATATTTAAATTTGGGGACGGTGGGAGTATAAGATGATTTCCTACAAGGAGTTCTCACTTGGCTTGTTTGTGATAGAATTCGGATACTTGTGTCTCTCCTTCATCTTCTGTTTAGTGTAGCTTTTCTTTGGGGACTTCTTGTCGTTTACTATATATATTTGGGTAATATTATTGTTTACTGATGATATCTTTTTGGTCTCATTAAATATTTGTAGAAAATTTTGTTCAACCAAAAGATTGTTGGCATACTTAATGTCCATTTCAACGATGAACGATGTACTTGTCTTCTATATTTCTAAGACTCGGGGATCTGAGGCACGTGTTTGGGTGTGGATCCGAGGATCGACATTGGAGCAAGTCTATTTTAACGATACTTATTCTTGTTTTTATATTAATTTGAAGTTTCCAAGTGCCACATCGTATTCTAGTGTCAGCTGATTGGACACGGATGCTTTTGTTAATATGAAGAGTACAAGTGATATAGCTTGTCGGGGGGGGGGGGAGGGAGAGTATCTGGACTTGTATGTTAGTTTGGTACTCTGATAGATTGTTGTGGAATTTCAGTGATAGGTCGCTGAATCCTTTATATTTTTGTGTTATTCAGGTATCGTCACTGGAGATTAGCTTCTCCATGGCTGTCCAACACAAATCCAAGAGATGCAATCATGCCTGTTGATGGTGATGATGGTTTTTTCCCGACTACTGGAAATGAACTGGTAATTATTTATATTCCGATGCTATAATGATTATACTGAGGTTTGTGCCTTCTAAATAATTACTGATGCAGAAACCAGAAGTGGTAAATTCTAGTCGGAAATATCGTGTTCGTGTGCTGGTTTGTGCACCTTCAAACTCTGCTCTTGATGAGATCGTGCTGCGGGTTCTCAATACAGGTATCCACTTTCCCATCTTCAGTGGAATTTGATCCCTTTTTGCATCAAAAGAAGCGACAGAAGGATGTCAAAAGACACTATTTCACGGTGTCTATTCCTGGGTAACAGACTTGAGATGGGGTTTTGGGAACCTTTTATTAACTGTCTGAAATTATCTTTGTGTATTTCTCTGTGTGTGCGTGGCTGTTTGGACATGCTTTTGCTGATATATCCTAGTTTCAGCTCGAGTTTTTTGTATGTGTTCCAGGTTTTATTCTTGCCTTGTTTGTGTTGGTTAGTTATTGTCAAAATGAAATTTCATCTCCATTGTGCAAGACAATTGTCTGAGATATTTCATATCCTTGGTATTGGTTCATGTGTTTTGATAATTGAGAGACCATGCCTTTTGCTTTTTGCTTGTCAATGTCAGCATGTTTCTTGTAGTGGAGAAACTCATATGGCACTATTTATTCTGCAGGGGTCCGTGATGAAAATGATCGTGCGTACAACCCCAAGATTGTACGCATTGGCCTTAAAGCTCATCATTCTGTACAAGCAGTCTCTATGGATTACTTGGTATGCATCTGTAAAGTATTCTAGTCATCTTCTTTCATTTAATTATTTACTTTTTTTCGTTCTATCTTATTCAGCTTCTACATGAGGCGGGAATGCTACTCTTTGTTTTCGATAAGAAAAAAGTTACATTAAAATAGCTGAAAAGCAGCAAGAGAGGACAAGCTGTCCTCACATAGAATTACTTTTACAAATTTGCCTGGCTTCTCAGGTTACTCCTGAAAGCTCCTCCCACCTTAGCTTACAAAGATGCTAAGTAAGTCACCCATCCCATACAAGCTCAGGTGACAAAGTTCCTCCTAGAAAATATCCTTGTGTTCTGTTCTAACCAAATGCACCATAAATCGCAATGAAAGCATTGTACCATAGTAACCTGTTCCCCTTATCTCTCCCAAAGCCCATCAATCAAATCATCACGAGCTTCATGACAGTAGCAGGACGTAACGAATGTTCTTCCAAAATACATAAGAGCTTGGACGCACCAGAGAAATTGCTCGAAGTCATATTACAGGGAAATGTGTGAACATGACTCACTACTAGCACAACAAAGCATGCATACAGTAGGAAAAATAGCTAACCTGGCCTCCCATTTGCTGCATATCATTAAGTAACTCCCCAACATGTGTCCACACAAAAGCTTTCACCGTTAAGGGAACCTTGGGCATCCACAGTTAAGTAGCAAAAAGGATGTTCGATCAAGGTCAAAGATTTTCGCCCTATTAACCTGGTTACTTGTGTTTACAAAATGATTACATAGGTTTTCTCCATTCAGATTGGTGAAGTTCTCTCTTCAACTATTTCTGATTCTCCGAGTGCATTTGTGGAGGGGAGACAGATTTTGGATGCATCTCTGGTGGCTAATGAGATGGCGGATGACATTTGACGGAGAAGTGGGCAGCGCCTCATCTTTAAGTTAGACTTCGAGAAGGCTTATGACAGCGGTTTCTGGATATGGTGTTGGAGAGGAAGGGTTTTGAGGAGCTTTGGAGGCGGTGAATCAGAGGTGTTTTTCGAATGCTCATTTCTTAATGGGGTACCTAGAGAGTGGTTTTATTCTTCTAGAGGTTTGAGGCAAGGGGATCCTCTGTCACCTTTCCTTTTTACTCTTGTGGTTGATGTTCTTACAAGGTTGTTGGAAAGGGGTGTTGAAACGGGGCTAATGGGAGGGTTAAAGGTGGGGCATGAAGGGGTAATTGTTTCGCATCTACAGTTTGCGGATGACACTATGATTTTTGGGCTGATTTCAGGGATGTGGTTATTTGGTTAATTTCACCAAATGCCTTTTAGCTGGCATAAATGTGGGTGATGATTTCCTGGCGATGGCAGCTGGATTGGCATGATGTCAGATTCAGCGGGGCCGATGAGTGATTTGGGGGTGCCATTGGGGTTTGCATTCCACGTTCCAGGGCTTTTTGGGAGCCGGTGGTGCAGGAGATTGCGTCTGGATGGGTGAAAGCGGGTTTATTTTTCTTTTGGGAGGTAGGATTACCCTCATTCGGTCTTGCCTTTCTAGTACTCCTTTTTACTATCTTTCTCTGTTTCAATTACTGGTTGCAGTGGCACGCAGGATAGAGGCTCATGAGGGATTTCTTATGGTCTGGGGTGGATGGAGATAGAGAGCATTTGGTGAGTTTGGCAGGGTGTGTCTTTCTAAAGAGGAAGGGGGGTTGGGTGTCGGCAGATTGGTTGCGAAGAATTCCTCTTGTGGGTAAGTGGCTCAACCAGCTAGTCTTTGGCATAGGGTTATTCGGAGTATGTACGGGTTGCATCAGAATGGTTGGGATGCACAGTTGGCAGCAGGGGTTACACATGCAAGCCCATGGAAGTTCGTGTCTCAAGTTTACTCCACTTTTTTTGCCTCTAGTCGACTCAAAATTGGGAAACGGTCAGAGGATTAGATTTTGGGAGGACGTTTGGATTGGAGGGCAGTCCTTTTGTGTGAGATTTCTTCGAGTCTTTCAGCTCTCTACTTTACATGGTGCTGCTATGGCTGAGTTTTGTTGCGCACAGACAGCTTCTGGGAACCTTCATCTGTGGAGGGCCCCTCAGGATAGGGAGTTGGATGAGGTCACAAACACACAGCGTTTCTTGGTCTTTTGGAGACTACATCTATCTCACGCTGAAGATGGGTTGATTATTCTTTGGGAGATTTCTCGTGCAAGTCCTTCCTCTGGCAGCTCGGGACGCCTTTTCCCCAGTTTCTTTAGTGGTAGATTTTATTTTGAAGGCTAAGGTGCCTATTAAGGTGCGGGCTTTTATGTGAACCTTGGCGTTGGATAAGGTGACTACTATTGGTCTTTGTCAGAGGAGGCTGGGGATATGTTTCTTGCCTGATGTTTGTGCTCTTTGTCGGGCGAGCACCGAGACGGCTTTGCATTTGTTCTTTACATGTGATTTTGCTCGCTGCATCTGGGGCGGCTGTTTGGTTCTTTGGGAGAGACGTTGGTTTGTCCTTCTAGTGTGGTGGAGGGTTTCCAAGTGCGAGTTTGGAAGGGGAAAGAAGAGGAGATTATTTTGGCGTAATGTGGTCTTTGCTATTCTTTGGTGCCTTTGGTTAGAGAGGAATGCCCGGGTCTTTAATGGCGTGACTATGTCGGCTGATTTGGTTTGGGATAGAGTCACTTCACTTACCAAGCGTCGTTATGGGCTAGAGCCACCGGGGCATTTAGGAGTTATTCTATTACTGGACTAATTTCTAACTAGAGTCTCCTTGGAGGACCATTTGTCCTCCTTTGCTGTACCTGTGATACTTGAGAAATGGTGATGATTTCCCCATCTTGGACTTATGACACTCGGACTCTTCATTTCGACAGAAGTATCCGTATCGGATCTTCTGTCTTGCTTACTGCCACTTATTCCTCCCCTCCCTATTCCTCAATCCTCAATAAAATATCTCTATGTTATATATTCACCCCCCTTATCTTCTCTCACTTGAAGTTGTTAATATTTACATGCCTTTTTCTCTTTCTTTGTGGCTCACTGTTCAATAGAACTTAAAAAAGAAAGTTTTGCCTAAATTGATCTTTATTTATATATTCCTTTTTCTGTATTTATTTGATTTCTTTTATTTATTTTCATTTGATAAGAGCTTAGTCTATTATTAATGGCTGATAAATTCTCAAATTTCCTACATTTTTTCTGAATCTGAAGCCTATATATACAATTTGAGTCTTAACTATCAAAAGAGCTGATATACATGACAATTATAAGTTTTCACTTCGTCTAAGTATGTGCCTTCGCTTCCCTTCAGGCTCCGGGAGCCTAATGTCTCATTGCGCCTCACACTTTTTAAGTCTGACTAATGCAACTGATTTCTGTTTTCTGTTTTCAGGTTGAACAAAAACTAGCTGGTCTGGAGGGCCTCCTCTCCACAGATAGGCAGAAGCATGGAGCTGGAGGAAGTGATAGGGACAGCATCCGTTCTGCAATTTTGGATGAAGCCGTGATTGTATGCAACTTTTCCCTCATCTGGAAAGCTTCACTGGTTGTTGCACAGATTTCTTTGCTAATTCTTTTATGGATGCCAGGTTTTCTCTACTCTCAGCTTCAGTGGTTCAACTATCTTCTCTAAGCTGAACCGTACTTTTGATATTGTCATTATAGATGAAGCTGCTCAAGCGGTAAGTAGTTAGATACTCCACCTATAGCTTGTTAATGAACTGCATTTCTTTTATGACTTATCAAATAATTAATCAACCAGTATTAGATGTTGCGTTTCTTTTTCTTCAATAAGAAATTTTTTACGGGTTTCATTGATGACCCCCATCTAAAAGATCAGGAACAATGAATAAAAAAAGAAAGGAAAGAGTAATTGGAAGTAAAATACAAGGTTTATGTTAATGGAAATGATAAAATTTTGCATAGATATTTCCGGGTTCTCAATGCTTTTATACCCTTTTGAAACGCGTATAGACTGGGTTCTTACCCTGATTACCTGATATTCCTCAATATCTTTGTGTGAGAATTTTTGTCAGCTTCAACCATTAATATTTTCCCAGCTATTATTTCTCTCCTTTATGACAAGTGACATCGCAACTACTGTTTTTCTTGATCCTATCCATCCTTTCCCATTCCGGTATGGCAAGAAATGTTCATTTTCTTGTCTGTCTTTGGACCGTATGTTTTTGTAAAAAGTATCTAAATTGATATCCTGTTATAGGAGGCGTGGGATAAGGGATCAGGTAGTGCAATTATTTATTTCAGTACTAAATAGTTCTGCTTAGACCACTTGTATGTATCTATCTTGGCATCCAAGATTTTGGTCTACATGACTACTTCCATTCTCTTTACTTGATCGACATGAATCATGTTGTGTATCAGTAGTCAGGAGATTAGGGTTGAAGTTTCTTTGGATTAGATCATCCTGAGTTTTCTCAGCTTACCATTATAATAAATCTGCGTAAAGTCACATATGAATAAGTTGAGTATTACCTTCAATTCAATATAATAAAGCTGAACTGGCGATGCACATTAGTTGTATTTTTCAGTAGCTTAATTTAGTGAAGCATAATTATTGCACAGATTTTTTCATTATTTATTTTTATAAATGGAAATGATATCATTATGATGGAATTTTCAAGGGGCAACTGGAGCTGGAGTTTGGTTTTTCTCTTTTATTAATTTTATTTAGGGGGTGATAGTGATGGTGGTGGTGTAGCTGGAAAGAGGGGGGTTCTGTGGTTGTGAAGTGTTTTCGATGCAGCCATGCTCTCTATTTTGCTGTATTTCATCTGTCAGCCTTACATTTCCCCTCCCTGCCATCAGGTTGAACCTGCAACTCTTGTTCCGCTGGCCACTGGATGCAAACAAGTGTTTTTGGTACAAATTCACATCCTTATCTGTATGTAATTCTGTGCTTTTTATTTGATTATAGCTAAAACTTTGAATAACTTTTGTCACTAAGGGTTCCTGCATAATGATCGGATTGAAATATCCTTATTTCTTCATGTGCGACAACATGTAATTATTACTCTTTTCTATATGGCAAGGAAAATAAGATTTCTACAAGTTTTACCACTAGAGTAGAGTCCTAACATATCATTACTTTTGTGCCTCTCACAAGGACTTCACCTACTCAGGGGTTTTGGGTGGGGGAAAATATGATGTACATAGTCCTACCCTGTCCTTAACAATGGCTGGAGGATTTGAAGGGGTGGTTCCCATTAGACCGTTGACAGGGGGCCCTCCACAAGCAACTTACACCTCTCCCTTTCCCTCTTTCTCTCCAGCAAACCAAAGAAAGAAAACGAAATAACTAGGTTGCACTTTGCCTATGTACCACCAGTGCAGCTGATCTTTTTTCTGAAACATATCTAAGAATTTGAGTTTCTGCCTCATATTCTTCCTCCTCCTCCTCCTCCCCCTCTTCCTTTACTTCCTCCTCTCGCAAGTGTTTCTCAGAAACCAAAATGGGTTTGAAATAGAAACTTGAAAATTGGAGCTTTTATTTCTGGCCCCATTTTGGTTTCTTAGAAACACTTGAGGGAGGAGGCGATAGGGGGAGGAAGGATGTGGGTGGACAAACTCAAAATTCTTCAAACTAGGCCAACTGGCCCAAGGCCTCTTTTTCCAGAAACAAGTATAAAAAATTTAGAGGAGGGACCATTGTTTAAGTCTGCCTGTTTTTAGAAATGAATTTTTTAGCTTGTGCTGGGAAACAAGCTTCTAATGATCTCGAATTTTTCCTTCTCACAATTCACAATGCGTAAGCATTTCTTTAATAAAAAACAGAGAGGTACATAAACATAAGCCGTTACTTGTCTGTGGGCAACAATCTTTTTGACATGAAGCGGAAATTTGAGATGGAAGCTGGAAATCCATTTTTGGGGTAGTAAATGCAGCCTCAGCTTTTTTGCTTTAAATTATCTTGATTAGAAATGAAGTTTTTCATATATGACATCGAAATAATTGCAAAAGAGAACCAGAGATCCTTAAAAAGAAACAATGTATATAAATAGCATTCCTGTCACCCTGCAGAACCCAAAAAGGAGTCCCTGCAAGCGCTAGCTGCTTGCGCCCAAGGCAAGTCCAAAAGAACAGTTTGATCTCACAAAATATGATTAACAGTTACATGGGACATCGCTTGATTCCGGAAGAGTAGCAGTCGCTTGATTCCGGAATATCTATTTCCCCTCTCCAGCTATATAACCCCACGAAATGCCCATTATGGCACCGATTTTTTTGCTCCTTGCCCCAATCAAAACCAATTAGTTTGACCTGTAATTGCTCGAAATAGTGGCTATCTCTAGACACCATGGATAGCTTACACCACAACTGTGAGACCACCTTACATTGCAGAATCCTTGTCTCAGAACTCTTCGTACACATTATGCAAGCATCAGGAGAAACACTCTAAATCATATTTTGCTTTTGCAAACTATCATTGGTATTGATCATATCGAAGGTCATAGTCGACACAGAATTGACCGCTAAGCAGACTATTAAAGAAGGTGCTAGAGTTTAGTTTCCCTAATCATTTTGAGTACCCAGTCTTTTTTTTGATAAAGAAAAAGTATATTGATATGATTTTAAATGTACAGCAGAAAAGAGGATAAGGTATCCTCTAAATAAACCATTTACAGATTGCCCCAGTTCCTCTGTATATCAGTTATAGAGTAATCCCTAAAAGCCCCCGCAGCCTTAGCCCATAAGGAGGCTAAATAAGTAATCCTCTCCCAGAGCATCGCAGGAGTTGCGGTAAGTCCCTTAAACACTCGTGCATTCCTCTCTAACCAAATGCACCACAAAATTGCAAAATAAGCATTGCGCCACAGCAGCCTCCGCTCCTTACCACCCCCAAAGCCCCTGAAATGGACTTGTAAAAAGGCCTCAACACTAGAAGGATAAGCAGACATCTCCCCCTGAATCAACCTACGCCAAAGACTCTGTGCCACATCACACCAAAGGAAAAGATGTGCAGACCGACATAACGAACACATATCTGGTGACAGAAGCACCCCAGGTCTTCTCCTCTGCCTTAAGTCGTTTGTATTAACCCTATCCAACACCAAAGTCCACACAAATGCCTTCACCTTCATAGGAACCTTTGCTTTCCAAATGTAGTCTGCTAAAGGAAAACAAGGGAGCGGTGTCCCCAAATCCCGACAGAAGGACTTGCAAGAGAACTCCCCCGAGGTCTCCCCATTCCACCTCCTAGTGTCATCTGTGCTTGACAGCTGAATAGGCTCCACAAGAGTAAGAAGCGAAGTGAGTTCTTCCATCTCCCTATCATGAGGTGGCCGACGAAGATGTAAATTCCAGGAACCACTCTGTGCCGAGAAACAGTCAGCAACCATACCCCCAAATAGAGTGGTCAACTGAAACAATCGAGGAAATCTTGTACAAAACTGCTCACCCCCCCTCCAATTATCCTCCCAAAACCTAATACGTGCACCATTCCCAAGTACCAGCTCAACATGAGGAAGGAAACGCGGAATGATTTGTGAGATAAACTTCCACGGGCTAGCATGTGTATAAGTCCCTGTAGACTGTGTGTCCCACCCGTTCTGTTGCATTCCATACCTACTTCGGATGACCCGATGCCAAAGACTATTAGGCTCCCGTGGAAAACGCCAAAGCCATTTGCCCGCCAGGGCGATGTTTTTTGCCACCAACCTGTCCACACCCAAACCACCTTCCTCCTTAGGGCGACACACCTTGTCCCAGCTCACCAAGTGATCCTTTCGCTCCCCATCCACACCAGTCCAAAGGAAGTCTCTCATGAGTTTCTCAATCCTATTAGCTACGGCTACTGGAATCCGAAACAAGGAGAGATAATACAACGGAATGCTAGAAAGACAAGATTGGATTAGGGTAATCCTGCCCCCGAACGAGAAATAGACTCGCTTCCAACCATCCAGGCGCGTGGACACCCGCTGCACAACTGGATTTTGAGTACCCAGTCTTGAAACAAGAACTAGAGTTACCTCCCTCACCACAAAGATAGAGCTAGCAGCTTTATGGTATGTATATTAGATAATACGTAACTTTTGGCAAAATAACTGAGAATGGATGCCCCCTGCCAAAACTCCTCCCAAGCCCAAAATTACCCCCATATCCCAACTTCATATTTGATCAAGGGGAAGAATGAAGAAGATAGTTGTGATAAACATTTCTTGAAGATCACATGGGAATAAGTAATTAATGAGTGATAAGGTGTTTAATTTATACCCATCACAAAAGGAACACCATCTAACCAAAAAATTCAGAAGCCTCTGACATGAGAATCTTATAAAGATTTTATCTGCAACGCCTGAAAGGGAATATGACTGATACTATGTAAGACTTGCCTCCTGCATAGATTTTATAACTGCCACCAGGACCTTTTATTTAAAACTTCTTGCGGCTCCTGTCTTCATTGTGGGAGATGGCATCGCATATATGATTGTTGAACAGACTTGTTGAGCTTTTGGGTCTGTAAATTGACAAGTTGCATTGCCACTCCCTATTAGGTTGGTGATCCTGTTCAATTGCCAGCTACAGTGATTTCTGATGTGGCTAAAAAACTCGGGTACAAATCTCGAACCGTAACATTGTTTCCTTTTTTTATTATTTAAAAAACGTTGTTACTATTCGCATTTCATATTGAATGTTCCTCTTATCTAATTTTTTTTTGCTGTAGATATGATATGAGCTTGTTCACAAGATTCCAAAGGGCTGGCTATCCAGTGTTGATGCTCAAGACACAGTACCGTATGCACCCTAAGGTTAGAAAGTCTGCAGTTTTGTTCTATAAACCATTTTCTATTCCGTGCTGATATTGGAGACATTACTGCAACCAATCCTCATTACCCAAATAATTCACAGCTGTCTGGCTGTGTGAAATAATTAGGTTGAGATTTTCGTAGATATTGCTTTCTGCTTAGAAAGAGTTTTAATTCTTGTTTTTGGTTGATGGCGCTCTTTTTACTGGTATTGTTATTAAGCCAGTGTATTATTTAGTTACCATGTAGTTTGTTGCAGCTCTATTTAGATGTCATTATGTTTAATACTGCTCATAGAATTTTTTTTGATGCAATGTGAATCATTTTTGCTTACATTCTTTTTTAGTTAGCACAGGATACCACAGTAAGAGTATGATTTGGGAAGTCATCTCTTGTGCCCATGACTTTTCATCCATGGCAGTTCATAACATGTGTATCAAAAAACACTGCCCTTTCACTGCCGGCAATTATTGCCACGCTGTACATAGTGTTATAGCACTGATGCAACTTATTCCGTGGTGTGATGACTTTCAGAGGTCCAATAAAACAGAATAAGAGTAATTTTGGTAGATTCAGACCAGTATTGTCAATTTATAGTGATGTATTCGAAGAAACAATTAGTCTTGTACTACTCTTGAACTAATGTATGTTAGAAAATCTATTTGACTCTAGCAATAGCATTTAACTTGACACTTCACTGTTGTTTTTGCCTCACAAGCACTCCTTGCCATGTCACAGTAATCATTATTAAAAAAATAATAATAATAATAATAATAACAGGTAGATAAAGCCTACCTATTGTTCTACTGGTGAGCCAAATAGGTGTAATCATAAATTTTATAAAGGGCATTGAAATGTAAAAGAATTCTGAAATAGTACATGAACATATTTTTGTTCAGTTTTTGCTTGTAAAGTGCATCTTATGCATAGACAAAATGACTTCATGGACCTCTGAGATTTGCTCCAGAAGCCTCCTCGGTTCGAGCCTCCTCGGCCACTGGAGGTTTTCCTGATTGTTGACTCAGGGTCCATGGGATTAGTCGGGCAAAGCCCGGATACCCATGTTATAAAAAAAAAACAATAAAAATAAAAACTCATGAAACTTTAGCTATATAGGCCATCTGTAATCATGCTACACTACCGCGCTCTGTGTTTGAAGTTGAGGTATGTGTATTCGATGAGGATACTTGACATGGCTCTTGATGCTAGACACTTCAATTGAGGACGGACATGACAAAACTACCTGAAATGGTTACTGGCCTGTAGCCACTAGCCATATCCGTTGAAGAGTTAACTTACATGATTTGTTCAAACTCATAGAAAGGTATTCGCATGCAATTTATCCCCAAAATCATTGAAAACAAAAGGCACCAGTCAACCTCCTGTCTTTACATATATTTCTGTAGTATTTAATGCAGTCGATTTCTACTTCCATCATTAGGCTAGATCAATGTATATTTGCTCCTTCTAGTGGCGTGTACCCTAGACAAATTTAGTGCAATATCTTAGGAAATGTTTCTGTCAAAGTTCTATGCTTCAAGGTAGGCTTTGGTGTCACAACCAACTTTTACCCAAACTACCATGGCCTGCAACTAAAGCCTGAAGTGTTGGTGTTAACTGAACTTCAAGGATAGAGTGGTTCTTATATATAGCGAACCCAGCCATGTGTCTTCATCTTCTTGAGCATAGAACTTCATGATGTTGTTCAACGCATCTAGATTTTGTCCAGTCCTGTCAATTGTCCATGCTAAGGCACTTGCTAGGTATCTCATTGAGGTAAAATCTGATATAAATTAACATCTTTTTCTCGAATGGATGATCCATTTCCTTTCCGAGTTTGATGTTTAATTTGCATCTCTATTTTTCTTAATTGAGCAGAATCTTTCATCACTTTGTTTACTTGAATTGGAGGGGATTGCTTTTTTATTCAGCTCACTTCAAGAAAGACTCTAGATTCCATCCCAGTTGTCATGGTTTCTCTTATTAATTTGGTCAATATCTCATCCATATTTTTTCTGCTTGCCCAGTAATGTTTCACCTTTTCTACTTCCAAGTATAGGATTGACAAATTGGAAAACTAATTTCCCTCCTTCATTTGTATTATGTTTATCTGTTATTTGATGTATTTAGTTTAATAATTGTTTTTTGTGAGTTTGAGCTTGATGTTGGGTTGAACTTTGATGTGATGTGTATCAGTCTTTCTATTCCGGATTCCAAAATGTGAATCAGATGTCTGTTACAGCTTGGATATGAAGGTTCAGGATTTAGATTTATGAAAACTATTTCCTATATTTTCATCATTTCATGTGATCATTGTCATTGTTATCATCAATAACACAATTCTTTTCCTTGAATAGATACGAAGCTTTCCTTCGCAAGAATTTTATGATAATGCATTGGAAGATGGGTCTGATATTGAAGAACAAACCAAGCGCAAATGGCATGATTACCGCTGTTTTGGACCTTTTTGCTTCTTTGACATACAGGATGGGGCAGAGTCTCAGCCTGTGGGGAGTGGATCTTGGCAAAACGTGGATGAGGTTGAGTTTGCGCTTCTCATGTATCAGAAATTGGTGTATAAATATCCAGAGCTTAAGTCGAGCTCCAGATTTGCTATTATCTCCCCTTACAGACTTCAAGTTAAACTCTTCCGTCAGCGCTTTAAAGAAATGTTTGGGATTGAGTCAGAAAAAGTAGTGGACATTAACACTGTTGATGGATTCCAGGTATATGCTCTAATTAAGTTCTCTTATTTATCAGTTGTACAATCTAGGAACACTTGTGTGCAATGTTCAGTCATTTTCTGCTCGAACAAATGTTGGTGTGTATGGCGTGCGCAAGGTGGTCAGATCAGCAGTGTTGACGGCAATATCAATGTGGAGTTGGGTGTACGCAACTCCAGTTTGTTAATACTGTTGTAAGAAGCCTTTGAGCACCTCCATGGATGTTTTGAGGCTGGAGAAGGTAGCAGACATGGGTACATCCTCCATGCCCGTTTTGAGGCTGGAGAAGGTTCTACAGCAAGGTTGTCCCAGAACAGGATGAAACTTCTCTGGGCTCTGCTTTGGCATGAAAGCTTTCTCCTACTACCCTTGCTGTAGAACCTAGGGTTCTTATTGCTTATTCCTCTTCAACATGGTTGCAGGGCCTGTCAAGGTTGACAAGGGTCACAACATGCATGTCAGCATGTGCGATAAGGTGTTTGGCGTGAGTGGCACTGCCGCTGATTTAAGCTTGTTCCAAATGAGACTGGTGCTGAGGAGGATGCATTTCTTCTTGAGCCTATAGGGGTTGGGAAGGATGACTGAGAGCCATCCCAGGGTTGCAGTTTCTCAGCCCCATGGAGGTTTTTGGGTGTAAAAGTCTCATCATTTGGTTTATGAGGAAGAAAAAGAGGGTGTAGCGGGTACTTCAGCAATTGGCTTCTCCAATCAATTATGAGGGCATGAAGGGGCAGGGGCTGAGGCTAGGTAGGGTAAGGATTTGGGGTGTCTTGTTGGGCCCTTTGTGGAATGTTCTTTTGAAGTGGGTTGTGGACTTGTGACTGGGACTTTTGACCACAGGAGTTGCTTTTGCCAGATGTTTAGAGAGTTCGGAGAGATGTACTGTTATGGCTTTTGACGGGGGGGGGGGGGGGTATTTCCCTCGTTCTTGTAATTGCTTGATTTTTGTTGGCCTTTGTTGTACAAGCTACCAAACTTGAAGAGTTACTTGTGTAGCAGTGCCAGCTTCATGTTTATCCCCTCTCTCCGGTGTTTTCCATTCATGATAGGTTGTTTGATCAGTATGTTGTTAGGACTATCAGGAGTCACAGGCAAAACATGCAGAAACTCCATATAACTTCATGTTTTTCCACTCTCTCCAGTTTCCCCAAGTCATGATAGTTTTTCTGAATAGTATGTATTGAGGAGTCACAGGCAAAACATGCATAGACTCCAGATGTGGAGGGCACACCCCATGCTCTACATAACTACATACAAAACCCCTATTAAGCAAAAATCAGAAGTCTTCTTTTGTTTATGTCAAACCTTTTCCAGTTGTATGAGTGGGTATGTGCACTTTTGTGTCATCTTGTTTTGTATTAGTTTGTCAGGTTGGAATAGAGGTTTCTATTGTTTCTTGGAGGTCAATTGATTTCCTCTATTGTGGTGTTTTTTTCTTCTCTTCTCTGGTAGTAGCGGTCCTTATAACTTTAGGTCATTCATTACAGGGACGGGAAAAGGATATTGCAATATTCTCATGTGTTAGGGCAAGCAAAGATAGGGGTATTGGACATGTTGGTGATTTCCGGCGTATGAATGTTGGTATCACCAGAGCTCGGTCATCTGTCTTGGTATGGCATGTCGATCTCTGCTTTTCTGATGAATTTTTCATCCTGGATTTTCCTTCTAAATTTTATAGAACTTTTAGGTCGTGGGCTCTGCATCAACACTGAAGAGGGACAAGCACTGGAGCAACCTTGTTGAAAGTGCTGAGACGATTAACAGTCTGTTTGAGGTAAGTGTGTTGGCATACCTTATAATGCTTAAGATCTTATCTAATATGTCTAAATTATGACATTTAACAATTTACATGGAATCTACATGTTTGTTGTTTGATTAATGTTAAACTTGGTTGTTCAATCCATTATCCGTCAGTGATCATGCTGGTGCTACTTTCACTTCTGGTGGAGATGTTTTCTAATGGCTCTTAATAAGTCATTGTAGCATCTACACTATTTTCATTTTTTTCATTTTTTTTATAAGGAGGTTTTCAACATTGAGTGGACAGGCTGAAAGTTTTATCTATTTGCGCTTATATAGATCATTTTTAAATGTTCGGGTAGCACAATGTCGAAATTCCCTAATAATTCCGTTTAATGATTTCCATAACAAAAAATTATCACACTTAAAGAGGAGACAGCAATTAGGGCACGTTAGTTTGTTTTTATTTTCTAACCATTTTCTTAGTGACGGGCCAACCTCAAAAGGGACATACTTATAAGTAAGGAGGTAATATACTGTTCATTGTCATAGTTTTGGGCCTTTTGGCAGCTAAACTTGTGCTGCATATGGTTCAGCCCCATTTTTCTTAACAGTGATCTCTTATTCCCACTTCTGTTTTCTCCCCCATCTTTTTGGTGCGGACAGAGTACAACTGTTGAGTATGCATTTGGATCTAGGTCTCTGCCGTAAAACCTTTGAAAAACGTTTATTTAATTTCTAAATTTTGATTACAAATTTTAAGGATGGCCTCAGGAACTTTTGGAGGGTGCCTCTCATTGACGTGCAATGTCATTAGGCGATTTGTAACTTAGTTCCTTTGATTGAGGAATCCTTGTCCTCTTAACTTGTAATTGTTTCACAATTCAGTTTTAATAAAAAAATTTCTTTATCTAAACAACAAACAAATTTTAAGGATGGCACAGTGCTTGAGGCTTCTAAATCATGGACACGGCTAGAAATTGGCATTTTGCTGTGCTGTTTCCAAAATGTTTACAAAATGTTTATGAAACATTTCAAGGAGTAGCAAACATTTCAGGGCAAGAAATGAATTCAGTTCAAGGATGGCTATGGAAACCTGGAGGAAGCGGTGTAAAGCATGTCATGTTTCCATGTCAGGAACTCGAGGAAAATCTAGTACTCTCTTATCTAAAGAAAAACAAAAAAAGGAACTCGAGGAAAATCTAGTACTCAGATGAACAACAAGTTCTACCTTCTTATGGGCCTCTAAAATCCTAAAGTTTACTTTTTACTTGTACCCATGTTTCTTTTGGTAGTGAAGATATCACTAATTCAAACTTATAGTGTCTCATTTTCTATTTGCCAAAATATATGAAATATACTCCGTTAGTACAGTCCCAAAAAACACCAAATTTTCAGTGAAGAATTGAAGCTCCATATTGGACTAAAAAGAATCAATACTCATTGGCTTTGAAATGTAACATACAAAATCAAAATTGCTTATGAAACTGTATTTTTTTATTGGTAGTTGCGCTTCAAGGAATATCTGTTACAGGGGTATGGTTTCATAAACCTGGATCCCACTCGCCTGGGCGGGAGCCTTGTATAAGGCATTGAGGTAATGTTGATGTTGATGTGTGACTTCATTGAAATTGCCTCACCTAGAGGCAAAAAAAGTATCTTACATAAGTCGTTCGGTGACTAAACAAGCCTTTTTTTATGGCTGGATCAGTTGTTTATCGACTATATTGGTCATTCTATAATTTATATTGGCTGTTTGTCAGTCATATTGGCCCTGTTCCATTATAGATGATATGACCATGAATTTTGACACTCCATTATGTGCTGAGGTTTCACGAATCGATACGTTCAAAAATATATATCATAGCCCCCCCCCCCCTCTGATGCACCCAAAAAAAAAAGAAGGAAAAAGAAAACTACTCACCTCAACCTCAAGTCTATGAGAGTGTCTCCAAAGAGTAGACAGTTTTATCCCATTACACAGCGTTGGACTGATCTAATTTGCTTTGTATTTACTGAATTCATATTTAACAAGGGGGTAGCTTACCAAGTGAAGAGTCGACGGATAGTAGAATTCGATTAATCAGCCTGTGGAAGTTCAACTAATCTGTCATATATTGCCATGTTTACTTCGATTTAAAAACTCGTTGAAAAGAATGTTTTGTTATCTTTGGTGCCCAGAGGTGGTAGATGATGCTAGACGGAGAGTGTAGTAGGTGTTGTCTTCAAGTTGGGTTTGAGAGGGCTTATGACAAAGTGAGTTGGCAAAGCCTAGATATGGGGCTGGAGGGAGGGTCTTTTGATTAGGAGTCTTTTCTTGAATGCTCATTTTCAGTTTTGATTAATGGAGGACCTTAGGAGTGGTTCCCTTTTCTAGCAAGTGGATCCTTTATCACCCTTCTTGTCTACTCTGATGGTGGATGTACTCGGTAGGATGTTGGAGAGTGGCGTGGAGGCGGGGTGGTTGAGGGTTTGTGGGTCGAAGGGGGTACGTGTTTCTCGTCTTCAGCCTGCGGATGCCACTATGCTCTCTTCGGCGGCCGATATTACAAGTTTAAGAATGTTTTGGCAATCTTGCAGATTTTTGAGTTGATATCCGACATCATGAGGTTCAATCCTGCCAAATGTAGGCTGGGATAAATGTGGGTGACAATTTTTGGTATTAGCAGCAGATTTGGTAGGTTGTCAAAATCAGTTGCTTACTTTATTTGGGAGTGCCTTTGGGAGGTAACCCTTAATCGGAGGCTTTTTGGGAACGAGTTGTGGAACGTGTTTCCAAGTGTATGGATGGTTGGAAATGGGTCTATTTCTCTTTGGGGGCAAAGATTACTCATTCAGTATTGTCTCTCCAATACCTGTATTACCTCTCTTTGTTATGAAGCCCAGTAGATGTGGGCCATGTGGCACATAGAATTGAGAAGCTTATGAGGGAATTCTTGTGGTCTGGTGCAGATGAGGATAGGAGGGATCATTTGGTGAGTTGGGATATAGTGGGTCATCCTAAGAAGGAGTTTTGGATATAGGCATGCTGAATATTGCTGTTGTGGGCATGTAAGTTGCTTTGGCGTCTTCCACAGGAGCTGGATAGTCTGGCATCGGGTTATTCAGAGCAAGTTTGGTTGCAATAGAATGGTTGCGATTTTATGGCGCGCTTGGTTGGGGAGAAATGCTCGGGTATTCCATGAATTCTCTGATGCTTTTGGATGTCACCTACTTAGCTTCTTTATGGGCTAGAGCTGTGGGAGCTTTTCAGGGTTGTATTATTTTTGAGGTTCAATGGACTTGGACCAATTTTTAGTTGTTTTTATTGTAGAGGATACCTTATCATCTCTCTTGTTGTTCATTGAATTTCATTATACTCCCTCCATCCATCCTAGAAAAATCTTTACATTTGACTTTTTAGGGTCAAAGTTCAGAAACTTTGATCATTAATTTTGAAAAACTATAAAGATTTATGATGTTAAACTACTTTTGTTAGATTCATTTCAAAAACTCCATCTTTTTATGATTTTTATATTCATGTATAAGAGTTATTTGTAGTCAAATTAATGTTCTTAAAACCGTGAAAAGTCTTATGTAAAGTTCTCTCTAGGACGGAGGGAGTATGTACTTCTTCCTTATCGAATAAAAAAGAATGAAAGAAAGAATGTTATTGTATCACTCCAAAGGAGTTCTGTTGGGTGTGGCATGAAGGACTTAAAGTGGATAGAAAGTTTGGATTTTTCGAATGAGGATTAACGTATATACACAGAAGTAAGATGGTAAGTAATGGAAACATACAAAATCAAGCTAGTTGGATGACATTATTACTCTATAACATAAGACAGGCTACTCTTAAATATTTAATAGTAAATGAGCAGAGTTCCAAAATAGAAAATGGAAGGGGGGAGGGTTAAAATTGCTGTTGCATGAAGAAACGACTAGAGGGAGTTTGTTCTGCATAGAAGGCTAGGTAGATTTCTCAACATTTAGGTCTTGTTTCCAAACTAAAATTCTTGCTTTTCTGTGGCAACCAAGTAACAAATTCTTCTGATGTGTAAATTGATATCTCGTACTAATTGTCGTCATTGTTGCTGTTTTCCATGCAGGTAACCAAGCCTTATGCATCATTCTTTGGTGATGCAAACTTGAAATCCCTGGAAGTGCCGAAGGAGGTTGAGCCTGAAGAAGTGGAAGATGGACCCATGTATGGTGATGCTAACCAAGCTGAACCAGAGGATTCTGAAGATGGTGACATTGATATGGGTGGCGATGATGATTAGTAGGGAAATCAGACTTACTTCTGCAGTCAGGTTTCTAACATCTCAGCCTCGCTAATCTACTATGTTTTACCATAACGGAGAAGGAATGTACTTGAGGATGACGGCGCCCATGCAATGGTTCACAAGAGCATATAGAAGCAGATGAACCACGAATGCATCCTTGTACTCTCAAAGTCTTGTTCAAACTTTTACTGCTAGAGTGCTAGCAGAGCAGAACTCCACTGATTGAAGATGACTGCATAACACAGATGAAGTTTGACTATGCTGGGACTGCGATCTCTATTTTGGTGGGTTTGATGCCAATTTTGAAGATTGTTTTGTCATTGATTTATATCATTGGCGTAGGTTTGCAAAAACACTAGATTATGAGGTGGAATGGAGTATTAAGAGGAAAATTCAAAACATCAATTGAATTTGTAGATGTACATATGCTACTAATTTATTAGTGTTAGGCTACAAGAAGTGTTATTTTTGTTGTAATTGTAAGAGAGCCACTTGAGGTGAAACTGCTTAGAGATGTGAGAGCAACTCCTTGTAATTCATCGAGGAAAATACCATTAACCCAGAACCCACGACTTGTGTTTGGTTGCTTGCACATAAAGTATTTTTGGAAAGAAAAATTTGTCTTGAGAATTTTAATTATTTTCTTCTTCTTATTATTATTATTTTTGAATCACAAAAATCCATATGAGGCGAGCTCATGCATGAGGTGTGATATCTATGAGCAAAAAAGTGATACCACCTTGCATGAAAAGTGATATATCCCGACAAAAAAGCCGCCTTATAAGAGAGTTTTTGTTTTTAAAATAACTCTTTCTTCCCAACTAAATAAGATGGTCACTCGTCAGTTTCTGCTTTCTATATTCTTTCATTGTACTCTGTGCTTTGATGCTCTGTGAAAGCTATTTATTAGGTAAAATTTGGTTGACTCGTGGATTAGCAACTCATGCAATTTATTATGTATCATTTTTTGTAATGATTTGTGAAGGTTTAAAAGCCAAAGGCTCAGAGTTAAGTATTGTAATTGTTGGAGAATGCTACATGTATACTAAGTGTATGTGGAGAGATATACACAAAGCATCTTAGCCTTACACTTGGCAACCTACTTGAATATTGGGTGATTCTTGTTAAATGTGGGTAAGAATTTTTTTCAAATGAAATTTCCAATTGATTTTGAAATTTTGGATTTGAAATTCAAATGGAAAAGCAATCAAGCATTTAATACTAACAAATTTGAATTAATATTTATTTTAGAAATTAGAAAATCAGATGACTCTCATCCTCCCCTTACAATTTTCCGGCGACCTTGCAACGGTACTCACTCGCCCCTCTCTCTCTCCAACCGGCAACCTCTTTAATTTTTTTTTTCCGATAACACTAAAACGCCAGACTTATTTTCCGAACACTAAAATGCCAGACTTATTTTCCGGCGAAGACTAGAAATTTCTAAAATCAGTGAAACATAGAATTTCCTAATTGATTTAGACACCCAGAAATATTCATGTTTCAATGTGTTGAGATAGAACCGAGAAATCTTTTTTTTTTTTTTTGGGGTAGCCATTTTTTCCGGCGAGTTTTGCCGTGGTTTTTTTTATCCTTTGTGAGTTACAAAGGGGTTTCCACGTAAATCGTGAGTGCTTTAATTCTAGTTCTTTCATCCTTGTTTTAAATTCCGCAAATTTAGGGTAACACAATTCACCCCCCCTCTTGTGTTCCTTGTGGTACTAACAATAATTCTTCTGTCTTTTGCTGGTTTTTGATCCAGAAAGACGATCTCTTATGTTGTTTGCAAATCAATTTTTTTTTTTTTGGATAAGTAGGCATTCTTTTTTAATCACGAAAGAACAATTACAACATTACACAAGTTTGCTAGCAAGAACGCCTTAACCCAACTTCCTTAATAGCATCATTCGGTTAGTTGTATGGTTCTATTCATTTTTCACGATCGAGATGAATTTCTTAATCAAATTAAGAACTTACACTTACTCAAGTTAGGAGGTAAGCAATTGTGTCATTCTCATAAAGTAAGTTAGTGGTGCTAGTTAAGTCTGTCTTGAACATCTCATTGGGTGAGTGTAAGAAAATATATTAAAGGTAACAAGTCTTGTGTAAAAGTGAAATCAACTCATAGTAGAATGGGGATACTATTTAGAAAAATAAGAGCCACTTATTATGAACCGTGATCTTGTTTCATTAAACAGTAACCCTAGTTTCCGTTCTTGAGGGAAAAACCTGATAATCTAATGTGCTCTTTTTCACTGAACTAAACTAAATAACAATATGTGAGAGAAAAAAATATCACTTATCGAAATGAAACTAAACTCTAGAAACTTGAACTAAATTGAATTGAACCGATTACCGAGCAAATGGAAAAGAATATACCCATCCCCAAATTTGCAATGCACCAAAAGAAAATAGAGATAAAAATTTGCAATGGGCACAAGCCAAGGTGTTGGGTCCAAGTGACGGCTAATACAGAACTTATAATAAATATTCTTCCCTTGCTTTGGTCCTCATACCCTTGCGTGTTTGGCGGGGGAAGACAACGAGGAATTAAATATTAATTAATTAAAAAGAAGAAGAAGAAAAAAACACCAACAACACTTCACAATTCACATTAATTGCTCTTCTTTTTGATTCTTTATTTTATTGTTCTTACAAGTCAAAGCTTTTACCAAGTAAAAACACACAAAACTAACACCAACAAATTTCTGGCATTCAACCAACAAACAAAACATTACAATCCCCCATACTGCCAACCCTCACACTAACAGACAGAAAGGAAAGAGAGAGAAAATTTTGGTTAGTTTTTACACTACTTCTCATTTTATGAGAAGCTGAATTTAGCTACACTTTCACCAATGGAAGAACAACACTCAACTAATATGAAACATCACAAATGGTATGTAAAAAGTTACATTTTCTTGAATTTTTGTTTTTGTTTTTTCAAAATACAGTTTAACTGCCCATTATTGTTGTTGATTTGTAGTAGATTATTATATTTATGTAACATTCAAAGCCATCTAATGTTGAATGACAGGAACAATATGACAACAAATTGTCTGCCTTTAAATTGTTGTTGAAAAGAAAAAATTGAAAACGCGTTTAGAGTTTTTAGACCTTTTTTTTGGTTTCATTTTGACCATCTTTTTGAATGGTGTGAAGAAGTTTCAAGGGTTTGAATTTTCTCAATTCAACAGGGAAAATAAAAGTACATAAGTTCTGACTGTCATTTTCTTTATTTTCCTACTTCTACTTCTTATGTGCAATGCAGTGATCCTTCCTTTCCCATTTTCTCTCTCCTCTATTTCAGCTTTACACTTCAGAGCTGAAACCCATAAAACAGAACCCATTTCTGTCACCATTATTTTGATTGACAGCTTTGTCCTTTTTAGGTGGGTTTTTGTTAGCAGCAATCTTTGTTTCTTCCCAGGTTTCAATTTGAAGTTCAAGCTCCTTTTTTTTTTTTTTTTTTTGTTTCTGGGTTTTTCTCAAGGCCAATCATTTTTTCCCCAGGTTTGATTTCTTGTTCATTTTTCAGCTGGAAATGTTTGTGTTTTGTTTTAAAGTTCCCTTTTTTTAGCAATGATTTGGGTTTAATGTCCTGTGTTTGAAGCAAAGCTTGTTTCTTTTAATTAGCCTTGTTTTAGCCTCTTTAAGTGATGATTTCTAGCTCCTTTTTTTTTTTTTTTTTTTTGTTTCTGGGTTTTTCTCAAGGCCAATCATTTTTTCCCCAGGTTTGATTTCTTGTTCATTTTTCAGCTGGAAATGTTTGTGTTTTGTTTTAAAGTTTCCTTTTTTTAGCAATGATTTGGGTTTAATGTCCTGTGTTTGAAGCAAAGCTTGTTTCTTTTAATTAGCCTTGTTTTAGCCTCTTTAAGTGATGATTTCTATGTAGATAATTAAAGATGCCTTCTTTGTCTGGTTAACATCATAATAGATGAAAACTTATTTTTTCCTGTGCTGTTTTTCTTTTGGGATTTTGTAAAGTATTTATTTTCACTTTCTTTTTGGGGATTTCTCCATCTGAAAAAGCTGTATACTTTGTTTCTGCAGGGGTTTTTTTCCTCTCATCAAACAGCAAGAAGAGAACATCCTTATGGTGTTCAAGGCTTTGATAATTGCAGCCTTGGTGCTCATTTCATTATTGATAATAGCATCTGGTAGTAATGTTCACAATCACAATCACAACCCTGTGAATTTAAAGTTCAATGGGTCACATCTTGCTGGGATTGAACTCCCTGATCAGAGCTTCAATGTCAATACCATTACTTCTTCATCTACTGGTTGTACCTTCTCCAATGAAGAATCAGACCAAAGGGCTTCTCTCAATTACATCGAAAACGGGCAAAATGCCGACAAAATGCCAGAATCACATCTGGTGAAGCTCCCTCTGAGGCGCAGAACAAGTGTGGAAAAGGAAGGGAAACAATCAGTGATTGAGTACACATTGAGGGACTTGAACCGAATCCATACTTTTCGACGAAGGATTTCTGAGAATAAGAATCTCAACGCGGTTTCCAGGCTACAAAATCACAGGCATTTACTAGAGGAACACACAGTAGAATCTGATATGAGTGTGTTGCCTGGTCATCTTGTAGGGAGTTTGAAATCTGGGGTTAGTCTTGGCTCAGGGGAGTACTTTATGGATGTGTATGTGGGCACTCCTCCTAAGCATTTTTTGCTTATATTAGATACTGGGAGTGATCTCAACTGGATACAATCTGCACCATGTCACAATTGTTTCGAGCAAAATGGCCCCCACTATGATCCCCAGGGCTCGAGTTCTTTCAAGAACATTAGCTGCCATGATCCTCGGTGTAACCTTGTGAGCTCACCTGATCCTCCGCAGCCTTGCAAGGGTCGGAATCAGAGTTGCTCCTACTTCTATTGGTACGGGGATAGTTCTAACACGACTGGAGATTTCGCGTTGGAGACCTTCACAGTCAATCTGACAGCTCCTGATGGGAAGTCTGAGTATAAGAAGGTGGAAAATGTGATGTTTGGTTGTGGTCATTGGAACCGTGGCCTATTCCATGGGGCGGCTGGATTGCTAGGACTTGGAAGAGGACCGCTGTCATTTTCCTCTCAGCTGCAGTCCTTGTATGGGCATTCATTTTCATATTGTTTGGTGGATAGAAACAGTGATCCTAGTGTTAGTAGCAAGTTGATTTTCGGGGAGGATAAGGATCTCCTGGCTCACCCAGAATTGAATTTCACTAAGCTAGTCAATGGAAAAGATAATCCTGTCGATACATTCTACTATGTGGAGATAAAATCGATCATTGTTGGCGGGGAAACTCTAAACATACCAAAAGAGACATGGGGTTTAACCGAGGATGGTGGAGGTGGAACCATCATCGACTCAGGAACGACTCTCAGCTACTTTGCTGAGCCGGCTTATGAGGTCATTAAGGAGGCATTCATAAAGAGGATTAACAAGTACCCATTGGTGTCAGACTTTCCTATTCTGAACCCTTGTTACAATGTTTCTGGGGTAGAGAAGTTGGACATGCCTAGTTTTAATATTCAGTTCAGTGATGGAGCTGAATGGAACTTCCCCATTCAGAACTACTTCATATGGGTTGATCAAGAGGTGGTATGTTTGGCTATGTTGCGCACGAAAAAATCGGCTTTCTCCATCATTGGAAACTATCAGCAGCAAAATTTTCACATTTTGTATGATACTAAGAAGTCCAGGCTAGGATTCGCACCTACAAGGTGCGCTGACATCTGACAAGTGCAAGACCAATGGACATACAGGTTTTCACAAACATTGGATTAGCTAGGAAGAGGCACAATGTCTTCATTCCTTTTTTCCTTTTCTCCCTTTTAACCCCTTCTGGTTTTGTAGATTTTGGTGGCTCTTTTTTAGGTAGATACAAGAAAATAGGTTCCTTGCAACCTTAGCTTGAGGTTGTTATACTGGAAAACAGGAAACATAAAACCTGTTCCATGAAATGTACACATCCATTTATTTGTTCAGTTAAATTCATGTACAGCATCTGTTTCCCTTTCCCCAGTTTCTGTTTTTCTGAGCAAAGATAAATAGAGTAACGAAATGTAGAAGAGAAGCCCAACATGGACTTAAGGCCTGTTCTCTTCACCTTCTTTTTACTGAACTTATCTGCACAATACTGAACTGAATTTTTCTGAACTGAACTTATTTTTACTGAATTTACAATTACAAAGAGTAAATTTGTTATTTGGTTTACCGAACTCTACTGAATTTTTCTGAACTGAACTTCTTTTTACTGAACTGAACCGAATTTTACTGAACTGAACTGAACTGAATTGAATTTTACTGAATACTTCAAGGGGAAGTTGTGGAGAACAGGCTCTTAGACAATTTTTTTCTTTTTCTTTTTTCTTTTTTTGACAAGCCTTCCAAACAATTATTGAATCAATTCAATGAAGTCACATAAATAAGTTGCCTCAATTGCACCCCAAAAAAAAATAAAAAATAAATTCTCATAATATGAGCCACAAAATGTCCAAAAGGCACAAACTAAAATAGTGCTTGCAAATATTACAATCACAAACTCTCATCTTACTTCAATACTTTTCTTTTTGGAGGGATCTTACTTTGATACTTGGTTAAGCGCAAGTAGTAAAGGTTCCTAAACTCACATACTATCTTCTGAATTACTGTATTAACTTTCATATGTTAGATGATGTATTCACATATCAGAAAGTCGATTAATGCAGCCTTTTACATTCTTCTGCTGGCCAGCAAAATTGCTTCATAAAGAAGCACTTGAAGACTTGTGATTGGTCAAAATTAGTGGACAACTTTTCTTATGCTTTTACAAGAGACTTTCCTCATAAATGTAGCAACAAAGAAGGTTATCAATAGAAATTATAAGGTCTTTGAGTGGTTAGGAGGACCTGAGCTAATAAAGCCCAGCCCCTTCCTTGTCTCTCTTGGCTTCCCAAAGACCCAATACTCAATAAAGCCCATTAAGTTAAGCCCATATAGTGACATAGTTCTTCTACCTAGAGATGGCAATCTGTCAGATTGGGTCAGGTCTTTAGGTTTCGGTTCGAAGAGTGTTCGGGTTATTTTGGGTTGAATGAGTGTTCGGGTCGGGTTAGTTCGTGTTTCGGTTAAGTCAGATTTGGGTTGTTAAATCTATTTTCGGGTCATATCAAGTCAAATTTAATTCAGGTTACAAAGCATATAAAGTCGAAAATTATATGAAAAAGTCAAATTTATGTGAAAATTTTCAATAACAAGGACTACATGTATAATGTATGTGTAGTTAGTGTTTTTCCAGCCATTTTTAATATTATGTCATTATAAGTTCGATATATATTCGAATTTCGGGTAGAGTTGGTTCAGGTTCATTTTGGATTTGGATAACTTCGGATTGAGTGTTATCGGGTTCAGGTCGATTCAAACGATGGGAGTTGTTGAGTGTCGGGTTGGACCGGGTCGGGTCGGTTCGACTTTAAATAATGATAATTGATACATTTTTGGGTATCAGACGAGTCTGATATTAGATGGATTGGATCGATTATCGCGTGTCAAATCGAATTTTGTCAGCTCTACTACTGTCTACTGCCATCCACTATTATAAGAGCTCGATGAAAGTAAAAACCAACTTACCCTCACTCATCAAAACACATGCTACAATAATAATTGGGCTAACTTAGGCGTCATAGGCTCCTTCAGAGGAGACATTCGAGAAGGAGTTCATTTGTTGGCGCATGACGATCACTAGCACTTCGACTCCACTGAGGCACCACCACTTCGTCTCCACTCTTGCTTGACAACTCAAGGTATTCCACCTTCAAACAACGTCTTTATTTAACCATAAAATAAAAAAAATACGATATTGAAACTCAAACTAATAGAGTGTAGTAGAGATACAACTGTGAATATGTATATACTTTTTCTGTTAGTATAGGCTCATTTGAAATTACCGCAGAGAATCATATGTATTACCGTTCGTCTTGACAAGGGGTGTTTGGAAAATTAAACAGTTTGAGTGGAGTGAATGAATTTTTTTTTTGCTCCAAATATATATGAGACTCAGCCATTTAACCCTACTTTTTATCCGAATTTTGTCCGACTATTCCCATGAGCAGAAATTTCAATCCTAAACATTTTACTCCCTCCGTCCCGTGATTACGTTGTCAATTACTTTTTGTAGGTCAAACTTTACAAACTTTGACCGTTAATATATGAAAAAATATAAAGATTGACAATGTAAAAAATTTATTGTTAGATTCGTTTTTAATAGTACTTTTGAAAAATCATATTTTTATAATTTTTATATTCATAGATTTATAGTTATTTATGGTCAAAGTTGTGCCTTGAAAATCGCGATAAAGTAACTGACAACATAATCATGGGACAGAGGATGTATATAGCAAGATCTGCCAGCCATTTACATAAAAAGTGACAGACTCCATCTAAGAGACCAATGAGTAGTGACCATGGTCCAAACTCCTAGTCCCAACAAGACTTGTAAACGCTTTCTAGAAGCTGTACTGGCATATCCACTTACAGGCAGGCGAATCAGAAAGTATAAGTGAATTGTTAAATACCGCCCCAAATTACTATCTACCGCCCCTCCAAATTTCAATTTTGCCTTTTTTTAAATTTTCACTCATCCTCTCCCTCTCTAACTCTCACACCAATTCTCCCTCTCTACCACCCACTCTCATACCCAACCTTTATCAACATTCACTCAAGCAACGGCCGCGGATGTCTGCCGGCGACCAGGAAGTGCCGGCGACGGTGGCGGAGGTAAATTTTTTTTTTGCGCATTTTTTTTGCACAGTCGTCTGAAATTTCCGACTCACCCTTGGGTGAGTCGAGATCGGCAGACGACTAACCCTTGGGTGAGTCGCCGGTCGCAGACGACTCACCCAAGGGTGAGTCGGAAATTTCAGACGACTGTGCAAAAAAAATATTATTATTATTATTTATTATTATTATTATTATTATTATTTATTGTTATTATTATTAATATTATTATTATTACTGATTATTGTTTAATTAATTAAAAATGTGAACTAGCTCGGCACCGATTTACCGGCTCCTCCCCTCTACCATTTCACATTTTTAATTAATTAAACAATAATCAGTAATAATAATAATAATAATAATAATAATAATAATAATAATAATAATAATAATAATAATAATAATAATAATAATAATAATAATAATAATATTTTTTTTGCACAGTCGTCTGAAATTTCCGACTCACCCTTGGGTGAGTCGTCTGCGACCGGCGACTCACCCAAGGGTTAGTCGTCTGCCGATCTCGACTCACCCAAGGGTGAGTCGGAAATTTCAGACGACTGTGCAAAAAAAATGCGCAAAAAAAAAATTTACCTCCGCCTCCGTCGACGGCACTTCCTGGTCGCCGGCAGACATCCGCGGCCGTTGCTTGAGTGAATGTTGATGAAGGTTGGGTTTGAGAGTGAGTGGTAGAGAGGGAGAATTGGTGTGAGAGTTAGAGAGGGAGAGGATGAGTGAAAATTTAAAAAAGGGCAAAATTGGAATTTAGGGAGGCGGTAGGTAGTAATTTAGGGGCGGTAAATAGTAACACCCAAATATAAACATCTTCTAGATGCTGTGTGATGTGTCCAAATCAGAATACCATCCAAATACGAACAGAAGGGAAAACGAAACTCTTTATTTATTGAGGGCTGCTAGTTACAACCTCACTATGAGACTGCAAACTCTTATAAGTTGATATACGTAAAAATTACTCTTTATTTAATAGTTGTGATTTTTACTTTATTTTATTTTATATAAACTCACCTTTTCTCCTCCTTACTCATGTTAATTTAAGTGAATTTGATCAATTATTATTTTCGACGATTACCACCATTAATATCGTCGTAATAAATCTAGAAAAGAAAATTTTAAAATGGGAAAAGTGAAATCCAAAACCCCAAAAACCCAAGAAGAAAATCCTAAGATGAAAGAATGAACCCTAAAATTCTTGGCCAAAACCAAAAAATAAAATCCAAGATAAAATGAATGAATCGAAAATAGGTCTGATTTAGGAAGGTGAAATAACAAGTAAATAAACATGGCAAAGAAGGGAGAGAGTTTAATTGTTTAAACTTGTTTTTAAAAATGTCAAATTTAAAAGTATTTTATATATGTCAACTTGTGGGAGTGATGCAGGGCGAGGTATCGTTGGGCGTTGGCAACTTGGGATGAGATCATTTTGTTCGGTAGGTAGTCTGGGCACCCACGAACCACATCGTCCCTCTACCTAGTCTACCACTACCAGTCTCACTCTCTCTCTTGCTTTCACACTCACAGAGACACAACTCACACGTACGTTCTCTCTCCTCTCTTGTGAATGAATACTATAAAACAAGGTAGCTCCACCCACCTAATTTATCAATCACACCATTTATACTTACTCCATAATATTATAAGACCAATTTCTTTTGTTCTTCTTAAACAATTGCTCAAACTACAACTACCAGCACTGATCAGATTTCATTTGTAACATCTTCCACTTTTCTC
Source organism: Tetragonia tetragonoides (assembly GCA_038025085.1). Classification (NCBI taxonomy): domain Eukaryota; kingdom Viridiplantae; phylum Streptophyta; class Magnoliopsida; order Caryophyllales; family Aizoaceae; genus Tetragonia; species Tetragonia tetragonoides. The sequence continues at coordinate 1,187,477 of CM076145.1, forward strand.
TGATTCCTTTAACTGGTAATTCTTCTTTGCTCTCATTGATTTTTAAGTTTAGCCTATGTATGTCTCTTAATTGTGATCATTGTAACTGTTGGGCAACTGGGTATTCCTGTTTTATCAGTAACTGATTGCATATTCATGTGGGCAATTGATCTACCGTTAATTTATGTGTAGAAAGTTACTAATTTTGTGGTGCACTTACGTTAAGCTTCAACATTGTTAATGGGTCATTGAAAAGTTTGAAATTTGAGCCATCTTTTTGATTGAATCAAAATTTTTGTTTCTTTCTTTTTGGTGTTTGTTGCTCAGATAAACTTGTGCAAACTATTGGCTTACATTTGGGAAATAATTGAAGATGGCACAAGTGGCAAATTCAAATGAACCAGTAAGTTCTCTATTTTTCATAGTGTATGAGGTATTATGATTTATGTGCATATTTTTTGACTAGCAGCTGTATATTAGTTAGGTTCTCTTGATCATCTTGGTATTTTTGGCAATTTGATTTGATGCCAGAAATTGAGTTCGGGGAATGGCTGAGATTAGATACATTGAGTTACAAATGGTCGAACAGTTACATTACACCCCTGTAGATAATACAATAAATTAAAGGTAAATTACATGGGGTTTCAAAGATATTAAAGCAATATGCATTTGGGATTATGGTGGTGCTTTTGTTTTTCCTTTTGGGAAATGGGGTTAGGAGCAAAAAAGAGCATTACAGGGGGTAAGCAGAACATATGTTTACCATGTATTGTTGTTGAGCTAGGACTCTTCAGTACCTGATGAATATATCCTCTGTGTGTTGTTCTCATTGATTGTGCAGGTCGTTCTTGGAGAGGAAGTAGATCATGTGAGATTGGTTACGCTAAACCGACCTCGTCATCTCAATGTGATTTCGCCAGAAACGGTGATTATCATTTTCATCCTCAGTGCTAACCCTGAATTTTATAAACTTTGGTGCATGATTTGGATTTTTAATTGGAGCTGAGATTGGTTCTTTATGATTTTATTTAGGTGTCAGTGTTGGCAGGATATTTGGAAAACTGGGAGAAGGATGAGAATGTTCAACTTATACTTATCAAGGTTTAAACTTGGCCCTTTTTCTAGTCTGTGAGTTACGTTTTTGTAGTTTGTAAAGTGTTGCCATCAACACAAAAAACTGTTGACAGCTCCCCAAAGTGTTAGGGTTCCCAGTCATCCCATCTAGCAATTGGCCAATTGCTCCTTTTGCTGGTGTCTTGATGGTTACAATCCTTTACCTATCTGAAATTTGCTTAGGCAATTATATGGCAATCTTGATATATGGATTTTTTTGTATCCCTCTCCAGTTACATTGTGAGCATTATTTCTTTCCAATCCTTAATTCTCTGCTGGTATTGTTATTAGGGAGCAGGTCGTGCATTTTCCGCAGGAGGGGATTTACGAGTGTTCTATGAGGGCAGGAAAACAAGTAAAGACAATGTCCTTACCTTCAATGTGCTTTCCATCCTTGATGCAGCTTTTCCTAATGTTTCTGTTGCCATGATTTACTATTGACAGAGGACTCCTGCCTCGAAGTGGTTTATAGAATGTACTGGCTTTGCCATCACATACACAGCTACAAGAAAACTGAGGTACTATCATACATCACGTTATGGTCGAGAGACTGACTTAGTTACTTCAAGGTTGAACAATGGCAATGCCTCTGTACTTGCTTTATGCAAATATGCTAATCCAACAGGGAATGTCTATGCAGGTTGCTCTTGTTAACGGGATATCCATGGGTGGAGGAGCATCATTGATGGTTCCAATGAAATTCTCTGTGGTGACGGAAAAAACTGTAGGTATCTTAAATTTCAAGTTAGTTGTGTCCTAGGTTTGTGTTACCACATCCTTGAGTTTTTATTTTGTTTTCCATAGGTTTTTGCCACACCTGAAGCTGCTATTGGATTTCATACCGACGTAGGTTTCTCGTACATACACTCACGATTGCCTGGTCATTTAGGTAAGCAAGCTGATGTAAAACTTTTTTTTTTTTTTTCTTTTCTGAAAAGAGCTGTTTCCTTAGCCTAGTCTTGGGGAAAAGAATAGCGTTCACCAGTTCATGGTATCAAGTAGCTTTATGTTATTTTCATATTAGGAGGAAAGGAAAACCATATTCCAGGAGAGAATCTTTCCTGGGCTTGTGCTTGATGTTTTAGTTGCATCTTCCCAGGTGAATTTTTGGCTTTAACTGGATCAAGATTAAATGGCAAGGAATTGGTTGCAGCTGGACTGGCTACCCATTTTGTGCCTTCAGAGGTAAATTTATGCCGCACTTTCAGCATATGCCTTAGGATCCGCACTTTCAGCATATGCCTTAAGATTTGATCATTGGTTTGGTACATTGCATATTCTGTATGCCCCCTTTGAGATCTGAGGGGACCTTAGGTGACTAAATGTATATTATAATGTTTCAAAGATACTGCCTAGTTCTTGCAAGAGATTTGCTAGCTAATTTCAGCAGCCCTTACCCCAAATGAAAGAGAATCCGTGTAAAATGTGCATGTACAGTCCTCTGCTGTACCTAGGCTAGTGGCATACAACATTTCCATACCTTATTGCAAATGGAAAAATCATATATTCCATAAATCTGGTAACTATATGAGTTTTACTGCTTCATGGGAGAAAATTAGTATCAAATTTCTGCCTCTTGTTTTTTCTGTTCAATTTCCTTGAAACAAAAGTGGAAAAGCAAGATTTGCGTATTCTGTCGTCTAAGAGTGCTTTGGTAAGTGGATTTTCAAATTGATTAAGAAGATATCTTATAACACAGAATCTGGCCGAGCGGGAGAAGAGCTTGGTGAGCTTAAACAAGGGCTATAGAGATGCAGTCAAGTCATTGATTGAAGAGTTCTCTTCTGAAGTTCAGATTGACGCAGACAGTATTTTGAACAAGTAACACATCTAACTAATGGACTCTCCTGAAACAATTCAATCAAATACTAAAACTCTTATAACCTTGCAGGCAGTCCATAATTGATGAGTGCTTTTCTTAGGGTTCAGTGGAAGAGATCATCCAAGCATTTGTGAGTTTCTATCTGATGACCAAATTTAAATTTATCCACTTCTTGCTTTTGTTCGGTTCATTTTCTATACTTAAACATTTCCTAACTGATAAAGTATCATATTCAGGAAGCTGAGACATATAAAGAAGGAAACGGATGGATTGGCCCAGTACTTAAGGGCTTAAAAAGATCATCTCCTACAGGATTAAAGATCACACTGCGATCGGTACTAATCTCTCTGAGTTGAGTTTCAGTGTCATGTTATGGAAGTTCGGTGGAAATCCAGTTCCGTTTTCTCTTGCTCTCTGCTTTTATTTCCTCTAGTCTCTCTAGCTCACCACCTTAGCATCTGTCTTTTCTTAATTTTCCAATCAAGCTATGGTAATATGTAGCACGATGATTGCTGGTTGCTTCTTTTTCTTTTTGTTTTTCTTCTGAGTTAAAACATGGATGCCTCTGAATTCAGAAATGTGCAAGAGACAGAGTCATCTTCAGAATTAAGGTAAAAAGAAATAGGCACAAAGGGTGTTAGGGTAGGGTCTCATAGTCATCCATGCAGTTGGACGTAACGTAGTCTGGCCATCCAGCCCAATGAGGCAGTTAGGATTTCCAAGAGTAGTTTTGTTTCAGATAATTCTTATATTAGTTGTCTCCATTCCGCTATGTCACTTACTTTTCACTTCCAATGGATATCTTCAGATACGTGAAGGAAGGAATCAAACACTTGCTGAGTGCCTCAAAAAAGAGTTTAGACTAACAATTAACATTTTACGGAGCACTATATCTGGTGATGTCTACGAGGTAATTATCAAATAGTAGTAACAAGTACTGTTAGCCAAATGTTTATCCATGGAAATTATTTATGTTTTATATTCTCTGCGTGACAGGGCATCAGGGCTCTCACCATTGACAAGGATAACACTCCAAAGGTACAGTTTCCTGTACATCACACTTCTCTCTATTTGGGTGTTTGATCAGAACTATTGTATGATTTTGTGCTGCATAAACATAAAGGGAGGATGTATGAAGAATGTGTAGAAAGACAACTGCGATTCGTAAACATGAATTGATAAGGATTAAATTCTGGTGTTTCTTTTCCGTATCCCGTGTTGCATTTTGAATTAGTTGTTGAAATAAAGATACTGGATTCTTCTATTCTTTGAATTGTCAACCTCAGCTGAAGTTCCTCTGAAATCTGTAATCAGTCTTGTGTGGCATATGTTTTGCTAGTGGATTTACCTGGTCGATATGTTTCAATTTGTAGTGGGACCCACCAAGCCTTGACAAAGTAAAAGATGAGGACTTGGACTTGGTGTTTCAGCCATTCTATGCTCATCTGGAACTTCAGATTCCAGAGAAGGAAGAATGCAGGTTACTATCAGCTACTTTTGTTCTTCGTTCCCTGGTTCGGCATTCTTTTTCTTTTCTTTTTATGTTTTCTACCATGAATATGCCTTTGCAAATAGATTTGCAACCAGTTCTGATGACCACTATGTTTCGCCGAAATTGCCCTACAGGTGGGATGGAAAGTATGAAAATTCAGCTTATGCAACATCAAAGTGATGGAAGAAAGTAACATATCTTCTTGATGTTTCCTTGTGCTTCATGTCATGGATTGTGCTCGCATCAGCCACAAAATATTCCATATTTAGTTATCCTGGTAGGCTCGTACTTCTATCATCAATAGTAACCCTGTCAGTAGTTTTTAATGACAAAAAGGCTTTGTATCAAGAATTTGGCTGATTAATGAATGTATCTTTAAATGGAATGACTTGGTGAACCAAGATATGTATTAATGTTCACAATTTCTCTTTCCTTTCACATACATGTAGTGGGTTGCCGAAAGAGCTCTGCTTGATTCAGCTTTATAATACTACATACGCAAAGCTAACAATAATATAGACGTGAGACGTCTAATGCAAACCAGGATGAACATTGCCAGCTGAACTTTCGGGTATTCCGACATTATCACGGAAAGAGTTGTATATGGTCAGTTACATTAGCAATCCCAAGAATTACAACAGGAGGTAGGAGCACAAATGCTTTAATGGTGGCAAAGAAAACAGAATCATTCCTTGTGGTAGCCGAAAGCCCTTCTAGTTTGTTTTATTGTTTTTGATCATTAAGATCTATTTTATTCAACCTTGTAACAAACAGTTACTAGGGTCGGAAACTAGCTAGTAATCCAACTCCCACCTTGTGGGAAGAGTGAAGGTGAATCCACAAAATCATTTGCTCAAGTTAGTTTGAGACGAGACATACACCATATAAACACTACTAACTCACAAGCACCACGTACAGACTTCAATATTGACGCAAGAACTCATAGCCACGCACACAACTTCTCTAATCTACCAATTCCCTGCTTTGCTAGCCTGTCAGCTATTGAATTCACACTCCTACCTTTATGTACGATGGAAAGGCTTTGCCACACAGATAGAGACATACGAGTTCTATTGATCTCAATCCTCAGGTCCATGGACTTCTCGCCTTGGCATCGTTATCTCTCGGAGGCTCCACAAAAGCCCTTCTAGTATTATTATTATCTCTCCTTTATCCAATAGTAATATCAAACTTTGAAGCCGAGGGGAGGCGTTCAACAGGATAGACAATAGTTCAAGCACGAAATCGATGTAAATCGTCATTAATGCTTTGCAGACTCAAAGAAACAATATTACATTGTGCTGCCAAAAAAAAATAAAAAACTTAAAGTAACAATCAATTACAAATATTTTGAGCGTAGGTCTCTATACGTTTATACTTTGCTTCTTTTTCATACTTTCGGTAGTACTTACCAAGAACATTTTGTCTTCCCCGGAGTCACTTATCTATTACTTCATTCCATGGATTTCTTCAGTTTTGTGAAGGAAGGATTCAAACATTTGCTGAGTGCCTCAAAAAAGAGTTTACACTGACAATCAAACAATTTTTCGGAGCACCATATCTGGTGATGTCTATGAGGTAATTATTAATGACAAAAACGTTGTCAGTGGTTGTTAAGACAAAAACGCTTTGTATCAAGTATTTGGCTGATTAATGAAGATATCTTTAATGGAATTACTTGGTGAACCAAGTATGTATTGATGTCCACAGTTTCCCTGTTTACTTTCCTTTGACATACTGGTCGATCGTGGTTGTTGGAAGAGATTTACTTGATTCAGCTTTGTGACAGTGCATATGCAAAAACAAACAATTATATAGACTTCTAATGCAAACCATGCTGACAATGTTTGGAGCACAAAGATAAGGAACTAGAAGATAAACTTTCGTATATTTCATTATTATCACGGAAACAGTTGTACATAGCCAGTTAAAATAGCAATCCCGAGAATAACAACAGGTGGGACGAGCACGAACGCCCCAATGCTGGCGAAGAAAACTGAATCATTCCTCTGGGAAACTTCATTAAGGTAGCTTTGTCGTCTGATGTTTCTTTTCTGAGACGTTGTCAAGAACTTGGGGCTCACTTTCTTGAGATCCTTACCCAGTGGAATGCTGAAATCATCATCTCGGTTTCCTACTAACCACCCTAGCTGCTCTTTTATGGTTCCTTTCCCAGTTGAACCTGAATCACTCTCATAACCTGGCAAATTGGAAAGGAGCGATTGTTACACCCATATTTTAGTGTCGGAGTATCTAATACGAGTACTTGAAATGATGATGATAAGTTCATGTACTTTTATTGACTAAAGTGAGGAACCAGGGCATATGTTCAGGAAAGTGATCAAGGTTAGAACTTAACATACCAGCAGAAGTAGATGAGCCAGCTGATGTTGAGGATAGTTGTTCTAGTAAATCCAGCTGCGCCCGTGCAGATCGGAACACACCTTTTTTATACAGGCAGAGTTCATCAAAGTCATTAAAACAGTACAAAAGAGAACTCCGCCACTGTAAATTCATTTACACTGCTGGCTCTCTGTAAACTTGAGAAACTAATAACACACATAACTAACTAGTTGAGGTTCAATAAGTGATTATATACTTTGACAGGCTGCCTCACAGGATTCCAATACAAAACCAGTAGTTTGCTAATTTGGCCCATGGATTAAACAAACCGAAACTCCGAACATCAATGGCACAAGTCATGGCAGAATTCGCGGCTAAGAAAAGCTCAAATTGGATATTTATCTATACTAATCAAGAAACCACATGCTTATTTTGTCCCAAAATGACTGTCCTAGTAAATATTTGCATATATCAATGTTGAAAAGAAGATCACTAATTCTTAACAGAACAGTGAGGATTTTCAGTAGCACTACCTTTGAAAGGTATCAATATCCTCCCCAAGTCCCTATTAACTATTTCCCATGATTGTGAATTACACTTTGGGTATCTACCACACAAGTCATACTCACTAGATAGATAAAAATTAAATAAAAATTAATATACTACAGTTTAATGGAGGAAATCCACAGATTTTTTTCTTAGGAAAAATAGCATGTAACTTAATGTTTTTTTTTTTGTTTTTTTTTTTGATAATTAAGTGCTCTCATTTTATTAAAGATCAATCTTCAAGGAGAAGAAGATTACAAAGAACACCCAAGCACTCGATCACAAGTATCATTCATCATTCTATCCCCACCTTCCTAGAAGGGTTGAATACAACAATGCAATCATTTGCTAGACCAAGGCAAACAAAAATAAAACACAGACACCAAAACACACACATAGCAAACAAGAATGTGATGCAGACCTTTTTGAAATGAGCATGAGATACCAAAGAACAACACTTGGTTCAGAATCTGAATTAGTTCCATTTTTTGAGCCTCTTCCCAAGCAAAAAGACAGAGAGTTGAGCGTAGGAAATCTTTTAGCAAAGGGTACATGTAACTTAATGTATTGGCAACATCAAGAACAAAAAAAAAAAAAAAAAAAAAAAAAAAAAAAAAAAAAAAACCATATTCAATCAAATTATGTAATTACTGAAAAATATAAATAATATTATATATATATATTTATGATTTTCTAGCTAAAATAACAATCAAGTGATATAAAGGTATCAACTAAACAAGAAAAAAAAAAAAAAAAAAAAAAAGGATGGGAATTGAGAGTATACCATATTCATCAGAAGAAGCAGAGTCTTCTCTCTCCCCCTCTTCTGTAACTCTTCCACCTTCTGATTCAACTGATGCTGGCCTTACTGAGTATGATGATGATGATGATGGTGTTGGTTGGTACAGCTTCAATTTTTTTGGGATTAATGTTTTAGGGGCATCCCCAAACAAGCCCTTACTTCCACTGCCTGTAGTAAAATTCAAAGCCATTGATATTTAACAACAATACTTGTTGGGGCTTCTCTGCCCATTTTGCAAACCTATTTAATTAAACTGCCTTTTTTTTTGGTATTTTAATTCATTTTCTGGTTTTGCAAGTTTGGCCTTTTTTATCCAAGGAATTTATATCTGCCAAAAGAAAGACTTAAAATATCAAAAATAGCTCTGCCACATATATTTCTGAGGCTCCAAGTTGTTTGGAAAGTCATGTGTCTTTCTAGAGTTGGTCTTTAGAGATTCTTTTTTTTTTTTTTTTTCTGGATAAATAAATAACACAATGGTTTTTTTGTTTGATTGCAGAAGAACGGCCATTCAACTGAATTACGGAACGGTTTAAGTTGGGAAGCGATTTTGCCAAGGCAAGAATAATTATCCTACTCCCTTCGATCCACGGAAATTTTTACGCTTTCCACTTATGTTTGGACCATGAAAATCTTTACGTTTTCTTATATGGTAATGTATTTGAGCACCTTTTACTATTTTACCCCTTCCACCTTCTCAACCCCATGTACAAGGAAATAAAAAAAAAAAAAAAAAATTCTCACACCACTAGGTACAAAAGTAAGGAAAGTAATACAAAAGCAAATAAAGCAATAAATACCAACTAAAATATTATTTTCTCTCTCTTAATACCTCATGTGCTCTTTTAAGAGTAAATTTGGAATTTTTGTGCTAAAATGTGTTTTCCTTAATATTAGTCATATTCTCCAAACGTCAAGATTTCCGTGGACCGGGAGTACAACTTAGCACCTCAATAAACAATTTCAAACTTGTTTTTATCTAGCAAGGGACACTGATAAGTGATAAGTGATAATCACTGCACCATTACAGCACCAATCAAGCAAGGAATTCTATTCCCCAATGTTCCTGTAGTGAAGAGAGCACACTAGAAATGCAAGAGATCCAGGGGGAAAAATGGGAACCCCTCCAGTGGGAACCAAAGGTCGTCAAATAGCTCTATTGCTCACCGGAGTCACCGCGAAAATCTCCACAATACAAGTTCCTTCCCATTGGCATTGCCGCATTGGGCAAGCAAGTTTTCTTCCAACAACAGGTTTAAAATTAGTTGCTCTGAGCCTCTGACAAGTACATTTACATTGCTATATGGAATCCAAAGTACAAAACTCTAGTTACTCTACCAAGCAATTTCGCTAGAACAGGCTAAAAGATTAGCATTCAGAACAGCTATTTATAAAACTGGACAGCATCTTTGAAATTCATCACTGAAAAAAGAATTTCACGTACGTGTGCCAGAACCCATTTCACACAACATTCAGCTATGAAATATGAGATTCTATCTCAGTGTGTTTTCATGATCCCGTGCACGTAGCCGCCAGTCATTATCAATGACACAAGTGAGACTACACCAGCAGGGAACACCTTTCCTGAGCGCTTGAACCGCGAGCCCATCACCACAAGAAGTGCAGCAGACAGGCCGAGCCCCACGGAGGAAGCAAAGACGGGTCGTTTGGGAAGCTCAGAGTAGACGTAGTATAAGAGCAGGCTAGACAATCCTCCAGCTGCTAGAGACTTCTGGCTTCCGCTCTTCAAGAAGCCCATAAAGCCTCCGAGTCCAACTAGGGCAGCATAAGCCAGGGTAAATTTCTGGGACATCAAAAGAGCCTTGTTCCTCTTGGCATCAGCTTCATCCGATCCTTCGTCACCTTTGTTGCTACCATTGTCGTTACCATCTCCGCCTCCACCTCCGCCTCCACCTCCGCCTCCACCACTTCCGTCATTACCGCTACCCTCATCACTACCTCCACCGGTGGTATCAAGCTTTATGTCAGCCACCTCTTTTGTTACCTCAACATCAAGACTTGAAGCCCTCAAAACAGGATTATGTAGAGAACGGGTGGACGTTAACTGAAACAGACTGTGCCCTGATGTGGCTCTCGAAGATGCAATGGGTTTATAAGAAGAAACAGTAACCCCTCCAAAGCTAACAAATGAAGGACCTCTAACAGTTAAGGTAGCATGTGGCTGAAGCTGCGGAAGCAGCAGAGAGGACTGAGACCCGATGATCAATTTCGCCATCTGTCACAATAATTATTTTTCAGGCAACGAAAGATAAAACTTTGAGTACAGAAGTAACAGGAAGCAAGCTAGAACAATGAAGGTCATAAGAGAGGTCTACATAGAACTCCAAGAATTGAAACTTCAACATAGGATCTTTCATAATTATTTCAATGTGAGTAACATGTAACAGATCTATAAACATTTCCTTGTCTTCAGGAGGACGAGAGCTAAACAGACAGAATACCTAAAGTTTTTAAATGAAAAACACCTCAAGGCCAAAGATTCTGCAAAATGTCACCACAAAAAGCAATTTTAGGCCCTTTTTCAAGTCATTGATGATAAATGATCTATCATGAGAGAAAAGACATGAACTGGGAGTCTTGGAAGCAGTAACTTTAAGGTATCACCCATATCATCTGTTTCAAGAGGAAATTGAACACGAGAAAAGAGAAACTTTTGTCAATTCCAACTTCAAATAGTACTATTTTCTGTTAAGCCCATGCCAAAAGAAAACTGATAAGACAGCACCCAACTTCTATCACTAAACTGGCCAGAGAATAAAACCACAAACCACAAGCCCAGTGATGAATAAAACCACAAACACAAACAAACACAGTCAAGGCATTATCTTCCTATATTAAGCAATACTGCAACGCGTGGAGGATGCCAAGGATTAAATGGACGACCAAGCACCATTTATTAGCGGATTGAAATGAAGCAACGGTTCGAATTGCTGATTACCCATCCCTTCCTCATAAATCAAAAATACAAGTTAAGTGAAAGCTTCCCTCCGCATCCCCATCAGATTGTCAATTTTCAAGTTTTCTCCTGAGCATCTAATCTACCAGTATAAACAAGACATGAACTACAGACACAGCAAAGCAGAGCGGGCAAACTCCTGTGTTCTGGGACAAAAGCAAAAGCCTTGTTCTTTATCTCTCTATTTCCTTTTTTAGGTAAGAAAAAGAATTTTGTTAAGGAATATAGAATGAATACAAATATAAAGCTGTCCTCAAAATAGGACCCTAATCAAACCAAGCTAATCCTAAAAGAACAAGCCTATACAATTCAACGCTTATACAAAACTCCTGCCTTTAAACCACGCCCATCATACCTACCAAAAAAAAACCATGCCCATCATAATTCAATGCTAGATTGTAACCGCCCTAACTCCTTATGACCCTTCTCTTTCCTGGAGTTAAACTGAGCCCCAAGAGGAACATCCCTTCCCATGGTATCAACAAATTCATCCCTCTATTTCCTTCGCTACCGGAACAGCTCACACTTCACAAGAGCAACTGCCTGACAATAATCTGATATGTTTTTCACCCAAATGCATCAAAGAACGATGAATTCCATCTCTCTCCTAGATGTTGTGCTTTGTTTACCTCTGACGGAATCATTCTTAAGATAATATTGTTAAATATTCTCCTGTCCTGAGCATCACCCAAATGCATCAAAGTATGATGAATATTGTGTTATTAGGTTAACTGCTAAATATTTAACTTACCTAAGCATCACCCATATGAACAAACAGGAGACCAACTACAAATAGCAAAATTCAGTGGCCAAACAAAGCTTCCTGATATAAATAATAATAAATAAATAAATAAATGCTTGGTATAATAAGCATAAATCAGACAGCCAAATCAAGCTAAGCTAAGCATCAATTTCAAGAGCCAAAAATGAGACGAAAGACCTAGACTAGATATTTGGCATATGGGCAAAGATCGCAAACGATAAATTAGGGTTTAATGGACCCATTGAACAAAATATGGCAAACAAAACTCAAAGAACAATTAACAAATAAAACCCAAATGGAATCTCATTTCTTTGAAATAGTTAGTCTAAGGAGAGAGAGAGAGAGAGTTAACTTACAAGCTTAGAGTAGTCGCAAGAGACGAGGGAGATTGATGATGATGATGATGATGATGATGATGATGAGATTCAGGGAAGGGAGACGGCGTTACTAAAATGTCAGTCGGTAGTCGGTACTGGTAGTGTTCACCTCAGGCTCAAACTTTGACATTTACTCTCTACTCCTGCTGCCTTTCAGAATCAAAATTACATACGTGTATAATGGTGCTGCTCCACTAACTAAGGCCTTGTTTGGTTGGATGTAACTTGACTAAGGAATTTCAACTTTTATGGTTTTACAATTTTGTAAGTTGAGACAAGTGAATCAAATAAGACTTAAAATGCACTACTCTTCATGTCAATTACAATATCTTGTGTGGACTTAATTCACGATGAACCAAAGATCAAATCTTTTTAAAAAATATATTCCATATTCCTAAAAGATTGCACTATATCTTTGATCCACCCCTTGGTCAATTACAGTCTCCAACGGGAGCTTAGGGTGGATCAGGCGGATCGAGTCGTTTCGTTTCGAATCATGCCGGGATCGAGTTATTCCCAATTATAAGAGTATTCAGATCGGTTGGATCTGTTAAGATTGATTCGGATTTATACTTATGTCAAATTATATATCAATTTAGTTCCAACTAGTTCAAATTTCCGTTACATCGAATTTGTATTAGTTCGATTTTTGGATTATATCAGGTAAGATTTAATTCGTAATATGAAAATTTCAATTTAAGGTTAAAATATTTCATTTTCATAATAACAATGTTTCATTTATGTTTCGTTAAAATTCTTTGATCATTATGCATATTATGTCCTTATGTGTTGGATATGCATATATACTTAGGTTTTGAGTAGATTTGGTTTAGGTTTTTTTCGGTTTTGGATTGCTTGGATCGGGTGTTTTCAGGTTCAGGTCAATTCAGATAAAGGGTATACTCGAATATCGGGTTGACCCATATCGGATCGAGTCGGTCTATTCCGAATAATGATAATTGATACGTTATCGAGTGTCGCGAGGATTCGATATCGAGTGTCGCGAGGGTTCGATATCGAGCCGGTTATATCGGGTCGGATTTCAGGTCGCCCCTAATAATAATTTAGGATCAAATCTCATTATCCTTAAAAGTGTGAATTCCTTATAATTCAAAAATAAAAAATAAATAAATTTACAGTCTACAACAAAGATGGTCATGACGCTCATGGGCGTGTCATGAGCTTTTATTGTGTCTAAATATTGTGTTCTTCCCAAAATACGGACCAAGTCCACTAGTTGTGCCATATGTCGTGTTCTGCAAAAGTCGAGCTAGTTGTATCGAACAGAGTGCTAGCCTAACCCATAGCCATCCTTAGTTCAGAGGCACAACTTTTTCTGTAAACAAAAGTGGTATGATTAGAACAAGCCGTCTTCTTTTTTTTTTTGAAAAAGCAAGAAAGTCATAATAATTTCTATTGAAGATATAGTCCTAAATTATCCTTCACTAACAGAATTGTGAAGACGTATGAAACAACTACACGAGAACAGAAGAACAATAATATGAAGCCTAAAAATGAGACAAAAATAGATGTTTGTCTTGAAATTTTGAATCATCTTCCTCTTCTATGTGGTCAAATACGAAGAGAACTCTTCCAAGAGTAAAAAAAAGATGATTTTAAACATCTCAGGTTTTGAACTTTGCTCGCACAAGCGCCGAAGGAACTCGGCAAAATGACTCGTAATTTCGGGAGAGCGTGACTCTATCGCTTTTCAAAAAAAGAAAAGGCCTATTTGATTCTTGTTTCTAGGCTTTCGAGGAATAAAAGAATAGCAGATTCTTGTTATTAATATTAGGCCGGCGGGAGACAAAGAGAGTATAGTCGGTCTAAGCTTTTGGTAATAACAATCTAGCAATCTTCAAAACATCAAATTTTTAGATGGCTCAAAAATCAAAATGGAACCAAATTAAACAAACCACGCGAAGCTTGAGCTTTGACATCACAAAAAAGTCATCTCAGAAGGTAGGTTTGTCTAAGAGGAAATCTGAATGCCTAATTGTTGGTGAATGTCTATGCTATTGCTCACCCCAAAAAGGGTTTTCTAAGATAGATAATTTTTATTGTCCAATATCCCGTATTGAAATGGAACATAAATAGCAATACACTCGGTATGTCACACACTTATTTCCAATCGGTAAGAAACCAAAATAATTAAGAACAAATAATTCCCACAATCGGTTTTAGATGAGCGATTTTCTGAGTTCATTGAGAACTATTAAATATTGCTTAGGAATAATTATAAATTTTTTAGGAATAAATAAAGAATATATGATATACCAAATCAAATGAGTAGATGGTACTAGGTACTTGTTTTGTCAATAGACTCAATCAACGCTACACTCACAATCAACCGTTTTAACTCACAGGTTCACACTATGACTTTTTTCTTTTTTTTTTTATTGCAGGGGGTGATTAGGCCCCACGAATTTATAGTCATTACAAGGGGAGGGGGGATATGAGGACTCGATCCTGGGACAAACCCCTGGGATCGGGAGGTAGCACCACTGCACTAAACCTCACGCCTCACTCAGACCATGACTACTTGACGAGAGAAAGTAAGGCTATGTTTGATTCATCTTAATTTTACTTAAATTTAGTTCGGTCCAGTTTATGTGTAACTTTATCACTCAGATAACTTTTTATTCCAAAATAAATTAAAGGTCTCAAAACATACTCTCAAATGAGTCCAACGTTGAATATGTTTGGACGACTTTTAAATGATTAACAATCAAGTTAAAAAAATCAATTCAGTTCAGTTCATTTCAATTGAATTAAATTTTTTCTAGGTGAATCAAGCGGAGCCTAACTCCTAAAAATCCGATTATTATTATTATTATTATTATTATTATTATTATTATTATTTGGCAACATACAAAACAAGGGACGGAAGAATAAATTAAGAAATGAGTCTATCTTACATGTAATCTTGGATGAAAAAGGACATCTATATCCATAAGAAAAAAAAATATTTAACCGGCCATATGGCTAAAACCTGACTGCTTTTGGATTAACAGATCCCATTCATATCGTACTTGCTACCAAAAAAATAATAAACCATCCTAGAAGAATGCTTTAACAAACTTGTGGTTCCTGAATTTTTTTGAAGGTTTGCCTCTTTTGTAGCCCATGAACTTCTCAATCCCTCCCTACCTTCGTTGTCCATCTCATTTCTGTTCCTCTTCCTTCCAGACTCCTCCATTTTCTACAGATATGTAACAGTGCATTGAAAAGCATCGATCAGACGTCGATTGTCAATAAGAAAACCACAAACAGGACTACATCATACTAATATATGCGTAGAATCTGCTAAATGATGCAAAAGAATCCCCATGTCTAGGGAGGGAGAAATGAGCAACAAGCAGGAAATATATTTCTGCGACGTCAAAACCATCTAAGCACCAAAACAATCATTTTGAAAATCTTAGAGAAGACCAGCACTATTGCACATGACTTTAATTCATCTACTACTTGCTTCATATCTCATAGGAACCTTTATCAAAATCAATCATAATTCATATACTGTTTGATTTCCAGTTTACCACACCTTCCTACTCAGAAAAGAGAAATGGATCTTATCAGAGAATAAGCAGAAATATCAGGTTCAGTATATTCAAATATCATGGATCAGAACAATGCAACTGTGAAGTTTCTAGCTGATGCATTCAGGCAGTGCCACTGCCAAGGCCCCAACAGCAAAAGTTCACATCTTTAGGGGTACTGCAGACAAACACTGTAGCACAACTTAATCAAAACTTACCATATGCGAAATTCTTTTTGCCTCGGTAACACGTTCCAGCAGAAGTAGCACTTCCTCATCTTCAGCAGGATACTTTGGTATCCTCTTACCTGTGACCCAGACAAGAAATGAGGGTTCAACCAAAAGAAAATCAATATATATCATAGGCCTGCAAATGCTGCTCACCTATCAGTTCCTCTATCTGCTTGAACCAATCAACCTCATATGGACTTCTTGTGAGATGGCAACACCCGACCTCCCAGCACGAGCTGTTCTCCCTACCCGATGTATGTAATCCTGAATTCCGTAACAAGATAAGCCAAAACTGAGTCAAACGAGCACCATTGCCATTTGTCCTTTCCATATATGAATCAGTACTTCAGTCAACCAAGTAACAAACTAACAATGCAAGCTTTCACACACGTAAAGACACGGTGTAGAACACACTAAATAGTTTCGAGCTATAGCAAGACTAACCTTTGAATTAGAGGGGATATCATAATTTATTACCAAGTCCACTGAAGGAATATCAAGACCTCTACTAGCTAAATCAGTGCAAATTAAGATATTACATTCTCCGGCTTTGAACTTGTTTAAGGCGCCAACTCTTTGAGGCTGCCACACATGAAAAAACAAGGAAAAGTTATTTCAGAATCAAAGAGAGGCAAGACTGGGAAATGCGGTATGAAATGAAGGGAGCCAGAAAAGGGGTCAGCTTATTGCTATGAAATAGACATGCAAGAAGACAAAAGGAAAAGAAAAAAAAAAACCTCAGTCATCTGGCTGCTAATCGGAATAGCCCTAAAGCCAAGATTGCGGAGCATCAGTGCCAAACGGCGGGTTGCTGCACATGTACGAGTGAAAACCATCGATCTACTTCCATACATCTCCGTTACAACACACACAAGGAAGCATTCCTGAGGAGATGGATAGATATCTATATGAGCCATGAGTAAGATATGACACAACAACCAATGTGATCCCACATCAGCAGAAGGTAACATGTTGCATGTTTGACAGGCATGTTGATGTATGCATATTCTAGTAGAGTAGAGCTCTCTCAGCATCCAATATAGAAATTCAATATCATGAACATCCCAAATTTGACAAGATGTAACTAACTTTTTCTTCAAGTTAAAAGACGAATTGTATTAGGAAGAATGAGAACGAACACACATTTTTACAAAACAAGGTGTCTCAAAAAGAATATACAAAGTTTAGACTCTTAATTTTGTCTCATTGAAGGCAAGAAAAACCACAGTAAAGCTCATTCTACGATCATCCGAAGAGGAAGAAAAGTGACAAATACATCAAACTGAACCACATAGAGTAGTGGGACTGCAAAATCCACTCATCCATACAAAGCCATAAGAAGAGGAGTTAGTAGGGAGACTAACCTTGCATTTACCAGGCATAAAAAGATATTGCTGCTTCAATGTGTCAACAGTGGAATATTTAGAAGCTGCCTCAATCTGGTTGAAATATAGCATATCATTGGTAAGAAAACATAAACAGGTATCGATACAAAATTTTGGCATTGCTCATTGATATCTGACCTTTACAGGATTCCTTAA